>CM046999.1:29812448-31012448 GCA_025698465.1 Gossypium longicalyx | reverse complement strand
TCAACGGGTATAGAAAATGTGAAGGATCGGTATAAGCATCTACTTATAATGTCATAAAAGCATGAGAAAGGTATGATAAGATATTGATTTAAAGATTTTAATATGTTTATAATAGAATGAATGTTTACATGGAAAGCTTAATGAAGCTCTTTTTTGTATAATGAGTTTGGTTAATTTATATGCTAATTATACTTGAGAATTGCTATTGGTGCTTAGGATTGTGCCAAGCAATGTTGGATATGTTCACCATTCGCTTTTAAGCATTTATAATGAAATGGTAAGTAATGTTAATGATTTACAAACTTAAAAGCATTTTATGCTTACTTGTGCGATTTTCAGTTATGATTCTAGTTAATTGGAGGTTCGTGCAGTTTGGAAGCTTGTCAGAGATCCATCACACTATCTATTGGTTATATCGGTATATTTTGAAGAATTTTGAATCATGGTTATAATGGCATGTATAAATGTCTTGTTTAATGAATTTAGCCATTATGTGTGGCTTGTATGTATGTTATTTTGGTTGATAAATTAGTTGGTATGTTTTTAAGATTATAAGGTATTTTGTGTGGTTGTTAAATTGATGTTGTGTTGGTTAAGTTAATGGTAAAGAAATGTTTATGGGAATGATATAGTAGCAATTAACGGTTGATGTGGAATGAATGTACCATAATGTTGAAAATGTTTAATTTTTGGTATTTTAGAAGTAAACATCTTTAGCCAAAATTGGTATGGTTCATGTTAGGTGAGAAATGGTCATTTTAGCATTGGTTGTTTATGAACTTTTGGTGTAAGATCACTATGACAAATGTGTTAGTGAATTTGTTTAATTGGTAGTTTAATTAGTGAATGAAATGGTTAGGTGATAAGTAAGTTTGATTGTTGAAATTGAGGTGCCATTTTGGCATATTGGTTGAATGGTTAGATTCTAGGTTGATTAAGCTTGGATATGCATATGAAAAGTGAGTTTTGAATGCTTAATTTTAGGTGCAATTGGCTTGTGCATGAGTCGTGAGTTTGGGTGAAAAAAATATTTTGGAAATGGCCTATTTTTCATCCAACGGGCGTGTGTCTCAGCCGTGTGTGACACACAGCCATGTGTCCCCTGTAGCTGTCAAAGGGTTACAAGTCAGGTTGTTACACGGCCTGGCATACAGGCGTCTGAGATTATTTAGAAGGGTACACAGCCTGACATACGAGCGTGGGCTTTGGTCGTGTAGCCCAATTCAGAGAGTTACATGGGTGTGGATATAGGCTAGAACACGGCCGTGTGTTCCTATTTTGAATGGCCACACAGCCGTGTGACCCCTGCAGTTTGAAAATTTTTAAATTTTTTCAAAAATTTTCATATGTTTTTTATTTAGTCCTGAATAGTTTCCAATGTCTGTTTTGGGCCTCAAGGGCTCATATAAGGGACCATATGTATGTTTTTGGTTTGATATTGTTATGTTTTACCTTGTGATTTATTTATGAATTAAATTGTTCATTGCATGACGTTATTTTTCGAAAATGCTCCGTAGCCCTAATCCGATAACGAATACGAGCTACGAGTGTTACATTTATTGATATCAGAGCTACAGTTGTAACACCTCCAACTCGTATTTGTCGTCGGAACAATGTTATGCAGTGCTACCGGGAACTTTCGAAACATTTTCAGACAATTCATGTAAATTACTTTTCATTAACCGAAATCATTCAAAGAATCTCTTAATTGGACCCTCGAGACCCAATACGAGCATTAGAAATGGGTCGGGACTTATTCGGAACCTCTAAGAAGTTTTTGCGACATTTCAAAAAATTTTCAAGATGCAGAGCTCATACACCCATGTGGTACAAGGGACACACCCGTGTGACCCTAGGACACGCCCATGCTGGAGGCCGTGTTTGACCTCGTGTAACTCTCTGACTTGTCTACATGGTTGTGCCACACGCCCGTGTACTAGGCCGTGTAGTTAATTAATTCATTTCGAATTTAGGTGCAGGTTTCACACGACCGAGAAACACTTCCGTGTTCTAGGCCGTGTAGCACACACGACTAAGACACACGCCCGTGTCTCTACTCGTGTGCTCAATTCTAAGCATTTTGTTTCTCAAAATTAAGGTGCAAGGGACACATAGCCTAACTACACGCCCATGTACTCAGCCTTGTGTCACACATGACCTAGACACGCACCTGTGTGTCTACCTGTGTGGAAAAAATGAAACCATTTCCTAGCCTCATTTGTCACCCAAATTCACCATTTTCCTGCACCAAAACATATCACGTACAATCCAACCATTCCAAGCATTCAAATCAAGCAAATTCCATCATTCATCATGGTATATCATTTCATGCATACATGTCTACAATCTTACCTTAGTTCAATCTATGTATTAAACATGATTTCATCAACTACTTAACATACATGTAGCTACCATAGTTTGACATTAGAAGTATATTTAAACAAACCATTACTAGCCATTCCAATGGCTAGATTACAAGCATCATTTACATTACATGCCAATATGGTAAATATATCCTATACATGCCATTACAACCTTAATTGATTTATCATATTGTACCGACATGGGCCGATGGATAGTGCGAGTGATCTCCGTTGAGCTTCCAATCTAACGAGCTTTCGATTTACTCTAAAACAGGGAAACAAAACTAAGTAAGCATAAAATGCTTAGTAAGTTCGCATAACTTGGTACTTAACTTACCATTCATTCTATTATGAGGTAACTATGTAAGGTATATTCAATTAATTTGACCTCAAGCCCTACACACATCCTCATTGCCCTTGTTAGTCATATAATCCATAATAACATCAAAACATATACAGGCTCAACAACAATCAAGATTCCAAGCACATATGCTTTCCACAATATGTATTCATTCAACATGCATAATTTATCTTATTATTACAAATATAATTTCATACCAATTCATCTCGAGTTCAGATAATTTCATATCACAACTTTACTCATATTGATCAGAATATTAAGGTCACAATTAGTACACTCAAGGTGTATCAGTCTATAATTAAGGATGTACATACTCATCAAATAAATTCCACGTACAATATCGTCATTTCATATTTCCATATATCAATTATCACATATCGTCATTTTCATGTATTTTAGGCCGATATGTGTAATAACTCATTTCTTATTCATATATTCTCATGTCAAGAACTTTTACCCATTGAGTTTATCTAAAATATCGATGGATACACAGGTAGTACACTCGTGGTGTACAAATCAGGATTCGTCAATTCATATTCAATGGTACCCATAAGGTACTATTTTAGGGAGTACACTCTCGAGCCACACATGTATATAATGGGATTACCAATTCAAGCTAAATCCTTTTTATGACATATGTTCTAAAGAGCTTGATCTGGATTACCCGTCTGGGCTAAATCCAATCTATAACATGTGCTCGAGAGGACTCATATTAGGATTACCTGTCTGGGCTAAATCCTTTTCTATGATAAGGTCAATAGGATTACTCGTCTGAGCTAAATCCCGTCAGCAACAAATACAGGACCTCATTCATTTCGGGAAATCACATATCCATTGAATTTCTATTTTATTCAACCAGGAGTCAAACATTTTTCAAGCATTATCGGGCATGAGATTATTTCATACATCCACAACATTCATATAATTCAAATAAACACATTCCATATTCATTTCAAGCATATAAATAACATTCTCATCATTTATCCTTTAACATCTATCGGGCATTATCATTTAATTCAAACATTTTCATTTATTGAGCTTGATTGGATATGTAATCATTTTCACATATTTATAAAATTTATACAATTTACATAAACACAATTAATGCAAGCATGTAAATAAACACAATTTAGTTACATGAACTTACCTCGACGATTGTTCGTGTACAAAAATTCTACTAATCCAACTTTCCTCTTTTCCTTGTTCTAGCTCCGAATTTGGTCTATCTGGATCTATATGAGTAAATTTGACATCAATTTATCATATTTCACATTCATGTGGACTTAATTTCCAACCTAGGCAAAATTACCATTTTACCCTATCTTTTCCATAAATTCCAATTTCGTCTCTAGGCCCGAAAAATGAAACTTATGCAAATTACTCCCTATTCCAAGCCTAACCAAAGCCCTATTAAAAATTTTATAGCACATGTATTCATAAAATTTTAGAATTTTTCATCAAATTTTACAACTTTTCATTTTAGTCCCTAAATCATGTTTTTATAAAAAATCACTTTGTAAAAGTTGTTTATCTATTAATAATCTTTCATTTTCTACCATAAATTTCTAATTTCCAGCATATACGTCCATGAACCATTTTTCATACCATGAAAACTTTTCAAATTAATCCCTCAAATAGAGAGATTAAGCTATCCTGGTTTCAAAAATATCAAAATTACTAAAAACAGGGCTTGAATACTTACCCAATTTGGCCATGAAAGTTTCTTCTTTCTCTCTTAGGGTTTCCATGTATTATTTGGGGAAGAAGATGAGAAAAATAAGGTGATAATTCTTTTAGCATATTTTTAATTAATTAATTTAATTGAATTCTAATTTAGTCCCTACCCTTTTTTTAATTTTCCAAGGATGAGTCATACCAAAATATCTACATAATTTTACTAATGGTCTAATTACCACATAAGGACATTAAGGTTTGAACTCTATAGCTATTTGATCCTTCTAGCTACTAAAATTCAACTTTTGCATTTTATGTGATTTGATCATTCTCGTAATTAAACACATAATCGGTAAAATTTTCTTATCAAAATTTTTACATGACATGTCTATAATAATACAAACCATAAAATAAAATAAAATAAAATAAAATAAAATAAATTTTATTTTTCAGTTCGAATTTGTGGTCCCAAGACCACTTTTTCATTTCACCGAAATTGGATTGTTACAACGGTTTAGTCGATTCTAGGGCTGAACGTAGCATATGTGAGTTTAAATATACATGTCATTATATAAACTTTGATAGTGTGATAACTCCTGACATGTTTTGAAATATATTTTCATATAGTAATAGATTCCAACCAAGCAGACTCCAATGATATAGAAAGTAACGTGTAAGCCTCCGTGATAACGTCGTCTAGATTAAGGCCCAGAGAGGCTAAAGAAGCCTTCTTCCAAATGATGAATTAGTGGTTCATAGAGTTTGTCCGAACTAATCCAGCTGCTTAACGACCTCCACCCCCACATATTCCCTAGCTGTTTCCCATAGTTCCTCAAGGTTTGGAACCTTTACATGTGAGTAAGCCGTTTGTTGATAAAATTTGCAAATATGGGACTGGAGAATTTAGGGCTACAGTTGATGATGATCATGATAGAGCTAAGTTTTGGTTAAAAAATATTTAAGTTAAATGTTCCTCGATTAGAAATGCAAAGAATTTATAGAGCTTAAACAAGGTCGTATGGTAGTATCTGAATATGAAAGTGTTCATCAGATTGAGTAAGTATTCCCGAGAGTGCATTCCAACCGAAGTTGCTATGTGTAAATGGTTTGAAGACGAGTTGAATGAATACATCAAGCTTTTAGTTGGAATTCTCGAGTTGAAAGAATTTTTCATTTTGGTTGATAGAGCACACAAAGCCGAGGAGCTTAGTAAAGAGAAAAGAAAAGCTAATTCAGAAGCTAGAGATTCAATAAAGAGATCAACAAGGAAATCGTATCATTCATTGTCGAAGAAATCGAAGGATTACCATAATCATTCAACTGCTTCAGTGGGATATCCTAGCAGAGATCGTGGTAAGTAACACGCAAGTTCTAAAGCTCAAGCTACATCAGTAGCAAGAGTTGGTAGTGTTAAGGCCAACAAACTTGATTGTCAACTATGTGGATGATGACACTTTGGCAAATATTGAATGAATGACGGAGCATGTTTCAGATGTGGTTCGCAAGAGCATTTTATTCGGGATTGTCCTGAGTTACTTGAAAAAGAAAAAATTCAGACTGTTCAACCGAGCAATACAGTAGCAAGAAGGAGACCGCCGAGGAATCCTAGAAATGTGAATAATAGTCAAAGTGCAACTAAAGATTTGGCTGTGAGTTCCAAGGCCTGAGCACCAGCCAGAACCTATGCGATTCATGTGCGTGAGGAAGCTTCTGCTGTAGATGTTATTATGGATACTTTTTCTATCTTTGACACTAAAGTTACTGCTTTGATTGATCCTGGATCAACTCATTCACATGTATGCACTAATCTAATGTTAAATAAAAATTTACCTGTTGAGTCCATTAAATTTGTGGTTAAAGTATCGAACCCTCTAGGTCAGTATGTGTTAGTTGATAAAGTCTGCAAGAACTGTCCTTCGATGACACGAGGTTACAGCTTTCTGGCCAATTTGATGTTATTACCATTTGATGAGTTTGATGTGATTCTGGGTATGGATTGGCTGATTCTGCATGATGCTGTAATAAATTGTGGACGAAAGATTATTGTACTGAAATGTCAGAATGGTGAGACACTTCGAATTGAATCTGATGAATCGAGCGAGTTGCCTATTGTTTTTTCAGCTCTAGCATCGTAGAAATATGTGAGAAAAGGTTATGATGCGTACCTTGCTTATGTTCTGGATTCAAAAGTGTCTGAGTTGAAAATTGAATCAGTGCTCATAGCCTGTGAATATCCCGATATGTTTCTAGAAGAGTTTCCTAGGTTACCACCGATCAGAGAGGTCGAATTTACTATTGAATTAGTGCCGAGAACATCACTAATATCAATAGCTCCGTATAGAATGGCTCCTACAGAGTTGAAAGCTCAGTTGCAAGAGTTAATAGATAAAGGCTTATGATATGCGTAATAACTCATTTCTTATTCATATCTTCTCATGTCAAGAACTTTTACCCGTTGAATTTATTTGAAATGTTGTTGGGTACACAGGTAGTACACTCGTGGTGTACAAATCAAGATTCGTCAATTCATATTCAATGGTACCCATAAGGTACTATTTCAGGGAGTACACTCTCGAGCCACACATGTATACAACAGGATTACCAGTCCAGGCTAAATCCTTTTTATGACATATGCTCTATGGAGCTTGATCTGGATTATCTTCCAGGCTAAATCCAATCCATAACATATGCTCGAGAGGACTTATATCAGGATTACCTGTCCGAGCTAAATCCTTTCTATCATGAGATCAATAGTATTACTCGTTCGAGCTAAATACCGTCCGCAACAAATGCGGGACCTTATTCATTTCGGGGAATCACATATCCATCAAATTTCCATTTTATTCAACCGGGATTTAAACATTTTTCTCAAGCATTATCGAGCGTGAGAGTTTTTCATACATCCACAACATTCATATAATTCAAATAAACACATTCCACATTCATTTCAAGCATATAAGTAACATTCTCATCGTTTATCCTTTATCATCTATCGGACATTATCATTTAATTCAAATATTTTTATTTATCAGGCTTGATCGGATATGTAATCATTTTCACATATTTATGAAATTTATACAATTTACATAAACACAATCAATGCAAGCATGTAAATAAACACAATTTACTTACACGAACTTACCTCAATAAAGGTTCGTGTACAAACATCTACTAATCCGACATTTTCCTCGTTCTAGCTCCGAATTCGGTCTATTCAGATCTATACGAGTAAATTTAACATCAATTTACCATATTTCACATTCAGGTAGACTTAATTTTCGTCCTAGGAAAAATTATTATTTTGCCCTTAACTTTTCTATAAATTCCCATTTTATCCCTAGGCTCGAAAAATGAAACTTATGCAAATTACTCCCTATTCCAAGCCTATCCAAAGCCCCATTACAAATTTTACAGCACATGTATTCATAAAATTTTAGAATTTTTCATCAAATTTTACAACTTTTCATTTTAGTCCTAAATCATGTTTTCATCAAAAATCACTTTGTAAAAGTTGTTTATCTATCAATAATCTTTCATTTTATATCATAAATTTCTAATTTTTAGAATATACATCCATGACCCATTTTTCATACATTGATAACTTTTCAAATTAATCCCTCAAATAGATAGATTAGACTATCCCGGTTTCAAAAATATAAAATTACTAAAAACGGGGCTTGATTACTTACCCAAATAAGCTTGATAAGTCTTCTTCCTCTCTCCTAGAGTTTCCATGGGAATATTTGGGGAAGATGATATGAAATTGTTTTCTTTTTCATTTAATTAATTTGTCATTTAATAACTTTTCATCTTTCCAATTTATTCTTTAGCCTTCTTTTATTTTTACATGGATGAGCCATATCAAAATATCTACATACTTTCTTTAATGGTCTAATTACCATATAAGGACCTTAAGTTTTGAATTCCATAGCTATTTAATCCTTATAGCTACTAGAATTCAACTTTCGCATTTTATATGATTTAGTCCTTCTCGTAATTAAGCACATAATCGGTAAAATTTTCTTATCAAAATTTTCACATGACATTTCTATCATATTACGGACCATGTAATAAAATAAAAATAAATTTTATTTTTAGCTCGAATTTGTGGTCCAGAGATAACTATTCCGATTTCATCAAAATTGGGATGTTATAAAATTGTATTGAGTTCAAAATTTTAAGGGCAAAAGTAGAATTTTGCCAAAACATGATTTTTGGATTAAATTGAATAGAATGAAGTTTGAATTAGTTAAATTTGATTATATAGATGAAGAAAAAGTAATGTACGGATTTAGATCAGGGAAAAGAAAAAGTATTAGATTAATCGATTGTTTTTCTTCGTAGGTGTTTGAGGTAAGTTCGTATATTTAATTAGCATTAAATTATATTTTATTTAAATGCTTTTAAGTTATATTCTTGATATTATGACTCTACGAGAATATCCAATGAAGTTTCGGTAACTTTCAGATCCCGTTTGAACCTTAAGAATATATATGATACAAATGACATGTCATTAAGGGTTACTATGTTTCGGGTGCTGGTCTCGTACGTCCTACCGGTGGCTGAGTTCCTTCATGTGTTGTGATTACTTGACAGCTTGTATCTCCGCGTAGCTACGTCTTGACTGACAGCTTGTGTGAGCAGACCCATTTATGACTTGAGAGAGAGCATTGATATGAGAAATGAGTTAGTAGTGATTCGTCCGGATGTGGGCATTTAGTGTGGGAGATTCCCGCTTATCCAATATTATTCTAGTGGTTCAACAGGTATATAAAAAAGTGAATGATTGGTCTAAGCATCGACTTATAATGTCATTAAAGCATGAGAAAGGTATGATAGGATACTGATTAAAGATTTTAGTATGTTTATAATAGAATGAATTTTTACATGGAAAGCTTAATGAAGCTCTTTTTTGTATAATGAGTTTGGTTAATTTATACGTTAATTATACTTGAGAATGTTGTTGGTGTTTTGGCTTGTGCCAAGCAATGTTAGATATGTTCACCATTCACTTTTAACCTTTTATAATGAAATGGTAAGTAATTTTAATGATTTATGAACTTACTAAGCATTTTATGCTTGTGTGATTTTCTGTTATGGTTTTAGTTAATCGGAGGTTTGTGCGGTTTAGAAGCTTGTCAGGGATCCATCACACTATCCATTGGTTATATCGGTTGAAAAATTTTGAATCATGATTTTAATGGCATGTATAGGTGTCTTGTTTAATGAATTTAGCCATTATGTTTGGCTTGTATATATGTTATTTTGGTTGATAAATTAGTTGGTTTGTTGTTAAGATTATAAGGTATTTTGTGTGGTTGTTAAATTGAAGTTGTGTTGGTTAAGGTAATGGTAAAGAAATGTTGATGGTAATGATATAGTAGCAATTAACGATTGATGTGGAATGAATGTAGCATAATGTTGAAAATGGTTAGTTTTTTGGTAATTTGGAAGTAAACATCTTTGGCCAAACTGGTATGGTTCATGTTAGGTGAGAAATGGTCATTTTAGCATTGGTTATTTATGAATTTTTGGTATAAAATCACTATGAGAAATGTGTTAGTGAATTTGTTTAATTGGTAGTTTAATTAGTGAATGAAATGGTTAAGTGGTTGGTAAGTTTGATTGTTGAAATTGAGGTGCCATTTTGGCATATTTGTTGAATGGTTAGATTCTAGGTTGATTAAGCTTGGATATGCATATGAAAAGTGAGTTTTGAATGCTTGATTTTAGGTGCAATTGGCTTGTGCATGAGTTGTGAGTTTGGGTGAGAAGAATGGCTTGGAAATGGCCAAATTTTCGTTCACACTGGTAGAGACACGAGCATGCATCTCAGCCATGTGTGACACACGGCCAGGCGACACGGCCATGTGTGTCCTGTAGTTGTCAAAGTGTTACAAGTCAAGTTGTTACATGGCTTAGCACGCGGCCTGGCACACGAGTGTGTGAGATTATTTCGAAAGGTACATGGCCTGGCATATAGGCATGTGGCTTGGCCGTGTGGCCCAAGTCAGATAGTTACACAGGTGTGGACACAAGCTGGAACACGAGTGTGGATACGGGCTGGAACACGGCCGTATGTCCCTAATTTGAAGGCCCACACGGCCTGGCCACACGACCGTGTGACCCTTGCAGTTTGAAAAATTTTAACTTTGTTTCAAAAAATTTCATATGTTTCCCAATTTAGTCTCGAATACTTTCCAATGTCTGTTTTGGGACTCGTGGCCTTGTATAAGGGACCGTATGTATTTTTTTTGTTTGATATTGTTATGTTTTACCTTGTGATTTATTTATGAATTAAATTGTTTGTTGTATGACGTTATGTTTTGAAAATACTCCGTAGCCCTAATCCGGCGACAGATACGGGCTAGAGGTGTTACAAACTACATACCCATGTCGATGACTACTTCTCGCTCACTTCCCAAAGGCCATTTTGAATGGTAGTTGGATCTGACATGTCGTATGTAGTACCTGTAATGGGTACGATCCCGAAAACTATCCTGGTGCTCAATAGCGGACAAGATTTTGGTTCCTCTATCTGATATGACACATATGTCGAGGTTCGGGCAAACACAGAGGTGCAACCTGCTGATACTTGGTGTTGATTCGAGTCGTTTAGATTGCCCAATCATGAAATTAAGTAAGTGTTGAGTTTTAACAAAATAGGCTGGAAAAGATTAAAAGATAGGTTCAAAAAAGGTCTGAAAAATAATTAAATTGGCTAATGGAGTAATTCGGCTAAGGCCAAGAGTGAACCAACAATGAAGTGAATTGTTGACCTGATTCTTAGACGGTACTTAGATGGAAATGGATAAGAGATAATTTGGCTAACCTCGACTCACCATCTAGCAAGATAGGAACCGATGGTATGGTCGAACGCCACACTTTGGGAAGTGATAAGTTCGGATAACAAGAAAGAATGACACCACAACTGAGCTTGATAAGTCGTTTCAATCCAAAAAGAACAATGAGAGTTGAATTCTCATAGAAAAACAAAAGTTCATATATTTGGTCAAAGAAGTCCCTCCAACTAGCTGAAAACAAAATATTTATAGGAATGAGACAAACCCCAGCCGAATAGACACATACACTCAACTTAATTGAGCTATTAATGAACTTAATTGAGCTAATTAAAAACTACAAGACCTTTGATGAACTCTAACATAAGGAACGGTAATTGACAGGATGTTTGGGCTTCCTATTCAGCTAATAATTAATTCTAATGAGCTAAATAAACTTGATTCAATGATTAATCAGCTAAAGAGTCATAACAGCCTTTTAATTTCTCCTTAGACAGCCAAATGAGCAGCAACCAAAAATTAATGTCATTTGGCACACGAACAGCCCCCTTAGTGTGAATGCTTGAATAAATGGTCAAAAGGTGTGAATGGAAGAATTGGAGCAACCACCATCATGTGAAAATGTTTGGAAACTGAATGGGCTTGTGTGAACAGCTCTTTGTCCATTGAACTCCTTAAACAGCCACTTGGAGAAGCTCATAATAGCTGCTGATCTTAAATTCATTCCTCTCTTTAATGCTAATCAATGCACCAGCTGGTTCAATTAGTTAATTCACCTATAAACACAATTAAACTTTAATTTAAATGGTTGTAGCAAATTAATTAACTTAGAACATATTGATTGATGAATTTATTTAAACAACTAAATAAAATTAAAACAACTTAATTACTTAAACTAAAATAACTAAACATATTTAAAGTTTAATCCAACAACTATTTAACTAAAATTCAACTTGCAATAAGCTGTATGGTACGTATGGTGTTGAGCTTCATGCTTGCTTGATGAGTCCGGCCACCACCCCTCCCCAAGCTCGATCAATGTGACTTGTAATGAAGTCTTGAAACTTCTTGGCACGAGACCGAGTAATGGGACCTTATGGTAACTCAATGGGATCGGTCGTAGCTTCCCGAGCTAGGATCGCATCGTCTGCTCAAGAAGAAATCCCAGTCATTTGCCTTTTCTTCAATAGTTATTGCAAACGCAATTGGTAGAATCCTCCAATTACCATCTTTAGTAACGACAAACAACAATCGATGCTGATATTTTCTATACAGCCAAGTGCCATCAATTTGTACCAAAGGCTTGCAATGCCAGAAAGCTTCTTTGCATTGCTCAAAGGTCCAAAATATTCAATGGAATACTCTTTTTTAGGAACCAACCGATTGCCGGAGTATGCTAAGTGTTTTTCCAAATTGATTATGGAACCTTGGATATACCAATTCAACACCTAACACCATTGCCATAGATAGTTGTATGAACTATCCCAACCGTGATACAATGTATCCATAGCCTTTTTTTTTCCAGCCCATACTTTGTAGTACAATAGAGTGTAGTCGTACTAGCTACGGATGTTCACAATCAACACTGGGATGGGAATCCTAGGACTCGCCTTCACCATCTGTAGAATAATGTCAAAAATCATGCTCGAGTCTAGCTTGGGATAATCTTGACTTGCACCTACCGAAACATAAGTATGTGGATCGAAATACTTTTTTATTCTCCACAGTTTAGTCTTCTTCCGTAAAGATGTTATGATTTTTCACTTGCAATTCTCGTCGCAAATTGTACACTTTCCCTTAAATTTCTCGGAGCAAGACTTTGTGATGTGGTAGTTCATGCAATTCTTGCAGTTTTACTGCTTCAGTACAACAAGAAAAACATATTTTTTTGGGTATTCCATTCCAACTTCTAGTACTTGTACATCACACAATGTGCTTGCATAGTCAGGTGTTCTATGCGGTAGACGCGGAAACTCTAAACCACCCTTAGGAGATAGGTTGATATTGGTCATGTGGGGCTGAGTTTCATATGCCCTATATCGTGGATCTGGATCTGGAGCGTTGTCTGAGTCGTCATCATCAAACCCGCAAGGTTCTAGCTCCGTTGGAACTAGCTCTGGTTTGAAAAATGGTGCAACCTCGAGCCATCCAGACTGCACTATTGAATTGGCTTAGGGCTTGACTCTTTCCCATCAACTACATCTGTTATCCCTTTTCCTCACCTATATCTTCTTCCTTAGTCGCATCTTCTTCCTTATCTCACTTTTATTTGTCCCATTTAAGCAAGGGGTTCAATGTATTCTCGTAAGTCACCATCGAAGGAGTAAGTCATCGATTTTCTGTAACCCATGTTACCGTCAAAATTTGCACCAGTTTGATGTTCGGTGTACATTGATGAACCCCGATACAAGTGCTTTTGACCCATGACATCGAGGCCGCACCGAAGTTGAAATCAAACGCACTGATTTAACATCGAGCTTGAGTGTCGAGATTTAGGTTATGCTCATACCCCGACTGGTACTAGTCATCGAAGTTTAGATCCATACTGGAGACCAACAAGTATCTACCTATAGATGTTTCGAGGACATCGTAGTAGTGGCTTTGTAACAAGATAGTGAACCCACTACAAAACCGTGTAATAAGACTTTCTACTTTAGCTTTGGTTCCAACATCCGCCGCAACGGTGGTAAAACTGGGTCAGATTCATCAGCCTCGGCAAACTTGACATATAACTCTATTACAAACATTTTGGCTTAAGCAGTGCGATAATATAACTGTCTCGAGCTGAAGCTCGCCATTCACATCAAATATTTCATACCTATTGGGGTAAACAGAAGCAAAATATCTACATTGCAACCTTAAAATTCTTCCTCGGATCGATCCTCTAATTTTCTTCCTGATTCTAGTTCGTAGCTCACGCAATTGAATGGTATGATTGAATGCCAATTCCACAGAGTATGCTTCTACAAATACCACACCGACCTCTGTATTACAGATTTGACCATTGTAGTAAATAGCAAATTTCACTTGTCGACTTATTTCAAGATCAGTCATGAATTGGATTAACAAAATAAAAAAAATAAATAGAGGATTGTCGAAAGAAGTACACACGACTCCCGTAACTCAACAATTCGATGTTTGAGATTAATTTGCTACATGTCTAAGTTATGCAAATTATGTCCCTTTAATAGGAAAATAAGCCAACAAAAGAAGGAATACGTGCTTCGAAATTCGTTAATGAATACATGCATTTGTCGAACAATGATGATGAAATGCAAAGTATTATTTGAAAACATGTTCTTGAAGTCATATAATTTCATTAAAACAGTGCTCCTTAGAGTCTTTGGTGCCTCAAAACATGCGTCAATTATACAAAATTATTCTTTGGGGCAAGTACTTTTAACTTTCAACAGAAGAAAAGGTTAAAGAAAGCATGCTCAGGTAGGCGTACTTTCTTTAACCTTTTTCTTCAAAAGTACCTGTCCATCCTATTTTTTAGTTGATTTTAAGCATGTTTTGAATATATTCCTCAAAGATAGTAGTCTTGTGGCGTGTTTTCGACTGTGGAAAATTTCTACTTTGCAATCGAGCCCTTTCTCTACGCCTATAAAATGGGTCTTCCACTCCATTCTTCATCGTCCCTCAAACATTTTCTCCCACAGCCTCTCTATCCCTCCTCTATAAAACATTTTTCGGTGTTAAAAATTTATGTCGCTAAAAATTTTTGGTTGATGCCCGAGGTATTATTGAGTCATCAATAATAAGATATCACACTAAGCCGCACACATTTCATATATCATGCTGAGATGGGATCATTACTTCCGAAGTCTATCCTCGGGAAGTCGAGTTCCAAGGTGATTTTATTTTGTACAATCACGGGTGGAAGTATATGCGGCGGTCTCAATAAAAAACCTTTATGCGGTCATGGATTGAGCTATAACATGGGGAGTTTGTTTACGGTCGTTATGCGACCATGAGCTCAAACTTTTCAAATACCAGAATATATTGCATTATAAATGGCATACAAAAGTTGAGGGCATAATCATACGAAAAATTTGTAGACCTTCCCTCTATACTCGGTGTAAATTTTTCTCCATTTTTAGGAAACCGATACCTTTAACCTTTCTTCTAATCCATATGTCGGCACCGTCATAAATGTAGGAGGACTCTCAGGCAAGGAGTGAGTATTTTTATGGAGTAAAAGTGATGCTTCTTTTGGGCTTAAAAAACCCATTAATAACTACAACCGCCGTCGCACCGACCTAAATTTGACCTCTACTTCTGTAGAAACATCTACTCTCCCCCTGAAAGTCCTCTTGTGTCCACCTCGATGTTAGCCTTCGAATAAGAATGAAAGGTTAAAGATATCAGTTACGTGGAAATAGAGAAAAAATTACATTGATTATACTGAAAATCTCTCCGTTTTTCCTTATGATTATGGCATAAATCTTATATATAGTATATATATAAGGCATCATTTGCAGGGTATCCAAAAAGCTTGAACTCGTGACTACGTAACGACCGTCAATCGGCCCCTGGTTATACTCAAATCCATGACTGCATCACAACCATCGACTAGGACCTCCACTTAGACTTTGACCTTTGATCTTATCAAGCACAATCAACCCGAAACCAGATTTCTCCAGAATGAGTTTTTGAGGTGATGGTCATATCTTGTCATGACATACGAAATGTATGTGTTATGAGGAGCGTTGTCACATCCTCGATTCTTCAAAACTACCCCTGAAGTTCCACGATTTCAGTTGAAAAACCTAAACCCTTTTAAAAAAACCCTAAACCTAAAAATATTAAAAACCCTAATCCTGAGAGAGAGAAAGGGAAATCGCGTCCAGTTGGGTGCGCTTTCTCTTTCTCTCTCCAAAAACGACTTATTTTTCTAATTAAAAAAATGGCTTATATGCCAAATTAAAAAAAAAAAAGACATATATACCTAGTTTAACCTTCATCGTCGTTAGCTCAATATTATTATTCTATCGACCATTAATCTTGTGGAGGTATAATAGTATAATCTTAAATTTAAAACATTTAAATAAATAAATTATTATTATCCAAGTTTTATATTTTTTAGTTATTATTTTACCTTAATTTTTAATTTTATGTATCTATCTTTCTCATTATAAATAGATTTATCTATGAATAAATCAAGTGCAGTGGTTTCATAATCCTCTCTTTACTTCAATATATTATATAATTAATTAAATACATAACAAAGAAATTTTCAATATGAAATTGAATAATTCAATCAAATTTCAACCGAGTGGTGTAATAAGAAAGTTGTTATCATGAGTTTTTTTAAAAGCTACCAACTTACCTTTCTTTAGTAATTTAATGGTTGGTGATAAAAAAAGAAGAATTTAGATAGTTTGGTGACTAAGAAAGAAAAAGTTGAACAGTTGGATGATCATTTTGTAACTTTTTATAGTTGGATAACAAAAAAAATACTAATAGTTGAGTGACTACTAATATAATTTACCCAAAATATTATAACATTTACAAGTGTAGGGGGTGAACATTCGATCAAGTCAAGTAAAAAAATTTTAAGTTAGTCGAGTTGATGAATCCTATTTTAGTAACTGAACTTAATTTTAAATTTTTTTCAAATCAAATTGAATTGAGTCAAAAAATTTCAAAGCAAGTTGAGTCAAGTTAATGAATCTTATTATTAATACTCAATGTTGCGTTTACATGGACAAATTATTTAATAGTAGACGAAGTATAAGATTATTTGACTACATAAACAATATAATGGTTTTACCTTTTAATTTAATGGGTAAACATTTATTAAAACGACGTAGTCTTGCCTTTTTTTATTTGGATTTTTGGATAATTCGAATTGTATAATTCATATTCGAGTTAAATAGAAAATTTGATATTTTTATTCGAGTTGATCCGAATAACTCAAACTATTTAATTCAAAATTTGAATTTTTTATAATTTTTTTTAGAATCGAATCAAGATTTTACTTACCGTGTGTGGGGAAATCATAAAAAAAAACATTTAAATGACTTACTCAAACTCTTTCGAGATTGGCTTAAAAAGCTTAAATAAAATATTCTAGTATTTTAAAAAAAAATTAAATAATATTTTATACTAATTTTTATATTCTATAATTGAATAAAAAATGATGTATTATAAAATTCTATTTAAGTTGAGCTGAGTTAAGCTTACATGTTAAATAAATAATGATACCTTTCAACAGGTTAAAACAATTAAGCTA
Organism: Gossypium longicalyx; assembly: GCA_025698465.1. Classification (NCBI taxonomy): domain Eukaryota; kingdom Viridiplantae; phylum Streptophyta; class Magnoliopsida; order Malvales; family Malvaceae; genus Gossypium; species Gossypium longicalyx. The sequence goes on along the minus strand of CM046999.1, from coordinate 30,995,012 downwards.
AATATATTTTTATTAAGAATTTGTATTGAAAATCACTTCTCCATTATATTAAATTTGTTTTTGGCTTAAAAGGTAAACGCCCTCAAACTTCTTTTAGAAAAAGTAATTAAGTTTTTCTTTTTCTTTTCTTTTAATTAATTGGGTATTTAAACTGTTAAAATATATCAAAAAAATTTTTAATTATTAACTTTAACCGTAACGGTTAAAGTTAACTGCCTCTCGTATTATAATCATGGCGTGACATGTGATAAAAAATTATAAAAAATAAAATCAAAAAAATTATTAAATGTTAACAAAATATAAAAAATTATAAAAATCATAAAAAATATAAAAATTGTAAAATTTATAAAAATCATAGAAAAGTTATAAAATGCATTAAAAAATTCATTTAACCATTAACTTTAACCGTTGACTGTTAAAGTTAACGACCCCCAAATTTTTTTAGTTAAAGCTATCACATATCTCAACACAACATGACATGTGACTAAAAATGATAAAAAAATAAAAATCAATAAAATTATAGAAAAATTATAAAATGCTTCTTTTGGTACAATAATTTTTATAATTCTTTTACGAATTGTATATTTCTTTACATTTTTTATAATTTTGTATGACTTTATAAAATTTTATAATTTTTTTTATATTTTTATATATTTTATAATTTTTTATGATTTTACAATTTTTTACATTTTTTATAATTTTTTTCTAATTTTTAATAAAGTTTAAATATTTTTATTAAAATCTAATAATTTTAAGTTATAACATGTGGTGACTTTAAATAAAAAAAATTAGGAGAGGTTAATTTTAATAGTCAGTTGTTAAAGGTAATAGTTAAAAGATCTTTTTAATGCATTTTAACAATTCAAATATTTAATTAAGTGTAAAAAAATAATTTAATTACTTTTGTTGAAAAACTTTAAAAACTTTTCTGATGCAATTTAGAAATCTAAATTTAATTACTTTAAAAAAAAAGTAATGGTTTTTACACCTTAAACTAATTTTTTTAATACCATTCAACACTCCAACCGGTCAAATCGGTAATAGGAAGTCTAAAGTTGAAAGCGCGTGAAGAATAGTATAGTGTAGAGGCGTTGGTTGAAGAAGAAGAGGGATTGGTTCGTGGCACATGACAATTAGTGTAAACGATAATCGGTTAGTTGAACTGTTCGACACCTACATGCATGTCCTCCTTACTTTTTCTATTATTTAATTTATATATTTTTATTTTTATTATTTACCATATTGCGAAGGAAACTTATATTGTAAAAGTAGAAATTAATTGCTTAAAATATGTTAAATCAAACTTATATTATTTTTTTAAGGCTTACTTCCACATCTATGATTATCAATCTACCACAGATTTGTTGCACTATCAAATTTTAACAACTAATTTTTTTTTTTTAAACATACATAATAGTACATCAAATTAGACCTCAAAATCCATAAGTTTTAAATTCTTCTTGAATTATCTTTTTTACGATTTACAAAACCTAATCTTAATAAATGCACTAAATAAAATCTAATATTCATCAGCGTCGAGTTCTTGCTTATAAATATTCCCAAGTATTTTTTTTAGACAACCAAAAAACTACTATTGATTTCTCATCAGCCTTAAACTTTCCACACAATTCTTATTCTTCATCCTAAATTTGGATTTTTAAACCTTACTACAGCTCTATTGAAAGAGCATGATCGTATTACTTTACATGCAACAAATACGTTAAAACTTTTAACTTATTGTTAAATTTAGTATTTCCTCTATCCCAAATAAAATGTCATTGTTGACATTTTTTGGGTCAAAACTTTTAAACTTTAACCTCAATTATTTTAAATATTTTAATCAAGTTTAAAAAAATATCTTAGAATTACAATATAGAGAATTTTTTTGGGAATTAATTCTCTAATATGTCCTCTAAAGATAGAGCTCCGAAGAAGACACCAATTTGACCCTTAATTTTTGGAAGCATTTTCATGGAAGTGGTTTGGTAAGAGCATCTGCAAGTTGATCGGTTGAGGAAACATGAGTAACACGAAGAGTATCTTATTGAACTTGATCCCGAATAAAGTGATAGGCAATTGCCACATGTTTCATATGTGAATGTAAGACTGGATTAGAGTAGAGGTAGGTGGCACCAACATTGTCATAATAAATAACAGGCTATGTAGGAAGAGTGACTCCAAGTTCTGTGAGAAGAGAACAAATGCAATTGATTTCTAAAGTAGTAGCAGCAACCGATCGATACTCAGCTTCTGTGGATGACTAAGCAACTGTGCACTATTTTGCGGATGACTAAGAATTAGGATGACGACCAAGATAGATAATATAGACACTCGTAGAGGTATGATTGTCTTTGTTGCCAGCCCAATCTGCATCTGAAAAGTCATGAAGAAAATGTGGAATTCATTTATGAAGAAATAATCCATGAATCAATGTGTCACATAGATACCGAAATAGTCATTTTATAGCATTCTAATATTCAAATGTCGGGTGATGCATGAATTGGGATAGCTTGTTGACAACATACGTTATGTCTAGGCAAGTGAGGCAAAAATATTGTAGACTACCAACACTAGTTATATATTGTTTGAAGTCAGTTAGTGTTGTACCTGAATGAAGTGTGAGATTTCCATCGGTAGTAAGTGGTGTAGCACCAAGGTGTGCGCCAGACATTTTTGTTCGAATAAGAAAATTAGTGATGTAGTGCTTTTGAGTAAGCAATAGACTAGACGGAGTGGTGAGAACCTCAATGCAGAAAAAATAGAACAAGGCACCAAGATCCTTGATTGAAAAGCGTTGTGCTAGGAGCTCAATGTAGCATTGAACAACATTAGTGTTGGTACCTGTGATAATAATGTTATCTACATAAACAAGTAAATATATAGTAGTAACACCTGAATGGAATACGAATAAAAAATGTCTGCATGAGAGTTTATGAACCTAGATGCAATGAGGAATTGGAGAATTTTAAGGTACCAAGACCATGGGGCCTGTTTGAGTCTATATATAACCTTTTTTTAATTTGCATACATGTGTTAGGTCGTCTTGATCAACAAATCCTAGAGGTTGGGTTATATAGACATATTTGAAAAGATGCTATTGAATAAAGGCATTATTAACATCTAATTGTCGCAACTGCCAACCTCTACTAACTGCCAAGCTTAGAACAAGACGTATTGTTGTTGGCTTGACAACTAGACTAAAGGTATCATGATAATCCACTCCAGGTCCATGATGAAAACCTTTGGCAACTAGTCTAGCTTTGTACATGTCAATAGAACCATCAGCAAGTCATTTAATACGAAAGATCCACTTATAGAAAATAAAATTTTGTAGAGAAGAGGATGGAACAAGGTCCTAGGTTCCATTCTGAGCAAGAGCATCAAACTCATCATTCATAGCTTGTCTCCATTTGGGATCTTTTAAGGCTTGGTTAACAGTATGAGGCTCAACGTCTGATAATTGAGGAATGATAGTAGTGAAAGCCATATTGGTTAGGGGTTTGTGGATTTTTTTCACTCTAATGGTCATAGGATGAGTATTTTGATGGGTGGGTTGAGTTGTGGTTGAAGTAGAGGAAGTTTCAGAATTGTGTGGTTCAAGTGGTAAACTGTTAATCGAACTGTGTCCAGGTAAAGGGAGATTTGAGGACTAAGGTGAGCAATCGACTGGTAAGAGGGGTCAGACAATCATTGGGCATGTGGTGATGGATGTTGACACGAGGAATTCGAAACACAAAAATATATAGACTTTTTATGCTCTTTTTAACTCAAATTCATGCAGTTTCGGTGTAATTCTTATCCAAAAATACAATATAATTATAAAATAATTAAATTGTACTTAAATTATTAAATTTTACTTAAATTATTAACATATTTAATTTTAATTAATTTTATAATAAATTTTTATAAATTTTAATGGTGAAAATTGGCTTGGCAGACACTACTAGAAGCGCAAAATTGGGAAGCGATTTTTGAAGCATTGAGGCGAATTAATTTCTCAGCCTAAGACGGTCCAATTGATGAGTATTAATATATAATATAATTAATTTTAATTTTAATCCAATTTATTTTAGGTTAAACAATTATTATAAATTAAATTATGAAAAGAGGTCCAATTGTGCTAAATAGAAAAACTGATCTAACTGAGCATATGGGCTGCCCAAAACTGTCCAACATGCTGACCCAATCAGCTTAAATTAGTTTATTATTTGACTTGCAAATAAGCCCTTGAAGTTTCCTTGAAATTGCATTCAAACCCCTCCACTTATCAAGCTTTTGTAGGTTTGCCCCTAGCTAAATTTAGCAAGTTTGAAACATTCAAACTTGCCATATGTGTTGTCAGCCAAGGGAGTCTGTGGATGCTGATTTTTTTCTATTTTTAGCAACCAATCCCACCTATAAATACCCCTCTTTGCTACTCATTTCAACACACATTTCATTCCTCACATCTCTCTCTCTTTCACTCACTTTCTCTTATTATTTCCCATTTTTCTTTCTTATCTATTCCCTTGTTGATTTCCTCTCTTGGAAAAGAGCCCTTCAACCACCATTGGTAGCAGCATTCAAGTGTTTGTAGAAGCCTCAGTTCAGCAAGAACGAGCGGAGAAGAAGGAACGGTGCAAACTAGTTAGACTTCGGAGAAACACGAGATTTGATTCTAGTTTCCTATCCTTTAACTTTTATTGTTTTTGTTATGAACATGTCTATGAATATTTGTTTTGTTTTTATTCTTAATTTAATTAACATGGCTTAAATTTAATTCGTGTTAGGTTGATTGCATTTCGTCTACTTAAGTTATTAAAATTATGTTTGTGTTGTTATAGGTCTTGGTAAATTGTTTGATTAAGTAAAACCATGATTATGTTATTCTTGCATTACAAATGTAAGATAATTAATGAATTAATTATTAATCGTGTTGAAATTGTAATTAATTGACACAATACTTAAGCAGTGCATGTTTAGTCTTTTAAGGTAGCTAAGGGTTAAATTAGCGACGTTATTAAGGGTTAAATTAGCGATGGTATTAAACGGTACATTAGCCTTGCATAACTCGAAAGATTATTGTGATTAAATTGTTTCAATGTAGAAATATATTGTTACCTCACTTAATCTTTTACTTGCTTATTTAAATTGATTAATTATTTAAATTGGCATAGTGATATGTTCAAAAGATTAGTTAATTTAGTAAGTCTGTATGTGCTAAAGTTAACAAATTACCAAGCTACCATGAATCTATTCGTAACAAAATGAGTATTTTTTTGGTAATATTAAGTTAAGAAATGTAATTGATCTAACACAATTATGTCATCTTGATTAAAATTATCTTTTGAAATCGTGCATTGGAACTTATATTTTTTATTTTATTTTATTTTATTTTACTTAGTTAAGTTTTAGTTTTTAATCACTTCCTCAAAATCAAAATATTTTTCTTCACCAAAGTGTTTTTAATTGCATTTCATAAACATTTTCTTATACAGTCCCTATGAGTACGATAACTCGACATTTACTTGTCACTTTATTACTTGTTGTGATTGTGTACTCTTGCACATTTCCATCGTTCCAGGAATTCCTTTGTGGAGACAAATTGAATAAACCATTTGAAATGGGGAGAATTCGGATTAGGGGAAGCCATTTGGAAATGATCTCTGGAGTGGTATGAGATAGATGGGACTGGTGAGTAGTAAAGGGAAGTGAGTTTTTAAGAAATTTGACATGATGAGAAATATATGTTTTAGAAGTGGACAGATCAAGACAAATATAGGCACTTTTTGTTGAAGAGTAACAAAAAAAACATAAAGTGTGGAATGAGAGTCAAGTTTATGTTAAGAATAAGAACGAAGCCACGGATAACATAAGCATCCGAATACCTAAAGTTTACTGTAGTTGGGTGGAGACCCAAAGAATTTTTCAAAAGGAGAGAAAATATGTAGTATGGGTGTAGGCATACAATTGATAAGATATACAATAGTGACAAAAGCATATGTCTAATAAGTTAGAGGCATGGATTTATGAGTGAAATAGATAATCTGGTTTCAACAATATGACGATGTTGTCGTTCAGAAAGACCCTTGTGTTCGGGTGTATAAGGTGGTGTAATACAATAGGATATACCATTGATGGAGAGAAAACTTTTAAGAGCTTGATATTTTCCATCATTATCTGAATAGAGAGTAACAATTTGATGTTTAAATTGGCTTTTAACTAATGCCTTGAAGCGCACAAAGACATCATAAACATGATAATTACGCTTAAGTGGATAATACCTGACGTATCGAGTATAATGATTAACAAAAATAATATAATACTGAAAACCATCAACAGAATAAATAGGAGAGGTTTACAAATTAGAAAAGAGAAGTTCAAGCGGATAGGATAAGGTTAAGGTAGAAGAAAAAAATGAAATTTTATGACTTTTATTACATGAGCATGCATTGCAAGGTGTGAAAGAAAACAATGGACTAGATAATGGTAAAGAAAACTTGGAAACAATATTTTTCATAATAGGAAATGATGGATAACCTAATCTAGAGTGCCTATTAGACGAAATGGTACTGATACTGGAAAAGGCAAGCACTTGTGAAGAGGGAACTGAAAGAGATGTGGTTGGCCACTCATATACGCCATCCTTAGGTTCATCTATCAAAAGGATTGCCCTAGTGTTTAGATCATTCACCTGAAAAGTAGAAGGTGAGTATTGAAAAGAAACATGATTATTAGTGCAAAATTGATAAATCGAAATTAAGTTATTTTTTATAGAAATGACATAAAGAGTATTTTGTAAAGTAAAGATGCGAGAAAAAGTAGGTATGGCCGTAGAACCAGTTTGGGTTATGTGAAGGGTCGATCCATTGCCAATCATGACATCTTCAAATCCTTGATATGAGTTATGAAGAGAAAGATTACTCAAGTCGAACGTAATGTGGTGGGATGCGCCATTATCTAATAACCAAGTAGTAGTGGTGTTGCCAACGATAGGATGATTGACTCGTGATTGGCAAGGTTTAGAGGGGCAATATCCCTAAGAGCCTTGAGGATGAGGTGTGGGGGATTGTTGATAAGTGACTAGTTGAAACATTATGCATCATTTGGCAATGTGTCCTTGAATGTCATATGTAATGACCCGAAATTCCCGGGCACCGGAAAAGTGAGTTATAGGGCCTCTGTCTTAGTGAAATAAGTTCGAAAATAATTATTAAAAATATTTATGAGCCTAGTGGTGTGTCTAATTAGGATCTAATTAGGTGAATTTAGCTTAATTTAGAGTAAGTAATAAAAAGGATTAAATTGAATAAGGGGTAAAAGTTTAATTTTAAAGTAATAGAAAATAAAAAGGATCAAAATGGAAATTAAGCCATTTACATAAATTGAGGCGGCAAATGGAAGAAAAATCAAGATTTTTTTTAATGTATGTATTATATATATTAAAATTATTATTATGGTTTTATATTAAATTATTATAATTATTTAATTGATAATATATTATAAATAAATTAAATAGAAGACAATTGTATGATAATAAAATATACATGTGTAAGAATTGTATTGGTACAATTGTAATTTAAATATTTAATTACTTATAATTTAAGTATAAAAATAATTGTTAAATAAATAATTAAATTATTAAAATTATGAGATTTTTTGTTTGAGAAACAAATTAAATAATGATTTTTGTTTGAGAAACAAATTAAATAATGACAATGGTAATAAAATTATTGGTACAAATGTAAAAATAAATATGTATCCAATTGTAATATTAGTATTTGTTATGAAAATAGATATTTATTAAATTAATTAAAGATAAAATATAACATAAAAGAAATAAAACAAATGAAAAGCAAAAGAAAAAAAAAAAGAAAGAAAGAAGGAAAGTTACAGAGAGCATTAAACAGGGGAAAGAAGAGAAGAAAAAAAAAAGAAAAAGGGAAAATAGGGTTTTTAAAGCTTCAAGTTTAATTGGTAAGCTTAATTAAGTCCTTTTCTCTTAATTTTGATGTTTTAGAAGCTTTGAAACAAGATTTTGATGAAATTAAGTTGATAGTTCAAGAGTTCATATGTTTCCAAGTAGGGTTCATGTTGGAAAAATTATGGAATTAGGGATTTAATTGAATGAATTCTAATTTAGAATTGATTAAGGGATTAAATTGTAAACTAGGCTATAAGTTTTATGTTGTAGGGACTAAATTGAAGAAATTTCTGAAATTAGGAAATATGCTGGAAATTTTATAGTTAAATATAAGTTTAGACAAAATTTGAATAGAAAAAGAGAGTGAATTGGATTAAGAAAATAATTAAGTTTAGTTAGGATTAAATTGGGAATAAGGTAGGAATTATTTAGAAATTTAATTATTTATTATAATTAATGCTGTAAATAATAATATAAATTACTATTATTTTCGTAGCCAACAAAGAACCTGAAACGTCAAGATCGAAAAGGAAAGGAGAAAGTCATCGAGGACTAAAACGGGAGAATTACAGTGTGTATTACTATAATTCGAATTTTAATTATTATTGATTGCTGAAATTTTAATTGTTATGTATGGTAAGTAAGACTTGAGGTAAGTATGTGAAATTGATATGAATATTGAGTAAAAATGAAAGTGATGTAAATTGAGTCAAATGGAATTGAATAAGTGAATTATGGAATATGTGATTATTTGAAAAGTGTATTGATTGAAAAATGAATGGTGATTTGAATTGTGAATTGAATACCCTATTAACTAGTCGGGCTGAGTCGGATATAGTTGGCATGCCATAGGATTGGAAGTGTTCAGGGATACTTCGATCTCGAGTCGATGAGACACTGGGTGTCACTATATTTCTTCGGATAGATTCGATGAGGTATTGGGTACCAACTTTACTTCGACTAGGCCGATGAGACACTGGGTGTCAACTAGTACTTCGAACTATCCGATGAGGCACTGGGTGCCATATTGATGTGTTTGGTTGGATCCGTGTATCCGCCAAAGTCCGAGTTACGTTAATAGGGTGAAAAAAATTGAAATGTGAATTTAAGGTATTGAAATAAAAAAAAATTGAATTATGAATAGAAATTGAAATTGTGATAGAAAGAGAAAAGTATGAGTTAAATGTTCATAAGTGGTTTAAATTCAAGTTTGTGAAAAATTACATTGATTGTCGAATAATTAAATTGAATTATTATTATGAAATGATGAAAATAAAAATATATATATAAAGCATGAATTAGTATTTAAGAAATTAATTTTTATGAATTTTAATATTTTTATTTTCATTTTTGATGATATATTTTGAATTATGGTAATACTACTGAGTATATCCATACTCAGCGTACGGTTGTTTCCGTGCGCAGGTTAGTAGAAGTCAATTGTCTTGGCTCAAAGATCCGAACATTCCCGACTCCAATACAAATTTGGTGATGTATATTTTCTTTTGGGTAAAGGTGGCATGTACATAAGTGTTGTTTAGTCACTTAAATATGTATATTACTTTGGGTAGTGAAGGACGAATTATAAAATTTAGATGGTTAAATGAAATGGTAAGAAAAGTACATGATATTTTGATACATGAACATTAAGTTGTTAAATGAATGAAGTTTTTAACCAATTTTGAATGATGTTATGATAGTTATTAAGTTAAAATTATGTTAATGATATAAATATTAGTTATATGAATGTGAAACATTGGTGTTGGTTGTTTTGGTTTGAATTTGCAGGAGGTTTAGGTAAAAATAAGCGTAAATGTCACAAATTTTTATAAAAAAAAAATCTGGAACACTCGAACAAGTCTCGTTCTACTTTTAATACGTGTTTGAACTTCGAGAGTCCAAGATAGGGACTTAATTATTCTATTATACTATGAAAGTTATATTAATTGTAAATTAATCGTAAGTTGTCTGATATGTCCGATAATGCCTCATAACTTCGTTCCGGCAACGGTTTGGGGTTATGGGGTGTTATAGTTGTTGGTATCAGAGCTATCAGGTTTAGCCGATTCTCGGGCTAAATTGGGCTCGGAAGTGAGTTTAGAAGTACATGCCATTGTCGAGTCAAAATTGAGTCGGGATTTTTGGATGCTAATATATTTATTTGATTTTGTTTTATAAATAAAATGTCAGATGAAAGAATGGATAATGTTGAACAGGAAATGTATACTGGAAGTCGAGAATTAGAAGAACTGAATCTGCTACACCTGGTGTGAATCCGTTAGATAATCAACCTCCTAACGTAGGGAGAGAAAGAAATGCTTCACAACTGTTAAGAGATATAGCTGATGCATTACAACATATAGTGAGAACTATACCTGGTACTACAACTGTACCTACTGTCAGACAGGCCCCGATTAAAGAGTTACGAAAATATGGTGCCACGAAATTTCAGGGATTAAAAGGAGATGATCCGTCCGCTGCTGAAAATTGGATGGAAACAACAAAAAGAGTTTTGCAACAATTAGATTGCACCCCCCGAGAGAGTCTGATATGTGCTGTATCACTGTTACAAGGAGAAGCGTATCTCTGGTGGGAATCTGTGGTTAGACATTTTCCAGATGATCAGGTAACTTGGGACTTGTTTCAAAAAGAATTTCAGAAGAAGTATATTGGGGAATTGTACATCGAAGAGAAAAAGCAAGAGTTTTTAGTGTTGAAACAGGGAATATGTCAAGATCTTGGATTATGAGCGAGAGTTCTCTAGATTGAGCAGGTATGCTTTAGAATATGTGCCAACCGAGGCTGATAGTTGTAAACGATTTCTACGGGGACTGCGAGATGAAATCAAGATTCAATTGGTAAGTCTCAAAATTAATGAACTTGTTGATCTGATTGAGCGAGCAAAAATGATAGAACAAGTACTGGGCCTGGATAAAAAATCAAAAATTGGTAAATCAACTAGGAAATGTATGGGAACTACTAGTTCTAATCCAATACCGAAGAGATTCAAAGAATCAAGAAGTGACTGGAGATCTAATTTTAGTTCAGACAAAGGTGGTAGAAGCAGAGGTAAACAGATGACAGTATCTACTAGTAGTGTGAGAGGTCCACCTAGAAGTGTAGAAATTCCAGACTGTGAGCACTGCGGGAAGAAACACAGAGGAGAATGTTGGAAAGTAACTAGAGGTTGCTTCAGATGTGGTTCTACTGCAGACCATTTTATCGAGATTGTCCGAACACCGATAGTGCTTTGCACCAGTATCATCACAAAGATCGGTATCACCGCTAGAGACAGAGGGTCGTAGAGGTAGTTCGGCTTCCTGCAGGGTGCCAGTAGAAGGAGCAGATGATATTGTTACTCAAAGATGCGAAGCCGAGTACCACACCGAGCTTATGTGGTCGAAACGAGAAGAAGGTGATGCTCACGATATGGTGACAGTATATTTTTATCGTATTCTCGAGCTCAGATATGCTTTGATTGATCCCGGATCTTCACATTCTTATATTAATTCAAAATTAGTCAAATCGGAAAATCTGAAATTTGAAATGTCTAAAGTGTCTATAGAGGTTTCAAGTCCGCTAGGCCAAACAAAGTGTTAGTGAATCGAGTTTGTCCGAGATGCCCAATTAATTATAAAGAATAAAACTTTTCTGTTGACTTGTTGATTATGCCATTTGGGGATTTTGATATAATATTGGGAATGGATTGGCTATCCGAATATGGAGTAATTTTGGATCATTATAAAAAGAAATTTAGTATTCAAACAGACAGTGGGGATCGAATTGAAGTAGACGGTATTCGTACTAGTGGGCCGCACACGTATCATTTCAAAGAATAAAGGCTAGTAAATTACTTCAACAGGGTTGTTCAAAGATATTTGGCATATGTTATTAACTCAGATTCGGTTGGAAGTCAATGTAGCAAGATCCGAATAGTTTACGAATTTCCTGATGTATTTCCTGAGGAATTACCGGGTTTACCGCCAGATAGAGAAGTTGAATTTGCTATAGAAGTTTATCCGGGTACTGCACCAATCTCTATATCTCCGTATCGGATGTCACCTACAGAGTTGAAAGAATTGAAGATACAGTTGCAAGATTTGTTAGATCGTGGCTTTATTCGACCGAGTATATCACCGTGGGGAGCTCCGGTATTATTTGTTAAAAAGAAAGATGGCTCTATGCGACTTTGTATTGATTACCGACAGTTGAACAAGGTGACAATTAAAAATAAGTACCCATTGCCTCGCATTGATGATTTATTCGATCAGTTGAGAGGAGCTTCTGTGTTTTTGAAGATTGACTTAAGGTCGGGTTACTATCAGTTGAAGGTAAAAGAAAGTGATGTACCAAAAATAGCTTTCCGTACGAGGTATGGTCATTATGAGTTCTTGGTAATGCCATTTGGGTTAACAAATGCCCCAGCTGCTTTTATGGATCTCATGAATCGTATCCTTCAGCCGTATTTAGATCAATTTGTAGTGGTTTTTATTGATGATATATTAGTTTATTCAAAGTCAGAGTTAGAACATGATCGGCATCTGAGGATTGTGCTACAGACTTTACGAGAGAAACAGCTATATGGAAAGCTCAGTAAATGCGAGTTCAGTTATCGTAATGGTATTTCCGGGACATGTAGTATCTGCAGATGGAATCCGAGTTGATCCGAAAAAGATTGAAGCAATTATTCAATGGAATGCACCGAGGAATGTATCTGAGGTACGTAGTTTTCTTGGTTTAGCTGGGTATTACAGAAGATTTGTAAATGGATTTTCGAAGATAGCTTTGCCGATGACCCAAGTTGCTACAGAAGAATGTTCCTTTTATTTGGGATGATCGATTGTCGAAAAAGTTTTGAAACATTGAAGCAAATGTTAACCGAGGCACCGCTTTGACATTGCCAGAATCGGGTAAAGATTTTGTAGTGTATAGTGATGCTTCTTTGAGTGGTTTGGGTTGTGTATTGATGCAGGATGAGAAGGTAATAGCCTATGCATCTCGTCAATTGAAACCACATGAAAGGAATTATCCGACTCATGATCTTGAGTTAGCAAAATGATTTTTCACATTGAAGATTTGAAGACATTATCTTTATGGTGAAAAATGCTACATCTATACTGATCATAAGATTTTGAAGTATCTTCTTTCTCAGAAAGAATTGAATTTGAGACAAAGGCGTTGGATCAAACTTTTGAAAGATTATGATTGTGTTATAGACTATCATCCGGGAAGAGCTAATGTTGTAGCTGATGCATTAAGTAGAAAAGCTGTAATTGAATTAAGAGCAATGTTTGCACGGCTTAGTATCGATGATGATGGGAGTCTTTTGGCGAATTGAGAGTAAAATCGTAATGTTTGATCAGATTAGATCACCTCAGTTGGAAGATGACAAATTATTGAAGAAAAGAGAGATGGTACAGAATGGCACAGTAGAAAATTTTAGTATTGATGATTGTGGATGCTTGAGGTTTCGAAACCGGATTTGTATTCCAAATACTTCTGAGCTTAAAAGTTAATTCTACGGGAAGCTCATGATAGTTCATTTGCTATGCACCCTGAAGCACGAAAATGTATCGAGATTTAAGAGAATTATACTTGGTGGCCGTGGATGAAAAGAGACATAGTAGAATTTGTAAGTAAATGTTTGACTTGCCAACGAGTAAAGGCGAACATCGTTCCTACGGATTGCTTCACCTATTAATATTCCCGAATGGAAATGGGATCGCATCACGATGGATTTTATTACGAGGATTACCGTTGTCGCAAGCAAAAAAGAATGCTATTTGGGTGATAGTTGATAGACTTACCAAGTCAAGCACATTTTATAGCGATCGGACTGATTGGTCGCTGCGTGTTTTGCGACGTGTATATTCGAGAAATTGTTAGATTACATGGCATTCGATATCAATAATTTCAGATCGAGATCCTCGGTTCACATCGAGATTTTGGAGACAGTTACATGAGTCGTTGGGTACTAGACTTAGTTTCAGTACAACTTTTCATCCCCAAACTGATGGACAGTCCGAACGGGTAATTCAGGTACTAGAAGATATGCTTCGAGCTTGTATTATTGATTTTGAAGCAGGTTGGGAGCGATATTTGCCACTAGCTGAGTTTGTCTATAATAATAGTTTTCAATATAGTATTCAGATGGCTCCGTATGAAGCGTTATATAGTCGAAAATGTAGATCACCAGTATGTTGGATGGAGTTGAATGAAAGAAAAGTAATTGGGCCGGAATTAATTCAAGAAACAGAAGAAACAGTCAAGAAGATTCAACAGAGATTAAAAGCAGCTTTTGACAGACAAAAATCTTATGCTGATCTGAAACGTCGGGAAATTGAGTATTCAGTTGGAGACAAAGTATTTCTTAAGGTTTCTCCTTGGAAAAAAGTTTTGAGATTTGGCCGGAAAGGTAAATTGACCCCACGTTTTATTGGGCCGTATGAAATAGTGGAAAGAATTGGACCAGTTGCATATCGATTGGCTTTACCTTCTGAATTACAAAGGATTCATGATGTTTTTCATGTTTCGATGCTACGGAAATATAGATCAGATCCTTCTCATATAATTTCTACAGAAGACATTGAAGTTCGACCTGATCTATCATATGAAGAAAGCCGGTTCAAATTTTAGCACGGGAAATGAAAGAATTAAGAAATAAAAAGGTTCCTTTAGTGAAAGTCCTATGGAGAAATCATAATATTGAAGAAGAGACTTGGGAACCAGAGGAAACTATGAGAGTACAATATCCTCATCTCTTCTCAGGTAAATTTCGAGGACGAAATTTATTAAGGGGGGAAGAAATGTAATGACCCAAAAATTCCTGTGCACCGAAAAAGTGAGTTATAGGGCCTCCGTCTTAGTGAAATAAGTTCGAAAATAATTATTAAAAATATTTATGAGCCTAGTGGTGTGTCTAATTAGGATCTAATTAGGTGAATTTAGCTTAATTTAGAGTAAATAATAAAAAGGATAAAATTGAATAAGGGGTAAAAGTTTAATTTTAAAGTAATAGAAAATAAAAAGGATCAAAATGGCAATTAAGCCATTTACATAAATTGAGGCTGCAAATGGAAGAAAAATCAAGATTTTTTTTAATGTATGTATTATATATATTAAAATTATTCTTATGGTTTTATATTAAATTATTATAATTATTTAATTGATAATATATTATAAATAAATTAAATAGAAGACAATTGTATGATAATAAAATATACATGTGTAAGAATTGTATTGGTACAATTGTAATTTAAATATTTAATTACTTATAATTTAAGTATAAAAATAATTGTTAAATAAATAATTAAATTATTAAAATTATGAGATTTTTTGTTTGAGAAACAAATTAAATAATGACAATGGTAATAAAATTATTGGTACAAATGTAAAAATAAATATGTATCCAATTGTAATATTAGTATTTGTTATGAAAATAGATATTTATTAAATTAATTAAATATAAAATATAACATAAAAGAAATAAAACAAATGAAAAGCAAAAGAAAAAAAAAAAAAGAAAGAAGGAAAGTTAGAGAGAGCATTCGAAACAGGGGAAAGAAGAGAAGAAAAAAAAGAGAAAAAGGGAAAATAGGGTTTTTAAAGCTTCAAGTTTAATTGGTAAGCTTAATTAAGTCCTTTTCTCTTAATTTTGATGTTTTAGAAGCTTTGAAACAAGATTTTGATGAAATTAAGTTGATAGTTCAAGAGTTCATATGTTTCCAAGTAGGGTTCATGTTGGAAAAATTATGGAATTAGGGATTTAATTGAATGAATTCTAATTTAGAATTGATTAAGGGATTAAATTGTAAACTAGGCTATAAGTTTTATGTTGTAGGGACTAAATTGAAGAAATTTCGAAATTAGGGAAATATGCTGGAAATTTTATAGTTAAATATAAGTTTAGACAAAATTTGAATAGAAAAAGAGAGTTAATTGGATTAAGAAAATAATTAAGTTTAGTTAGGATTAAATTGGGAATAAGGTAGGAATTATTTAGAAATTTAATTATTTATTATAATTAATGCTGTAAATAATAATATAAATTACTATTATTTTCGTAGCCAACAAAGAACCTGAAACGTCAAGATCGAAAGGAAAGGAGAAAGTCATCGAGGACTAAAACGGAGAATTATCGTGTGTATTACTATAATTCGAATTTTAATTATTATTGATTGCTGAAATTTTAATTGTTATGTATGGTAAGTAAGACTTGAGGTAAGTATGTGAAATTGATATGAATATTGAGTAAAAATGAAAGTGATGTAAATTGAGTCAAATGGAATTGAATAAGTGAATTATGAAATATGTGATTATTTGAAAAGTGTATTGATTGAAAAATGAATGGTGATTTGAATTGTGAATTGAATACCCCATTAACTAGCCGGGCTGAGTCGGATATAGTTGGCATGCCATAGGATTGGAAGTGTTCAGGGATACTTCGACCTCGAGTCGATGAGACACTGGGTGTCACTATATTTCTTCGGATAGATTCGATGAGGTATTGGGTACGAACTTTACTTCGGCTAGACCGATGAGACACTGGGTGTCAACTATTACTTCGAACTATCCGATGAGGCACTGAGTGCCATATTGATGTGTTTGGTTGGATCCGTGTATCCGCCAAAGTCCGAGTTACGTTAATAGGGTGAAAAAAATTGAAATGTGAATTTAAGGTATTGAAATAAAAAAAAAATTCCGGAACACTCGAACAAGTCTCGTTCTACTTTTAATACGTGTTTGAACTTCGAGAGTCCAAGATAGGGACTTAATTATTGTATTATACTATGAAAATTATATTAATTGTAAATTAATCGTAAGTTGTCTGATATGTCCGGTAATGCCTCATAACTTCGTTTCGGCAACGGTTTGGGGTTAGGGGGTGTTATATCATAAGCTTGACAACGACTCAAATAAGGTTTGGGTTGGTGTTGATTAGGTGATGAAATTGTAGTGGTGAGGCATAGTTGTTGAGGTTGTCTCGTAGCCATTGAAGAATTAGATGTATATTTTTGAAGGATGTTGATTGTGGTTTTTCTGAATATATATATGTCCAAGAAAACTAGGCTCTTGATACCATATTGATACTATAGAGTAGAATATTGGAAACAATGGCTTGATTTTCCATTGATTAAGAATGAATATATATACACAAATTGGGCAACATAAATAGGAACTATCCTAGAATTAGGGGATTACAACTAGAATTAGAGAATCACAACTAATTATAATATAGAGAAAATCTGTGGGAATTAATTCTCTAATAAAAATACCTTACTTTCCAATATGGCTGCCATTGTTTGTACCCATGGTGGAAAGGTGGAGATCAGAGACCCTTACCGTTTACTTTACCTATGGTGAAGCCATAATCATATTGGAAAGTGTAGACCTAATAATGGGTGTTTCAATTGAAAGAGCAACAATGACTTGGTCTTCAAGTAATCTTGAAGATGTAATGATGAGGTTGCTCAAGAATTTTTCAATGAATGAAGATGATATCACTAGAGGTTGAGTGAAGTTCACTTGGTTGAAAACATTGATGAATGAGTTGCCAACAAACAATTAGATGTCACTAGGCAATGTGACCAATGAAGAGTTTGATAATTATGTTAAAGCGTACATATTGTACATAATTGGTGAAAGGTTAATGTCAAATATGACAGGAAATTTCTTCCACAAAATGTATTTGCCCTTGCCTGAAGACCTTAATCTTATCCCTATATACAACTGGGTGCACATTTCCACCTCGATGGTCACAAGTTGCCAGGCATATTTAATTACTTTAACAAACTCTTATTTATATTCTGTCACTTTCATGTTCTATTGTTTCAATTTGATAATTTTTTTCTTCTTCTCAAGGTATCGGTGGCTCACATACTTCTTTCTAAATTCAATCTATAAGAAAACCCAATTCACTTTGTCTCAGGGTGTAATGGTGGTCAAGGTGACCCACCACTTGTACATATTTTCCTTAAGTAAAGAGACTATACACTTCAAGCAATCATCTGGTGTGCATTGAAGCTCATTGAGGATCCTCTGAGTGTTTTCTAGCCAATAATCGACCATGATAGATCATCCCCCTTTTTGCCCTTGAATTCTTTAGCCCTAAACTTACAAAATTTTTCCAGTAAGGTGTTGATCAAGCACAAGGATAAGAGTTTGTGGTTGAGGAATTGGAGGTACCATAAGTGGGGGAGATGATCTCTAAGGTCAGGGAGTTGGAGGAGTGACTTTTAAATATCGGTTGAACCATTGGTTCATCATTTGAAAGAAGGCATCTTTAGCTTTGCCATCAAATACCCATGGGCTTTAGGGATTCGAGACACCTTGGTTAGAGGCAGTTGTAACACCTTCACTTATCTCGACGTACATAACGAATGGGGAGATGCTATAAGAACACTTCCTCAACTCGTACAATTTTTTTCATTTAAGAAATATCATTTTAAAGCTTAATAAATTTTATTTAAAATCATTTTTAACATTTAGAAAGGTCAAATACATTTTTAAAATCATTTTGGAAAATTTTCTTAAAGGTTTTGACATATCCAAAACGAGGGCTCAAAACACTCAAAAATTAAGTTGTACAGGTGCAGGGGTTGAAAGTCTCGATACCTATGCATCAAGTGTCGAGACTAGGCCTGTAAGTATCGAGGGTTTGGCCTTAAGTCTTGAGACTTAAGTACTGTACTGTATATTTCCAGCTTCGATGTTTATAAGTCTCGAGACTTTAGACCATTGGAGTATAAATTGACTGAAAAACACTTCATATTAACTCTAAATATCATCAAAACATCCCAATAAGTTCCAAATTCATTCAAAATCCATACAAAACTCATTTAAATTTTTTTTCTAATCATACACATGCTCAAATAGAGCTACGAAACACAAGCTTAAAAAAAGATATAAAAAAAAAGTTGAACTTTTCAATTAACTTTACAATTTCAATTTTAATAAATGCCTTTGTGTACATGCCAAAATTTCAAATCAATTATAAATAAATTAAATAATTACAACCTTAAACTCAAGTGGCGATGCGATGCTCCCAAATTGAAGACACTATCTTCTCGAAAGTCTAAAACCTATGCATTTCAAACATGAGAAAACATGGCATATTGTAAACGTGGATTGATATGTGTTTTGGAATAGTTGTCATGCCCAAGAGAGTTATTTTGTATGTTATAGGAGTGATAATATGTTCTTATTTTGTAAACAATAATTATGACTGTGGAAATAAGTAGAAAAACTCTAAATATGTCATGATATAACCTTGCATAGAAGTGTATGATTGACCATGAAAATGAGTTGTGGTGATCTTTGGTTTTATGAATTTACATGACCCCTTTTCATGAATATGAAAAAAAAAATCACTTTTGGTTTTGCTCATAAGGTTCAATATATGAAAAAAAAATTATAAATACCTGCTTTGTTCGGTAATTAGCCTTGAACATATGATGTAATTGTCATTCATGCCTATATAGACTTGGTAGAAAGGTTAAGATATAATTAACATGCCAATTAGGGTCATATGCATATTTCTGTTTTGTTTAGAGTTGGATTGGAGTTTTTTTGTGTAATATCATAGTTGGGCTTTCTATGCAAACCATTAGGCTTTCACTGTCTCTTTGAATACTTCTTGGTGTCTTAAGAGGTTTTTGCACTTACGTGTGTTTTCCATTGCCTTCAAGCTTTGCACTTGTAAGCATTCTAGTGTGTTTTGATGGATTATGCTCTATGAGGTCCTTGGTGTTCTTTGGTGGATTATTGTGTATTTGAATCCTATTTTACTAAGGTTACATTGAACGGAAACTTGTAAATATGATAAAGTGTTGATAATGAAGTTGAATATAACTATAAAGTAAGTGATCCTTTGCAATTCTTGTGTAGTTATCTTAACTCTGAAATTATAAGCAAATTAATTATGGAACTAAATGTTATAAATTAATTTGGATACAAACTGCTTGGTGTGTACTGAAAACTTGTATGTATTCTTTTAAGTTTTTATGTACATTACTGTACTTTGACCTTGCCATGTTATCTTTTTTATTCATTTGATAATTCTATCTAGTCAAACTAATTGGTATGCTCATCACAATGCAAGGTAATTATAGTGATTTTCATTTGAACTTACTAATCATTTTATGCTTATAGATTGTTGTTTTTGCATTTAGATTTTCTTTTAATTCCTAAAGCCCAACTCAACCCTGAATCATCACATTATCATTAAGACTACCAAGAGTATGAAATTTGCGCATATGTAATTATGGTATATACTTAGGGTATCAAGTACTTGAAGATTCGATTATGATTCATTGAGTTTGGAGACTTAATTTGGATAGTTTAAACTTGGGATGTATGAATATTTGCTATGCATGCATGGTTATAGCACTCTTTTGATATGGGTTATACTTAGATGAAGATTAAACTTGTTTTGAATGAATTCATGTAGCCTTAACATGTTTCAACATCATTTCAATGATTTCATGTTTTAATGTATAGTTGGACATGCTTTGGGTATGATTTTTACATATATTTGGATAATATTTAAACGTGTTTTAGGTATACCATTTTTGGAAGTGAATTGAGGATGGTTTGGGGTGTTTTTAGGCTACTTACTACAACATCGCGACTTGCCCTTTGCAACGTCTCAAGATTGTAACTTAGAGGGTGATGTCATGACCTTGCCTTTTGCAACACCGCAACATTCACCTATGATGTTGCAATGTTGTTCCTTGTAACGTCATAACTTTGCCCAAATAACTAGTGACATCGCGACTTCGCACACTATCCCAACATTGTGCACAACCTTGTCCCCATTGCACTATTTTGTCTATTTTGAGTCTCAAACACCTTTGATCTTTCCCAAACTACTCTTAAATGATTTTAAATTGATTCTAAATCCTCTAAATTTTCTTAAACTCAATTATTCACTTTATAAAATTGTTTTAAGTTAAAAAAATCAATATTTCTTGTTTCAGTAGCCTCTCCCATCTGTATCGGACATCGAGATGGGTGAGAGCTGTTACAATCAACCCCATAGGGTTGAATGGAGCTAAAACATGACTTGTTTACGAATCAAGATATTTCATAAAATTAAGAAAAAAAATTATAAACTTTTGAAAATTTTAAGATTTTATATATATATTTTAAAAAGTTTGAGATTTTAATTTTCTTTTAAATTTCAATAATTTTTTATTTTAATTTTATTTAATTTCTTTGAAAATTTATAAATATTTTTAAAAGTTTTAATTTTTAAAACTTTTTAAAAATGAATAATTATTTGATACACTACTAATGAAAACAAAAATTTCAAAAACAAAATTAGAATCATGACAAGTATATCTTAATGTATATTTTAAAATTTTATAAATAGATAAATATGACATTTGTCACCATTTCAATTTTTATGAGGAAAATTTTACTTTCTATTCACAATCTATATGATAATAAAATATTTTATTTTAAATTTTTTTGAATTATTTATTATTTTATATGAGATTTTTTGAAAAAAATCTAAAATTTCATTTTCACGTAATGAGACATCTTTATCAAGATATATTAAATAGGTAATTAAAGTACTAATGCAATCTGCCCTCGGTGTGAATCAGCAGTGGAAACAATGGACCATCTCTTCCGGGAATACCCTATATCAGTGACAATATGGACAGAATTATCATTCCAGAAGCTTCTACTGGAATCTAATATGGAATTTCTACAATGGCTAACCTGGGTGTTTGCCCAGAATAATATTTCCCTGTGCAGATTATTTTGTTGCGCGTTATAGGCAATCTGGGGAGAAAGAAATAATAGATTACATAAGAAAGTTAGTAGATCTGGGAAAGAAATTGCAAATTTTGTCCAGAGCTACATTAGAGAGGTAGATGGGAATGAAAAAGAAACACAAAAAATTACCCAGAAAGTCAGTAAATGGAAACACCCACCTGATCAGACAATGAAGGTTAATTTTGACGTAGCATATGATGAAAGATCTAGTCAAGCGGCTTCGGAGATAGAGGTTAGAAACAGTGAAGGAAATGCCCTAATATCTTGCTCAGAGATTCATCACCAGATAGGCTCAGCTTTCGCTACGGAGGCACTCGCTTGCCGTAGAGTAGTCCAAATCGGGATGGAGATGAAATGGTCCAAGATCATTATTGAAGGTGATTCATTATCAATCATCAAGAAATGCAAGGAAAACAAAGAGGACAAATCACATATCGGAGCATATATATATGATATCCAGCAAATAATGTCTAGATCTAGAAACTTAACATTTGAATATATCCCAAGAGCAGCAAATAGTTTAGCACATTTACTAGCCAAAGAATCAATGAAGAAAAGGGAGGAGATATACTTGGTGGATAGTGTTCCTGAATATGCCGAATTTCAGAACCGGATTAAAAATGGATAGAGAAGAAGAGAAAGAAAGGGAAGCTGTGAAATGGACAGATCAACAGACAAAGTGTTAAATGCTCCCCTTGGAATTGTGAAAACGTCTTAAAGAAGAAATGCCAGCCTAGCAGACAAGACGTGCATCAGTTTTCTGATTGGGCAGAATAGGGGTTATAATTATGGTATTATAGAATACTCTTAATTTAGTTTTTGAATTTCCTTCCGGGCCAAAGCTTAAGTGTTGGGCCTCCTTTTGTTTAGTTTATTTCTGTTTTGATCTGTTGGATATTATGATTTTATAATTAAATAAAGCTCAATCTGATTTTTTGTCAAAAAATAGGTAATTAAAGTAAGTTTTATTATATCATGTCAAGTTCGTTACTTGAATGTATATAAAGATTTATTTAAAATTAAATAAAGGTAAGTGATAAAGTATTGATGGTATGATGGTTAAGGGCGTTCATTGTTTTAAGTATGGTTTGAGTTCGAGTTGTGCTAGTTATAATTATTGTTTAAGCTTTATCTTGTTATTGAAATTAAAAAAAAAAAAGCATTTATGAGTTTAAAATTTTTAATGAATTTCCTAAAAAATCATTAATAAATTGAAAAGGTAATATAATTACAAAATAATTTTAAAAAATATTTAACTAATTTAGAATCAATGTTATTTATTTTAAAAATATTTAATATTAAAATAATGAAAAAATTTATCATAGTTCTAATATTAATATATTATAATTTAAATAATATTATTAATAATTTCTTGTTATTTATTATATTTTTAATTAATTATTTTAATGTTAAAATTATTAAAATTTATTTTTTTGTAATTTTATATTTATATTTGCTATACTTTAATCTATGAATGTAATTAACTCTTATTATATTTGAAAAATATAAATTTAATTTGATAAATATTATTAAAACTATATTTTAAACTTAACAATTTAATATTCATTAATTTTAATATTATAACATTAAAAGTTCATTCAATTAAGTTTGATCTTAAAATAAAGATATTTAAAATAAACTTTATATAAAAAATTTTAAACAAAAGATATTGAATAACTTAAAAAAAATTAAAGGGAAATAGTAAAAAAATAATTTACTCAAATTGTAAATAATTGCTTCAAATAAATAGTGTCATGTGTAAAAAATTGTAATATCAACATGACTATTTATTTCCTTTTATTATAATCTTGTATTACTATAATATATATATGATTAGATTATAACACACGAGTGAACTTCTGCTATATTTATAATTTTTTTTATATAAAAAATTCAACAACCAAAAATTAAGGTTGTAGGTTTAAGTTTACCATGCATGATGTTTTCTTTCTACATTTATTGTGGATTTAAATTTTTTTTTATAAATTTTATATAAAAATTCAAGAAGACGTTAATAGCAATTTTTATTATTTTATTTAAATTATTTTTTTTACATTTTATATAAAATATAAAAAATATAAAAAATTCTTATAATAATACTTTTTTTTTTATTTTTTTAGTTTTAATCAAATTGATCTTTAGCTAACTTGTAATATTAAATCAAAAAAGGGAAATATATTTTTTCCTCTTGAGCTAAGCAATTAAGTCAACAATAGTACATGTGTTTTTCTTGGTATATTTTATTACTTGAATTTGATAATTAATTTCATTTTAATCCTTGAATTTGATTCCATTAAAGTTTGTTGATGTGATCAATGTTTTTAAAAAATTAGATTGATCAGTCGAGCTGATTGAAACAAGAATTGATCGATATATTGGTTCAAACGATACTTGAACAGATTAAATTGAAAATGCTCGAAACTAGTTAAAATTGAAAACTTAAACAAAAACTAATAGTTAAACATGTTGAATTGGTTTTATAATTTTTATGAATTTTTAGTTAATTCTTTATTGTTTATTTAGTAATTGAACCAAGCAAACTGATTGAATCGAGAATCAATGGTCTAACCCTTTCAACCATTGTTGTAGTTATTTGAACACTGTAGACAATAGTATAATATTGTGTCATATTAACACCTGAAAATTTATATAATCTTTTTAATGTAGCATAATCTTAACATGTTACTTTATCAAACTTTTATATATTTCAAGTTTAAAAATTAAAAAATATTTAATTTATCAAATTTAAATACTAAAATTAATAAAAAAATACAAATACTAGAACAAACCTAAAATTCGAAGAAAATTATATTATACCATAAAAAAAAAAAAAAACAATGTCAGAGGTGCCAAATTTAGAGACAAGATGGTGCATTTGCCCTCGTCCAAAATGATTACGTGTGTCACTACAAAGTACTGTGCGTATTCTGTGCTCAGTGGAGAGGTCCCCACGCCAGCAATGGCGCCATTAGCATGTGTGGTCAGTAAAGGCCCACGTTTCATTAATTTCTTTTATTGGACCTTTTAAAAAAATAAATTTACAAGTTTCTGGAAAATTCTTGGGTTGCCGAGAAAAAACGACGCTGCATACGCTTTTTTCTTTTATTTTTAAATTGACTCTGCATACGCTTTAATATATATTATATTAAGGGATTTTTTTATAAAAGTAATCCTAAAAAATAAATTAATTATCAAAATAATTTATCTTTTTAATTATGTATAAAAATAATTTATTTTTTATAGTAAAAAGTGGTGGAGCCATATGATATGGTGCCACCACTTTGTCAAGTCAGCTAGGGGTATTAAAAAATTAATTTTTGGTGGAGTCATGTTGAATGGCGCCACCAGTATAAAATATTAGGGAAATACTAAAAAATCTGGAAAAACGGTGGACTTAAATTTTTTTTCATTTTTGGGTGGAGCCATTCTAAATAGCGCCACCACTTTTTTGATTTGTCAGGTTCTTATATTTTTTTTACTTTTTTTATTTTTTTACTTTTTTCTTATATTTTGTCTCTTTCTTAAATTTTTTCTTTTTTAAGTTTCATATTATTTTCTTAATTTATTTTGCTTATTTAATTTATATTATTAATTTTAAAAAATTTGTAATATATATTTGAAATGTTTTATAATATTTTTTTAAAATTTTAATTATTATTTTTAAAAATATTTTTAAATTTATATATATATATATTTGTGAAATTAATTTTTAAAAATGTATTTTTAAATTAATTTTAAAATTATTAATTTTATAATATTTGAAATGTATGTTTAATATTTTATTAATTTTACATACAATTTTAAATATTATTTTTAAATTCTTTTTTATCATTAGGTATATATATTTAAATTTTAAAGTTTAAATTAAAATATATATTTATTATAACTAGTCACATCATATTAATGATGTGACTATTAATAAATTTAAATATAAATATAAATTTTTAAAAATATATTAAATATTATTTTTGACTCTTGTTTTGTTTTTTCTTTTATGTTTAATTATTATTATTAACTTTAAAAATTTAAAATATTTTATTAATATATATTTGTAAATTTTAGATATGTATTTTGAGATTATTTTTAAAATTTTAAATATAATTTTTAAATACATTTAAAAATTATAATTTTTAATAATATAAGAAATCATAATATTTTAAATATTTTTTTAAATATTGTCTTTTTCCTTTTTTTTACTTTTTGAAATTTTATGTTTTTTTCTTATTTTATTTTGTTTATTTATTTTATTATTAATTTTAAAAATTTTGTAATGCATATTTAAAATGTTTTATAATATATTTTTTACAATTTTAAATATTATTTTTAAATTCTTTTTTTAACATTAGATATATGTATTTAGATTTTAAAGTTTAAATTAAAATATATATTTATTATAACTTGTCACATCATGTTAGTGATGTGACTATTAATAAATATAAATATAAATATAAATTTTAAAAAATATATATTAAATATATATTTTTATTATTTTGACTCTTTTTATTGTTTTGTTTTTTAAAAAAAAAAATTGTTATATATATGGGTGGGGCTTGGTCCCCCCTTGTATAGATGAAGAAGTTGAGTGAGGGAAAAAAAAAGAAGGCCCTTAGTATCTACGTGTATTTTCCATAAAGCCATGTTCCATCAACTTGCACTCACCGGGTTTGCAGTGTGGGAGAATGCCCTAACACATGGATCGAGAGTCCGAGCACGATCGACGAAACACTCTTTTTCCCACTTCCAATTCTCCATTAGGGCCTCTATAAGGCAACGTTTGTAAGTCCACGACAGTTCCTGGGACATACTCTATCATTGCTGAAATCCAACTCCAAGTTCATTGTATGACTCATCCCGATCACCAGACAATTGTTGCATGGCCATTTGTTTCGCCCACCACGCTTTCTTGTATTACACTCTGTACTAAAATCGAGTTTGCATGTCTACAATCAATGTCGACACAGGAATGATTGGGCTATCTTTTACCAGTGGCATGATGCAGTTGCAAATACTTTTGGCATCCAATTTTCGATAGTACATGATTGGGCTATCTATTAAATATATATTTTTATTATTTTGACTCTTTTTATTGTTTTGTTTTTTAAAAAAAAAAATTGTTATATATATGGGTGGGGCTTGGTCCCCCCTTGTATAGATGAAGAAGTTGAGTGAGGGAAAAAAAAAGAAGGCCCTTAGTATCTACGTGTATTTTCCATAAAGCCATGTTCCATCAACTTGCACTACCGGTTTGCAGTGGGAGAATGCCCTAACACATGGATCGAGAGTCCAGAACAGTCGACGAAACACTCTTTTTCCCAGTTCCAATTCTCCATTAGGGCCTCTATAAGGCAACGTTTGTAAGTCCACGACAGTTCCTGGGACATACTCTATCATTGCTGAAATCCAACTCCGAAGTTCATTGTATGACTCATCCCAGTCGCCGTACAATTGTTGCATGGCCATTTGTTTCGCCCACCACGCTTTCTTGTATTACACTCTGTACTAAAATCGAGTTTGCATGTCTACAATCAATGTCGACACAGGAATGATTGGGCTATCTTTTACCAGTGGCATGATGCAGTTGCAAATACTTTTGGCATCCAATTTTCGGTAGTCTTAAGACATGCGTGCGATAGTACATGTATGACGCCCTTCTAATTTTCGTATTTGCCACTGTTGAGTCATCTGTATAAATGCAGCACGAACTCGCCAACCACACCCATCGTCGGCTCTCCAACATTCCCCAACGTATAATGTCGGTGTAGATTTGGCAACTTTGTAATCAATCGACAACTTCATGTTGTATTGTTTGATGGCAAACACACAATCCGCCTTGTTCTCGAACTGTTTCCCAACGAACAACTCGTCGAACTGTGAATTTGACGCCAATCTATGAGCAGGTACTATATCAGCGTACTCAGGGAACTCGGATGCATGCGCTGCATCTGGATCTACGTTTAACATGTTGCCCCCAGGTTCATTTCGTAAAATAATACCATGACTCGGGTTACAGAATGAAGGGCCGTGAACATCTTCAACCTCCTCCGGGACTTCATCATCGATATCGTCCGGAACCTCATCAACATCGGGGTCACTAAAATCTTCAACGTCTTGATCAGAATCTTCATCATTATTGGTCATTTCTCTGACATTTGTCTCAGTGCTTATTATCACCTCCAGATGTATTTGTAGACGGGGACCGAGGGTTGGGTTGTTGTACGAACTCTTACCATAATTAGGAATTTTGGGTATCTGCGACGTTCCACCGCATTCTAATTGGCCTGTCCATCCAACATTAAGATCAAAATCAAATTCGCGATGTTGACTTATTGGGCTAACATTCTTAACAGGCTCTAAGTCTACTAACTCAGCAAATAATTCAACTGATTGGGGGTTCACACTCCCAGTGGACCACCATATTTCCATCATAGTGCCCAAGTCATCATCATCTAACAGTTGCATCGCACAAAATTTGAACAGATCTGTAGAGATTGGAAACTTGTAAAATAATTTGGACATCGCCTTCCCACAACGGATAGCTATTTTTCGTGACCGATCTTCCTTTTCATTTCTGCTTTAGCTTCACATTTTGTTTGAATCGCAAACCTACTCTTTGCCGGCCTTGAAGTACACAGCCAATATCACCTTCTACAATTTCACCATAAAAAACAACATACACCAAAAACACCTCATTATTCATTTTTAACAAATTTTTTGAACTTTTCCACTTAACACAACAACTACACCACTCTATATATAGAAGAGAACCAAGAGGTGGAGCCATAAAGAATGGGTCCACCAAAATACTATGATTTTTTAGAGTATAGGGGGCCCCGTAGAAATTTTTCCATTTCCTGGTGGAGCCAAATAATTTGGCGCCACTAGTTTTCAAGTCTGACAGCCAACTTATTTGTTTCAGCCCTTTTTTTTTTTTTAAAGTTTTGACTTTCTTTTTTCTTTTTTAAGTCCTTATTTATTTTATTTATTTCGAAAAATTTGAAATGTATTTTTTAAAAATGTTTTATAATATATTTTTTATAAATATTAAAAATATATTTTCAAATTATTTTTTAAATATTAAATATATTTTTAATATTATAAAACATTTAAAATGATTTAAAATGATTTAAAATATTTTTTAATATTTTAAATTATTTTAAATATTTTTTAAATTTTACATAGAATTTTAAAATTTATAATTTTTATTTATTTTTAAAAATATTTAACATTTTTTAATTTTTATACAAATTTTATTTAAAAATTTGAATGTTTAAATGTTTTATATTATTAAAAATAAAAGCAAATAATAAATTTGAAAGATCATATCTTTAAATTATTTTAATATTTTATATTATTAAAAATATGGTTAATATTTAAAAATAATATTTATAATTTTCAAAAATTAATTTGAGAAATATACATTTAAAATTTAAAAAAATATAAAACTGATATTTAAAATTTTAACAAATATATATTATAGAACATTTCAAATATACATTACAAACTTTTAAAAATTAATAATAAGAAATAAATAAATTAAATAAACTAAAATAAAATAACAAAAAATTATAAAATCTTAACTTAAAAATTCTATGTAAAACTAATAATATATTAAACATACATTTCAAATATTATAAAACTAATAAACAAAATACAATAAGAAAATAATATAAAACTTAAAAAAGAAAAAAATTAAAGAAAAGACAAAATCTATGAAAAACTAATCTAAAATTTAATTTGAAATGTATAATTAAAATAAATAAAATAGATAAACAAAATAAAATAAGAAAAAATTAGACTTCAAAAACTAAAAAAAAAAAAAATAATTATTTTTTTAAATTTTAAAAATTAATTTGAAAATTACATTTTAAAATTTATAAATAATTAATTTCACAAAAATATATATAAAGTTAAAAAATATTTTTAAAAATAATAATTAAAAATTTTAAAAAATATTATAAAACATTTTAAACATATATTACAAATTTTTTAAAATTAATAATATAAATTAAATAAGTAAAATAAATTAAGAAAATAATATAAAACTTAAAAAAAAATCTAAGAAAGGGACAAAATATAAGAAAAAAAGTAAAAAAGTTAAAAAAGTAAAAAAAGTAAAAAAAAATAATAAAAAAAATAAGAACTTGACAAATCAGAAAAGTGGTGGCGTCATTTAGAATGGCTCCACCCAAAAATGGAAATTTTTTTTAAGTCTCCCGTTTTTCCAGATTTTTATTATTTCCCTAATATTTTATACTGATGGCGCCATTCAACATAGCTCCACTAAAAAATAATTTTTTAATACCCCTAGCTGACGTGGTAAAGTGGTGGCGCCATATCATATGGCTCCACCATTTTTTACTGTAGAAAATGAGTTATTTTTGTACATAATTAAAAAGGTAGGTTATTTTAATAATTAATTTATTTTTTAGGGTTACTTTTATAAAAAAACCTATATCAAAAGTACGTGTCGATTTGAGAAAAAAAAAAAGCTAAGGATATAAATTTAAATTTTAATTATTTAAAAAATGTTTTTAGAAAGATAATTTGTACACAAAATTCTTTCTTTTGACATATTAACTCCTTTACTTAGATAGACAAGTATTACAACTTTTATAATTAAATTCTAAGTTTAATTGTTTTTTATTTTACGATGTTGCAATTTTTTCTTGTTAATTTTTAATATTTAATTGTTATTTTTAATGAATAAACATGTTATTTTTAAATTTTTATTTATCTTTTTAATTAATAACTCTTATATTTATATAAATAAAATAACAAATATGTAATTATATAATGAAAATATATTTGATATATTTCATTATGTTAAAAATCTTTTTAATCAATAACTCCTTTATTTATATAAACAAAATAATAAATACATAGTTATATAATGAAAATATATAACACCCCAAACCCGGCTTGGAAGTTAAAGTCGAACTTGGACAAGTTACATCAACACATTGAAAATTGATTTCTTTTCGGGATTTTAATTTTGAAAACAAAAAATTTGTTTTTATCGATTTAGGTGATTTTATAGTTTCGTGTTAGAAATTAACTGATATGGACGAGATTATCAAAAGGAATGTATGGCAAATCCAAGACAATTTACAAATCCAAAAGATCAATTTGCAATTATTTCAGTGTAAAACAATCCGAGCTCCCTTACGCCATCCGATAACAATCCGAGCTCCCTTACGCCATCCGATCCTAAATAAGATGTTTTCCTAAACAGATAAAGGTAAGACAAAGGGTGAGTTACCAAGCACCGTGTATAACCAGACTTCCACAGGGGCTATTATGTGCAAAAGATTTAAGGATAGATTGAATGAAGATATTCGTGTGTTAGTCGGGATCTTAGAATTGAAAGAGTTTGTGGTATTGGTTGAACGGGCTTGTAAGGTCGAATAATTGAATAAAGAGAAGAGGAAAGCTGATCTTGAAGCTAGAGATTCGAGGAAGAGACCGATGAGTAAGTCGTTTCCATCTCAGTCCAAGAAGTCTAAAGAAATGTATTCCCGTTCGAATGTTTTAGCAGGGTATTCACGCAGAGATCGTGAGAAACAACATTCAAGTTTCAAATCTCAAGCTACTTCGATGGCAAGTGTGGGTAATGTAAAGTCTAATAGGCCCGATTGTCAACAATGTGGAAGAAGACATCCCAAAAAATATAGAATGAATGATCGGGCTTGTTTCAAGTGTGGTTCACAAGAGCATTTTATCAGATATTGCCCAGAGATAGCAGAGAAAGAGAAATTTCAAAGTGCAAGGCCTAGTAAAACTGCTTCTAAAGGAAGACCCCCAAGAAATACTGAAAATGGAGCCAGTAGTAAAGGTGTGACGAAAGAAACCGCTGTGAGATCTAAAGCTTGAGCACCGGCGAGAGCCTATGCCATCCGTGCTCGTAAAGAAGCAACGTCTCCCAATGTTATTACTGGTATTTTTTTCTCTTTATGATACTGACGTTATTGCATTGATTGACCCTGGATCTACTCATTTGTATGTTTGTATGAATTTGGTAAATAATAAGAAATTTTCTGTTGAGTTTACCGAATTTGTGATTAAGGTGTCAAACCCTTTAGGCAAGTATGTTTTAGTTGACAAAGTATGTAAGAAATGTCCTTTGATGATTAGAGGTTACTATTTTCTAGCTGACTTGATGTTGTTGCCATTTGATGAATTTGATGTTATTTTGGGTATGGATTGGCTGACGTTGCATTATGCCATAGTAAATTGTAGATAGAAAGTTATTGAATTGAAATGTGAGAATGGTGAAATTATTCGGGTTGAATCAGATGAGTCAGATAGATTGCCTGTGGTGATTCCTTCAATGTCAGCTCAGAAATGTTTAAGGAAAGGGTGTGAAGCTTATCTAGCTTTTGTGCTGAATACAAAAGAGTTTGAGTTGAAAATTGAATTAGTGCCAGTGGTGTGTGAATATTCGGATGTTTTTCCAGAGGAGTTGCCAGGATTGCCTTCAGTCAGAGAAGTTGAGTTTGGCATTGATTTAGTCCCTAGTACTTTACCGATATTGATTACTCTGTATAGGACGGCCCCGATCGAATTGAATGAGTTGAAAACCCAGTTGCAAGAATTGACAGATAAGGGTTTTGCGAGACCAAGTTATTCTCCCTAGGGTGCTCCAGTATCGACTATCGACAGCTCAATAAGGTAACCATAAAGAATAAGTACCCGTTGCCGAGGATAGATGACTTGTTTGATCAGTTGAAAGGAGCAACAGTATTTTCCAAGATTGATTTGAGATCTGGGTATTACCATTTGAGAGTTAAAGAGTCAGATGTGCCAAAAACTACTTTCAGAACAAGGTACGAGCACTATGAATTTCTTTTTATGCCATTTGGATTAACTATTGCCCCTGCTATTTTCATGGACTTAATGAATCAAATTTTTCGACCATATTTGGATAAGTTTGTAGTTGTTTTTATTGATGACATACTAATTTATTCTCATGATGAGAATGAGCATGCCGAGCATTTGATAACTGTTTTATAAACTTTGAAATACAAGCAGTTGTATGTTAAGTTCAGTAAAAGTGAGTTTTGGCTCAGAAAAGTTGGATTTTTGGGCCATATTGTCTCAGGTGATGAAATTTGAGTTGATCCAAGTAAAATTTTGACATTTGTTGATTGGAAGCTGCCGAGAAATGTATCCGAAGTCAGAAGTTTTCTGGGTTTAGTTGGTTATTATCGATAATTTGTTAAAAGATTTTCGATGATTGCTACTCCTATGATAAGATTGTTGCAAAAAGGCGTTAAGACAAAAAATGTGTCCGAAAAATGTCAGCAAAGTTTTGAGAAGCTGAAAGCATTATTGATTGAGGCACCGGTTTTAGTGCAACCTAAATTAGGAAAGGAATTTGTGGTTTATAGCGATGCGTCACTGAATGGACTAGGGTGTGTGTTGATGCAAGAAGGCAAGGTGATAGCTTATGCCTTGAGACAGTTGAAGCCACGTGAGAAGAATTACCCGATGCATGATTTGGAATTAACCGCTATTGTATTTGCTTTGAAGATAAGGTGACACCATTTGTACGGTGAGAAATGTCATGTTTTTACCGACCATAAGAGTTTAAAGTATTTGATGACTCAGAAAGACTTGAACTTATGGCAACGAAGATGGCTCGAGTTGCTGAAGGATTATGAGTTGGTGATTGACTATCTCCTGGGTAAAGCAAATGTAGTCGCAGATGCTTTCAGTAGGAAGACTTTGTTTGATTTGAGAGCATTGGACATGAGATTGACTTTATCTGATGACGATTCTATTCTAGCCGAGTTGAGAGCTAGCCCGATGTTTATTCAGCAGATTTGTGAAGCCTAGAAATGTGACAGTGATTTGCAAGCCAAGAGAGCTCATTGTGAATCAGTTAGTGATTCAGATTTTCATGTCAGATCCGATGATTATTTAATGTTCCAAGATAGGATTTGTGTACCGAAAAATGATGAACTTATTTAGAAAATTCTTCATGAAGCGCATAATGGTTGTTTATTTGTACATCCGGGTAGTACGAAAATGTATTGGTGGTAAGGCATGAAAAGAGATATCTCTAAGTTTGTTTCGAGATGTCTGATCTGTCAACAAGTGAAAGCTAAAGACCAAGTACCTTCGGGTTTACTTCAGCCAATGATGGTGCCTGAGTGGAAATGAGATAGAATTACGATGAATTTTGTAACGGGTTTACCTTTAACTCCGAGAAAGAAATATACCGTATGGGTTGCGGTTGATATATTGACGAAATTAGCTCACTTTATATTGGTACGTACTGATTATTCACTTGATAAGCTAGCTGAGTTGTACATTGCTGAGATTGTGATATTGCATAGGGTGCCTATTTCTATTATCTCAGATAAGGACCTGAGGTTTACTTCGAGGTTTTGGAAAAAGTTGCAAGAAGCCTTGGGTACAAAATTAAATTTTAGTACCGCTTTTCATCCACAAACCGATGGTCAGTCTGAGAGAGTAATTTAGATTCTTGAAGATATGCTTCGATGTTTTGTTCTAGAATTTGAGGGTAGTTGGGAAAAATATCTACCATTGGTCGAATTTGCCTATAACAACAACCATCAGTCGAGTATAAAAATGGCACCTTATGAGGCATTGTATGGCCATAAGTGCCAAATGCCTTTGTATTGGACCAAACTTAATGAGAAACAGATTCACGGGGTTGACTTGGTTAAGGAAACCGAAGAAAAAGTAAAAGTAATTTGAAATTGTTTGAAAGCTGCTTCCGATAGACATAAATCATACGCGGATTTGAAAAGAAAAGAGATTGAGTTTCAAATTGGGGATAAAGTATTTTTGAAAGTATCTCCGTGGAAGAAGATTATCAAATTTGGCCGTAAAGGCAAGTCGAGTCCACGTTTCATTGGGCTGTATGAAATTATTGAAAAGATAGGGCCAGTGCATATCAATTAGCTTTACAGATAGAATTAGAAAGAAGTCATAATGTGTTTCATGTGTCAATTTTGAGACGGTATCGTTCCAATCCTTCACATGTGATTTCTCCGGCAGAGATTGAAATTCGACCGGATATGACATACGGTGAAGAACCGATTAAGATTTTAGCTCGAAAGGTTAGACAATTGAGAAATAAAAGTATAGCCCTAGTGAAAGTTTTGTGGCAAAGACACGGTATTGAAGAAGCTATGTGAGAACTTGAGGAGACTATGAGAAAACAGTACCCAAACCTCTTTATTGATAAGATTTTCGGGGACGAAAATCCCTAAAGGGGGGAGAGTTGTAGCAGCCCGATTTTGTGGCTAGTTAGAACAGTAATTTTGGGACCACAAATCTGACATAAAAAATTATTTTTATTACATTTTTATGGTCTACAATTTCACAAAATGATTTCGTAAAAATTTCGTTCGAAAATTTTGACATTTGGGCACTCAATTTAGTAAAAAGGATTAATTTGTAAAAACTGCAAAAGTTGAGTTCTACATGCTAGGGGTGCCCAATTGCTATGAGATTTTAAATTAGAGGTCCTTATATGATAATCAAACCATTTGTTAAGTTAGTGAACAAAATTGGTCATGGTGAGATAAAATTTGAAATTTTGGCAAAAAGGTCATTTTGGTCATTTGGTTAATGAAAGAATTAAAAGGGAAAAATCAAGTCAAAATTAGTGTCCATCTTCTCTCCTTGGCCGAAATTTTCAAGCTCTCCATAGCTAGGGTTTTGTCATCTTTCAATCTTGATTGTAAGTGTATCCTAGCCCCGTTTTTAATGTTCTTTACATTTTTGAAGTCCTCGTAACCCGATTTACCTATTTCTACCATTATTTTGAAGTAGGGTTCGTGTTTAAAAATTTACCCATGTGTGACATGCATGTATTTTGATGTTTTATGGAAGATATTGTATGTTTAAGGTGTGATAAACAACTTTTACTAAGTGATTTTTCATGAAAATACCTAAAAAGGACCTATTTGCAAAAAGTTATAAAATGGGTAGTACAATTTTAATTTGATGAAAAATGTGGGCTGATTTGAGCATGTTTATGGTTCAGCTAGGCTTGGGTAACAAAGAAATTGAGTGCATTTCATTTTATGAGCCTAGGGACTAATTTGTAAATATGTCAAATTTTAGGGGCAAAAATATAATTTTTCCATAGTATGATTTTTGGACTGAATTGAGTAATGTGAATAATAAATAAGCTAAATTTGCTATTATAAATCAAGAGAAATGAAGTTCAAACTTTGATCGGGGAAAGAATAAGGTGTTTGACGATTAAATCCATTTCTCCTATTTTTGCACCAAGATAAGTTCGTATGTAAACAATGCATTATTATTTATGCTTTAATTGTGTTATTATTGTATAAATTATGATTTGC
This sequence comes from Gossypium longicalyx, assembly GCA_025698465.1. Classification (NCBI taxonomy): domain Eukaryota; kingdom Viridiplantae; phylum Streptophyta; class Magnoliopsida; order Malvales; family Malvaceae; genus Gossypium; species Gossypium longicalyx. Next base: position 30,958,982 of record CM046999.1, on the reverse strand, counting down.
TCTTTGAATAAATTCGACAAAGTTTAGATAAGTTAGAAATATCCCCGTTGAACCTTAAGAATAGATAGGATACAAATGTCATGACATTAGGGTTAGTTGAGATTACATGTAAGACCATATCTAGGATATGACATCGATATGAGATTTCGTGTAAGACCATAGTTGGGCTGTTGGAATCAATTTGAGATCCCATGTAAGACCATACCTCGGATATGGCATTGGTATGGTACTATGTGTGTGAGATATCCCGAGTATCCTTTAGTATTCCAAGTGGTTCAATGGGTAAATTAACAACCATGTTAAAGTTATGAAAGATTATGGTATGTTGTGGAAGACAATGATATGTTGCAAGATGGTACAGGTATGTACACAAAACTCATGTTTAATGAGTTCGATATGTGACAAACCCACGATGTTAAGGTTTTAATATCATCTATGCCAAATTTGATTATGATATTTACAATGATACCTATGTTAATTTACTTCATGTTAAAAAAATGTTAAAATGTGTTTATGATGCCTATTATTTGCATAGGAACTTACTAAGCTTGAAAGCTTATCCCCTTTGTTTTTCCATTGTCTTATAGTGTCACCAAGCCAGCTCAGGGATCGAAGACGGTCAAAGATCCATTCACACATTTTGGGTACTTATGAATACATTATTTGGCATGTATAGGGACTTGGTCATTTTGTTATGTGTCAGATTCGATTTGGCCAAATGTGTTGGTTTATAATGGTTGATAATTCATTTTGTAAATGGCCATTGAAATTGGATAATATTGGCTTAAGTACATATATGCATATGATGATGTTTTCATGGATGTAAGAATTTGCATGGATTGAGTTGATAAGTAGGTAATGTTTATATGTGATAGATGGTTGCATGTAAATGATATATCGATATCTTATTTGTGGCTGATTTGGTTGTATGAATATGCTTGGATTGGTGTTGCTTGTTGTTGTGTAGGTTGGTGCAAGTAAGGGTGGCAAAATGGCTTTGCAAATAGCCTTATTTTTGTTCACACGAGTAGACACACGGGCAGAGACATGAACAGAGACATGACTGTGTGTCTTAGCCGTGTGAAGGACACGGCCTAGGGACATGGGCGTGTGCCTAGGGCGTGTGAAGTCTGCACCTATTTTATGAAAAATTATGAAAATTAAATCTCCCTCACGGCCTAAGCACACGAGCGTGTGACTTGGCCGTGTGACTTTAATTTGTTGATGATGTCATAAACAGAGAATTACATGGGTTAGGGACAAAGGCGTGTGTCTCCACACAGGCTACCCACACGGGCGTGTCCCAAGCCATACGGGCATGTGACCCCTGTTTTGATGAAAAAATTTCTAAGTGTTGGGAAGTTTTCTAAAGTTCTCGGTTTAGTTCTAAATCACTCCTAATGCAGGTTTTGGGCCTCATAGGCTCGTTGAAGGGACGATATGAATGTTTTTGAAAAGTTTTAAATTTGAGTGGAAATTTATGTCTCCGTTTTGAATATTTGTTTGTGTTTAAGTCCGGTAATGCCTCGTACCCTGTTTCGACCTCGAATACGGGTAAGGGGTGTTACAGATGTGTTATGAGATAGAGGTAGCAATGGCAACATATGTGACACTTTGTGTGCAAGGTTTCTGAAGTATTCGATATTATTATTCCTAGTGGTTCATTGGGTATGTCAACAATGAGAATAAGTATGAAACCATTATGAGTTGTTACAGGTATGTGCATAAAACTTATGATTATTAAATTCGTGAAATGATGAACTCAAGGTAAGCTTGTGATGGAATGAACTATGGTTATGAGATTATGATAAATTACATCGTCTTATAATTATTATTTGAATGTCAAATCTATAGTAAGATTTGCTTATTTATTTCATACGAGCTTACTAAGCTATATAGCTTACTCCATTTTACTTTCCATGTTTTACAGTGTCACCAAGCTAGCTCGGATTGGAGATCGTCATAGATCGCATCACACTATCAAACTGTCATTTTGGGTATCGATGATCTTAAACATTTTGAGTATATGGCATGTATAGGGACTTTGTCATTTTGTCATATGTGTCATCATGATTTTTGCTAAATGTATTGGTTGTAATAGTCAAAGGCTTGATTTGGTATTTGGCCATATAAATTGGCTCATTTTGGTTAAATTGATTGTACGTTCATATATATATGCATGTATGTGCTAATGTCCCTTTGATGATGTGGTTTATATTGATTTGCTAAATGTTGATGGTGGCTTAATGACTTGTTGTAAAATGGATGAGTTTGGTTTATTGGAAGTAGTCTTAGTGGTGTTTTGAATGTGAAATTAGTATGTTTGATTTAGCATAATGAAGTGTCATGAGCATGATAGGTGATGGTATTTCTTTGACATGTATTTCCCATGATTGTGGATGTTTTGGTTGCTTAAGTACACCATGATTTATATCATTGAATTTGTATATGTGTATGTGTAAATGAGGGTGGCAAATGACTTGGTAAATAGCCTTTATTTTGTCCAAACAGGTAGACACACGGATGTGTGGCTTGGCCGTGTGACTTCAATTTATTCATGACTTGCAAAATAGAGAGTTACACGGGTTAGGGACACGGGCGTGTGACCATAAGGCTTGCCCACACTACAACAGCCCGATCGGAATAGTAGTTTTGAGACCACAAATCTGACGTAAGAAAATTTGTTTTATTATATTATTATAGTCTAAGATTTCACAGAATGATTTTGTAAAAATCTCGTTCAAAAATGTTGACGTTTGGGCACTTAATTTAGTCAAAAGGACTAAATTGTAAAAAGTGCAAAAGTTGAGTTCTACATGCTAGAGGTGTGCAATTGTTATGAAATTTTAAATTAAAGGTCCTTAAATGGTAATTAGACCATTGGTTAATTTTTTAGACAAAAATGGACATAGAATGGGTGAAATAGAATATTTTTAAGTTAGGGGCATATTGGTCATTTGGTAATTAAAATAATAAAAAGGGAAAATAAAAGTCAAATTTATGCTCATCTTCAACCTTTGGCCAAAATTTTGATGGAAGCGCTAGGTTTTTGTTCAAGCTTTCCAGGCTCAATAGTAAGTCCATTATTGCCCCGTTTTTAATGATTTTCATGTTTTAGATATCCTTGAAGCATGATCTTCCTATTTCTAGCATTATTTTGAGTTAGGGTTCATGCTTAAAAATTTACCCATGTGTGACATGTGTGTATTTTTATGTTTAATGGAGGAATATGTAAGTTTGATGTTAAAGAAATGACTTTTACTAAGTGATTTTCGGTGAAAATGCATAAAAGGGCCTATTTGTAAAAGTTATAAAATTTGTCATAAAAGTGTGATTTAGTGGAAATTGTGGGATGCTATAGTCAAGAAAATGATCCGGCTAGGTTTAAAGTGCAAAGAAATTAAATAAAAATCATGTGATCCCATGTAAGACCATATCTGGGATATGGCATTGGCATCTTACTATGTGTACGAATTTTCTCGAGTATCCTTTAGTATTCCAAGTGGTTCACAAGTAATTCAAAGATTATATCAAAGTTGTGATAAGGAATGATTATGTCATGAAGTAGTACAGGTATTAACGCAAAACTCATGAGAAATGATTCGGTTTAAGATGCACCTTTGGTAAGGATGCAAATAAGTAAGTCATGTTTATGAGAATGATTTTGTGATGACCTTGTGATTATGGGTCTATATTTATGAGATATAAATATAAGGTAAATTTGATTGATGATCATGTGTGAAGCTTTTAAGCCAAATCGAATTGAGATACTATGTGTTTATTCCTTTAATTTTGTGGTTCAATGAATAACGAAAAGAGGAAAGGATCGGAGTAAATACCTATTAAAAATGGTTATGAATGTATGGATAGATAAAAGTTTTTGGACATTTGAATGATATTAAGCTATATGCTTGGAAATGTGAATGTACAAAAGTAATGTGTACTAAAATAGTCATGGACAGCAGCAGCAGCAGCCCGACTTTTAAAATCCACCAAAATTGTGGAAATCGAATTAGAGGGTAAATAAAATATGGAATTAAATCTTATTGAGCCTAGTTTCACATAGAAGAAACGGTGTAAGCAAAAGGAATTCATATAATGAGATAATTGAATTGTTGTGAGACAAGGTTAGAATAATTTCAGGTTCCCCTATTCTGACTTTAAAAAATCATTAAAAATTGTACAAAAATAATTGTGGGTTAAAGTTTATATGCTTAGAATCCTTAATGAGTCTATTTTCAAAGGAAACAAACAATAACATCTTCCAACTTCTGTATGATGAGATAATTAATTTTTAGTGAAGAGAGTTAAGAATTGTCGAATAGCGAATTAGGGGTAATTTTAAAGAATAAACTGTACTTATTGGCTAATCTATAAATTCTGAAAAATTTATGGTAGAAAGATATATGGGTCTAGTTTCAAATGTTTTTAATTTTAACGAATTTTTTTATGGCCCGGTTTTACATAGTTGTGTACGTTTAAGTCCGGTAATGCCTCGTACCCTGTCCCAGCCTCTAACTCAGGTAAGGGGTGTTACTTTTAGTGGTATCAGAGCTACGGTTTAGTCGATTCTTAGACTAACCTAGTGTATGCGAGTCTATCTATACATTCCATACTACTATTCGTGATAGTGTGATATCTCCCGGCTCGAACGAAATTATTTTGTTAAGACGGAGATGACGTCCAACCGAGCTATTTTTGATAATTTTGAAAATGATATTGAGATGATTGAAATATGCTTACGATGTGTTGAAATTTGGATAGGTATGAATAGAAATTCATGATATGCATGTGTTCATGTACGAAAAGAGATACTCATAAGTTGAGGAATGTGGAATGGTGAAATAAAACGAAAGTTTATGTTTTGATAAACTTATCCATGTATGTTGGTATTCACATGATGTTATGTGCTCAACCATTTGATTTAGTGGATATGATAAGTAGACTTACCCAATGGATGGAATGTGTGTATAACTACACTCGTTTGAATGACGTATGTCCATATAGTTGAATCTCATGCTTAATTGTTAAATTAGAGAATATATAATGTTTTGTTTTATGACTTTGTTATGGAACCCTAAATGTTATAATGGTATAGAAATTGAACAGGGAGATCAAATTGAGTAGAACGCAGGAGATTAGTACGATCGTTCCGTGATGAATTGACGGATAAGACCATGGTTGGACCATGGCAGTACATTTGAGTACGTGTAAGGCCATAGCTGGATTATGGCATCAAAATGACATGTAAGGCCATAGTTGGACTATGACATCAAGCAAACGATGTACTCAACCCGTAAGACGTTCCCTACTTTGACAAATGATGGTAAGTAAAATTGAAGCTAAGTGTTGGAATTTAATTAGATATTAATATTGAGCTTGAGTAAGTAAATTCACTATTTGAAATTATGGATGAAAAAAAACATTTTTAAAATGAATAAGTGTGATAATTTACTTGAAGTGAACTATGTGATTATGATGATATGACATTAATGATGAATGCTAAGTCATATGTGTGTAATTATGAGGGTCAAGTTAGAGGCTTTGTGACCTCACCTCCTTACCAGTGTTGCTTTTATGACGAAAATTCACGAGAATTATGTTGAATAAGTTCACAAGTGTGGAACCAAAGAGTACAGTGGTAGAATAATTAGTAACGCATACAAAGATAAGAATAGAGTGGAAAGTGAAAATAATTTTGGAAGAAATATCAGAATGTTTTAAAGATTATATAAATTATGCAATATCACAGTTAAAGAAGAAGTTAATCTCGGCTAACCGACTCATTCAGATAAGATGTCTAAAGCATGTATTTGCTAGAATTTCTTTTCCGAATTGGTTTTCATTAGTGAATGGAATAATGCGGGACTTATGATGACAGAATTAGTCAAAGAAATGATAATCCAATAGTAAAGATGTCTGTGTGTGACAATTACAGTTGAAATGAATATGATGATCTTTTCTAGGTATTCCATGTATTCTTTATCCTTAGAGATATGTGTGTGATTGTTTAGTTTCTGATGGAGTTCTTATGCTGTAAGAATGTTGGCCAACTTTAGTGTTAGATGAAAGTATTGATGGTCTGTTGATTTATGATTGGCATTGCCTTATCTCTTCGGGATTCTATCCTAATATGTTGGAATGAAGTCGGTGGTAAAATTTATGTGAGATCATTCATCTATTTCTACTGGATGTTGTTTTGTTGTATATATAAATATTTGGAAGGTGTATTATCTCTGTTATGATGAAATTCTAAAGCTGGAATGTGGTGATTCTGGTATCAGGATTTCTGTAAATTTCATGAAAAGAATTAACATCGGCAAAAGTATTAATGATGAGAGCACAAGCTCAAAATTATATGATGGATCTCTTCCCTCAGATAAGCCTGACTAAAGTTAATGAGTTAAATCGGATATTCTGTTTCCTTGAGTTAATATGGTTGTAAGACCTTTGATTAACATGCTAAGAGAAATTTGAAAGATTGTGTGTTTGAGTTACTTTCTCATCATGAAGAAAATAGTATTTTAATATGTTATTATTTGATAATTCAGATTGACTTAGTTGTTTATGTCAAAGCGAGCTGGTCAGTTGAAATGTGACTTGAATTATATGTATTTAAAGTATCCTCAAGTATAGTAATGAATTTTGTGCATTCACGAGTATGTAGACGGATAGTCTGAATGAAGAAATTATATTCTAGAAAGTATGATATAGAGATATACTTATTGGATTGCTCTAACCAAATGATGTTATTACGAGTTAAAGTTGTTCGGATTTGAAAGGTTAACACATTTATGAAAGTTTGAGTAGTCGGATTCATGTTAGTAAAGTTCCAAACAGTTAAAGGTATTGTTAACCGAAGTAATGATTCTAGAATCGATTGAATTAAGTAAAGAATTTGTAATTTTTGTGATGTACTATTGAACAGATTGGAATGTATTTTAATACAAGAATATAAAGAGATAGTTTGTATTTTTAGACGATTAATATCACATTAAAAGGAACTGTTAGATTGGTGATTTAGAGACAGCCACTATTATGTCTGTGTTGAGAATTGGATGACTTCGTGTGTTCAATGGGAAATGTTGCGTGCTTTTTGGTTCAAAAAGTTAAAGTATCGAATGTCCTAGAAAGATTGGAAATTTAAAACAGTGTTAATGGTTTGTGATGATGAAAGATTTCGAGTAAGTTATTGATTTAATCTCTGAGAGAGCAGTTATAGTTACAGATGCCTGGATGGAAAATTTTTGTTTATTTTTGTGAGTACTAGTTACCTGACTAATCTTATTGATGATGGTCTGATTCTAGCTAAGTTAAAAGTTAAAGTGATACTTTCCTTGCGATTTTGAGAAGTTCAAAGAAGCGTTGGTGAATGATAAACTAAACGAGTACAGTATGAGTCGATTTTGGAATTCTAAATTTCATGTCTGACTTGATGGCTGATGCTATACTGAGATGAAATTCGCGTTGAATAATTTATAACTTATACAGGAAATTTTGTATGAGGCTTTAGTAGCAGCTCATCTGTTTTTTTTAATAGAGTAATTTAGATTTGTAACGATATGTTCTGACACCATGTGTTAAAGTTCAAAGGTGATTAGAAAGAGATATACGAGGTTGATATGATTTGTAATTATGATATATTAATGAAAGTAATTCATAAGAGTTGAAAGCAACTTCTTCTGGTAAGATTTTCAGGGAAGAAAATCCCTAAAGGAGGAGAATTGTAACAGCCCGATTTTGGGCTTAGCCAGAACAGTGGTTTCGGGACCACAAATTCGACGTAAGAAAAATTATTTTATTATATTATTATGGTCTAAAATTTCAAGGAATGATTTTGTGAAAATCTCGTTCGAAAATTTCAACGTTTGGGCACTCAATTTAGTCAAAAGGACTAAATTGTAAAAAGTGCAAAAGTTGAGTTCTACATGCTAGAGGTGTCCAATTGTTATGAAGTTTTAAATTAAGGGTCCTTAAATGGTAATTAGACCATTGGATAATTTTTTGGACAAAAATGGACATGAAATGGGTGAAATAGTATTTTTTAAGTTAGGGGCATTTTGGTCATTTGGTAATTAAAATAATAAAAAGGGAAAATAAAAGCCAAATTTATGCTCATATTCAACCTTTGGCTGAAATTTTCATGGAATCCATGGCTAGGGTTTTGTTCAAGCTTTCCAGGCTCAATAGTAAGTCTGTTCTTGCCCCATTTTTAATAATTTTCACGTTTTTGAGATCTTTGAAGCATGATCTACCTATTTCTAGCCTTATTTTTAGTTAGGGTTTATGTTTAAAAATTTACCCATGTGTGACATGTGTGTATTTTAATGTTTAATGGAGGAATATGTAAGTTTGATGTTAGAGAAATGACTTTTACTAAGTGATTTTCGGTGAAATTGCAGAAAAAAGCCTATTTGTAAGAGTTATAAAATTTGTCATAAAAGTGTGATCTAGTGGAAATTGTGGGCTGCTATAGTTATGAAAATAATCTGGCTAGGCTTAAAGTGCAAAGAAATTGAATAAAAATTATTTTACGAGCCTAAGGGCAAAAGTGTAAATATGACAAAGTTTAAGGGAAAAAACATAAATTTTCCAGAATGTGATTTTTGGATCACATTGAATAATGTGACTAATAAATAAGTTAAATGTGATATTTTAGATCAAAGAAAACGAGGTTTGGACCAAGAACGGGGGAAAAACGCATTTGACGGTTAGGTCCTTTTCACTATTTTTGGTATCGAGGTGAGTTTGTATGAAAATAATGCAACATGTTGTTATTATTATATGTCTAATGTTTAAATATTACATGAAATGTATAAGTATGTGCATTTGTATTTATGAAATGGATTCACGATCACTCGATAACATTCGACAAAATTTCGAGATAAGGTCCCGTGTAAGTCCATGTCTGGGACATGGCATCGGTATCGATATGAGACCCCGTATAAGACCATGTCTGGGACATGGCATCGGTACCGATACGAGATCCCATGTAAGACCATGTCTGGGACATGGCATTGGCATCGATATGTGTGATCCCATATAAGACCATATCTGGGATATGGCATTGGCATATTACTATGTGTACGAATTTCCCCGAGTATCTTTTAGTATTCCAAGTGGTTTAATGGGTAATTCAAATATTATATCAAATTTGTGATAAGGAATGATTATGAAGTAGTACATGTATGTATGCAAAACTCATGAGAAATGATTCGGTTTAAGATGCACCTTTGGTAAGGATGCAAATAAGTAAGTCATGTTTATGAGAATGATTTTGTGATGACCTTGTGGTTATGGGTCTATTTTCATGAGATATAAATATAAGGTAAATTTGATTGATGATCATGTGTGAAGCTTTTAAGCCAAAGTGAATTGAGATACTATGTGTTTATTCCTTTAATTTTATGGTTCAATGAATAACGAAAAGAGGAAAGGATCGGAGTAAATGCCTATTAAAAATGGTTATGAATGTATGGATAGATAAAAGTTTTTGGACATTTGAATGATGTTAAGCTATATGCTTGGAAATGTAAATGTACAAAAGTAATGTGTACTAAAACAGTCATGGACAGCAGCAGTAGCCTGACTGTCAATATCCACCAAAAATTGTGGAAATCGAATTAAAGGGTAAATAAAATATGGAATTAAAGCTTATTGAGCCTAGTTTCACATAGAAGAAATGATGTAAGAAAAAGGAATTCATATAATGAGATAATTGAATTGTTGTGAGACAAGGTCAAAATGATTTCGGGTTCCTCTGTTCTGATTTTGGAAAATCATTAAAAATTGTACAAAAATAATTATGGGTTATAGTTTATATTCTTAGAATCCTTAATGAGTCTATTTTCAAAGGAAACAAACAAAAACATCTTCCAAATCCCGTATGAGAAGATAATTAATTTTTAGTGAAGAGGGGTCGTAACTGTGGGATAGCAAATAGGGTTAACTTTAAAGAATAAATTGTACTTATTGGCTAATCCATAAATTCTGAAAATATTATAGTAAAAATATATTTGGGTCTAGTTTCAAATGTTTTTAATTTGAACAAAATTTTTTCATGGCCTGGTTTTATATAGTTGTGTACGTTTAAGTCTGGTAATGCCTTATACCCTGTTTCGACCTCGGACTCGGGTAAAGGGTGTTACACACACGGGCGTGTCCCAAACCACTAGGGCGTGTGACCTCTGTTTATAGCAAAAATTTTCTAAGTTTTGTAAAAATTCCTTGAGTTATCGGTTTAGTCCGGAACCACTCCCGAAGCATGTTTTGGGCGTCGTAGGCTCATATTAGGGACTTTATGATTGAATACAAATGGTTTTTAATTTGGATGAAAATTTATGACTCGATTTGTATGTTTGCTTGCGATGTAAGTCCAGTAATGCCTCGTACCCTACTCTGGTGTTGAATACGGGTAAGGGATGTTACATTTCCTGACTATCGCCCTAGATTTGAGCGTCCTTATAGATTCATATATTCCCAGATTGGGCTCATTACCCTTAGTAGAGGACTTGACTCAAGTAATTCAGTTATACCCAACACGCACTCGCACAACAAGGCAACATGTACTCATTATACTAATCTACAATTTTAGAATTTTAGGAACTAACTTAGGTTTATCAACAATCCTAAGTCTAAAGTTTTAGCAGAGGTTTCCACAGAATTTCCACAGTTTTAGCTAGAACAGAGTAATTGAAAACTACAGTATGTGTTAGCTCATTTTACATAGCTAAAGTAGAGATACTTATAGATCAGCATCGGAGTCTTATATTCTCTATTTATAAACTAAAAAATAATTAAAATCTAAATATACACTTTTCAGAAACGTCAAATTTCAAAGTCAGTCAGAAGTCTCATTTACTTAAAATATTTTTCAAGAAGAATTTTGAACCCGAAACCACAACCCAATTTTTGCAAACCTGACTCTGATACCACTATGTAACACCCCAAAATTAGTCTAGAAGTTTAAGCTGAACTTTTAAAAGTTACATCAACGCATTGAAAACTGAATTGTTTTCGGGATTTTAATTTTGAAAACAAGAAATTTTTTTGTCAATTTAGGTGATTTTGTAGTTCTGTGTTAGAAATTGACTAATACAGATGAGATTACCAAAAGTAAAGAAAGACAAATCCAAGACAATTTATAAACACAAAAGATCAATTCTTAGTTATTTCAGTGCAAAACAATCCGAGCTCTCGTACGCCATCCGATCCTAAAGCAGATGTTTTCCTGAACAAATGAAGGTAAGACAAAGGGTGAGTTACCAAGCATCGCATATAACCAAATTCAAATACAAATAAGCTGAGCATAATTTATAACTTGTAGTAACGCAAAGAAATTAAGAGCAATTGTATAACCAGTGTGGACAGCTCTAGAGTATCACAGAGATTTAATCAAAGATAGTATAACAAAATAAAGCAAAATAGAATAGAGCATAACAAAACTGAATGGTACAGAGCAGAGTAGAACAGAACAAAGCATGTATGTTTATGCAGATGCACTATTTTTTAAACAGATCAGAATACAGATTTATCGGAAACAGTCTTCCCAAACTCTGTTACACACCAAAACAGAGTTTCCCCCCGAACTCATCCATCCAAAACACACCAATAAAGTCATCCCAGGTTGCCCGACAACGATGACCTACCACTTCGTGTTGCCCGATAACGATGGCTTATCAATATGTAGCTAAATTGCCAATCAAATATATGTAGTCAAGCCACTAATTACGCAGATCATTAACTGCTAGAACAAAATCTTCCTTATTTAACATCAACTCAAGTCCTATGCATTGTGTCATGACATGCATATGCAGACTCAGAGTAATGAGCATGTAAGACATGCTATCTTTCAAAAGACTCAGAGTAATGAGCATGTAAGACATGCTATCTTTCAAAAATAGAATCAATAAACACGAGAATTCATGTCTTGTAAAACAGACTCTTCAAACCATAACAGATCATATTAGATTTGTCATGAAGTCACGTGCACGGTTATAAAACAGAATCAGTAACAATTGATCTAAAATATTTAGATATCGCATATTCTCCATCAACATAATGATGCAAAAGCATACCATCAAACTTAACAAATACACATCATACCTGGATAATTCGCACACATCAGACAGTAGCACATTACGTTCTGACAGATTCTATTCACTTAGGTTCAAACATAACAGACATACATGCATACAGATCACACGCTCGTATCGTGAGTCACACGACCTGGGCACACACCCATGTCCTTCCCTGTGTGGCTCACATGGCCTGGGCATACGCCCATGCCCTTGCTCATGCGGCTGACACGGCCTGGGAACACGACCATGTTCTTACCCGTATGACTCGGACGGCCTAGGCACACGCCCATATTCCTACCCGTGTGGTTTTAAATCATGAACACTAAGTTACAAGACCTTGACACATGCTCATGTCCTTACTCGTGTGGTTCAGAAGGTCTAGGCACAAGTCCATGTCCCTGGCGGTATGGAGTCGACAACCATATTTTTCAACGTTCAAAATTTGCAAAAACAAGGGTTTTCAGTGCGCATCTGATACAGATTCGAATCAGAAACAACAAGGATAAGGTATCATCCCTAGACGACAAGCAATTGCCCAAAAAATGATAAACTCACAGTCAAATCGCTAAAAACTAACATTCCAAATTTGAAGTTACATCGAAGAACTTTCGACTCCAAAACTTTAAATCGAACTTATCGGACAATGAATTGAACTAGAAAGATAAGTAAGATCCCATACAGAATCAGCGCAAGGTAATGTAACAAAAGAAAAGGTCACTTTGAAAGGAATAAACCAAAACGAAGAACTAAATATCGAGAATGACTGACAAAAGAAACATAACAGAAAAAGAAAGAACAAAAATGAAAAGAAAAACCCGTCGGAGGTTTCTGAAAGGTTTTATGTAACCAACCGAAACTAACTACCATACAATGAAATTCAAAATAAAATATTTCCTATTGCTTTCACCGGGATTTGAACACAAGACCAAAAAAATATATAAAATCTTAGCCATTGAACAATAGGCTCATTCTTGACATCAATTGACAGAATTTAATTTATAAACCCAACATTCAAAGGTAAGGGTTTAAGCAAAATAACAAAATTTCCAAAACCAAGATTTGAACCCAGAACCTCACACACATACCCCAAATACTTAACCACTGTATTAGATCAATTTATTTGTCATAAAATTTCAAATTCTAAACTCAAAATCGAGAGATAACTACACTCTTGGTTTCAAAACCCAATTTCTTCTAACTCAGTTTTTGGGATGTTACAAAATATATTATATATATCATTATGTTAAAAATATTTTATTTTTTTGAAGTATCAATCAATTTTATTTTTTATATAATTTTTATATGTCAAATATTTATTTTTTTCACCTACATTGTGAGTATGGTAAATTCTAATATTATAAAATCTAATAATTATTTCAAACATCATTATTATTTTTATATGTAAAATATTTCATATATCATTACTTTTATATGTGAAATATTCAAATACACATACAAAAATATATAATACTAAAATTTACCAAACTCATAATATGGACTGAAAATTAAATATTTCACATATAAAAATTATATTTACAAAAAATAATGATATTTGAAATCATTAATTAATTTTATAATATTAAAAATCACCATACCCATAGTGTAGGTGCAGAAAATAAATATTTGACATATAAAAATTATATATAAAGAAAACATATAAAAATTAGTTGATATTTTAGAAAATAAAATATATTTAACGTAATAATAAATATCAAAATAATATATATTTTTCATTATATAATTACATATTTATTAATTTATTTATATAAATAAAGGAGTTATTAATTAAAAATATTTTTAACATAATGATATATATATAATATTTTTATTATATAATTACATATTTATTATTTTATTTATATAATTAAAAGAGCTATTAATTAAAAAGATGAATTAAAAATAAAAACTTTTAAAAAATATGTTTATTAATTAATTAATTTTTAAAAAAGTTCGAAACAATATGAAATAAAAGAAATAAAAATGTGCTTAGGAGAGGAATCAAACTTGAGACTTAAGGATGAAACTACTAACATTTTTCTTGATATGTCAAAAAAATGCATTATATAGAAAGGGTTTTTCCAAACACGCTTTTTCTCATAACGCATTTTTGTGGGGTTTGTAACGAGCTATTTTTCTAAATAATCAAAATTATGATCTATATCTCTATTTTTTTTTCTTAAAATTGGCATATATTCTTAATTTTGTCTACTTATTTTACATACAATTAATTTTATTTTAATATATAATAATTATTTACATTTATTTTTTATTAGTTTATTAATAAGCTTTTATATAAATAATAAAATAAAAATATTTAAAAGATATCTAGAGTTAATCTAACGTAAGTTTTAAAAGTGCTTTTCAGGAAAAATAAACTTTTCAAATTAAAAATAATAGTAAACAGGTGGCATAATAATTTATTTGGCCCTTCAATTTTATAAAAAAAGTCATTTTAGCCATCATGTAATTTTTTTATCTTTTTTAACCTTTAAACTTGTGTTATTTGTCAAATCACCAAAAACGGATAGAAGAGTTAGCGTTTGTTAACTTTGCTGACATGGCATACATGTAGATGACATGTCAACAATTAATCATTTTTTAAATTTAAAAAAATTCAAAAATATAAAAAATATTTTTTAAAAATTAATTAATTGTTAACGTGACATACTATATGTATGTGTTAACAAAGTTAACAAGCCTCAACTTTTCCATCCAATTTAGAGTGATTTGACAAACAATAAAGGTCAATGGTTAAAAGAGACCGAAAATTAAATGGAGGACTAAAATATTTTTTTTATAAAATTGAAAGGCCGAAAAAAATCATTATACCTAAACATATAGCTTTTTGAATCAAACTAATGTTTCAATTTGGTTTTTCAAGCTAAACTGAAAAAACTAAAAATTCTAGAACTAGTTAGAGTGTCAAATTATAAAAATTTTGCTCATTTATATTAATTATAAAAGATAGATTTAATTGCACCAAACATTCTTAAACTATGACTCTCATTTCAAATTATTCCTTAAATTTTAAAAATTATTCTAATTATATCCTCAAACTATCAATGTTATATCAATAAGCTCCTTTCGTTATTAAAATCGTTAATTTAACTGTTAAATGAGACATTAGATTTTATGACATAATTTAAAATAAAAAAATTAAAGAAAGATGAATATTGTAAAAATGGATGTTGTAAAAATATTTGTTTTTAGGTTTTTGAAGCTTTTATAAGAACCATCGTCCACTTTTTTTTTTCAGTTTTACTTTATTTTTTAGTTTTTAATCCTAAAATTTATGCAGAATCATTTTCTTTTACTTTAAAATTTCATTTTAAATTATTTTACATCATATTCTACGTGTCATTTAATTGTTAAATTTACAGTTCCGATAGTGGAAGGACTTGATTGATATAACATCGATATTTTGAGAATGAGGATCAATTTATAATAAGGATAATAATTTATGGATGTCTAGTGCAATTAACTCTAAAAGATAAATATGATTTATATATTCAAATAAATTTTACAAACAATTTATATTAATTACTTAAAAAGTATTTTAATTTAAATTTCATATATCATAATATTAACAATGAGTTAAATAAAATTATTTATTATATTTGTACTATAATTTAAGTTGAATATTTGTTAATATAAAAAAATAATAATATGTATCGAAGTAGACCTAGTTGCCAAGTTCAAGGAGAAATTAAAATAACAAAATATAAAAAATAAAAGTTAACTCCCTTATAAATCGATGAATATTTCATCGTCGAACTCGTCCATGCCATCATCGTGCTCGTCTGAGACGACCCTCGCCACATCCCCTCTCCATGTGGATGGACCCCTTGGCATAGGCTGGGATGTGGAGCGAGTGGAGTGGCACCTATCGGGTTGAACCAGTATGAGGGCCATCCAAAGTCAGATCGACTTTCTTGATTGTCATATTGGGCCATCCACTGTAAATGGCGCTCGGCGTGGGATGCTTTGTGCCTGAACCACTCCTTTCTTGTCGGATCCTCTAGAACCTTCTGAGATCGGCTTACCCATAGTGGTATGGGTTTGGGTGCCTTTTTTTGGTTTCAGGAGCCTATGGTCTCGCGTGTTTCCCCGTGGGCTGTTACTTGTTCATTTCTCTGCTCTACCCGATCGTGCGTTGCTTACAAAATCGTACATAAATGACATCGTTTAAAATGCCATTCAGTGGGCAGGTCAGTTCTTTGGGATCAATTACAGCACTAGTCCTCTAGGACATCTTCACGATCAAATGCGAGTATGAGTCCTCAAGTGCCCTCTGGTACACTTTCTCATGTTCACGAGGATCTAGTCTCCCATGTTAATTTGTTAGCCCTACAAGATAACATATAAAAAAAACACGATCATGGATAACTTCCGTGATGTGCTGAGCAGGAAATAATTTTGCACTAATTAAGTGCATCCACACATTGGCTTCTGGGGTCATAATCGATTTTTGGAATCACAATAGCTCTTAGGTTACCTACTTTCAAAACCTAATGGCCCCAACCCTCGGTTAAGAAGTTAATTATTTCATCAAAGTCCACTTGTCCTCATTTAAATTTTTGTAAAAATCTGGGGTATAGCGAGGTGTCCTATGAACGATCTCAATCTCGATTGGAATGGAGACTATATACATGCCTCTTATAAAGACTTTGTTGTCTTAGGCTTCAGGAAAATTCGCATAAAATTCTTAAACGATTAATATTACATTTGGTTTAAGCGATTGTCGATAGAATGTGTCCCACTATAACTGATCGATCCTCGTGATAATTGGATAGTGAAAAGATTGCGTAGCGAAATTGAAGCCACATTTTAGTATCATCATTTTATCAAAATTAGCTATTTAGGCCACGACATTATCAGAGACAAATCATCTCCTCGGTTCATTCAGCATACAGTGTTCCTCGATTTACTGAAATGTCGGTTGTTTATGAGGGGCCATGAAAACCAATATTATTATAATAATCAATCGGGTGAATTAAAATAATTTAAAAAATCAGGGTCTCTAATCTAATGTTCGAAATTCAATAATGAAATGTAAATATTAAAAGAAGATGTCATCAGATTTTCATTACTATCGAGTTGTTTGTTTCACTGTTGGCTTCTATAGATTCCTCGCCGGAGAGGGTTGTTTTTAAAAAGGGTTTTTGGTGAAAAAAATAAAAAATTAAAAGAGGATTGTTGAATACTTGAAGAGAACAAGAGGGGCAGAATTTCAGAGGTTATGGACATTCAGAGTGTTGGTGGAAACGGAATAAACGATGTTGAGAGGCTATTGAAATAGGGCACGTCATGACAAGGGCCTTAATCATCTCCTCATCGTGACGAGAAGCTTTGGCTTCCAAGGCTATTATGTCATGGCTCGTTATGACATCGCTTTCCTTTTGTTGCGACCAGTGGCCCGACGTTATGATAACGCGATGCTTCTCATCGCAACATCACTGCTTGTTTGTTTGCTTGTTGAGAAGGTTCATTGTGACGTCATGAGGCCACGTTGGGACGTGGCTTGCTCATTGGGAAGACATAATATTGCTCGTTAGGATGAGGTAGGCTCATCTTGATGACACAAAACTGGTCATCATAGTGTCACAGCTGTTTCGACCTCCCATTTGTGTGAAACTCTGACTCCTCGACTTTTATTTTTTTTCCTGGTTTTAAGCTCAACATCCACTGTAAAAGTAAATAAAAAATACCCTAATTAAATTTTAAACTAAATAATTAAAATATTTAAATGAAATTTAAAATTAAAAGAATTTTAAACAAAAAGTCTTTTTTCGGGATCAAGAAAATTCATATCACCCCCGTAAAAGAACTTCCAGTTAGTCTTCAAGACTTTGATTCATCTTTTGTTCCATTTTTTATAAATTTGAATCAGCACCCTCGATCGATTCCAATGATATAGCCTTATCTTCAATCGACGGAACATCTACATCATGAGCCACTTGTTGCTGAACTCGAGCTAACCCCAAATTGCCTTTCAATATATTATTGTCTCGAGCTTCCTCCCCTCCATGTCACGAGAAGTTTGGTTGTCTGATCTTTATCTTCATCATCAAATGAGAATGAGATGAACTTGTCGATTTATTCCATTGACATCTCTTCACTTATGGCCAGAAAGTGTATATGCTCGTCTACATTTTCATTCAGAATCGGTTGAAGCTCAAAGTCAGTGGTTAGTTCTACCTCTACGTCTACTACTATATCTACTTCTATATCTACATCTATGTTAATTGGATTGGAGACAACTTTGGTTATATTCAATTTATTCTCGTATTCAGAACCAAACTCTTGTTGACTTTCTAGATTTAATTTCCGATTGTTGTCGATGATACATTGGTCCCACAAATCGAATTGGAGACATCATGTACAAACTCTTCCAATGGAGAACTCGCTTGGGAGTTTTGTCGAAAAATTCTTCTAACTGATCCAACTGTTGTTGGATTCGCTTTGATTTAGCTTGGAATTCGCGCTCATGGCTTTCCGGCTCGGACGTATAGTCATACGAATTATAAGAAGTTTTGGTTAGATATTCGAATATCCCTAAAGGTCACTCATGTATCTTTTCCATTGTTTTATCTCTTCGTTGAAGCAATTTTAGCATATGTGTTCTTTGGTTCTCCATGATCTCCCATTGTTCGTATACTTCTTTCTCATATACTTCGTCATCATCCCATGGGTTTGTCTAATCTCTATTCCTCTTGAATGTATACTTGTTCGGCTTAAGTGAGAGTTCGTACAACCAACTCGATTTGGATAATTCATGCACAGACCTATAAAAATCAACGTTCATGATTAAATCTGCTAATGAACAAGGTAAGTAAAAATATTAATAATAAAAATATTTAATTAACTAAAAAAATTCAAGATAAAAATATTTAATTATGTACAAAAAAAGAACATTATCTAGCTCGTTCATCTTTCGATTAATATTATTTTACAATAATCAATCTAATAAAAATTTCACCATCGCAATCCTCAGCAACGGCGCCAACAACTTGACCACCTATAAACGTGTTACGTGTATAGTAGATATATCACACCAAAAATATAAGAAATTAAATCGGCAGTGTCGGCAAGCGTACGAGTCAAATTGTAATATAGTAAAGTTTACAATGAAACACTGGTAAGTATTCTGAGGATCGTACCAAAGGGATTGTAGATTGGAGAAACTATTATTAAATTAATTACAGAAAAGAATTATTGATCTAATTGAATCACGAATTAGTAGTGTGAATTCAAATTAATATTTTAATTAAACTAATTAAATTAATAGGCCTAAATTAACCTAATAGAATTTCCTACTCTTAGTGTCGACAATGCGAGCCTCTAACCTATAATCAATTAAATGCCTAATTATTTAATTAAATAATTAATTATCGTCGATTGAGTTATTTATCACCCTTAGTAAGAATACCCTTCCAGTCTTATCTACACTAAGGATTACTACCTTAGTCACCCTTTCGGTCTCTTCCTATGTATACGAATACCCTCTCGGTCTCACCACTTGGCACTCCCTAATATACTAAGTACTCTTGAATAAACAACCAAATTTAGATAAATAATTACTTAATAGATAAATTAATTTATTAATTGAAACATGCAATATATGAATAAAGCACAATAATCTATTCTAATATCCACACAAACATTAATTAGCCAGATCAACAAAAGGTAAATAAAAAAATATAAGATAAGAGATAATAGAATACTCATGAATATATATTGAAGCGCGATCTGGAGCAATCTTCACTCACAATTGTCTACACATCGAAATAGAAAAGTTCCAAGTAAGTGGACATAAAAAGAAAAGAAAATTGAATAGTAAAATTTGTTTAAGTCTACACACAATTCGATAACCCTAAGGTTGGCAACAGGCTACTTGGTGACTATTCAACCCTAGATACACTTAGATACCAATAAATGTAATATTCTAATAAATGTTAAGGTCCAAATATGAAAATATCCCAAAAGTGTCGTCCAAGGAATCAACTTCATTTTAGCCTGCCATCGTCGCGTTCTCGTGACATGGGGAGTCTCATTGTCATGATGTTGCCATTGTGAATTTTCTCCCATAATCATCGTGTTGTCGTGATGAGGTCAAGTGTATTTCCAGCCTTGACAACTTTTTTATTCTATTGGGCTTCCTTGTCTCATGGCTCGATCATCATCCCTTATATTCTTAGACTTGAATTAGTATCCCTCATACTTAATTAGCCCATTAGTTACTCACAAGGCCCGAATCGACCTTAAGTCTCATCGAAATAGCAAAAAAATGCGTAAAAACGCTTATTTTTATCAAATTTTAGTTCCTAAGCTGCTAATACTAGAAATGAAATAATTAATTATAAAATGCCAAGAAAACAAACGTGTTAAGTGTAGAAATCACCTCAAATAACTACTACATTTGAAGTTAGGTCAATTACTAGTAACACTTTTCCAACCCTTAAATAGGAAGATAAACATGTTTCAGCATACTCGAGCCTATATCCTCTTACATTGGTTTTAACAACCCAAAAGTCAATGAAGTTGAAAACGGTGGTTTCGGAATACTATTTCCTATGATAGGATCAATGAATATTATTTATTAGTATTTGCGAGGATATTACAATATTATATTGAAGTTTGGTATAATAATTTTAATTATTGGAAAGTTAGACAAGATAAAAGTGTATCAGTTCTAAAATCGATGATTTTGGAAATTGAGGTATTGGGACCTCGTTTCCCTAAATCGAACTCGTAAATATTTAATAAAAATATTTGCAAAGTTATATTAGAAGTGAATTAAATTTTTGGTTATGTAATTTTGAAGAAAGAGTGTTTAATTAAAATAAAGGGACTAAATCAAATAAGTGATAAAAGTAAGAATTAATACTAAATCATAAGGTGAATCTATATTGAAGGACTTATTAAATAAATAGACCATTGTTTTTATAGATTTTGATAGTGGATGTTTATGAGGATATTATATATTATATATATTATTATTAAAGTGACAATTAGTAAATGAAGTGGGAGTAAATTAAATAGAAAACGAAAGGAAAGACTTCAATTTTTATTTTGGTCTATCTTGCTTCCTTGTCTCTTTCGAATGAAGCTAGAGAGGAGAGGTCGGTTGCATTTAGTGGAAAACCATGAAATTTGTTTGCTTAGAAGTTAAAATTTTCAAGTAGAAGAGTGGGAGAAGGCTGTAGTAGAAAAGGGAAGGAGCAAATTGAATAGGTAGAATCGGTGTTGGGAACATTAGTGAGTTTTCCTTGAACTTTTATTCTCTTGTGTTTGATAATTGTTGAAACTGTTAAATTGCTGTCCAAATTTTACCTTGTTGGTATTATTAATTGCTGCCCTGTTTACGTTGTCCGATTGTGGTATTGATGCTGTTAGAATATTGCGTTGTTAATGATGTTCAGAGAGTGGTGTATTTATGATGTTTTAAGGATTGTTGTTTGGTGTATTAATGCAGTAGAAAAATTGTTGTTCAGACATCAATTAATGTTGTATAAGTGACTATATTTATTTTGTTTTAAGGACTGTTGTTTGGTGTACTAATGCAGTATAAAAATATGTTTTTTTAAGGACTGTTGTTTGGTGTATTAATGCAGAAGAAAATTATTGTTTAGGCATCAATTAATGTTGTCTAAGTGATTGTATTTATGCTGTTTTAAGGACTATTGTTTGGTGTATTAATGCAGCAGAAAAATATGTTGTTTTAAGGACTGATGTTTGGTGTATTAATGCAGCAGAAAAATTGTTGTTTAGATGTCAATTAAATTAATGTTGTCTGAGTGACTGTATTTATTTTGTTTTAAGGATTGTTGTTTGGTGTATTAATTTGTTTTAAGGACTGTTGTTTGGTGTATTAATGTAGCAGAAAAATTGTTGTTTAGATGTCAATTAATATTGTATAAGTGACTGTATTTATGCTATTTTAAGGACTGTTGTTTGGTGTATTAATGGAGTAGAAAAATATGTTGTTTTAAGGACTGTTGTTTGGTGTATTAATGTAGCAGAAAAATTATTGTTTAGACGGCAATTAATGTTGCCTAAGTGACTATAAATTTATGTTAATAATGGCTGAAGTTGTTAATGAGCAAATGATATATAAATGAGCTATTTAGATGTTAAAGAATGTTGTCTAAATGGATGAAGACTATGTTGTCCAAAACTGCTATTAATTGTTTTACAAGCTGAAATTTAAGGGGATTTAATGTATAAATTAATTGTACTTGAAGGCTAATGTTTTTGTATCCGATGCTTCAATCCAAGCTGAGTGATGGTGTTCAAAACTGATATTCAGTTTTAGGTAAGTTCGTAGTCCCCAAACTTGAACTTTATAAATTGTTAATTAAATTGAATAGAAGTTTATGGAGGTAAAAGGTAACTCAATTGAATAGAGGTTTATGGAATGTGACATTATGAAATAAATTAATGTATGATTAGTAGATAATTGGAGTGGAAGTGTTATTAAATTATGAAATTTGATATTGAGTTATAAAAAGTAAAAATTATGGACTTGCAAATGAATATTGACATCGTCGATTCGTTCGACTAGTGCTGGGCGCAACTTTCATTCATTTTAATTTTAGTTTATATTTAAGTGAAATATATGATCCTAATTGCATAATATTAGATTATATTGATGTGTGTAATTGAAAACGAAAACCACAAATTGATATTACGTCGATCATTGATTGGGAAACTCAGAGCCATTACTGCAAATTAGCTTTGTAAGTTCATTAATATGAATTCAATTATATTTCTAAGTGTTTATGGAAATTAAAGTTTAAATGATGTAAAATTGCTGATATTAAATTGATTGTTAATAGAACAAGAATTGTAAAAAAAATTACGAAAATGATAATTTCTCATATCAATAGAGACAGGTTGCATTTGTACGTAAGACCATAGCGAGGCTACGGCATTCTGATGATAAGACCATAACTGGGTTATGGTATTATGGATGTAAGACCATGGTTAGACCATGGCACTGTTTATATGTAACACCCCTTACCCGTATTGAACGCCGAAACAGGGTACGAGGCATTACCGAACTTGTCACACGATCAAACATACAATTTTGGGTTATAAATTTGAACCCAAATTAAAACCATTCATATTCAAACACAATGTCCCTACTACGAGTCTACGAGGCTGAAAACGTGCATTGGAAGTGGTTCGGGACTAAACCAAGAACTTTAGAAATTTTTACAAAACTTAGAAAGATTTTCACTAAATAGGGTCACACGCCCGTGTGGATATGGGACACGCTCGTGTGAGCATGTCGTGTGGTCACACACGCCCGTGTCCCGAACTCGTGTAACTCTCTATTTGTCACCCAATAACAAATTGAAGACACACGGCCACGTCACACGCCCGTGTGCTAGGTCGTGTGGTCGATTTAAAATTTATAATTTTTCACTAATTAAGTGCAGACTTCACACGCTCGAGACACACGCCCGTGTCCAAAGCCGTGGCCCTTACACGGCTGAGACACACAGCCGTGTCTCTGCCTGTGTACTCAATATTGAGCATTTTGTTTTGCAAAAATTAGGGTGCAAGGGACACACAGCCAAAACACATGCCCGTGGGGCAAGCTGTGTGTCGCACACGGCCTAGACACACGCCCGTGTGTCTATCTATGCAGACAAAAATTAGGCTATTTACCAAGCCATTTTGCCAACATAACATAGCACCAATCCAAGCATATACATACCACCAACATCCACAACCAAGACATCAACGTATTATTCATGAAAGGCATCATTATATAAACATACTTATAGCCAATATTAGCTCATTTCCAATGGCCTTATACAAAATGAACTTCTAGCCAATATAAGCTAACACATTTGGCCAAAACAATTATGACACATAACAAAATGACCAAGTCCCCTATACATGCATAACTCAAAATGTTGAATTCATTGATGCCAAAATAATTGTTGATAGTGTGAGTGGATCTCTGGTGGTCTCCGAACCCCTAGATAGCTTGGTGACACTATAAGACAAGGGAAAGGAAGGGGAGTAAGCTATATAGCTTAGTAAGTTCTTATGAAAATAATAAGCACCATAACCACACAATTAACATATAATTAACATGATGAAGATTAGCATGAACGTTATCAAAATCTCATAGTTATAACTTACTCAATCATAATCCTACCAAGAGTTCATCACATATTGAGCTCATTACTTATGAGTTTTACGTACATGCCTGTACCAACTCGCAACATAACTATATCATTTCCCAACTTTGACATTCCAGTTGAACACTCTGAATATTAACGGATACTTGAAAATCTTGCACATAAGTGTCATATATGCAGCTGACATATCTCATAATACATATTGGCTCGTTTTCAAGCTATTCACGGGCCTGCTCACACAAGCTATCAGTCAGGACGTAGCAACACAGTGCTACTCACACAAGCTGTCAAGTATCCACAACACATGGCAGACTACCCAGCCACTGGTAGGACGTACGAGACTAGCATTCGGATTACATAATCGCATATACACATGGGTTCCTAGTGACATGTCACTCGTATCTTATTCTATTCCTAAGGTTCAACTAGGATTTCTCGCTTGTCAAAACATGTTGAATATGACCAGAGCATTAATCACAATTCATACAATATTAAAGTATTTAAAACATATATATAATAATGCATTAGTTACATACAAACTTACCTCGGTACAAAAATAGTAGAATTGGACTTAATCGTTAAATACTTTATTTTTCCCCCGATCTAGGTTCGAACCTCATTTTTTTATCTACAATAACAAATTTAACCCATTTAATACTCACATTATTCAATTTAGCCCAAAAATCATATTATGGCAAAAATTACATTTTTGCCCCTAATGTTTCACATTTTTACGATTTAGTCCCTAGGCTCGTAAAATGAAATTTATTCAATTTCTTCAAAACCCAAGCCTAGCTGAACCATTTTCATACTTATACCAACCCAGATTTTCCACTTAATCACACTTTTACTACTCATTTTATAACTTTTACAAATAAGTCATTTTTGACATTTTTATCGAAAATCAATTAGCAAAAGTTGTTTATCTTACAACTAAAATACATTTTCCACCATTAGACATCAAAATACACAAATATCTAACATGGTTAAAATTTTAAACTTCATCTTTCTTTCAAATTAGTCCTTGAAATAGCTAAATTAGTTTACGAGGATCTCAAAAATATGAAAATCATTAAAAACGGGGCTAGAATGGACTTACAATAGAGCTTGGAACCTTGACAAATCCTAGTTATGTCTTTCTCTTGTAAATTTCGGCCAAGGGATGAAATTGAAGAAGATGGAGATGTTTTATTTAGTAAATTTTATCTTTATTTACCAAATGACCAAAATGCCCTTGACTTAAAACTTTGCAATTTTACCCTACCATGTTCATTTTTGTCCAACTTAAAGTAAAATGGTCTAATTACTATTTAAGGGCCTCCAATTCAAAATTTCATAGCAATTAGACACCTATAGCTTCTAGAACACATATTTTGCACCTATTACAATTTAGTTCTATTAGTCAAACTGGACATCTTACTGATAAAATTTCTTAACGAAATTTTCACGCAATCATTCAATCATACTGTAGACTTTAAAACAATATCACAATAAATATTTCTACTTCAGATTCGTGGTCCCGAAACCACTGTTCCGTTTTGACCCTAAAATGGTCTGTTACATTATATATAAGACCATAGCTAGGCTATGGCATTCTGATGATAAGACCATAAATGGGTTATGGCACTACGAATGTAAGACCATGGCAGGGTCATGGTAATGCATATGTAATACCATAGTTAGACTATGGCACAAAGGAAATGTGTATCAGGGTTTCAATTGTCTTCAAAATATTCATAGATTATAGAAAAAGGGATGGTTTCAACCATCGTTTAGCACACTTTGTGAGAGCTCCGATAAGGGTTCCGATTGACTTTACTACGATAAATATGGAAAGGTATGATGTACCAATGATTAAAGTATGAATATTTATGAATATGAAAGGTATGATTTAAGAGATGCTATGTTTGTGTATTATATCTTACCATATGATGATATCGCTAAGTTATGTGTTTAATCCTTAGCTTGTGGCTATGGTAAGTGTTGAATATGAACCAAGGCATGTGTGTATGAAATTAATTGAAATGGTGACATCTCGTAATTATATGTTTAGATAGTAGTATGATGATATAATTCAATTTGAGCATTCATGTATCATATCATGTCTTAAAACATTCGGATTATAGAAATATCACTGAGTTTTACTCAGCGTGCAGTTTTGTTTTTTGTGTGCAGGTTAGGTACTCTCTTTGAATGCCGACTCAATATCCAACAACAATCTCGATCTCAAGTGTGGTGATGTTTAATTTTGTAATGGCATGTACCTAGGATGTCTTTGGTTGTTAGTTGTTTTTTGAATGTGATGTAAATTGATTATAAATATATGTTTATGTTTGAACCTAAATGTTAGTATGTGTTTTAACCAAGAGCTTGATGTAACACCCCAAACCCGGCTTGGACATTACGTCCGAATCTGGCATGTCACAACAAAACTACGTTCAATAATCGGTCTTGTCGATAAAAGTTTATTTCTAAGTTTTAAAGCCCTTTTATTTATTATTGTTTCATCAAGACGTTTGCTTAAAAGTTGTCTTTGTTTTATTAAAATGAACTTTAGTGTGTTTGAACTCACGTCCTTTTGCATTGACAACATTACCAATGCCAGATTTGAAACGTGTGATTTTCTTGAAAACGTTTATTATTTCGAAAACACATTATCCTTTTCTAACAGTTTGAGATAATTAAACGAAAACCTATTTAAGAAAATTAAAACTATTAAATGGCCTTATTACATAAATAAAAACCCAAACTGAAATTTTGAAATAATTAAAATCAAATCCAAATAATTGTATTCATGTGGCCACCTCCGAGTCCCTTGCAGCTCCAAATCGTCTATGGCTGGGGATTACCCGTACAGTTAAAAAGAAGGGTGAGTTAGTGAAAACTTGGTGTGTAATCCCCTAATAGACAATAGAAATCAGAATATGCAAAACAGTCTGGGTCGTAGCCTTATTTAGTAATAGAGCAGTCTGGGCTTTAGCCCTATACAGTAGCAGAGTGGCATAAGCCCAAAACGGGAATCGATACAGAGCAAATAAGTATTCCAACCCAATCCAACCAGCTCACCACCCTTACCAGGCAACACACCATGTGGGGATTCGATCGACCCACCCAGCCAACAAACCAATAACGAAGCTAAGTTGCTAATAACAGAAAATGTGGTGGAGCCACTAGAATCAGAATGCGTGGCAAAACCACTAGTATAGAACTTCCTCCAAATTAGTCCTCAACCCCATACAGAATGTCATGTCATAAATATATTGTGCATACAAAAGATCATACTCAGACACAAACATACGTATACCAAATACTCATCAGTCAACCTACCACTAGGGGTATAATAGTCATTTCGACAATTAGGGGTAAAATGGTAAATTTACCTCTCAGGGGTATTTTGGTCATATAGCTAATTTTGGTGTCTTGGTACATATTACGACCTCTTAGAGGGTCTACCGTTGCCTCGAGTGACTCAGATAACCTACATGGCCAGAATAACGAATATTGGCCCAAAACCCGCTTTTGGGCCCAAGTAGGCCCATACGCTCGTGTGGCCTATCTAGTCCAAATTTAGACACGGCAACGCGAGCCTCATAATCCAATCATTTAACTGTCTCTTATCGAACATTTTACCCGTGTGGGGTATACAAGCCCATTAGGCTCGCACGACCCATTTCGACCCAACGAGGCCCATAACGGTCCAAGTCCACAGAAACGCACGTGGTGGCCTCTTTAGCCTATCGCCCAGGTTTTGTGGGTTCAGATCACCCCATGTGTGTTCGCATGCTCGTGAGGCCTCGAATGTCAACGTTTTGTCATTTCGGCTTCTCGGCTTCTGCCGAATCACAGTTTAACAGGGGCGTGATTACACACCTCTTTTGGCTTTGACAGTAATTGAGTGGTGTACGATTACACACCTATTCGCGAAAGCCCACAAATCACCCCTTGAACACCAACCTACATCATCTAAATTAATAATTTAGTCTTACAACTGCTAATATTCTCAAGAATTAAGACCACGATTTAACAGTCATCCCCTACCATGATTAGATGATCTAGACTAATCCCTCCAAAATCGCCGGCCAAAACAACCCTTGCACCATGGCGATTAATTGCACCATAATAGTTTCTTGTTAAAAGAATATTTCCCTATAACCCATTTGAATATTCGGTCCATACCTAAAACAAGGTGTCGAGTTTACCTTAAATGAATGATGAGAGATAGAAAAGTTCTAAGGCTTCATGATCACCTTACTCCACTTAGATCCCTAGAACCATCGAATAATGCACCACGAAGAACGAATAAGAATTGAAATTAGCATGGATAATAGGAAAACATAACATTCGGCTTCCCCAAAAGTAAAGTTTCAATAAACAAATTGAATGCATATAGAATTGACCGAATAGCAAAAGGGGATCTTACGAGTACTTCTGATTACCAAAATATTTATGGAACGATACCACCACACTTTAGCATACTGAAACAATCCCATAACACCGAATGGTAGCCAAGAAATTGAAAGAGAATAAAAAGAAGAAATGGTCGGCTTAAAGAAAAATGAAAGAAATATTGAAATGACATAGAGAAAAAAACAAAAGAGACTATATTCGGCTATCTTGAAAAGAAAAGAAACAGTAAAAACAGTAAAGAAGAAGTTAAGAATGGGGAATTCGGCAAGGTAACAAGAATGTAACCTGAAGACAATGTCGACAAAAGTAAAAGAGTCCAAATGGTCACTTGTGAAAATGACACTATGGAGAAAAGAAGCCAGAAACGTCAAAAGAATAAAACCCGAAATGTCAGAGAGGAAAATCGGCTCCTACACATTCACACATTACCGAAAAAGCACAAAGTGAGTTCCCTAGCCGAATTTGCACAATCAAACTCCCCAATTCGGCTACAACTCTTCCCCTTTCCAACTCTATGATTTTCTCCCCTTATCTCTCCACCTTTTCCTCCTCCAAATCCCCAACAACCAACATCTTATCCCATGATACTCTCCCCCTTTTACCAAGTCTACAACTGCTCCATAGAGTTCGAATCCACCACAAAGACTTGCCACCCAAGTAGCAAAATAAAATCCCCTTACTTACCATGGGATTCAAACTCCTACTCTCACCATGCATAGTCACGTCACTTGCCACCAAGCCACAAGATCTTGTGTTACAAAACAAACACAACTTAATATATGCCCTACAAGCTAACATCTAGGTTTCTAAAAAAGCAAAAATCAAAATTTTGCCAAAGGCCATACTTGAACCCAGGCTTCCTAAAAGCCCCCCAAACATACCTAGATTACTTGACCAACAAAGCAAACAAGATATTTACGTTAAGGCTTGCAAAAAAAAAGACCCTAAATTTTTGGGGCGTTACAACTCTACCCCCTTAAAGAAATTTTGGCCTCGAAATTTACCTGATCAGAATAAGTGACTGCTGTCGCATTGCCTCTTCAAGCTCCCTTGTGGCTTCCTCTGAACCGTGATTACGCCAAAGCACCTTAACCAACGAAACAGATTTCTTTTTTGTCAGTTTAATGTCACGATCCAATATCTGCACTGATTCTTCCTTAAAAGTCAAATCAGACCTAACCTCAATTTCTTCAACTGGCAAAATATGCGTAGGATCAGAGTGGTAACATCTCAGTATATAGACGTGAAATACATCATGAATCCTCTCTAAATCTGAAGGCAACTCAAGCTGATAGGCAACTAATCCCACCCGTTTCAGAACCCGGTAAGGCCCGATAAACCTAGGGCTAAGCTTGCCTTTTCGTCCAAATCTCAGGATTTTCTTCCACGGTGAGACCTTCAGAAAGACATAATCCCCCACAGAGTACTCGATCTCTTTACTCTTTAAGTCTGCATATGATTTCTGCCTATCAGTTTCTTCTTTTAACCGATCTCAAATTAACTTTACCTTTTCTTCAGTATTAGAAACTAACTCTGGCCCCAAAACTTGCCGCTCATCCAGTTCTGTCCAACAGGTAGGAGTACGACACCTCGTACGGTGCCATCTAAATACTGGACTGATAACTATTGTTGTACGCAAACTCTACCAATGGCAAGTAGTCTTCCCAACTACCTCGAAAATCAATTACACAGCATCTTAACATGTCCTCCGGTATCTAAATCACCCTTTCTAACTAACCATCTGTCTGAGGATGGAACGCAGTACTGAAGTCCAACCTAGTACCCAAAGCCTCATGTAACTTCTTTCAGAATTGAGATGTAAATTTAGGATCTCTGTTAAATATGATAGAAACTGGTACTCCATGCAGTTTCACAATCTCAGCCACATACAACTTGGCCAATTCCTGCAGTGAATAATCAGTGTAGACCGGTATAAAATGGGCAGATTTCATTAGTCTATTTATGATAACCCATACCGAATCCTTCTTATTAGGCGTCAAGGGAAGCCCGCTCACAAAATCCATAGTTACCCTTTCCCACTTCCAGAGTGGAATCTTAACTGGCTACAATAACCTAGAAGGCAGCTGATGCTCAACTTTAACTTGCTGGCAAGTCAGACACTTACTCACGTAATCGAAAACTTCGCGTTTCAATCCAGGCCACCAATACAACTCACAAATATCTCGGTATAACTTGTTTTCACCAGGATACATAGTGTATGGACTACTATGCGCCTCTTGCAGTATAGACTGCCTCAAATCAGAATCCCTCAACATACAAACTCTCCCATGAAAACACAATACTCCCTCACTATTCAGCCCGAAATTCGCAATCTCACTATTCTCAACTTGTCGAAAGCGAGAAACCAGTGACTCATCTAACAACTGTTTATTCTTAATTTGTTCAGTCTACGTCGGTTTCACTTGAAGCTCAGCTAATAAACTACCATTATCGAATAAGCTAAGACAAGCAAACATCGCTCTCAAATTAGATACAGTTTTTCGGCTTAGTGCATCAGCTACCACGTTAGCCTTACCAGGGTGGTACTCAATCGAGCAATCATAATCCTTAAGCAGCTCTATCCATCTTCACTGCCTAAGATTCAACTCCTTCTGATAAGAAGGTATTTGAGGCTCTTATGATATGTGTAAATAATACACTTCTCATCGTATAAGTGGTGCTTCCAATTCTTTAATGCGAATACCACCGCAGCCAACTCCAAGTCATGAGTAGGGTAATTCGCCTCGTGAGGCTTAAGCTAATGTGATGCGTAAGCAACCACTTTGTAACAGCCTAATTTTCAGTGGTATCGGGAATAGAGATTTGAGATCACTAAATCCGACGGGTGAGTTGAAAATTTAATAAATTAATACCTATGAGTCAAATATTAATATAAAAGCATTTTTGAATTAGTGAATTTGGTGATTTAAAAGAATTAATTAGCTAAAATGGGTCGAGAATGAGGTATCGAGACCTCGACTTCATAAACCGAGCCATAAATATTTTTAGAAATATTTATGGAGTGTTGGTGAGGTAATAATAAAATTTAGTCAGAAAATTTTGACGTTTGGGTGGTTAATTAAATAAAAAAGACTAAATTGAAAAATGTGTAAAAGGTTCTAAAATGATTAAATAGCTCAATTGTCAAATGAGGAAGGACCTAAAGTGCAAATAAGCCCAAAAGAGATATTTTGGGCGGCAATAGCTGAGAAAAATCAGGAAATGGGTGAAATAAGGGCAAAATTGGAAAATTGTCAAAATTGGCTAAATAAAAATGGGACTAAATTGGAATATCTAGAATTCTCTTCATTTCTCTTCATATTGATCAGCTGAAAAATAGCCATAGAGGAGGGTTCAAACTGGTTTTCATACTCTAGCTTCATGTAAGTTTAATTCTTGCTTTCTCCTTGAAATTTTTATGTTTTTGGACTTTTACAATTGGGTCCAACTTATTATTTCATTAGTTTTTGATTCCATGGCTAATTTTTGAAGTTTTTATGGATGAGTGCTGGAAATATATGATGATTTGGAATGGAATTAGAGCTTTAAATTGTTTATATTCTGATTTTATTGAAAGAATTGAATAGAAAGTGAATGTTTGGGACCTAATTGTAAAAGAGTTTGAAGTTAGAGTTTTATGTGGAAATTCTGAATTTCAATAGTTATGAAATAACTTATAATGTCTATAAAAATTATTAATTGAGAAAATTATCTTAATTGAGGGGTTAATTGAGCAAGGACTGAATTGTATGAATTGTGAAATTTAGGGCAAAATGGAAATCAACATTTTACACTAAAACTGTTTTGGACAGCAGCAGTAGTCTAACTTTGAAAAATCACCAAAAATTGTATAAATGGGATTAGAGGATGAATAAAATATGAAATTAAATCTTATTGAGTCTAGTTTCTTCTAAAAGAAATTATGTAAGTAATGGAATTGTAAATCATGAGATACAATAACTTTTATAAGACAAGGTCAGAAAGATTTCAGGTTCCCCTGTTCTGAATTTGAAAAATCATCAAAAATTGGATAAAAATAATTATAGGCTTAAATTTATATTTTTAGAATACTGAATGAGTCTATTTTCAATATAAATAAACTAGGACATCATTCGAATCCTGTACGAGAAGATAATTAATTTTTAGTGAAAAAGGGTCGGAACTGTTAGACAGCAGAACAGGGGAGATTTCAATGAATAAACTGTATTAATTGGACCAACCAAAAATTATTAAATTTTTATGGTAAGAATAAATATGAGTCTAGTTTCTGGGAAAATTTATGGATCTTAATTTGGAGTTCTGTAGCTCAAGATAAAAATAATTTCGTGACTATGACACAAATGGACAGCTTGAATATTCACCTAAGTAGATAGTGAAAATTATGGATAATGTTACCTACAAGTATGTTGTTTATACTAAGGATGGGGATGGAGAGGAGGAGGAGGAAAATATACAAAAATATATGAATAACTCGTGTATAAATTGATCACATGCCCGATTATAATCGATAAGTGTTGGATTAGAAATGATATAATGTTTTATTTGGAATATTTATTATGAAATTATAATTATTGTTATAATACAAAAATTGAACTTGTGAGTTTATATGGCAAAATTTTAGTGATTATTTGTTAATTTTATGAATTTCATGATGTGTTATTTCATATGTATTGATGATAAAATTGTGAATAATGTAAAAGCATGAAAATTGAATAAATGATCAAATTGAGCATTTCAGTTCAGTGACAAGATGAATTAAAGGAAAAGACCATGGTTGGACCATGGCAAAAAGTGATAAGTGATAGCTTCGGCTACACTTATCTGATCAAGGACAAATGAAAGTGATAAGTAATAGCTCCGGCTACACTTATCTGATCAAGGACAAGGAAAAGTGATAAGTGATAGCTTCGGCTACACTTATCTGATCAAGGACAAATGACAAGTGAAAAGTGGTAGCTTCGGCTACCTGATCAGTGAAAAGTGGTAGCTTCTGCTACCTGATCAGTGAAAAGTGGTAGCTCCGACTACCTGATCAGTGAAAAATGGCAGCTCCAGCTACCTGATCAGTGAATAGTGGTAGCTTCGACTACAAGTGACAAGTGATTTCTGTATAAGACCATATCTGGGATATGGCATCGGTGTGATATATGCTACTGTATAAGACCATATCTGGGATATGGCATCAGTGAGATATATGATTCGTGTAAGACCATAATTGGGCTATGGCATCGATATATGAATATGTGTAAGACCATAGCTGGGCTATGGCATCATTATGTGAAGATGTGTAAGACCATAGTTGAACTATGGCATCGAGAAAACGAAGTACTCAATTCCGTAAGACATTCACTAATTTGACAAAGTTTGGTAAGTGTTACATGGAATTATGTGATACAAGGAAGTACGAGTTGATAAGATATAAGTATAGAACTTGGTTGATAAATGAATTGATTTGTGATTATATAATTGTTCATCTTGAATGTACTGTTCATATGTATTGATAATTCAAATGTTTTAATGAATAAAGTTTCGACATGGAATAAATTGAAGACGAGATAAATAATTATGAAATTGAACTCGAAATTCATGAAAATGACGGTTATTGATATATGGAGATATGAGACATTGATATATGAATATGGAAAATGTTTGATAAATGTGTTTATTCATAATTATGGAATTATATACCTCATGTGTACTATTTGCATAAAGATGATATTTCAAATACTTTGGTTATTTAAGCTTAAATATGAAATAATATGAAATCAAGATAAATTGTTATGAAAATATATTTAGATTACAGAGATATGACTGATATATATTTGTATGATTACATAACGTGAAATTGTGTATATATATGAGAAATTTAATGAGAATTGAGCCCATACACGTTTCTTGTTATTTATATGAAGTGTACGACTGACAAGGGTGATGAAGTTATAAACAGAGAGTTACACGGGTTGAAAACACGAGCGTGTGACTCTCCAAAGTGTGAAAATTTCTAAGTGTTGCAAAAGTTTTATATGTTTACAGTTTGGTGTTGAACCACCCTGAATGTATGTTTTGGGCCCCGTAGGCCCATATAAGGGACGTTAAACATATGTATGAAAGTTTTTAATTTAGAAGAAATTTTATGGCTGATTTTTACATGATTGATCATATTAAGTTCGGTAATGCGTCGTACCCTATTCTAGGCTCGGAATACGGGTAGGGGGTGTTACATTTAATGGTATCAGAGCTTCGGTTTAGTCGATTCTCAGATCAAATAAGATGTGTAAAGTGTTTAGAGATACATGCCATATAAATCTGTGATAGAGTGATGTGTATAATCCGATCAAATTTTTATTTTACTTATAGACAGAAATAATTTTTAATCGAGTTATTTTTAGAAAGTATTGAAAGTGACACTAATGTATCTGAGTAAGAATGTGTTTATGATGAGTTGAAACTTGGAAAGGTATGAAAAAGAGTTCATGATATGGATGTGATTATGTATGAAATGAAATAAAAGTTTATCTTGTGATGAGCGCGCCTATGTTGTTTGGTATTTATATGATGTTATGTTGTTGATAAATGATATGTTAGATGTGTGTGTATATATATAAGAGCTAAAAGTCGAGGCTTTACAATCTTCACCCCCTATCATTATGGTATTATATAATAAAGTTTATGAAATTTATATTGAATAAGTTCACAAGTGTGAAACAAAAGAGTTCAAAAAGTGGAATAATTAATAATGTGGTCAAAGATAAGAATGGTTTAGCAAGTAAAAATGGTCCTGGAAGAGATGATAGACTGTTTTGAAAATCATTCAAATTAAGTGATGCCACAGTTAAAGAAGAGGACAATCAACTTATCCAGGTATGATATCTAAAGAATGTGTTATCAGGAATTCTTCAAGTTTTCTTAAGAAGATTGGCATCGACAAAGTGTGGATTGTGACTGTTCAAGCTAAATTTTTATATTGATTTTCTTTTATTAGGTAATATTGATTAAGGTCAATGACATAAATCGAGATGTGGTGTTTTGTTTGAACTAATGCCGTTAGTAAAGCTTTTTGACTAGCATGTTACGAAAATTGTGAAAGATTATGTGTTTGAGTTGTTCTAACAACTTGAAGAGGAAATTGTTTTGAAAGGTTATTATTGTTTGACAGTTAAGATGGAATTAGATAATTTAATCAAAACAAGTTATTCAGTTGGAAGGTAAATTGAGATATATGCATGTAAATTGATCCTCGAGTTTGGAAATGAATTTTATGTATTCATGGGTAAATAGACGGATAGTCTGAAAAAAAATTGCTACATACTCCCTGATTCCAAGAGTTTAAAGTGTCGAATATTACAGAAAAATTTGAATTTAAGACAGTAATGATGATTTGAGCTATTGAAAGATTGTGAGTAGCTATCGATTAACCTTTGAGAGGAGTAAATGTAGATATGTATGCTCTGAGTAATGAAGTTTTGTTTACTTTGTGAGTGACGATTACTTACTTGATATTGTATAATGACATTCAAAAAATTAAAAATAATCGAGTACAGTGTAAGGTTCTTAGGCAACATTACAGGATGGAGGATTTATGCTGAAACCTTAACCTCTTTTCTGGTAAGATTTTCGGGAACGAAAATCCCTAAAGGGGGGAGAGTTGTAACAGCCTAATTTTCAGTGGTATCGGGAATAGAGATTTGAGATCACTAAATTCGACGGGTGAGTTGAAAATTTAATAAATTAATACCTATGAGTCAAATATGAATATAAAAGCATTTTTGAATTAGTGAATTTGGTGATTTAAAAGAATTAATTAGCTAAAATGGGTCGAGAATGAGGATCGAGACCTCGACTTCATAAACCGAGCCATAAATATTTTTAGAAATATTTATGGAGTGTTGGTGAGGTAATAATAAAATTTAGTCAGAAAATTTTGACGTTTGGGTGGTTAATTAAATAAAAAAGACTAAATTGAAAAATGTGTAAAAGGTTCTAAAATGATTAAATAGCTCAATTGTCAAATGAGGAAGGACCTAAAGTGCAAATAAGCCCAAAAGAGATATTTTGGGCGGCAATAGCCGAGAAAAATCAGGAAATGAGTGAAATAAGGGCAAAATTGGAAAATTGTCAAAATTGGCTAAATAAAAATGGGACTAAATTGGAATATCTAGAATTCTCTTCATTTCTCTTCATATTGATTAGCTGAAAAATAGCCATAGAGGAGGGTTCAAACTGGTTTTCATACTCTAGCTTCATGTAAGTTTAATTCTTGCTTTCTCCTTGAAATTTTTATGTTTTTGGACTTTTACAATTGGGTCCAACTTATTATTTCATTAGTTTTTGATTCCATGGCTAATTTTTGAAGTTTTTATGGATGAGTGCTGGAAATATATGATGATTTGGAATGGAATTAGAGCTTTAAATTGTTTATATTCTGATTTTATTGAAAGAATTGAATAGAAAGTGAATGTTTGGGACCTAATTGTAAAAGAGTTTGAAGTTAGAGTTTTATGTGGAAATTTTAAATTTCAATAGTTATGAAATAACTTATAATGTCTATAAAAATTATTAATTGATAAAATTATCTTAATTGATGGGTTAATTGAGCAAGGACTGAATTGTATGAATTGTGAAATTTGGGGCAAAATGGAAATCAATATTTTACACTAAAACTGTTTTGGACGGCAGCAGTAGTCTAACTTTGAAAAATCACCAAAAATTATATAAATGGAATTATAGGATGAATAAAATATAAAATTAAATCTGATTGAGTCTAGTTTCTTCTAAAAGAAATTATGTAAGAATAGAATTGTAAATCATGAGATACAATAACTTTTGTGAGACAAGGTCAGAATGATTTCGGGTTCCCCTGTTCTGAATTTGAAAAATCATCAAAAATTGGATAAAAATAATTATAGGCTTAAATTTATATGTTTAGAATCCTGAATGAGTCTATTTTCAATATAAATAAATGAGGACATCATTAAAATCTTGTACGAGAAGATAATTAATTTTTAGTGAAGAAGGGTCGGAACTGTTAGACGTCGGAACAGGGGAGAATTCAATGAATAAATGTATTAATTGGCCCAACCAAAAATTATGAAATTTTTATGGTAAGAATAAATATGAGTCTAGTTTCTGGGAAAATTTATGGATCTTAATTTGGAGTTCTGTAGCTCAAGATAAAAATAATTTCGTGACTATGACACAGATGGACAGCTTGAATATTCACCTAAGTAGATAGTGAAAATTATGGATAATGTTACCTACAAGTATGTTGTTTATACTAAGGATGGAGATGGAGAGGAGGAGGAGGAAAATATACAAAAATATATGAATGACTCGTGTATAAATTGATCACATGCCCTATTATAATCGATAAGTGTTGGATTAGAAATGATATAATGTTTTATTTGGAATATTTATTATGAAATTATAATTATTGTTATAATACAAAAATTGAACTTGTGAGTTTATATGGCTAAATTTTAGTGATTATTTGTTAATTTTATGAATTTCATGATGTGTTATTTCATATGTATTGATGATAAAATTGTGAATAATGTAAAAGAATGAAAATTGAATAAATGATCAAATTGAGCATTTCAGTTCAGTGACAAGATGAATTAAAGGAAAAGACCATGGTTGGACCATGGCAAAAAGTGATAAGTGATAGCTTCGACTACACTTATCTGATCAAGGACAAATGAAAGTGATAAGTAATAGCTCCGGCTACACTTATTTGATCAAGGACAAGTAAAAATGATAAGTGATAGCTTCGGCTACACTTATCTGATCAAGGACAAATGACAAGTGAAAAGTGGTAGCTTTGGCTACCTGATTAGTGAAAAGTGGTAGCTCCGGCTACCTGATCAGTAAAAAATGGTAGCTCCGGCTACTTGATCAGTGAATAGTGGTAGCTTCAACTACAAGTGACAAGTGATTTCCGTATAAGACCATATCTAGGATATGGCATCGGTGTGATATATGCTACTGTATAAGACCATATCTGGGATATGGCATCAGTGAGATATATGATTCGTGTAAGACCATAATTGGGCTATGGCATCGATATATGAATATGTGTAAGACCATAGCTGGGCTATGGCATCATTATGTGAAGATGTGTTAGACCATAGTTGAACTATGGCATCGAGAAAACGAAGTACTCAATTCCGTAAGACGTTCACTAATTTGACAAAGTTTGGTAAGTGTTACATGGAATTATGTGATACAAGGAAGTACGAGTTGATAGGATATAGGTATAGAACTTGGTTGATAAATGAATTGATTTGTGATTATATAATTGTTCATCTTGAATGTACTGTTCATATGTATTGATAATTCAAATGTTTTAATGAATAAAGTTTCGACATGGAATAAATTGAAGACGAGATAAATAATTATGAAATTGAACTCGAAATTCATGAAAATGACGGTTATTGATATATGGAGATATGAGACATTGATATATGAATATGGAAAATGTTTGATAAATGTGTTTATTCATAATTATGGAATTATATACCTCATGTGTACTATTTGCATAAAGATGATATTTCAAATACTTTGGTTATTTAAGCTTAAATATGAAATAATATGAAATCAAGATAAATTGTTATGAAAATATATTTAGATTACAGAGATATGACTGATATATGTTGTATGATTACATAACGTGAAATTGTGTATATATATGAGAAATTTAATGAGAATTGAGCCCATACACGTTTCTTGTTATTTATATGAAGTGTACGACTGACAAGGGTGATGAAGTTATAAACAGAGAGTTACACGGGTTGAAAACACGAGCATGTGACTCTCCAAAGTGTGAAAATTTTCTAAGTGTTGCAAAAGTTTTATATGTTTACAGTTTGGTCCCGAACCACCCTGAATGTATGTTTTGGGCCCCGTAGGCCCATATAAGGGACGTTAAACATATGTATGAAAGTTTTTAATTTAAAAGAAATTTTATGGCTGATTTTTACATGATTGATCATATTAAGTTCGGTAATGCGTCGTACCCTATTCTAGGCTCGGAATACGGGTAGGGGGTGTTACACACTTTACCCTATTGCATCAGCACACAACCTAATCCAATGTGCGACGCATCACTATAGACAGTAAACTCCTTCCCAGACTCCAGCTGTATTAAGACATGGGCCTCAGTTAGAACCTTTTTCAGTTTTTCAAAACTCTCTTGTTGCTTATAAGTCCAACTAAACAGTACTCCTTTTCGCAGTAACTTAGTCAGAGGTGCAGCAGTCACAGAAAACCCCTCAACAAAGTGTCTATAATACCCAGCCAGACCCAGAAAACTTCGAATCTCCGATACAGTCTTCGATTGTTTCCAATCTAATACGGCTTTGATCTTTTGAGGATCAACCCTAATCCCCTCAACAGATACCACGTGACCTATAAACGTCACTTCTCGCAGCTAGAACTCACACTTGCTGAACTTTGCATATAGTTGTTTCACCCTCAAAATTTGCAAAATAGTTCGAAGATGCATCATGATCCTCCTCGGTTCTCAAATACACTAGAATATCATATATAAAGACAACTACGAACCGGTCCAGATAGATTTGTAACATCCTATTCATGAGGTCCATAAAGGCTACTGGTGCATTCGTAAGCCCAAACGGCATTACTAGGAACTTGTAGTGTCCATATCGAGTCCTAAATGCTATCTTGTACACATCAGCCTCCTTAAACCTTAGCTGATGGTACCTAGAGTGGAGGTCGATCTTGGAGAAAACTGAAGCTCCTTTAAGTTGATTAAAAAGATTATCAATCCTTGTAAAGCGATATTTGTTCTTGATCGTCAGCTTGTTTAACTGCCGGTAGTCGATGCACATGTGTATAGTCCCATCCTTTTTCTTTACGAACAACACTGGTGCTCCCTACGGAGACACACTTGGTCGAATAAACCCTCAGTCCAGAAGCTCTTGAATTTGAGCCTTTAATTCCATAAGCTCATTCGGTGCCATCCTATACGGCGCAATAGACACTGAAGCTATTCCAGACAGCAGCTCAATTTCGAATTCGACCTCACGGTTTGGAGGCAACCCAGGAAGTTCATCAGGAAATACATCCAGAAATTCATTAACAGTTCTAGCATTTCTCACTGAAGGACCTTCAGAATCAGAAATGCTCAGATACGCTAGAAACGCCTCGTAACCCTTGCAAACCAACTTTTCGGCCCTTAATGCTGAGATTACATTAGACAGATAATTCCTTCGCTCCCCTATCAAAACTACCTCCTCATACTCAGTAGTCTTCAACCCCATTCACTTAGCAGCGCAATTTAAACTCGCACGGTGTTTCACTAGCCAGTCCATACCCAAAATAAGGTCGAATTCTCCAAATGGTAATTCCATCAAATCCACTGAAAAGGTTATACCTTGAATTTCTAGGGGCACGTCTCTAAACAATTTGTCTACCCTAACTGACTGTCCCAGTAGACTTATCATAGTCATTTCACTAGTCGTATTCTCAAACTGGATACCCAACATCTCAGACACAGTGCATGCAACATACGAATGCATAGACCCAATATCAATTAAAGTAATGTATGGCATGTTATGAATAAAAAAATGTACCAGCTATAACATTAGAAGTCACCACCTCTCGCAACGCGGCAAAGATAGACCGTAGCCGGTTGTCTCGCCAAGATACTACCAAGCACCTCCGTCCGGTGCTCCACGACCACGTTCATTACCGTTTCCACCCCTGGCCTGACCACAGCCTCTCGGTGGCTGCTGACCACCTCTCACTGGCTGAACAAACCTCTGTTTTGCAACTTGTATCTAAACAGGTCTCTGAGGATAATTCTTGACCTGATGATCCATGGACTCACATCTAAAGCATGCCCTAGTTTGTCTCCAACACTCACCCTTGTGAGACCTCTCACAATTTGCGCAAGTTTGCGGTATAACCATAGTAACAAGGACTACTCGGACTGGCCCCTCAAATCTGGCCTTCTATATAGGTCTTTCAGAAGAACCCGAAGGCCCTGAATCCCTCTTAAATATGCCTCTATCTTTCTCGCGGTTCTGGAGCTTTGAGCGCTTCACATCCTCAGCAATTTTTGCTTTCTCAACCAAGGCAGCAAAGTCTCGCTCCCTCTGCGAAGCTATCAGCACACGTAACTTGTAACACCCTTAACCTGTATTCGTCGTCGAAACAGGGTTTCGGAGCATTACTAGAATTTACGAATCACCTAAAAAAATTTCAATTAAATACTTACCGAATCAATGCATCATATAAATAAATATATTACCATTCAATCAATGGTTTGGCACTTGCCTAATCATCAACAACAACACATGTTAGTGTACTTACACATATTTCATATAAATTTTTATTTTCTCAATATGTCATATTTGAATTTAATACTCATCTTAACTTACATATTTTCCTTATATTAACATATAAAAGATAATCTCATATGTACATGTCATGAAACATATCATTCTCTTACTGTTTCTTTAATAACTTATATCATTCATTTCATTATATCAACATTTCATGCACCATAATTTCCATATATCTCATGTATATTTATTTCGGTAATAGTTCATATTAAAATTAACATAATTAAATTCCATGTACCTATACTTATTTCATTTATCTATCTTTTTAATTATTTCATTCATCTATTTTGTACATATATTTCCATATGACCAATTCTTGTAAACATTTCATAGAACCATTTCATATAACCATTCATCATCTGATACATATTACCTGAATATCAATTGTTCAACTGATGTCATAGCATCTCCCATCTACGGTCTTATTTATCTTCGACATGATGCCATAGTGTCTTTCAACCATAGTTTTACTCATTTTCTGTCAGGTTGCCATGGTATCTTTCAACCATGGTCTTGTTCATTTCATGTTACATTGCCATGGTATCTTTCAACCATGGTCTTACACATTTCATGTCACGTTGCCATGGTATCTTTCAACCATGGTCTTACACATTTCATATCAGAAAGCACACTCCCACGAACCTCATCCTTACAGCGGGATTACCAGTCCAGGCTAAATCCCTTGTAATATAAACTCATAGAGTATTGTCGGGATTACCGGTCCAGGCTAAATCCCCTGTAATATAAACTCATAGAGTATTGTCGGGATTACCAGTCCAGGCTAAATCCCCTGCAATGACAATTACTTTAATGAGCTTAGATCTGAATTACCAGTCCAGGCTAAATTCAGACCCTAATTCGAATTACTCGTCCGGGCTAAATCCATTTTCCACATATTCTTCAGGAGGGCTATATCAGGATAGGATCACCCGTCCGGGCTAGATTCTTTTTATCGTCAATTCCTTTTCAAAGATCCATCGAATTTTTCTTTCATTCAACTGGGATTTCTTCCCATTTTTATCAAATATGTCAGTGTTTCATAAATTTTCATATAATGAACATTCAAATCATATTCATATAAAAAACATACACTTCAAGCATTTAAGAATATAATTCAAATTACACAAACTTACCTCATTGCTTGTTTGTGTTTATAATTTTATTAATCTGATATCTTTTCTTTTCCACGATCAAATCTCTTATTTGAGTCGTCCGGATCTTTATAAATAAATTTAATCATCATTTTCATTCATTTCATATTCTAATGTGTTTAATTAATGCTCTAGGCAAAATTACCATTTTGCCCCTAAACTTTTATTTAATGACGATTTCATCCTTAGGGTCAGGAAAATAAAATTCTTGCAAATTAATCCTTATTTTCAGCTATTATTCTCATACATATTGATAACAGCCCATGAATTCTATAAAATATCAGAATTTTTCATAATTTCAACAATTTTCAATTTAATCCCTAAAAACATGTTTTTCCCCAATCTTGAACTAAATTAATAATTTCATTCAATTTTGTAATTTAAATAATAAAATAGTTCATTTCATGCAATTTGGTCATTTCTAACATTTTTACAAAATTACCCATAAAGTTTTACTTTTATTCAATTTAGTCCCTGAGCCTAAAACATGCAAATTAGCCATGTTAGATGAATATTCATACATCCTTATTGTATATAACACACTTGTACATAACATTATCTATAATTTTTATTATTTACTTTTATGAATATTCAAGTTGTCCATTTGTGTCATAGTCACTAAATTATTTATATCTGGAGATATAGAACTCAAAATTAAGATCTACTATTTTTTCCTGAATCTAGACTCATATATCTTTTTACCATAAAATTTTCAGAATTTTTGGTTTAGCCAATAAGTACAGTTTATTCTTTAAAATTTCCCTTGTTCTGCTGTCTAACAGTTCTGACCCTTCTTCACTAAAAATTAATTATCTCATCATACAGAATTCAAATGATGTTTCTATTTATTTATATTGAAAATAGACTCATTAATGATTCTAAAAATATAAATTTAAACCCATAATTATTTTTATACAATTTTTTATGATTTTCCAAAGTCAGAACAGAGGAACCCGAAATCATTCTGACCTTGTCTCACAAAATTGATTATATCTCATGATTTACAATTTCATTGCTTACATAATTTATTCTATAAGAAACTAGACTCAATAAGATTTAATTTCATACTTTATTCATCCTATAATTCGATTTCTAAAATTTTTGATGATTTTTTAAATTTAGACTACTGCTGCTATCCAAAACAGTTTTGGTACAAGATATTAATTACCATGTTATAACACCCTTATTTTCTTTTTCTACACCATTTCTCATCACTTTCTCTTATTTTCTCTTCACTAACATATCAAGAACATAGGACCTTATGTAAGAAAACTCTACTATAACATTATTTCCATGCTTTGTCAATAATAACAAACTTAAAAACATATTGAAATCTTGATGTACTTACCTTGTTCTATTGATACTAATCTTTAACTTGATTTTCTCTCTCCTCCAGCTTCTATTCTTGAATCCAACTTGATATTCTAACTCCCCATGGTCTCCTTAACATTTTTTTCTCTTAGTAGCTATGGAAATTCTTTTGATTTCTAGGTGAAAATGGTGAATTTTTGGTGGAA
This sequence comes from Gossypium longicalyx, assembly GCA_025698465.1. Lineage (NCBI taxonomy): Eukaryota > Viridiplantae > Streptophyta > Magnoliopsida > Malvales > Malvaceae > Gossypium > Gossypium longicalyx. Next base: position 30,914,305 of record CM046999.1, on the reverse strand, counting down.
GGACCAAATTGTAAAGAAAAGAAAATTTCTTTCTTTTCCTTCTCTTCTAACGTTGGTCACATGCATGGAAAGATGATGAAAATTCTTCATCTTTCCTTCCTTTTATACTAAATAATTAGTAATAAAATAATAATGAAATAATAATAAAATAATAAAATATCTTATTAAAATAATATATATCTAATTAAATAATCATAAAATATCATCAACATCATCATTACTTTCTAGATTTCTCTCTCTTCCAATTGACCATTTTGCCCTTTATTATCTTTTAAAATTCCATCCTTGAGTCATCATTTAATTTGGTAAAATTACAATTTAGTCCCTCATAGTTTTTCACCTATTCAGTTTGGTCCTAATCCATCCATTTTCCTTAGTTTCTAGATCATTCTACTCTTAAAATATTTACACTATTGGTCCTTCAACTTTTTCATATTTATACTTTAACCCCTAAAATTTTGAGTATTTATTCTTGTGCAACAAAACTTTTCTCACTTTTACAATTTAGTCCTTTCTTGAATTAGTATACCATAATATACTTCTCAATATTGACATAACTCAAAATTCCCCTTTTTGTCACTTTATTTCCTTATTTTACTATATCAAGGATAATGTCTTACTGTAAAAATTTTCAGGGTATTACATAACTCATCCCGGAGTCTATCCTCAAAATGCATACAGCGTTCATACTCAGTTGCGACAATCTCACGGGCATACCGACTCAGCCGCAGAAACTCTACCTCGTACTCTGCCACAGTTTTGTTCCATTGGGTTAGATTTAGAAATTCCTTTCTTCTGGCATCCACATAACTCGCCCCAACGTATTTCTCTTGAAAGGCCACCTTAAAGAAGTCCCATGTCAAACGATCGGCCTGCCTACCATCTCTCACGGTGAGCCACCATTGGTAGGCCTCATCTCGCAGTAAAGACATTGCTCCTTTTAATTTTTGCTCCACAGTGCAGTCAAGGTCGTCCATTATCCGCTCAGTGGCCTTTAACCAATACTCTGCCACATTTGGGGATACACTAGAAACACCCTTGAAATTTTTTTCTCTATTAGCCCGGAGTTACTCAAAAATTGACCTCGGCCCACTAATCCAGTACTCGCTCCAGCAACCCTTTATAGAACACGAAGCATCGCTTGGGATAAAGCATTATCCCCTGCAGCTCGATCATGAGACCCCGTCTCAATCACTGGTAATGCTGGCGCCTCCCTAGTAGGCATATAGCCCCACGCTGAAGACCTAGCCCTAGCACTTCTTCGGCCTCTACTGCGACCTCATGTACCCCTTCCACGAGTACCTCTTGTGCTCATATCATTATAGCGTGTTATCTATTTTAAGAGTCTTATGAATCAGTTCATAATTCCAGTAATTATTAACGAATATTTTATGATCAAGCAGTAGTTAAAGTTTTGTTTTCGTAGAGCAGAATCTCACTACAATTTTCAGTCTTCTACAGTCTCAGTTAACTCAGACTCTAGGGTTTCCAGTATAGTATCACTGCCTATAGTATAACATTTCAGTCTATGATAGTAAATAGTGTCAGAGAACTTATAGATTTGGCACCGGAGACTCGGTGTGTCACACCTCCAGTGTCAACATTTTAAAACAATCCAAATTCTTTAAAATCATCTCTTTTAAAAACCAAGGTTTAGAAAAAACATTTGAAAACCCAATTTTGAGAAAAATTTTCAAAAACCTATTCCACAGTCGAGTTTTGCAACCTGGCTCTGATACCATTAAATGTAACAGTCCAAACCTAGCTGGACGTTACGGTCGAATCTGGCATATCACATCGAAACTACATTCAAAAACTAGTCTTGTCGATAAAAGTTTATTTTTAGGTTTCAAAGCCCTTTTCATTTATTATTGTCGTTTCATCAAGACGTTTGCTTAAAAGTTGTCTTTGTTTTATTAAAATGCGTTTTAGTGTGTTCGAACTTACGTCCTTTTACATTGACAACATTACCAATGCCAGATTTGAAACGTGTGATTTTCTTGAAAACGTTTATTATTTCGAAAACCCGTTATCCTTTTCTAGCAGTTTGAGATAATTAAACGAAAACCTATTTAGGAAAATTAAAACTCTTAAATGAACTTATTACATAAATAAAAACCCAAAATGAAATTTTGAAATAATTAAAATCAAATCCAAATAACAATATTCATGTGGCCACCTCTGAGTCCCTCGCAACTCTAAATCGTCTATGGTTGAAGATTACTTGTACAGTTAAAAAGAAGGATGAGTTTGTGAAAACTCAATATGTAATCCCCTAACAGACAACAAAAATCAGAATATGCAAAACAGTCTGGGCCGTAGCCTTATCCAATAATAGAGCAGTCTAGGCTTTAGCCCTATACAGTAGTAGAGTGGCCCAAGACCAAAACAAAATCAATACAGAGCAAATAAGTATCCCAATCCAATCCAACCAGCACATCACCCGTACCAGCCAACACACCATGTGGGGCTTCGATCAACCCACCCAGCCAACACACCAACAACGCTGCTAAGCTGCTAATAACAGAAAACGTGGCGGAGCCACTAGAATCAGAATGTGTGGCAAAACCACTAGTACAGAATTTTCTTCAAATCAATCCCCAACCCCATATAGAATGTCATGTCATAAATATATTGTGCATACAAAAGATCATACTTAGACAAAGACATACATATACCAAATACTCATCAGTCAACCTACCTCTAGGGGTATAATGGTCATTTCAATACCATTTTACCCCTAATGGGTATTTTGGTCATTTAGCTAATTTTGGTGTCTCGGTACATATTATTACCTCTTAGAGGGTCTAACATCACCTCGAGCGACTCATATAACCTACATGGCCAGAATAACGAATATGGGCCTAAAACCTACTTTTGGGCCCAAGTGGACCTACAAGCTCGTGTGGCCCATCTAGCCTAAAGTCAGACCCTACAACGCGAGCCTCATAGTCCAATCCATTAGCTGTCTCTTACTGAGGATTTTACCCGTGTAAGGCTTACAAGCCCATTGGGCCCACACAGCCTATTTCGACCCAACGATGCCCATAACGGCCCAAGTCCACGAAAATACACGTCGTGGCCTTTTCAGCCTATCGCCCATGTTTTGTGGGTTCGAATCACCCTATGTGCATTTGCATGCTTGTGTAGCCTCGAATGCCGACGTTTTGACATTTTTACTTTTCGACTTTTGCCGAATCACGATTTAACAAAGGTGTGATTACACACCTCTTTTGGCTTTGACAGTAATTAAGTGGTGTACGATTACACACCTGTTCGTAAAAGCCCACGAATCACCCCTTGAACACCAACCTACATCATCCGAATTAATTATTCAGTCTTACAACTGTTAATATTATTAAGAACTAAGACCATGATCTAACAGTCATCCCTACCACGATTAGATGATCTAGACTAATCCCTCTAAAATCGCCGCCCAAAACAACCCTTGCACCCTGGCGATTAACTGTACCATAATGGTTTTTTGTTAAAAGAATATTTCCCTATAACTCATTTGAGTATTCGGTCAATACCTAAAACAAGGTGTCGAGTTTACCTTAAATGAATGATGAGAGATAGAAAAGTTTTAAGGCTTCACGATCACCTTACTCCACTTAGATCCCTAGAACCATCGCATAATGCACCACGAAGAACGAATAAGAATTGAAATTAGCACAGATAAGAGGAAAACATAACATTCGGCTTCCCCAAAAGTAAAGTTTCAATAAACAAATTGAATACATACAGAATTGACCGAATAGCAAAAGGGGATCTTACGAGTACTTACTGATTACCAAAATATTTATGAAACCGATACCACCACACTTTAGCGTACCGAAACAATCCCATAACACCGAGTGGCAGGCAAGAAATTGAAAGAGAAGAAAAAGAAATAGTCGGCTCAGAGAAAAACGAAAGAAAGATTGAAATGACTTAGAGAGAAAAACAAAAGAGATTATATTCGACTATCTTGAAAAGAAAAGAAACAATAAAAACGGTAAAGAAGAAGTTAAGAATGGGGAATTCGACAAGGTAACAAGAATGTAACCTGAAGACAATGTCGACAAAAGTAAAAGAGTCCATATGGTCACTTGTGAAAATGACACTAAGGAGAAAAGAATCCAGAAATGTCAAAAGAACAAAACCCAAAATGTCAGAGAGGAAAATTGGCTCCTACACACTCACAAATTGTCGAAAAAGTACAAAGTGAGTTCCCTAGCCAAAATTGCACAATCAAATTCCCTCAATTCGGCTACAACTCTTCCCCTCTCCAAGTCCAAGATTTTCTCCCCTCATATTTCCTCCTTTTCCTCCTCCAAATCTCCAACAATCAACATCTTATCCCATGATTCTCTCTCTCTTTTACCAAGTTTACAACTACTCCGTAGAGTTCGAATCCACCACAAAGACTTACCACCCAAGTAGCAAAATAAAATCCCCTTACTTACCATGGGATTTGAACTCCCGCTCTCACCATGCCTAGTCATGCCACTTGCCACCAAGCCATAAGATCTCTTGTGTCACAAAACAAGCACAACTTAATATATGCCCTATAAGCTAACATCCAGGTTTCCAAAAGAGCAAAAATCAAAATTTTTCCAAAGGCCATACTTGAACTCAGGCTTCCTAAAAACCCCCCAAACATACCCAAATTACTTAACCAACAAAGCAAACATGATATTTACATCAAAGCTTGCAAAAATAAAGACCCTAAATTTTTGGGGCGTTACACTTGATGTGTATGAAACTTAAAGCTTGATGTCTTAAGTAGCTTTAGGTTAGGCTAAATTAAGTGATTTTGGCATACATTAAACTTTGATTTGGATAATGCATTGTTGATGTGTTTTAAAGATATAAAATGTGGTACCAATAATGGTACATTGGTTAGGCACTTAGGATGATTGTTTTGGCATGTTTTGAGTATGTTTAATCGTAATTTGAATAGGTTAAATGATTGGTTTTTGAATTGCTTAAGGCCCAAGTAAGCTTGAAATGGTAACTTTGTTGTTTGAGGTACATTTTAGGTCTACACGGCCGTGTGACCCCTGTTCTCAATTTTTCTGAAATTTTCCTAGACTTTCCAAATGATTTCAAATTGGTCTCGATTTGTCTGTGAAGTATTTTTTTTGGACCTCATGGGCTCGATTTAGGGACGATATGTATATGAATGAATGATTTAAGTTACGTTTATGATTTTCGAATTGAATTAATTATAAATGTTTCAATTGTACAGTATTGCCCGTAACTGTAATATGTGACGGAGGGGGGTTTAGGTGTTATATTAGTAATAATATTGATGCCAACCAAACTAAGACTTAATTATCATAAATACTAATAAATTTATTTAAGCATAATTAAACAATCGTAACTATTATAAATAATAACTCTCGGATTTAGAATATTGGGTTTAAAGGTTTAGGTATAAGATTTTGGGTTTAAGATCTTGAATTTTAGGTTTTATAATTTATTTATAATAATTATTATTTAATTATGTTTAAACAAAGTTATTAGTATTTACTTACAAAGTCTCTATTATTTTTATTTAATTTAATAAAAATATCATGTTATTATTTATTGATGGTGTATTAAACATAACCACCAACTTGCATATTATTTAATAATCAGTTCTCTTTAGATTGAATAAAAATAAATTAATAAAATATTTTTATTTAAAATTTTAATTCACACTAATTATGAATTCGATCAAAAAACTTTTGTTCTATATCTCTTATATATATATAAAAAAAAAAAAAAACTACAAATCAGTCATTATACCAAAATTGTAATACCCAATTAAGAAAATAAAAAGAAAATTGGATTAACAAGGAAAATAATTACTATAAAAATGCCCCAAAGGCCCAACTTACAAAATCAACATCTCTCGTCTCCACAAGAAACCCAGTATCACCCAACAAATATTAAACAAAAAAAAAAAAAAAAAAAAAAAATCTATTTACTAACTCTACCCTATACCCAGGGGCAGATCCACAAGGGCAGCAGTCCCTCCAACAATCTTGGTAATTTACTCAAAAATTAATAAATACCTATTTTGACACTCAGATTTTTATCATTTATTTTCTTTTATCTTGATTGTTAATATACTATTTGCTTTCCCCCGTTGCCTATATCATTCCCTTTACGGACACCTTACACTTCTTCCAGGTCCTCCATAATAAAAATAATGTCCCCAAACCCCATTAACCCCACCTCTGATATCATAGCAATTGGGATGGTCAGCCAGCACTCGTAGATTTGGCAATGGGATTAGGTTATTATCCCAATCAACCACCTCTAAGTTTCGGAAATAAGAGGCCTTTCCGAACCCTTCGCCGGCAAAATGACCGCTGCCCATCGCGGTGGAGGTGTGGGAACCTCCGGGCCTTGTGTTCACAATCTCCCCACCAAATTGAACCATGGTTGCATGATCCCTTAAGTGAGTGAACAAAAATGATGGCCAGTATCCTACTAGAATCCCCGATCCGAATTCCAACCACCAATTCCCATGCTTTGGATCCTACACCATTTACAAGATGTATTTCAAAACTAGCATTAATTGATTTAATCGATTTGGTCCGGTTTTAAGGAAACTAAATGGATTTACCTTCCAAATCAAGAGAGTGATATCAAACTGTCCACCATGGTATGATGAGATTGGGGAGATTGCAGCTCCAATTGCAATTCTATTGTTTGTTTGAACAAATCCTGAGCACATCAAATTATAACACCCAGTTGCTTCATATGCGTCGTTCTGCCAAATATTTTCATTTATCTTAATTAATTAAGCAATGAGGAATTTAGTAACTATAATTAAATTGATTCCAAATAATTTTTTTTTATTATACTTACAGTCCAGTAAGTGAAGAATCTAGGATAATTGTCCCCGTATAGCTCTGGACTCACCTGCATAAAATTAATTAAATTGTAATTAAATTTAATGGAAAAAAAGATTAATCATATTCTTATGTAATGTATAAAATAAAATATTAAGTTTGTTTCTTTATATATAATAATGCAAGATCAATCGGATCAAGTTTAACAAGATTATATCATAAAAAAGTTCTGTTACTCGAATTAGAATGTATTTAAACATGTTCATAGTTAAAGTACTCTGTTGAACCCAAGTTTAGGCGATTGGTTCGTTCCAATCCAAATTTAATTTAAATAACAACAAAAATTAAAATTAATTTTATATATATATATATATATATATAAATCTTCTCTATATTATTCCCCGAGTCCCAAACAAGAATAATTTAAAAAATAATAGAAAATATCTTTTTATTAATATATGAAAAAGTGGTACCAGGCTTAATTCGACCTTGGGCTAGGAACATCTTGTTTGAATCAGGCTCAAACTCTACTTCGTTCTGTTCATTGACAGGTTTAGGTGTGATCTTTGGAGGATTAAGATATCTACATATCGAAATCTTGATATGCGTAAAGAGTATTTTCTAAAAAAAGAGAGTTAAAATGGAAAAAGACATGCCTGCCAACCAGCTTCAATGGTGTTGAGATCGTGGGCAAAAGAACCAGAGATGACCCAGAGTTGGGATAAGCTGAATTCATAGGGATTGGAGACGTGGGGTGCCCACACATTTATGCTGCCTTTGGCTCCGTAATATTCTCCTCCGCTCACATATCCAACTGCATGCTGTAACCATGTACCTTTATTATTACCACCATCTTATTTCGGATTTCCAAATAAGCATAAAATATAATTTTTAAAATTATGTTATAATATTAATGTTTAAATATGTGGGGATATAAGGTTTTTAAAGTAAACCTAGGATGTTAAAGAAGGAAAAAATTAACAAAAATTAGTTTTTTATAATTCCATGCATTACATCACAGAGGAAGAGAAATATATCGATTTCATCATATTTTTTTCAATCTAGAAAAGAGTTTTGCTAGTTTAAACTATCCTATTCTAGGCAGGAATCCCTTAACTCTTACCAACTATACTCCTTACAATGTGATTATTATATATAAAGGGACCCTTTGTGTAACAAAGAAATTAGGCGTAATCAAGATAGGAGCATAAAACATCCTGAAAATTAGGTATTGCCGTCTTTTGTTAAAAAAAGAAAATTGTATTATAAGAGTTTTGATAAATAGATTATGCAAAATCCCGAAATAATTTTTAAGTTCTGCAAGTTAAAAGAGAATGATGACTTTGAATTGAGATTTATTTTTTGTCCCATAATCTTCTACTACTAGGATATTTCATATTTGTGTTTTTATTTGATACAAATGTTTTTTTTTTTTTTTAAAGTTTATATGCTTTAAAGCAAGAAAAATGAGTTTACATCATATATATATATATATATATAAAGACACATCATTTATAAGTATATAAATATAATATTTCTTTATACGGTATCAATAAATTAATATAAAATTGCAAAAAGAATAAAATTTATATTTAGTACTTTGTGAGTTAATTATGTGATGCAAGCACTCAAAGATTTTAATTATCTAAATTTATTTTAAAGGATTTTTACTAAAAATCTGTCAGCCTACCCCAAAGAAATGTATGTACAAAATACAAGGTTGTCAATGTTGGCATAAGAGAGTGAAGTCTCTGGTAATAAAAATAATTAAGTGGGGTCGTTTTACAATCCACTTTTGACTACTTTCTTGATATTGGTTCCTTTCGATTTTGAATGCTATTCCAATTGCTTTTTCATTTTTTTCACCCACTTTTGTGGGACAAAAAGTTTATATTTTTCTAACAAAATAAAAACAGTACCCTATGTATAATTTTTTTTTTTTTTTAAGAAAGAATGGAAACGTTGCTTAGATAAAATTTGATATTTTTTTAGGCATGGCAGTTTTTGTTAAAAGTGTAATTTTGAAGACACCTACCTCATGGCCGTTGCTGGTTGAATCTCTTCTAACACGTCGTCTTGGTTTCCTTCCAAATCTTCTTACAGAACTAGCCCTTAACATGTCTTGTTCCGTCGTTCTCCTGATGGGAATTGTTCCTTCCGGACATGTTTCACCTGACATTCTCCATAGCTGAACATGTTCTTCTTCTTCTTCTTGTACTTCCGCCGTCATCATTTCCCCATCTCTTTCATAAACCCTAGGTCTCTCCGGTGGATCCTGCACATATTTCAACAATAGAAAAAAAAAACACTGTTCAATTAGTATTTGTGGACCAATGGATGTTTTCCCTTTAATTGCAATAAATAACGACGATAAACACTGTAACATAACCATGTACTGTAATATCGTGCAACTAAAATATTATTTAATTACCAATGGTCGTTGTCCTTTGAGTTGAGGAAGATCGAAGGCAGGCTGATGATGCGACAAAACACAATCTATAGTGTCACCATCAGGACTCTGCAACACCAAAACCATAAATAAAAACATGTTGGAGATCTTGGAAACCAATGTCTGATAAAAGATAAAAAGAAAAAACTCAAGGCAAAAACTAGAGTAAATTGCCTGAATTGTCTTTACTGCTGGCTTGTTGATCTTGTTGAGACGTTGTCTTATGAATTTCAACTTTTGTAGCTCTTTATCCGGTCTGAAAGTTCGATTTCTCGCATGGAGATTATGGGGTTCCGATGAGTAAACGGGAGAAATTGAAGAAGAACAAACAAGAAGAAAAATTACAAAAGCATGGATGATTGGTGAGGTTTTACGAAAGCAAGAAGCCATTTTTGAACATGGGTCGAGTCGTCTTATTCTGTGATCGAAATGGGGACATCTGATCCGACATAAGATCAACATTGTAAGAAAAGCTTTCTCGAGTGCTTCTATCCTTCACACCATTTTTCGAAGCTCTCGAAAACATCCAAGAATGGCAGAAAATACTAAATAAAACAATTCCCTCTTCTTGTTATTCTCTTACAGATATTCTAATGTCTTGGTGTTGATGTCCCGACAGCTTGGCTTATTAAAAAAGAAAGCAGAGAAATGGGGTTTTCTCAAAGCTCTGCTTATGTGGGTGTGGTGATATAAATAGTGAGGGTGAGTTTAGCAAAGCTGGCAGAAAATCGAGAAAATAAAGTTTAGAAATGTATGTTTTAATGAAGAATAATAAAGTCACTTTGTGTGAAACAACATTTCTAAACTTCAAAGATTCCATTTTCTTATTTTGCTTTTGAAATTATGATTTCAACTACAAAAGTTGTTTTCATCGCGGTGTTTTTTTTGGTATTTTGGTTACGCAATAGTAACAAGCAATCATAACTATACAAATAAATCAAAAATTAAATTATTTTATATAAATTAAAAAATAATCTAAATATTGTTATATGATTACACGAGTTATCTAAAACTTTAGTTATTATTATTTCCATATTTGTGGTAAATTTATAGGAAAATATGGGTAGTGGTCTGTGTTATTCTTTTACTGTAGTTTGTATGCATAGGAATAAATGTGAAATACAGTTGATTCTGGGTTTCCAAAGTTCTTTCTCACTTCCCAATATGTTCTTTGTGTCAGCTATATACTTTGTAACCATCAAGCTAAAAGCCTGCCCACTTTGAATTTCCTTTCATTATTTAAAGTTTAGCAAAACTTGGGAGTTATGGGGGACTAGATTTGTTAATTTGTATATTTGTTTTACATTTGTGTATGCTTTGTTTTATAATTGCGATTAAAATATTTTGTATTTTGATCGTACAATCGTATCTTGTTGGGGGGTAGGAGTGAGTACATTTCCTGTCTGGTGGCGCATGCAGACACATCCATGCAAATGCATTATTGCAGTCTCCATCAATTACATTTCATTAGAGTTCTCCACTCACTCATGCATGTCCTTGTAGTGCTTATATTTTGGGGCTCAACTTTGATTTCTTTTGTTTATTGTGCTAATTGGTGGCCATGGGGTTGGTGTATTTTTCTCCTAGGTTGTCTTGTAACTTGGGTTGGACTTGTTTTAGGTCGATTTGAGTAGCTTGAATCAGCGAGAGGTATATTACAGGCAAACTCACCTCTATTACAAGATTTTATATTATCTTTTCATATAAATATTTTATTCATTTCTTATTGGATAAATGTTCAAAATAGGACTCAACCTTTTGCATTGTTCACGCGAAAGCTTTTTACGTACTTCAACTTAACTTGTAAAAAATTATGTAAATATTAACATGTTTAGAATAAAACAAAACAGTTGAATCATATATAACATAAAAAAAAAATTGAAACCTAATATACCATATTTAAAAAACTTTTATTTCAACACTTTCACGAAAAAGTTTAATTCAACACTTTCGCGAAAAAGTTTAACTCTTATTTAATCATTTTGAAAGATTTTATTTTCATTTAAACATATTTATATAACCATTTTAAATAGTTTAATCTTTAATTGGTCTAATTTGAGCATTTACCATTACCCTTAATTATCCAAAGGGTTTTTTTTTCTGCATATTCCAAATCTTCCATGTATCAATTTGTTTCGTAAAAAGCTCAACTTTGGTGTTTTGTGGGGTTTGAAAGAAGGCAGTGATAGTGATGGTGTCTCCAAATCTAAGCCACAGCGATGAAAGGGAGTTTGGTCAAATGGAACTCAGCTTTTAGGTTGGACCCATCTGCCTACATGCACTTATCATCATCATTATTCAACATGATGTTTTCGATGGACCTACAAAACCACCGATTAAAGGGGCAATTTCAGATCAATATGAAAGGTACCATCTACTCCTTTAACATAATTATGTAAAATCGACGATTCAATTTAAAAACCTTAAAAGTTATTAAGTAATTTTCAAAAGATAATATTAAATATAATAAATAAGTATATAATTATTTATTAATTTTATTTTAAAAATATATCTAAAATAAATTATTTTTTAAAATACAATTATTATGTTTAACTTTTATCTAAAACTATAAAAAAATATTAATAAAATTAAAAGAAAAAATTAAATTAATTTCAAAAAATATATTTACTATTATCAAATAATATAATTTATTTCATAGCTTAATTGTTATTAATATTTCAAACAACTTTCTAATACAATTTTGCACTTGCAAAATTTAATAATAAAAATACAACACTGATAACTTGTTTAGTTACTCAAGTAATAAAATGAGACAAAAACTTATTTATTACAAATGTATTATAATAGTTATATAAAATAAATAATAGTTAGTGCAAAGAATAAAAAATTGTGTAAAAAATAAAACATCTTTAAAATAAACGATAATTATTCCGTCTCTTTTTTTTAAAAACAAATTATGTGAATGATTAAAAATTGTAATTCAAATTATTGTCTAATATTTTTTTATATATATTTACTAAATTGAATATTTCCGGAGAAATGAGAATAATTGAAAAAGTGGAAGAACAGTAAAGCTAAATACCAATTAAGACTCCCACATGAAAAGAAGAGAATTGAATCATGAGGAAGAGTTGTTTAAAGCTTGTAAATTCATCAATTCCAAAACACTGTATCTAGATTCACCACTTTCTTTATTTCTATTCTTGTATGTTTTATATATTTTTTAATATTTTAACATTTTTATCATATTTGGATTTTTCATTGGACTATATGGTCCGTTCGATCACTTGATTCTGTGTACATCTAAATGTGTGTAATCATATTTTATAAATAAATACATAAAAAGCAGGTATTGAAGGGGGGTAGAAAAGGTGGGCTTTTAAAGCATGGAACCTTGATGTTGAGCAATGATTTTGTCGGAGAAAGCATGGGTTACATTAAGTATTAGCTTAGCTAAATCAAAGGTAGAAATAAAATGAAAAAAAAAAAAAAAACCAAAAAGGGTTTACAAATTGACATTCTCTTGGAAACATGTCGCTGACCAAACGTCCCCCATCTTGTCCAAAACATGTTAATTTTGCCTCAACTCTTATCATGATTTCCAATGGGTTTCATTTCTTTAGTTATGATACGAGCCCCGCCTTAAGATCGGCGCCAAGCGAGGGACAAGCTGCGGTCGGACTAGCAGTGATTATGAGTTAAATCAGGATTGAATTTATATATGGTATTAATATTATAATAATTATTTAAGCTTAATTTAGTTTAAATAAATTAGTTCAAAATTATTTTTTTTATTTCATGTTATCCACGGATTAATTTGTATTTATAAATTTTAATATTTTACATTTGTTTATTAAAATTTGTGCTTCACTACTATTATAACTGAGAAAACAAAAAAAAAAAAAAAGAAATTACTTTTTACAATTATTATAGTTTGTATTATGACAAAAATAATTAAGAACATAAAAATTGAATGTTTAAACTAAAAAATAATATAAATGTCTAAATGTAAAAATAAATGTGTTGACAATTTTTAAAAAAAATTAAACATGGGAAAATATTTTGTACACCGACTCTGCAAGCAGTGTCATAAGGTTGACAAGTATTTTATAGGAAATATAGTAAAACATTAAAAAATATACATGTCGATGATTTAAGACTACTTGTAGAATAAAAAAAAATACTAATGTACCAAATACTCACCCAATAAATATATTGTAATATCGGTAATTATGGATTAACATTGAAATAGATGGATTACATTGGTTTTATGTAAGTGTAAAATATAAAATTGTGTTTATAGAAATGATTGAAATAGTTAGATTATAGTGTTTATTTTTTAAAAAAATATATAAAATTTTGTTTATATAATTTTTAGTATTGAAATAGGTGTTTTTCATTTAATTGTAAATTGAAAATTTGGTGTTTGTAGTTATATTCATATAAATTATGAAAAACAATTAAAAATGTTTTAAAATAAAATTGTGAATTTTGAATCATTGAAAATATTTTATTTATAAGGACTATAAGGGTAAATTTAAAATGCAAAACACAGTAGAAGGAAATAAAAAAAAAATGGAGGTTTTAATAATGCAATTTTCCCACATGATTCATATGAATCTTGAATTAAATTAATTAGAAGATAAATAATTTACATAGATTAGGGAATTGATGATACAAAATAGATTCAAGAATTACACATGCTAACTATATTAATCACATAACAAGTTGGGAAACAATTAAATCAGGATGAAGAGGATTATTCGATTCAACTAGAATTTTTTTTTTTTTTTTTTTTTTAAGCACGCTCCAACAAAACCCTTGCTGAATTTTGCATTATATGGGCACCAAATTTGCAACAACTTTAATTATCTTATTATTTTCAATTAAATTTTTTGATGGGCTTTTGTTTACAAAGTTAGACTTGTATTCCTTCTACTCTTAAATCTTATTAGTTTTCATGTAGCTAGCAATCTTGAATATTGAATGAAATATTTTCTGAGAATTTTTTTCATCTTTCTTTATAATCAGCAAGTTAATGTTCCGTTGAATTAATATTATTGATTCATTGATCCCCGTTATTGGAAACCCCTATTGGACAATTTTGGATTTTATTCCAATCATTATTAAGGTTTGCAATCATTTGGTATTCACAGTTTTCAAATCAAGTTAATTTGTTCATTTTACTTCTCCTGTATTTTTTTTTTTTTGTCAATTGTATTTCTGTTCTTTAAACTAGTCTTCCTTGTTTGGTTTTTTCATTGAGTTCATTGTGTTCTTGTTGATTTTCAATGTTTGTTTTTAAAAGATAGTAGAATAAAAAAAGAAAAAAAAATCATGAAAAAATTGAAAAATCCAAAAATGAAATTAAAAAAAAAAGGTTAAAAATCATTTTGAAAAACAATGTGAAAAAAAAAAAAAAAGAAATTTATTTGAGGCTTAATTTTGTTCTTTTAATCATTTCCTTTGAGATTTCACAATGTCTTTTTGTAAAGCAGAAGTACAGGTTTTTAAGACGATTTAAAAACAAATGAAAAGATTTAATGACATACTGAAGAAACTTGTTGAATCTTTAAAGAAATCCAATGATGATTCTCCCAAAAGCACCAAAGGATTATCAACAATTTTTGGACAATCCATTGTATTAACAATATTTGGAATACTGAAAGCGATTTATGTAGCTTTAAAAAACAAAAGAAGTCAAAAACACAAAAGGTAAAATCTCTTGAAAGAAAACAACAAAATTCTGTGAGGAAATCGAAAAACAAACTTGAGAGATAGACAAACATGAGAGTTCGATTATTGTGAGTGAAAGAAAAAGTGAGTATGATCCCATGTCTAATTTAGAGCGTTGAAAAATATGAACATCACATATATAATAAGGGTAATTATATTTTTTTATTTACTATCTTAGACCAAATTAAAAGTGATCTAATTTGGTTAAAATTTTATTGAATTTTAATTATTAAATAAAGTACGAGTCAAATATGTGTAGATACTTTAGTAATTAAGTTCTAATCAATTTCTAATTAATGATGGGCTAATTAAGAATTAGGGCTAATGTGCCAAAATTATATATATTAGGGTTATAGTCCTCAAATTACCCACAAGATATCTTTTCTAATATCTCATGCTTAAGAAAGAGAAAGCAAGTATTCTCTGAATTTATTGTATACTAATTTGGAAGATCAAATCCCCAATATCCATGGATTTCAAGAAATTCATGGATTCAGGTACGCTTATACATCTAGTTTTATTCTTCATTTATTATTGATAATTTGATATGATAGATCCTAGTTTATTAAGTTTTATTTTAGATTTATTTTACAATCCTAACAAGTGGCATTCGAGCTTCGTCATGTTGAATCATTGAGAATGAATTGATTCTTTATTATTTTTGGATTGATTCGTTTTTCTTTTTTAATTTTATGGATTTGATATTTTAATTATATATTATGTTGAATCTTTGAGATTCTTGATAAAATTTATGGGTTTTGATTCTTTAAATAAAGTTTTAGGGTTTTATAAATATAATCTAGTTTAATATTTGCATATGCTATTCGAAAGATGAAGGTTTATTTATTTATAATCAATTGATAAAAAATGATTTGTGAGATTTCTTTCTCTTCTTTTTGCACAATTATTTTATAAAGTTTGGTTAAAGTCATTATTAGATTAAAGTCACAGACTTACAACTTTTTGCAAATGAAGAATTTCAATTAGATTGTATAATTGGTTTTGAAAGTTAATTATCTTAATAATCGAATAAATAAATGTTGTTAAGATTTTTTTTAACACTATTTGTTTTAAATTTTCTGTTTGTGGTTATATGTATATGAAATTATCATATTTTGTCTTTATTCATGATGAATTATATTCACCATTGAATTCAATTCATATATACGAATGATTACTTTTGGTTTCTGCTATAATTATTTTATATAAGTTTTAGTCCTTATGGAACCCGACTAAAATTAAAATATTCGAGATTTTTTTTAATATGGTGACTATGAATTTTCATAAGTCGTTGCACATATGAAGGTTTTTATACAATTTGGGATTCCTTTTATATTTGATGGTTATGGATTTTTTTCAGTATTTGTGCGTATAAAGAAGTTTTATGATAATGTCTTTAGTCATAAATATAAATTTGAGTTTACATGAATTATGTAAGACAAGCTAGTATTATTTTTCTATTATTATAATTGTGTATATATTGTGTGTATATATATTATATGCATATCAATGATTTTGAGGATTAATGCATGATTATAGTTGGTGTGAATAGGTGTTTATAACCATTTTTCAATAAGATATCTTTTATAGTTTAATTGGTGAAATTAAGTTTTGATGAATATCGTTGAAGTTGTTAAATTTTTTTTTTGTTATGGTTATATATTCAATTTAATGAGTGCTTTGGTGCTCGATGAATTAATCTTTCATGTTAAATGTTTTGCATCATAGTTGCTGTTGAATTTTACCAATTGTACCGCCTATTTCTTGGTGCATAATTGCTTATTTTAAAGTTATTAATATTAGTAAAAGAATTTCAATTATTTATACTGCCAAGATATAAACATATATATATTTAGTTTTAAGTTTGGTCAAATAATATTTGGGTTTGACATATTATTATTTCTAATATTCAGTTAAATTATATTGATATAGTCTACAGTATGAATTATGGGGTATGTCAACTATTATGATTTTATTTCTGAGATATATTAACTTCAAATTTTCTTTCAAGTATTCATGTGAATCTCTGTTTAATCATAACTATAACTTTGGATTTATATGGTATATTCAAGGTAAGTTTTTCTATTTGATTATGAATACATGTATATGCATGAATTGCTTTGGTGTTTTTATCCATGTCAAAATTATGAATACATGTGCTTGTTAATTAGTTGGCTTTGAACCACTATATTATTTCTATTTGGTTTTGATATATATGGTTTTGGAACCAAAAAAAAAAAAAAGTAAGATTAAGGTTTTCGGTTTTTTATTGCATTATTAAGACAACTTTATTTTGGGTTATTTAGGAGTCTATAAAGTAATAAAAAAATAGTTTTGACATTTGACTATTGAGTAAATTTTAAATTTGAATATTGGTATGTTTATATATATTTTAAAATAACTTAATTGAAGCAATAAGTTACCAAAGTGATTTTTTTATAAATTATTTTGTTTTAAAATATAAAAGTTTGTGTGCATGTAACTTAAGTTATGTTAATATTAATCAGCCCAAATGAAGGTTAATAATATTACATGTGCAACTATGGCGATAAACATGTGACGATTATTCAGTTTTACATGTGAGTAATAAATCAGCCCAAAGGAAGATTTATTATTCGACATGTTCTTATTGTCAATGTTTGATTACTACACCAATATATCACTTACAAGTTAATATTTTATCAAAAGATGAAATATTAATAGAGTGCCCGATATCTTGATATGAGGTTTTACTTTATTCAAATTATTTTGGTTTAAATTTAAAGTCTTATGTAAGGTTATTTTGATTTATTCAACTATTATTATATTTGCTAACATCACTGTATGTTGTTTTGGAATAAATATATATACATATATATACTATTATCTTTTAATTTGATTGAAAGATGAAATTAAGAGAAATATTTTGAAACAAATAAATTCAAATTTTGGCTTTAGGTTTTAATTAAGGATGTCTAATATTTTAAATAGATTAGTTGAAACAAAATGTTGCCAAAGTGACCTCTTTTGTGTAGATTAGTTTATTTGAAATATCAAGATGATTATTTGTTTTTGTGATTCATGCGTTTATTAATTGACCTAAAGGTAAGTTAATATTTGGCAGAATTTCAACGACATATGTGATGATAAACGTGTGACAATTATAAGGTATTTTATGTGAGCAATACGTGAGGAAGTCTGAGAAGGAAAAGTTAATAGAATAAGTTCATAAGAACTTAGTGAGTTCCAATGAGATCATAAATAAGGATGATGTTTGTTCAATTGAATCTTTCAAAGGGTTTGTACATTTTCACGGAGAACGCCCAATGGCGTATACAAAACTCAGATAGACTCAGTACGCCAACTTCCTTATAACATGGGCTTATACTATACGCCAACTTACTCATAACTCAAACAATCTCTCTCCTCGCATCCCTTTTCCTTCTTCTCCCATTTGAATGATTCAAATATCAATGTAATTTATGGTTTGTTAACTCTCAAATTTCATGCATATAATAAATAGTTGTAATTTATGACTACTAGATAAGTCTTCATGATATAATAACATTAACCATTTGAACAATAATAATAACATAATCTATAAAAATATCTAACCAATTTGAATCATAGAAAGGGAGAGGGACACACTACAACAAAACAAGCATATCATGACACTTTTTTTGACTTTAGACGACACAAAAAAGGTTGGAATAGGTCATCTCGATGCTTCTCCCGAAGCTTTCAAAAATGTCGTCTATAGTACAGTTGGAATAGGTTCCATGATGCATTTGAAAAAGTATGGGCATAATTTAACATAAGCCGACCTTTATTGAAGGGTTGGCAAAAACCTAGTCAAGGCCGACATTTAAAAAAGGTTGGGATAAACTTGTCCAAGGCAACCTTAAAAAGGTAGGGATTGACTCGTCTAATGCAAACTTTAAAAGGCTAGAATAGACCCATCTAAGACAACCTTAATAAGGTTGGGATAGACACGTCTAAGGCAACTTTTAAAAGATTAGGATAGACTCGTCTAAGGTAATTTTTTTTCTATTTTTTATTATTTCAATATTAATATATTTTCATAAACATTTACCGTGAATAATGATATAAATTGTGCTTTAAATACAACTAAAAAATATAAAATTAAAATAAATATAAAAATTGAATATTCATTACAAAAATCGATCCAACAATCAAAATACACTAACATTTAGCTGAAATGTATACCATCAACATTCAATCCAATGTACAAAAGTAAACAAATAAATAAGTACCTAAGACGATGGACATTGATATTGTACTACATAAAAGCAAGTTCAGTCTGAAACTGCAGCTTCAATTCCAAGAAACTCTGCTGATCTCTTATTTCTATAAGGGTAGCCCCAAGTAGTGAAACATCTCCAGATC
The DNA here is from genome assembly GCA_025698465.1 of Gossypium longicalyx. Classification (NCBI taxonomy): domain Eukaryota; kingdom Viridiplantae; phylum Streptophyta; class Magnoliopsida; order Malvales; family Malvaceae; genus Gossypium; species Gossypium longicalyx. The sequence goes on along the minus strand of CM046999.1, from coordinate 30,894,943 downwards.
TAAGTATACCATATACCCTAGCAATCTATTTTGTTTATTATCTACTTGTAACATATGTAGTCTTCTCTCTTTTCACCATTATTGCTTCCTGACTCTTTGCTATATTTGGCGTTATCCCTTGAGGCCCAACCTTGCTGTAAGCCAATTGTAGACCTCATTCAACCTCAAGCTGTTATGGTAAAAAATAGCAAATTCAAAGGTGCATTAGATAGAAAATAGCAAATCAAATGAAACAGTATACCTCTTCCTTTAAAAGATTATCAAGTTCCTTTGGATTAACAACTTCAAACCCTTCATTTCCTAATAAACTGTTCAAACAAGAAATTGAAATCAAGTTCCTTTAGGTGACATAAAGGCTTAATATGGAACTAGTAGCTTGTGTGCAACTAATTATTAAAAAAAAACTATTTGCATTCATAAATAGCATTTTTTATATTTTTTAGTCATAAACCTTGCTATTATGTTGTATGAAACTATTTCCTTAGACATAAAGGCTTAAAGGTATAATCAATAAAGGTGAAATCAATAAACTGTTAAAAAAATAAATTGTTAAAAAAAATAAACTATTAAAAAAATGTTAAAAAAATAAAAAGTGTTTCCTTAGATATAAAGGCTTAATCCGAAACTAGTAGCTTGTGTGATATGAAACTTAGTTTATACTTTCCTTAGTTAAAATAGGATTATGTTTGCATTCATAAATAAGTTGTAGGCATGATGCCTAAGTCCCTAATTTGTATTACCACCATTGGCCCTTTTTACTTGCATACAACTATAAATAAATTGGATTTAGAGAGCCACCTCATTTTCTAAGCACAAGGAGACAACTAAAATGCTCTATTGAGATTTAATGAAGATATAAATAAAGCCTTGTATGCAAACATGAGTTTGTAGCTGCATTACCTTGCAACATTTCTGATTTCGTTTGTTGCTCCTTGAATTTTTTCTTCACCGATTTAAAACTACTTTGTTGTTTCTTGTTCTAGTGAATTGAGGTTCTTCGCTTAAGAACGACTGACATACGAGGCAATATTAAGGTCGAATCCCCTAAGTGAGTATTGTCATAATCTAGTCAAGAATTGATCAATCAAAATTTCAGTAGATGAAAACTAATCAATTTCGTATGCAAACAGTTTATTGTGGCTTCCAACTTTCAGGATGTAAAGCATTTGAACATACCCTAAAGCATAACAATTATCATAAGCTGCTAAATTTCTAAACATAGAAAATAAATATTTTAAAATTCCTACAAATATTCATAAGTGCAACCATGCACACAACAAAAGAGAGAAATAGAAAGATAGGAGAAGGTAGAAGCCATCTACTTTAGTGTCTTACTGTGTCAAAATTTGGGAAGAAAATTCTTCAAATGAGTGCTTTCAACATTGTTGCGATATAAATGAAATAGGAATGCATCTCTAAGATCCCAAAACACAACTTTTGTTCTTAGAAGTTAAAATATAATAATAATAGTAATAATATAATCAATTCTTAGTAGCAAAGATTAGAAAAAAAAATATTTTGCTGTCCTTAAAAGAAAATACAAACAGTTCACCAATCAGGTCATAAGTTTTTTAAACAACCAAATGAATTTTAAATTCAAAAAGATTCAGTAAAAAAATTCCTAGAAATACCTAAATTAATAAAGAGAAAAAAATGATACTAAAGGAAAATGAATCGAATTGCTTCTCATTTAAGCATATCAAAGAAATTAAAGTAAGCAAATAAGCGTGAAATCCAAAAAAAAACAACATAAAAACTCCACAAAATGAAATTAATTGGTAAGCATAAATACCTAATTACAGATCTTAAATATAACAACGCGAGTAAAAATAGATCAAGAAAAAATAATGATTTACAAACCTTGAAGGAAAGGAGATGTGAGGAAAGAAGAAAATGCTGAAATTTTTCATTGCCATTTTAGAGAGTTAAACTACAAGAATAAAGATAAATTCTATATAATATACCCAACATACAAGACCAGAAGAAACAAGTATATATGAAAAAAAAAATAGAACGTCGGTAATGACAATATATTGCAAAGAAAAGAGAAATAAAAATAAATAACACGCAAATTTTACGTGCAAACCCTTTCGGGAAAAAACCATAGATAGAGGAAAAGAAAATTCACTATGTTGAATTTGAATTAATATAAGAGGAATAGACTATGTCTATTTATAGGCTTTGTAAAGCCATATTCTAATAAGATTGTAGTAATATTGAAACACCTTATTCTAATCAATATAAAATAGATAGAGTTTAATAAGGTTTAAAAAGCATTCTAAAATAAAATAAAAGACGTGTAGTTCTATATGGATTTTACTTTTATTTTATTTTACCACGATATTTTTTTTAAATAAAGATTCGGGTCACTTAATTCTAACAATCTCCACATTGACACCAATTCTCAATGAACAAGTTCTTCATCGCGAACTCTCAACGAATAAGTTCTCCACCTATTCCATAAAACCCCTTAAGGGTTTAACTTCAACAATGAACACCAACCAAGTCTAAGCAATGCTCAAACTTGGTTATAGGAAGTGATTTAGTCATCATATCTGCAGGATTTTCATAAGTACTAATTTTGCTCACAACAATATCACCACGAGCAATAATATCACGAACAAAATGATATCGAGCATCAATGTGTTTTATTCTCTCATGAAACGTTTGATCTTTTGTAAGGAAGATTGCACTTTGACTGTCACAAAATACTGTACTGATTTGAAAGTCTTCTTTGAGTTCACTAAAGAGTCCCTTCAACCAAATAGCTTCTTTACAAGCCTCAGTAACCGCCATGTACTCAGCTTTAGTGGTATACAAAGTGGCTGTAGTTTGCAAAGTGGCTTCCCAACTGATTGCACAACCTCCAATTGTAAAGACATAACCTATGAATAATCTTCTTCTATCAAGGTCTCCAGCAAAATCAGCATCAACATACCCAATGACTCCATCTCTAGTTCTTCCAAACTGTAAGCAAACATTAGTAGTACCTCATAAGTATCTTAAAATCCACTGAACTGCTTTCCAATGTTCTTTATCGAGATTCATCATGTATCTGCTAACTGCACTGACTGCATATGATAAATCTGGACGTGAACAAACCATAGTATACATGAGAGATCCCACTGTACTAGAGTATGAAACATGTGACATGTACTCAATCTCATCATCTGATTATGGAGACAAAGCCAATGAAAATCTGAAATGGGATGCTAAAGGAGTACTAATCGGCTTAGCACTCTTCATATTGAACCTATAAAGAACTTTCTTAATGTACCTCTTCTGACTTAGGTACAATTTACTTTCTTTTCTATCTCTAGGAATCTCCATACCAAGTATCTTCTTTACTGGTCTCAAATCTTTCATCTCAAATTCTTCACTTAGTTGGGCTTTGACCTTTCTTATCTCTCCTTTATCTTTTGATGCTATCAACATGTCATCAACATAAAGGAGTAGATACACAAAAAAAAACCATCATTATTTTTCTTAAAGTAAACACAATTGTCAAAGCTACTTCTTTTGAAATTATGAGAAGTCATAAAGAAATCAAACCTACCACTATCTTGGTGACTGTTTCAAACCGTAAAGGGACTTTTTCAACAAGCAAACATAGTCCTCCTTTTTTGAGACTGTAAAACCCTCTGGTTGTTGCATGTAAATATCCTCTTCAACTTCTCCATACAAAAATGCAATTTTTACATCTAACTACTCAAGCTCCAAATCATGCATGGCCACAATACCAAGCAAAGATTGAATCAAACTATGCTTCACAACTGGGGAGAACACATCTATGAAGTCCACTCCTAGAATTTGACTATAACCCTTTACAACAAGCCTTGCTTTATAACTGGGTTCTTCAACTCCTAGAGTCCCTAATTTCTTTTTAAACACCCATTTATAATGAACAACCGTTTTACCTTTAGAAAGTTTCACAAGATCCCATGTTCTGTTTTTGTGGAGTGATTCCATTTCCTCTTGCATAACAAATATCTACTTTTCTGAGTCTTCATGGCTAACCGCCTCAGAATAATTAGATGGCTGTTGGTTTACATCTATATCTTCAGCCACATTTAAAGCATAAGTAACTACATCAACCTCGGCATACTTCTTTGGAGGTTTAATTTCTCTTCTAGTTCTATTTTTGGCGATAGAATATTATAGTGAAGAAGCAACTCTATTATCAATTTTTATACTGGCTTGAGCAGTCGACTCTGTATTAATCTGATGCTCCACCTGCTTTTAATTTTCTTTATTGGAAGAGTCTTTAAGAGATAAGTCAGGTAGCATAGCAATTTCATCAAAAACAATATCTCTGCTAATCACAACTTTTCTATTTTCAGGACACCATAACTTATACCCTTTTACACCAGCTTTATAACAAAGAAAAACACATTTAATGGATCTCGATTCCAATTTTCCATTATCATCATGAGCATACGTAGGACACTCAAAGATCTTTAAGTTAGAATAATTAGCAGGATTACCAGACCATACCTCTTGTGGAGTCTTTTTCCCAATGACAACGTATGGAGATCAGTTGATTAAAAAACATGAGTAGGGGTTACTTCTGCCCAAAATGACTTTGGTAAGTTGGCGTTTGACAACACACATCGAACCTTCTCTATGATCGTTCTGTTCATTCGTTCTGCAATGCCATTTTTCTGTGGAGAATGGTGAATTGTCAAGTGTCTTACAACCCCTTCTGACCTGCATAGTCTATTAAACTCATCAGAACAGAACTCTAAGCCATTCTCTGTGTGGATGTATTTTATTTGTTTTCCTGTCTGTTTTTCAATCATAATTTTCCAAGACTTAAATGCAAAAAACACATCACTTTTCTACTTCAAGAAGAACACTCAAACTTTTCTGGAAAAATCATCAAAAAAAGTTAGCATATAATTAGCTTCACCTCTCGAAGGCACTCTAGATGGCCCCCACAGATTAGAATGAATATACTCCAACGTTTTTTTCGTGTTATGGATTCCTCTGGCGACTCGAACTCTCTTTTTCTTCCTAAAAATGCAGTGCTCACATAACTTTAGTTTACAAATTCCTTGCCCATTGAGAAGTCCTTTTTTGCTCAATTCTGTCATACCATTCTCACTCATATGCCCTAGGTGCATATGCCAAAGTTTAGTAATATCATCATCTGACAAGGAAGAAGAAGCGACAGCTGCATCACTAGTAATAGTAGAACCCTGCAAAACATATAACTTGGCAGTCTTTCTTTGCCCTTTCATCACAGCGAGGGAACCTTTGGAAATCTTCAAAACCCCACTTTTCAGCTGTGTATTTGTACCCTTTTGAATCAATAGTACTCAACAAAATTAAATTTCTCTTCAATTCTGGGACATGGCGCACGTCACTAAGTGTTCTGACAACTCCGTCAAACATCTTAACTTTAATTGTTCCAACATCTGTAATTTTGCATGAAGTATTATTTCCCATCAAAACTACACATTCAAACACTGTTTCATAAGTTGTAAACCAATCTCGATTGGGACTCATGTGGAAGGTGCAGCCTAAATCAAGTATCCACTCCTCGCTCACTTTAGAATTGTTGACAGAAGTGACTAGAAGTTTACCATCGCTGTAGTCTTCTACAACATCAACTTCATCAAAATTTTCTGGTTGTTTTCCTTTTTGATTCGCACCTCTTTTTTAATCTTGTTCTAAAACTTATAGCACTCAAATTTAATGTACCCTTTCTTCTTGCAAAAGTTACAAGTTTTACCTCTGCTTGAAGACTTCGATCTAAAATTAGATTTACCGTGAAGATTCTATTCCTGTGTCCTTCCACGATCATCATCAGCATTCCGATCTTGTCTCTCATGAACAATGAGACCCTCTTCCTGAGAGTTGGGTTTAACCACAAGATGCTTCATCTTATCATACGAGGTTAAAGAATCATAAACCTCATCAACTGTAAGAGACTCGCGGCTATATAAAATCGTGTCTCTAAAGGTTGAATAAGATAAGGGTAACGAACAAAGTAGAATCAACCCTAGATCTTTCTTATCATATTGAACCTCCATGGCCTCCAAGTTTGAGAGAATTTCTTTAAACACTGTTAAGTGTTCATGCACAGATACATCTTTCTCCAAACGATGAGCATAAAGACGCTACTGCATATGTAACTTGCTGGTTAGAGTTTTCAACATACATATTTGTTCCAGCCTCTTCCATAATGCAGCGGCGGTCTTCTCCTTTATCACATCCTATAAAATTTTGTTGGACAAATGCAGATGTAACTGTGTTAATGCCTTTCGATCTTTGCGCTTCTTCACTTCCTCCTTCAATGTCGAAGGCATCATATCTACCCCTAGCAGGGCTTCCTCTAAGTCTATTTGTACAAGAACTACTTGCATCTTTATCTGCCACAATGCAAATCTGGTGTTACGATCTAACAGCGAAATTTTATACTTCAAAGACACCATTACCATGACCTAGTTGAACAAACTGGAAGCTCTGATACCAATTTTAAAAATATAGAACACCAGTAATGACAATATATCGCAAAGAAAAGAGAAATAAAAATAAAGAATACACAAATTTTATGCGGAAAGGGTCGGGAAAAAACCACGAGTAGAGAAGAAGAAAATTGTAACGCCCCAAAAATACCTTATATTTATTTCTGTATGTTTTTGTCACAAAATACCATCTGCATCAGTGGTTATGAGTCTAGAAGTGTCTGAAAAGTCCTGGGTTCAAGCCTTGTCTTGAATAAAATTTTGTTTTTATGTGAATAATCCATATCTCTAGCCAGTAGGCTTATAAGGATAAGTGTGTGAAAATATAACAGAATGAGCCTGTTGGTCTAGTGGTTAAGTGGGGGTTAGCATGCTGGAGGTCTTGTGTTCGATTCTCTGCGATGGCAAGTAGTATTATTTTTGCTCAAGATTCAACTTGAGTTGTGTTATTTGTGAATTTCGAGTGGTGGGTGGTTAGTAGAATTTGATGGAGAAAATTAAGGGTTTTTGAAATAGTGGGGATTTGTGGAAACACTGGGGTACCAAAATTCTCTCCGGAGAAAGAAAAATTGACGCATTTTTTTCCTATATTTTTATTTTTGCTGTAGCCGAAATTCCTCATTGCTGTTTTTTTTTTGCTATTTTCACACTATTTTCTTATTCTCCAAACTTGATTTTTTCCTTGTTCCCGTCTTTATTTCACGTTTCTGCTTTTCGTGTGTTATTTGGTAAGTGATAAGTGAGTTCTTTTGGATTTATTCAATGAATATTTGTTTGACGAGAGTTATTTGCTGTTTAGGAGCAAATTAAGGGGCTAGTGGATCTCAATTGACACTATGATTGTGTAAAATTGGGGTTACTTAAGTAAGGTAAGGTTGTCGATGGTTTTGAGAATTGTCTGTTTGTAGAAATTCGAATTAACTGACTGAAATTGGACTTTTTATTGTCAAGTATAGGTTCTAGAGTGCTCGGGAGTGATTACGCGTCGAAATCGAGCCAAGTGTGTAACCAAAACACAAAAAACGTGACTCAACAGAAAGCCAAAAAAGCTCTCTGTCGACGCCACATGGGCTTGTGGTCGCCTGTGTGGTAGGCCGTGTGATGGAACATGGGCATATGTTCAACGAACCAGGTCATGCGCGCATGACACGTGCGCATAACACGGTCGTGTAATGGCCTGGTGAGGCCATGTGTGACACACTGGCTCGACCTATTGGGCCGTGTGAGCCCACACGGGTAAATCACACCGGCGTATGAGATTTTGGGCCAGGTCGTGTGATCCATACGGCCAAGGCCAATTTATGTCGTGTGGGCTACACGGGCATGTGGGCCCACAAAGGCATTCAACATGGGCGTGTGAGCCCATTTTTACTGATTTGTAGCTAAAGTTACATGGGTCGCCCAAGACGATTGTGAACCTTCTGTAGGGTCGATAAGCTTACCTAAACCCCTAGCTGAATGAAATAACCGAATGACTGAAATATCTATATATGATATGTATATATATGTATGACGTATGGCCAAGTCAGTTTTGACCACGAGCTAGACATACGTGCGTGTCTAATGCCGTACAAGGCACACGACCTGTTTACATGGGCGTGTGACCTTTGTAACTTAGAAAAATTGTTAAGTTTCGAAAAAATTTTGTATGTGTTTGGTTTAGTCCCAACTTCTTCCTAATACATATTTTTAGTCTTATTAACCTAAGAAAGGGACTTAATGTTGATGTTTGACTATGATATGACGATGAATGACTTTTGATTTTGAAATGATTACGAAATGTTCCGATATGTCCAGTAATGCCTCTTAACCCTAGTCTGGCGATGGATACGGGTTAGGGGTGTTACATTAGGCATGTATATCCCAACCCTTATACAAGGAGTTGGGCAAAACGTGTGTAGGCAAGTCTATCCCAACACTTAGAAAAGTGTAGGCCCAAAAATGTCATCTTAGGACTATTTTGTTTTAGTGACATGGGAGTGGGTTGGGGGAGGATGATGGTGGGGGGAGAGGGAGAGGGTTGGGGGTGAGGTGGGGTGGGGGTGGAGGAAGGGGAGGGTCTAACATTAATATAATTATTTTTATTCAGTATTAATATTAATATAAAGTTTAAATTTGTTATTATATTTTTAAAATATTTATGTATTTTTATATATTTTTAAATTTTTATATATTATTAGTATTTTTGTTAACAATAATTTTTTATATGTTTTTAAAATTTATTATTATATATTTTTGAAAATATTTATGTATTTTTATATATTTCGTTGAATCCTTTTAGAATTAAAATCAAATTGAGAATATTTATAAATTTTGAGGGTTAATTTTTTTAAAATTAAGACTAAATTGATATAATATATAAAAGTTGATGGCTAAATTTGTAATTATATTGATTTTTAATTGTCATGTCAGTTTACCATTTGTGATTTTAGCGAGAGTGACTAAAATAACTGAACTATGTAACATAAATGCTTAAATTGCAACTTTTTATTTTGATTAAATTGTAACCTTTTATTTTGAGTGCTTAAAATAAAAATTGTTGACAATTAGATGACTATTTATGTAGTTTATCTTTTTCTTTTTAAGTCGGGGTGCAGGCCATTGGGCTCACTGATGGGTATATGGTGACTAACTATCCATATTGAGTAGGAGGTTGGACTCTTGGGGCCAACGTGAATCGGGTTCAGACCCATGGATCTCTTTTTTTACCAGTTGACTAATGGATCTTTAATTGACTCACTCGAGGGGCTGTTTTTATTTTTTATCTTTTTGTTTAGGCTTATGTGTGGTTGGGATCAATGGCCATGGTTTTTGGGCCAGCATTTCAGTGCCATTGCTTCTTCACCTGTTGGTACATATGGGGCTACCTTGGAGTTGGAGCAACCACTACTAAAATTTGCCTATGATTAAGAATGCCAATTGCCAATAAAGAGGGACGACGTGGGTTGAAAAATTTGCATTTGAATTTGTCTTTCCTTGACTAAAATTGGTATACTTTGAAGCCATGTGCGTGCAGTCAGGGAGTTTCTATGGAAAAGAAGGGTTATTGGACGGTGCACGCCCCACCCCATTTCCCACCATTAAAACCCTTTTCTATAAATGCCTTTCCAATTCCCACCTGCATTGAAAGAAAAAAAAAAGAAGAAAAAGAAAAAAGGGGGACCTTTGCAAATGCATGTTGGGGTTTATTTTTTTTGATATTTAAGATTCCCCTAGCCAGTTGTTATTCCCACTAGGGTAAGAGAATTATGGTTCTGTCACCTTTTCATCAAATTGTTTTTTATAAAGAATGTCACCGTATGAGAACAGGGAAGGATCTCAAACTTCGCTAAAATTATCACAAAACTTGCCCCAATTTATTTTGGATTGTATTTTTATTTTAGAAATAAATTAATTAATTAATTATATACAGTAAAACAATCTTCTATTGGATTGCATTTTGATAGCTCGATATTATTATTTTAATAAAACTTTCATAATTTTAAAATTTCTATAACTTCTTTTTATAAATTTTATGATTTTTAAAAATAATTTTTAAATTTTAAAAGAGTTTAATTAATTTTTTTAATTTGTTACTTAGGTTTTTTTTGATTCTTTAGTCTTTATTAGTTTAAAAAAAATTAATTTACTTGTAATAAAATAGTAAAGATCAAATTGAATAAATGTGTAAAGATTGAAGGTTAAATTTGTTATTATATTTTATATATAAAAATTAAATTTTAGCATATGAATGGTTTTACTCACCCATCTAGTATAGATGGATTAATTTACTATTTTTTCAATTGAAGAAATTTGTTCACTTTACAAACAAAACGAATAGATTACATTACATTGGAAAGCAAAGTAAACTTCTACAAAAAGCCTCACCTTCTCACACTCAAAAATTTAGCAGAAGGGAAGCTTCCAAGCAACATACAGAGCCAACAAAATACACATACATTCGAACCAAATCCCTATTTCAAAGTATCAATAACAAACATGCTCCCGAGATCGAGCTATTCTCTTGACGGAACCACCATCCCTTCTTACGCAGGAGTCGATGCTCGAAGGATACAAAGGTCCCTGCGATTTCCCGTAAGAGTTCCAACACAATGCCTCATCCAAACCTCGATATTTAAAAGACGGTTTCAATTGAATATCGGTTAGATCAACATCGGTGCATGGTATTCCATTGCTACATGCAAGGTGAACCGGTCGCGACGTGTAAGTTCCGACGATTTGATCGTATTTAACACCTGAAATTGCCACCGCCATCGTTTGGTTCTTGCAGATGTCCTTGTCGCAGTAGTATTGGTCGATTATTATAGGAACTTTTACGTCAGAGATTTCAATATTGGAAAATGAGACGTTCTTCACAGATCCCATACCTCCCTGTTTCATAAGGAAAAAAAAGGGTTAAGTAAGCCTGATAAAAGCTGAATTTTAATCTTTAAATAAATCAGATTACAGTTTAATTTGGTTGTACCTGCCAGGTCTTGATTCTAACTCCAGCTAGCGTATTGAAGAGTGAGACTTTCTCAACAACTATATTGGATACACATGCAACACTCTTGTCTTTCCCCAGCCCTCCCAAACTGTGTTCATAAGCAAGTATATGTCAGTTTTCATTACATCAGGAATATGGTAATTACAATCTTGTCTTGTCACACAAAATAATAACTTTTAATTTAATAATGTTAAATGGTATATATATTATAACATAATTATATATTTATAATACACAATACACTTCGTTTAGCTTTTAATACATGAAAGTTGAATTTACCTAATACCGTGACCAGGGCCGCAATTAATATGGTGTATATGAACGTTGGAGCAACCTGTTTGAATGGATACACAGTCATCTCCTACGAAAAAGAGAACCCTAATTAATTAATCAAATTAAATAATTAGTATATTAAACAATTCGACATAAAATAATAAATAATATCTAAGAGGCCCCCCAACTGGGGTGGAGTGTACATTTTGTTCATGCTTGTGAGTTCGGTGTCGACAGTTATTATACCGTTTAAAAGGGTCTTCAAACCAATCATATTTCTTCACTATATCATCACTTTTTTAGGCACTTACAAATGCCCTAATGTGCCATGCACTATCTCAAACTTGTCATTATTTCTTTTTACTGCCTATATGTAATAGAATATAACTTTGTTTCTCATAAAATTTTCATTGCTTACCACATCCGATATTGGAATGTTGGATTTCGACATCTCGGGTGTTTTGCAGATGAATTCCATCGGTATTAGGGCTAGTCTCCGGCGAAGAAATCGTAATGTTATCGACTTGGATTCCACCGGAGCTGTCAAATTTAAGGTGGCATTGAGGGCTGTTTATGATTTTGATGTCGCGAACTATCACATTGAAGCTCGAGTAGAATCTTAAAGCCTATCAGTGGTGGAAAAAGAAAGAATCAGAATCAATGTAATTTGGCAATAACATGTTGAAAAACTAAAGAAGATAAAAAGAATTAATCAACTCTTACAGTTGGTTTCCAGTTCGGAACATGTTTCAAGTACTTCTGCAATAGAGGATGAGTTAATTTAGTAACTTAAAAACGAGTTTTGATTCAAGAATTATCGGACTATGCGTGTTACGAGATATATGATTAACCTGAATAAGATAAATTTGATTAGATGGAGTCCACCATTGAGAGCCTTGACCATCGACCACACCAGAACCTTGAATGGTAAAATTATGGACCCATTTGAAGTTTATCCATTGAAACAAGCTGGATTTCGGCCATGAACCCACTTTTGGAGGGGCTAAAAGAGCTCCATTGATCTGTTTCCAAGTCATTAGCTTCAATCTTTGAGCATTTTGGATAAAAACATGACCAAAAATATAAACATGACCAAAAAAATATATATATATACTTGTTCCCATTACTTATTTTACCTGCAAAACAAGGTTAGGCATGCATGGACCTTGGAGTGTTATGGGCTTGATTAAGAACTTGAATCCCGATGGAATTTCCACAGTAGCACCGGAGATCTTACAGGCAGCTTTCCATGCTGTTAGAAACGCCTGTTTTGTTGAATTACAGCAATATTGTAAGTTATTGTCTCACTCTCTCAAAGAAATTATACCATTTGTTTTATTTATTTATTTATTTATTTTTTACCTTTGAATCATCAGAAACTCCATTACCCTTTGCTCCAAAGGACAGAACATCAAATGTTTTGGAACCTGTTGGATAAGAGGCATTACCAGGAGTAGTTGGCGGTGGTGCAGGGATTGAGCCTGGAACAGTACAATTGTCGCCATTGTTTTTGTTGTCGCTGTTGTTCTTCTTCTTGTCCTTTTTATGCTTATGATGATGGTGCTTTCTTCCTTCGACTGAGGTTATGGAAGATGTGATTATTACAAGAAACATTAAAACTACAAGACATAAACTCCTAAGTAACTTCATGGTGTCTCTAGGAATAGGATACTTGAGAAGTGATGAAAGGGAGCTCAGGTTGTTTTTGAAACGAGGAAAGGTCGTTAAAAAAAGACGGCTTATATAAATCGACTTCCACAAAAATGGCCTTGTTTCGGTTCTAATTTGCAAGGGTACCCCTAAATATGAAATCGTTAATTATTCAAAGATTTTTTTGTAGAATAAAATATAGCAGGCCCGAGTACTTTGATGCCGTATGGAGCTTGATTTGAAATTCCAAGTTTGATTACAATTGAGTTGAATTTTGGTGGTTATTATTTGTACTTGATTCGAGAAAAAGGTTAAACTAGATTGAATTAACATTGAATATTCATGTTACTGAGTAATTAATTTTGTGACTAAATGTGTTTTGTTTTAGTTTAGTATCAAACTATTGTTATAGTATTTAGGAAGATATAGGTTTAAATACGTTGAAGTATGGTTTTCCCTTAATTTAGTGATTGAAGAGAGATTAAAAATAATTAAATAGGGAAAAAAGAATGCTAACCTATGCAGCTAAAACCTCGTTAAGATGATATTAATTAACAAAACATGCAATTAATAAAGGTTAATATTTTGAACTGTTGATTAGGTTGTGTAGAAATATACCTTTATATCCTAGATTGGAATTCAAATCCAAATGTATCTTTGTTTCAACCACCATGTAAGCTCCATACAAAAGATAGGTTGGCTCACTTGAAGATAATCTTTTTTTTTTTTTTTTATAATCATACTATGTTGTGTATAAATAGATCTTAGTAGAATAAGTGATTTGACATAATTTTATATAATCTTATACGTTGTTCATGAATCAAATTATATATTATTTTATTCTTAAAATTAAATCACTTATTTTCTTTACTAGAAATATTCAACTATAAATTAATTTTTTCTAAAGATACATAAAAATTATTAAATACGAAAACCAAATCATCACTAAACAATTTTTAACCACCTGATTAATCAAACCCTACAAATAAATAGTGACTTTCCACTTGAAATGGAAGTTCTAGGCCAAACTTAGTATTTATTATATGTGCAATTTAGTGTATATATATTTTCTTTCATATAGTTGATAATGTAGATATACAGCATTAGGGTTCAAAAAAGTTCTTTTTTATACGCTATTAGCTGGGAACTAAGCCAATAAATAATCAGTAATCTGCATTTCAGTTAGTAGTTGAATACATAAATAAGGGCGCCTGATGGAAGTTTGGATAAAGAAAGCTCTTGTATATTGTTCATATTCGAGATTTCATTAAAAATAATGGTTAACATAGAATTCATCTACTAAAAGAAGGGATAAATAATATTTTGATTGGTAATAAACTTCACCTTATTCAACTCCAACTCTTCACAATCATTTGGTAGAGGTTAATGTTTAATAATAGACACGCTCTAAGCTATTTTATCTCTTTTAAACTTTTGGATTATCAGGTTATTCTTCTCGACTTAAAGGTTTACTTGAAAAATAGAAGGGTTTGGATAAAAATATAGGTTCAAAAATTTGACTTGAACAAAACAATAAAACCCATTTTCAAAACAGGTCAGCTCTTGGGTAAGTTTTTTTAACCCAGCCTGACTCGAATTTACAAAAAAAAAATTTGCTATTGTTTTTTTACTTTTTTTTCATTGTTTTGCTATCATTTCGCTATTAGATTGCTACTATTTTGTTATTATTGTTTGGATATTATATAACTCTTATTTTATTATTAATTTTGCTACTAATATAGAAATATTTGCTTGCTAAGTTGCACTTATCTTAGTGTTATTTAAGTATATATATATTAATTTTTTCTTATTTGTAGAGAAACATTTATTTTAATATTTTTAGTATATTTGATATATTATATTTTTAAAATTTATTTTATATAAAAAATAATATAAATTTTTTTAATATTGAAGGACCGGATTGAATCTGAGCCTAGAAATCAGGTTTAAATTTTTTACTTGGCCCGACCCAAACTCGACTTGACCCAAACCATGGACAACTCTAATCTCCATCTACATGATGATGAGATTTGTTAAAATATTATGTTAGTTTAATCCAATATTCTCTGGGAGCTCATATGTGTCGCGTGCCTTCTAGCAATTGAGTTAAACATAGGGTTAAATTACAATTTGAGATTTGAACTTTGACAAAATTTTTCACATTGAGATAAGAATTATTTTCTATTTAAGTTAGTCCCTAAATTTGACAATTATTCTTGGATTGAATCTTGGATTGGACAATTATTCTCACATTGGGGCTTGAGCTTTTTCTTTTGTCCAAGTTAAGCCTTAAACTTTGCAATTATTTTCACATTAAGAGCTAAACTTTAGGGTTTTTAAGAAATAATTTAGAAAAAAAATTCAATCCCTAATATAAAAAATTTTTATCAAATTCAAAACTTGAATTAACTCAATATAAAAACAATTGCAAAAACTTAATTTTGTTTTAAAAAAAGAAAAATTCCGAGCTCATAAACATATGCAACTCCTTTTATCTATCCCGAAATTGAGACTTTCTTGAAGTAGAAAAAGAAAGTTTTGAACGGATAACTTACTTATTCCGTCTTGTATATTATTGGATAATTTGTAGTGGATAATGACCTGGACACCCCTAGATACATAGATAATGGAGGAACCCTAACATTGAAATGATAATGCTATACTACTTTTCATTCTATTTAAAAAGAAGGTTAAATTACAAGGGAGTTCATGAATTTGATATAAAATATTTTTTTTTTCTTAACAGACGACAAGAATCTAAAATTTATTAAAATGAAAAAAAAAAGCCATTAAAAAAGAAAAGAAAAGTGTACACCTCAGAAATGCCTTTTTCTTGTTCTACTTGAGCTAACATACAGCAAAAATGGAGGTTTGGTCGACATCTTCGTCGTCGTCCTAGGTTATTAAGTCGCAGACAAATGAAAGTTGGCCACTTTAGCAATCACTCTGAGAGCCACCAACATTCTGTTTGTTTAATGGAAAAAAAAGAAAGAAAGAAAATAAATATTACATTATTTTAAGTTTTCCAGGAAAAAGCCTGTTTAAGTGCTTGTTTAAAATAATTAAAAAAATCCTAAAAGGTATTACCCAAAAAACTAATTAAACTCAGAGTTCATATTATTTATTTATTGTTTAGAATATATTTTTTTGTTGAGGATAAACCTGTTTTAAATATAATTTTTATTTCATTTTTTTAAAATATATAAATATTCATATAAATTTATATTTTATTATTTCATTAAAAAAAAACAAAGGAGTTATTTGAATGAGTCTTAACTCATGATTTGACCTACTTCACTCATAATACCTTGTGGATTGTAAATGAGATCATTTCTATGAAATCAATTGTAAATTAAGAAAATTGAAAAGAAAAGAAAAAGCAAACATGTACAATGTTTAAAAAAAAAAAATCTGATTTTGGTTAATTAGGTAATTAAGTTAATCCCCGTTCGCTAAGTTTTTCTTTTTTTATTTATTTTATAATTTATATTTAAAATTTATGATTGTTTCTATTAATAATATTATTTTTAAAATTCAAATTTATATTTGGACACAATTTAATTTATTTTGATTTAATTGTAAAATTATATAAATAAATTTTTAATTAAATATGTTATGATTAATTATATCAACTTATGTGATTTGAATTAAACTTAAATAAAAAAAATTTAAAAATTTGTTGAGTAACATCTGTACGTACTCTCAATTCCATTAATTTGGATTAAATTTAATTTCCATCTGCCTTGTAAACATTTAATAGAGATATATAAAAAAATAGTAATAATGTTTTATTTGATTTTTTAATGAATATTTGATCTGCATAATAAAAGGTTAAATTTTTTTTTTTATAAAGTTGGAAAGTTTGATAAAACATTTAATCATTCATTTAATTTTCATCTTTTTTAATATTTAAATTTACATTATTTATCAAATCACTTCAAAATGGATAAAAAATGTTAACATTTTTTAATTTTGCTAGCATGACTAAGTAGATTATCATGTAAATAATTAATTTTTTTAAAATTTTTAAAAAATTCAAAAAATATTTTTAAAAATAAAAAAATATTAAAAATATTATCAAATTATAAAAATAAAAAAATATTTTTTTATTTTTAAAAATTAATTAATTGTTAACGTGGCATGTTACATCCGTTAACTTTATTTATTTATTTTGGGATAATTTAATAAATAATGTTTAAAAATTAAAAATAAATTAAATAAAAACTTAAAATAAATTTTTAAAAAAAATTTGAATGGCGAAGTTAGGGCAGCTTAGTTAATAGAGGAGGGACCCCTAAAATTAGGGTTTGACGAGGCAGGCCGCGCAGGGATAGTGGTCTACACGTTCATGAGTCGTTGGGATGAGTGATAATATATAGCAGGATAAAGACCCATTTCTTTTTTCCTTTCTTTATTTGGTCGAATGAGTTTCATAATGTTTGAGCTCTCCACATTATTGCTAACTTAGAAGGGTTTTTTTCGCCCCGCTAAACCAAAACTTGTTGACGTAATTTCTTTTATTATATTTATGTACTTTTAGATATTATATTTTATTAATATTTAATAATTTACATTATATAATTTTTGATGTATTTATTTATTCATTCAATATTCTTCATATTATTTTAAATTTAATTTATTTTTCGTATTATATTCGTGGCATGTACTCCTATCATGTTTAAAATTTTTTCAAATCATTAGAGTTGGTTGCAATTAGATTTATCCAAAATTCGAGTTATTCATTTAGATTGTACTTTAAATAAAATTACTTTTAAGTTTAATTAGCTTGGCTTAACTTAAATTATAATTTTAGTAATAAATTAATATTTTTTTAACTTACTGATAATACACTTAATCAATATATTTTTATTATTTATTTTAATTAATTTTGAATATAAATTTTATCTAATATAATACTTAATTAATGATTTTTTATGTAGATACAATTATTATCTAATGTATCAAAAAAAGGAGTAAATATACAAATTGTACGAGAGCTCGAGTTGACGCACAAAAAGAAAATTTTAGGATTATTTTATGAAGAATTCTTATGTTTTTTGAACTTATCTATTTTAGAGTTTTATTAATTAATGTTATTATTATTATTATTTAAAAATAGTACAGGGAAGAGGCACTTACAGCCACCCCTCATTCAATTAGGTTTCATTTATAATAATTATTATATTATATACATAGAGAAGAGAATAGGGTTGAAAGGGGATGGCGTATATGCGCATTCGACAGCTACACTGTGAAATTTCTTCTTTTCCCTTAATAAATTTCTTTTTGATTATTTTTATTTTTTTGTTATTGAATTTTATGAATTAGTTTGATATAGCTTTAGGTTTATTTATTTTTATCTATTTTTTGAAATTATGCAACTCAAAACTCGTACTTAAAAACTTTTATACCTATAATTGTTATTTCTTTGGTTAAGGAGATAGACACTGTCATCTAATAAAGTCGTATTGACATCAAGTCAAAAAGGATCCATTGATTCAGTGTTATGTGGCATACAATTGGAAAAACTAATATGATTAGTTGTTGTATTCGGTCCATTGAGGAACGTATTGGCATGTCCAATTGTGTGGTTGGTTGGATTCGTCAAGGGAAATAGCAATCAAATTTAAACAACTCACGCAGTTGAGGTCATTGATCTGAGTTGGATCCTTCTAGCTTGCAAGGCTGTTGAAGAGTTAAGTCGTGGACGCATGTTTTGTGGTTGTTCGTTTGGTAAGGGTTAATTACTGGGCATTCCTACAATTAATTTGCACATGGAACATATGGTGGTCTAAGGTGTCCTCGATCACTAAAACCAACTTATTATTTGGAGGACAAAATTCATTTTCTAGGATCTGTTCGAAGTTGGAGCCTAATGCCTAAAGCTAAAGCGTTGTCCATTTGGTTTATTTGGTTTTAGTTTATTTTACTACAATTTTAATTTTTATTTATTTCTATTATTTTTATTTTTTATTGGATTTAATCCTCCTATTAATTTTCTTATAGGTTGTCACACGTCATGGGCAAGATAGCCGTTTGACCACGCAACCTGGTTAAATTAAACGACAAATTTAGATAACCCAATTGCTGTGGGATTAACCCTACTACTATTTATATACTGTTTAAGCTTAAGAATTTTATTTTTGGTGGATTTGACACCCATCAAATTTTGGCGTCGTTGTCGAGGACTAGTGCTAACTAATTTTGTGTCTTCTTTTTGACCAGGTCTAGATGATGTGAACCCGGTCGCATCATGTTTCGATACACTTTGCCGACATCAAGATTGGCCTAAACTCAAGGGGGTCCAAGTGCAAAATGAGACTTTTAATTTCATTTATGCTGTTGGAATAAGGACTTGATTTATTTTAGTTACTTTAGTCTTTAATTATGTCTTGTTTATTAAATACATATTTTAATTATGACATGCATTATGTGTTCTGCATTTAATAAAGTCATGCATTAAGTAACTCCCATGTTAGTTTAAGTCAGCTTCATTAAATTAAGTCTTGCATTAAGTAACTCATTTGTTCATTTAGTTTGCATTTTAAACCATGCATTTAAACATCTTAGTTTAATAAATGAGTTGTTGGACTTTATTCAACTCATCTTAGCTCTTTTAATAAGTGTTGCTCTTAATTAATCTAGTTCCTAGGATTATTTATTTCATGAGATAAGTTTATTTAATTTTGCTTCTTTAATTAAATTAGTTGCTGTATTAATTGATGCCTTTTCTTTTAGTTTATTTATTGAAGTCAAGTGTTTAGTGTGTTTAAGTTTAATAAGTGTTACTTGTGTTTAATAAACTCATTTTAATGTGTTTATTGCAGGAGTCTTTTCAAGTCATAACCGTTACATTACAAGGGTTGTTACACATTAAATAAAGTGACTTTTAAGTCATTTTCGGTTACAAATGAAGTGGCTGTTACAAGGGATGTTTTATACATCAATTAAGGAGTTTTAAAGGGCATTTTAACTCCTCTTAAATTTGGCAGCAATCCCTTTCATCTACCAGCAGTTTTTGCTCATTCAAAGATGAAAACAAGCATTCAAAACACCGTTTAGTTGCTGGTGTCTTTTCGGCTAGCCAAGGGACAACTCAAGAGACATTTTTCAAACATTCATGGATATTCATTTAGCTGACTTTAAATGAATTCAAGCAAGGAGTTATTAGTTACAAGAATTTCAAAAGTCTTAAGTTTAAATTCAAATTTAATTAGCACATTAAATTGTGACTTTTCAGCTAGCTTTTCTATACTTATAAATTAGTGTAACCAGCCATTTCAAGGAGAATTTTTTTTGGACTTTTGACACTTTAATGAAAATTTACATCATTTTGTGAGAAATCTTTCTCTCATATTTCGTTGAATACTTGTTGGCTTATCTAGGAAGCCTAGTGGCGTCAACCTGTTTTCTTCTCTATCTGAACTTATCACTACTTCATAGTGTGGCGTTCACCTTTTATACTGAGGTTCCTACTTCTCTAAGTAGTGGGTCGAGGTTTTATCACTTTCATCCTTCCACCTTGAAAGCCTATAAGTATTTGGTTCAATACTCTTTAGTATTGGTTCTTACTTGCTTTTGAGTTCATTTCACTCCATTCCATCACTATCCTTTATTTTATTGTTAGCCAAATTTTCCATTCCTTTCTTGAACCTAAAATCCATTTCATTCCTATTCCATATGCCTTTCTGCCTTATTTTCTTTAATCGAATATAAATATAATTCATATCCATAAACCTATCTTAGAAAGCCTTTTCAATAGCTTCCGCATTCATTAACTTAAAAGTACCATCTCTAAACAAGCCAAACGAAACCTTCTCGTAGACGATCGGGCAAACTAGCATACGACTCGACTCTCCCCAAAGTGAATCGTATCATTTGGTAAATGATACGATCCGACTTCGTGATGAATCAATTTTTTTTTTTTTGCATGATGGGTGTCAAATTCTTATGCCCATCAAATTTTGGCGTCGTTGTCAAGGACTAGTGCTAACTAATTTTGTGTCTTCTTTTTAACCAGGTCTAGATGTACCGACTGCTTGAGCACGATCTAGGAGTAGAGAAGATTGTTCATGCGAGAAGAAAAGAAAAAATAAAAATAATAAAAAATTGATGAACGATCGAATGTATTCCGCTATGATTGCGAATTATCAACTGTTTGGGCTTATGTTAGATTACCCAACAAGAACACAAGTGGTGAATGTATCTTCCATGAAAAGTAAACTTAGTGATATTGCTAACATTGTTCATCATATTGGCACGGGAAATATGACATTGGTCATGGTGTGTGGTAAATGTACTGCACCCAACCATGCGATAGAAGCATGTCCTGTTTGGGAGAACAATTATCCAGGATAATTTAGCATCGTTGGAAATTTCTATGGACAACCTAAAGGGCGATACAACCATTCTTTGAGACATACAATTATGGGTGGAGATATCACTCCAATTTGGGCTATGGAATGAGACCCAAAATCGATCCATATTATCATCCTAGTCCATCAAAGTCACAACCACAGTCTTTAGGCATGTCTTGAGAAGAAATCGTCAATTCCTTAGCCTCTGATACTTTTGAATTCCATCAGGAAAGAAAGGCAAGTATGGCAAAACTAAAAATCCTAATGAGTCAACTCGTCATCTCAAAAGGTGAATTGGACTCCTAAGGGAAGTTGTCAATCCAAACAAAGCTTAACTCAAGCCAAAATGTGATTTCAATGATTTATAGAAGTGGACCAATTTCGAAGCCCCGTTTAAATAACAACTGTGGGAAAAACTTGTGTAAGGAAAACCAATATGACGAGCCACAAGAAAAAGTTGAACTAATACTGCACATACTGATCATGATTCCACCTCTATTTCTTTAAAGGCTATTGGGAAATTGATCTGCTGTAATTTGATATGTTAAATTAAGCTTCCTTCTTATACCTAAGGAGCTTGTTTTTGGGTAATTTTGTGTCTTTTTTTTGTAGTTTTTAGGTTTTCAATTGAATAAGTGTAAATGTCTTGTTTTACTTGTTGTTGAAACCAAAACTGGCCAATTGTGCCATTAGGGGCCCTAACGTTAGATTAATTGTAGTAAGTACTTGTCAGAGGCTTGAAATTATGCAAAAACATCACCAAATAAGGGGTATCATGACATCGAAGTGTTGGAATCGTGATACCTCCATCAATCCCAGGATTAAGGCATGCTATAGTGGTATTGTGATATCTAGGTGCTAAGGAGACATCCCATTTCAAGATTGAAAATGATATCGCTATATCCAACCTTGGGTATCGAGATATCACTGTCGTGAAGGGACAAAAAATGATGCCAGGGGTAATGTTTGTCCAACCAAAACACCTATTAGGGGAGGCCCGTTCAAGGGCATTTTGGTTAATAATTTGGGTCAGGATTTGTTACTAAATCAACCAAAATTGGCTGAGGAGAGAGGAGGCTACACTAGTTTAGTTTTCCTTTAGTTTTCTCTTATGTTTTCTTCCCCATTTTCTATGGTTTCTTCTTCTCATCTTTTTTCTTAGCGTAGTGTTTATTTTTCCTGTATTTTGTTCTTGTTGTTAGTTAAGTTAGTTATTACTATAGTTAGGGTCACATTGCACTTTCAGTCTATTTCTTTACTTGTATTAACATTTTCATCTTTATTTAATGTATTTTCAGTCCTCTAGTTTTATTTGTTAAAGCTTTTACCTTTAATGTTATTTGCTTCTTATTTTACTTTTAGATGTTCATATTCACTTTGCTTTTAAGTTTTCCTCATTAAAAATCTCAACTTTCATATTTTTTCTTAAGTTATGGCTCCCATGGTCATTATTATTATGTTTGATCATTTAGTTTTTAGCATGAGTAGCTAAACTTCTAAAGGGGTTGGTTGGTGGAGATATGGGTAAGTTGATTTTAGGTTAACGGACTAAATTGCAACAAATTGGACAAAATTGAATGAACATAAAACTTAGGATTAATGAATCTAAGGGAAGATTTAAGCAAGTGAGACTAATAGGAAGTCTTGTTGAGCAACAATTATTTAGTCCCAAGTTAGCTAGTGAGATCGAGAGATAAATCGAACTCATTTGTCTAATTTGGTAAAGTTGAGACTGAGAGGTAAAACTAAACCACTTTAGGAGTTTAATCAAATTCAAACCTTAATTAAATGATTAGTAAACCACATTAAAGCCAACCAACCACAGTTTGTTAGTTATTTGTGAATTTCATAACTTTGTTAGTTATTTGTTAGTTAGTCATATAGGTAGTTAATAGATAATTAGCTTAATCACTCTTTGATTTATGATTTGCCGTAATATAACTTTAAGCGGTTAGTTGTTTAGGCTCTTTTTTTTGTATGCTCTTAACCAAGAATTGCTCAATCGCCTCCTTCCTCTATTTCGACCTCTTGGAACACTCTGTGTTCCATCAGAACTATAAATATTACAACTAACACTGTACGTTTGCAGTTAAAACCACTTTTCAAAAATTTTTTTTCCAAAATCATTTGTTTTAATGCACACATGCGAAAGCGATCAGAAACTAGTGAGAAAATGACGATATAGAGTTCTTCAAAATTTTCTACAAAGACGAGGTAAATATTTCACCACTAGATGCTATGATAAATACATCTTGTTTTATGAAACTTCTGAAGGAATTTTGTACCAACAAGAAGAATCCCACTAGTTTTGAAAGGGTAAGTATGGGGGAGAATGCATCCACTCTTATCTAGAATAAGATACCCCCTAAATTTGAGGACTCAAACATGATTTCAATTCCATGTAAAATAGGTAATGTAGGCATTAAAAGAGCTATGTGTGATGTGGATTCATTTATTAACATGATATTGTTATTTGTTTACGAATCACTTAATGTCTATCATTTGAAAGATACACAGATTAGCCTTTGATTGACAGACAAGTCCATAGTCTACCTAAATGGAGTGTTAGAAAATGTTTTAGTTAAAGTTGACGACTTAGTATTTCATATTGATTTCCATGTATATAAGGAGGATGATGACTCTTTAGGCACTTTCGACATTCTATTATGGTGATCAGTCCTTAGCACCAGAAGAACCAAAATAGACGTATTTAACAATACGTTTTCTATGGAGTTTTATGGTAAGGTTGTTGAATTTAATATTTATTGTAACATCCCTCGCCCGACCCGATTTCCAAGTCTGAGCTATAGGAGGCTACAGTAGAAAATGGAACAATATAGACATTTAACAAGCAGTCAAATAAAAAATCACTAATTTCAATCATGATAGCCTTTCAGTACAGATTTAAAACTTTTCTAAGTCTTAAACAAGCTTGCATGAGCTCTAAGATTAACCCAAGATTGAATAAGGATCAAATTATAGATTTTTCAAAACTTTTGAAAAGGTATCAATACTCATGCTTGGTATCAGTACCATTTTTAGCTTCGAACTTCTTAAAATAAGATTAAAAATCACAAGTATCGATATTGGTGGTAAAGTACTGATGCCCTTAGGTAAAGTATCAATACTTAAAATGGTATCGACACCAAATCGAGATTTTTCCAATTTAGAAAATAAATACATTTATTGAAGTATCAATATTAAATTTCAAAATATAAATACCTTTTTAGAAAATTTGTAAAAACAACCTTTTGGTAACCATTTCATGATAACCTAATTTAAACACTCAATAATAAAAAACTTCACACTTCTAACCTAAATAAAAACATGATAAATCAAACCAATTTTTCACATACAAACAATTCAACCAAAACAATTCTAATATGCCACCAATTGACACCACAACAACTATTAACCATTTACCAAAACTTCCATTTAACAATTCAAACATGCATTTCCATTCCATTGCATTATTTTAGTTTAACTATTTCACTATAAAAAAAATTCATTCATATACATCATTTAAGGCTTACTATAATACCAACACATACATTGATATAGATAACATATAACCATCCCAATTTCAACATCATATAAGGACCAGATCAACTAGCATTCATAGTAAACACATAAATAATGATAGTTAGGTACATGCCATATAACTGAACTTTAATATGATTAGAAAACTACCGAACCAAACGTGAGATAGTGTGAGCTTCTTGAAGATTCTAGCAATATGTTCTGCAAGTTAGCAATAAATAAGAGAATGGAAAACAACGAGTAAGCATAACAAATGCTTAATAAGCCCATATGAAATTTACTTAACTTACCTTGATAGTACAACAATTAAGCAATTAAAACATATTAGAATAAGCATACATCCACAAATACATTCAAAGGTTAGTTCATTTACATGATATGAACTTGTAACTTAATCATATACATATTCAAAAATTCATCTTATAACATGTAATAACCAAATCATAAACCATTTGTAAACATATATAATCCATTCATATACCATCATTTCAACCATTTCATTTTCATTTAATTACCTTGCTCATTTTTTTTCGCTCGAAGAACTAAAGTAAATTCAATTCGGATATAAGGGACTGATTTGCTTACATAATTTGACATATTCAAATTTTCTTCCACAAGTTGTGATATTTGGGCTACTCACACAAGCTATAGGTCAGGTTTGCTTTTGCAAACTTTATTCGATGCTGCTCACTTAAGCTATTGAGAATCGGATCTCAACCATCGATAAAGAAATCCTTGACCAACACCTAATTTCTTTTTGAACCCTAATGGAATGTAATTCGTATCCTAATCGTTGACTAAGTTCACATGGGCTCCATTACCATTTCTATACCATTTTAGACCTTGAAACCGTATACTCACTAACAATCCATTTACATTTTTAAACCTGTAACATCATCATATACATTTCATCCAATCATATAACAATTTCATATCATTCAGTACCATGTATCTATTCATATATATCATATATTTCATGTTTACGACTAGTCCTTTTGATACCAAAACATTATTTACCTAACAGTTCAAATAAAAAAGTAAAGAAAATTAATAAAAACATAACAAGAATTAATAAGTAAGTCCCATATGAACTTACTTAGAAAAACAACAAGCAAACAAGGTGTCAGGGACTAATTTGCAATTTCTTATTTTTCTCAATTATATTCTCATTAATTCAAATCTCGATTTATAATAATTCATTTCAATTTATCAATTCTAAATATCTTTTAACAACCTATTATAAACATATATCTATTCAATTTCATTTTTCATATGTCCCCAAAAGTTTTACATTTTGTTCAGTTTAGTTCTTAAAACTGAAATTGCTATAACATTCAAATTTGAGCCTCAATTTCAAAAGTGATCTCAATTTCATCCTTCTATAGCTCTCTGTTATCAATAATTGCAATAATTCAACATAAATTTCACAATATTTACACTTTATTCCCTAAGCTCAAAACTATCAATTTTCAATTTACAAATTAGTTCTTTTCATATCTAAGCATCAAATCTAACAAATTAACACTGAATTCATCAAGTATTCAACAATGAAAACTTTTATAAACTTTATCAATTTCAAAAAATAACACTCGGTTTAGCTAACCCGAGCTTCAACGATCTAAAAAACATAAAAATTACAAGAAACATAAAATCATACTAAATTGAGGGATCGATTGCATGAAAGCTTTAAACCATATTTTTCCTCTTTATCTTTGATATGAAGAAGATGATGAGCAAATTTTTTTATATTTCTATTATTATTTAGCTTTTATATTTAGTTTAGTTTAAATAAATTATAATTAACCTTAATTAAACATTAATTATTTAATATTTAAGCATATTTAGCAAAATTAGTGGATTACACTCAACAACCACCACCGTTTATCATATTAGGAAGGGGCTAATTATTCATTTTGTCCTTTAATTAATTAAAATCCATAGCGATTAACTTTTACCACTTTTACAATTTAGTCATTGTACCTTAATTAGTCACCAATTTTGTAAAATTACCTATCCAAAATTCAATTCACCTGTATAAAAACTCTGTAAATATTTAATAAAAGTATTTACAGGTTTAGTTTATAGAAACGAGGTCTCAATACCTTATGTTTTAACGCCATTGATGTAACGCCCAAAAAAATTATTATTTTGGCTTTTGTGAAAATGTGACACAACTGTGTATCTGCTTCAGTGGTTAAGTGTTCTGGGAGTGTCTGAGAGGTCCCAAGTTCAAGCTCTGTCTTTGGCAAATTTTAATATTTTTCTGATCTAAGCCTTGTGTTTGTGGAGTGGGCCTATATTAAATTAATTGTAAAAACATATCAGAATGGGCCTGCTAGTCTGGTGGTTGAGTGTTAGTTTGCTAAAGATCTTGTGTTCGAATCCCTGTGCGAGCGTGGGAGTTTATTTTTGTTCTGTTATCTGATAGAGTTCTGGTTGTACTGAAAGTCTAAGGAGGTTGAGATAGTGGATTAGTGGGAGAAAATCAAGGGATGAGTGGTTTATCCATGAGTTAGCTTCTATTTTTCCCTGCCGTTTCTTTTTCCCTTCTTTTCTTTGGTTTTGTTTCCTTCTTTACTTCTATCGTACCCGTTATTCTCAAGATCTCGGTGCTCGTTGTACGACTCTAGTAAGTGATTCTAAGACACTTTTTGATTGGCGTTGCCTATATAGGAATTGGGATTATAATCTTCTTTGGTTAGCATTAGAGTGAGTAATGTGGAGGTTTAATTCTGTATTTTTGTGGATTAAGAGGAAGTGACGAACAGTGAAGTCGCGTTTTGATAACCTTTATCGCGCTAGGGTCAAACCATTCCTCGGTAAGTTACTTGCGCTATTTTGGGTTCAATTTTAGTTTGATTTTGAGCAATTAATTAAGTGCTTTGTGGGTCAATCTTAGGTGTTGGGCTGCTCGGGAGTGATTTTGCATCGAAATAGTACTAGGTGTGTGCTCGGTAAGTTGTTGATTAAATCGCAAATAGTCATATTTTGTACCGAGGTAAGTTGTGTGTAAGTAATTCAACAATTTCAATATTTCGTATTTAATATTTGACATTGTATGATACATGTATGTATACTCTAATGAAATTGACTTGTGATGTTCTAATGGAAGTTTGATGAAAGCCTTGTATCTCGGAAGTCCCGAGTGACCCCAAGGAATACTTAGAACTTGGATGTCGTAACACCGTGCTAAATGAGATTCCATGTAAGATCATGTCTGGGACATAGCATCAGCGATGATATATGTGCCTGTGTAAGACCATGTTTGGGACATGGCATCGACAATGATATATGTGCCTATGTAAGACCATGTCTGGGACATGACATCGACGATGATATATGTGCTATTGTAAAACCATGTCTAGGACATGGCATTGACAATGATTTGTGGATTCATGTAAGACCATGTCTGGGACATGGCATTGGTACTTTATTTGGTGTACGATAATCTCGAGCGTCCTTTAGTATTTCGGGTGGTTCAACGGGCCATTCAAGATTTTAGGTTAAGAAGTGGGGTGGTATGAATAAGAATGTATGGTACAGGTATGTACGTAAATCCCATGAGTATTGAACTCGATTCATGATGGGAAGTTTATCATGAGTAGAAAGGAGTAAGATAAGCATGATGTTTAATGACATTTAATGTCAATTTTGACTATGTTCATGTGTGCAATATGATATTGTGGTGATAATTGATAACATGTTTAATCCATGATTATCTTGACTTATGTTGTTTATTATTTACATGCAACTTACTAAGCTTTGTGCTTACCCTTCTCTCTTTTCCCTTTTCTTTTAGCATCGCCAAGCTAGCTCGGGGATTGTGAAAGTTAAAGCTCGAGTCACACTATCAGCAAATCCTTTGGGTTATATTTGGTTTAATGCTTTTAAGTATGCCATGTATAGGGGACTTAGCATTTAGTTATATGTGTCATATTTGTTAGCCAAAGAGATGGCTCCTTTTGGTATATTGTTCCATTTTGTATATGGCCATGAAACATAGCTCATTTTGATTATTGGGTTAAAATTCCTAAATATTGATACATGCATGGAATGTGTTATTATTCGTGTGGTATGTGCTAAATTGGTTGCTAACAGTGAATGATAAAAGGTGGAACTTATGCTTGATGGATAAATGATACCAATTGGCATAGTCATAATATGAACAAAGGACAAAGGTAAAGAAATGAAATGACTGAACTTGTCAAGTGGGGAGTTTTAAACATGTATACTTTGATATGTGAATGTCATGCATGACTTAAATTTTTGGAGGTCTAAGTAACCCAACCATTTCCTAATCTATCACCATTGACATGTGAATGTGTTTGTGTTGTTATGGGTGACAAAAGGACTTGGTAAATAGCCTCAAAATTCGTCCACACGGGTAGACACACGGGCATGTGTCTGGATCATGTGTGATACACGGTCAGCCTCATGGGCATGTTGTCCGGGCGTGTATCCCTTGCACTTTAATTTCACAAGTCAGTATGCATGGTAATAAACACACAGGCAGAGACACGACCGTGTGTCTCAGCCGTGTGAAGGACACGGTCTTAGGACATGATCGTGTGCTCCGGCCATGTGAAGTCTGAACCTTAAATGCGAAAAATAAATTTGCCACATGGCCTAGTACACGGGCTTGTGACTTGGCTGTGTGACCTTTAATTGATGCTGACATCATAAACAGAGAGTTACATGGCCTGGAGACACGGGCATATCAAAGGCACACGGGCTTAAAGTTCACGGTTTAGTCCCAAACTGCCTCCGATGTATGTTTTAGGCTTCAGAGGTCCATATAAGGAACATCATGCATGTTCATGAATAAATTTTAAATTTGAACGAAATTTTATGGCCCAGTTTTACATAGTAGTGTATGTTCAAGTCTGGTAATGCCTCGTATCCTGTCCCGACTTTGGGCACGGGTAAGGGGTATTACAGTTGCTAGTAAAGCCATGCCATACACAAGTTATATACCCAACATACCAGCTGTGGGCTCGATCATCTGTAGAGCATAAGCCTCTACTTATATCAAAACATATGGGTTGCATACGCATGGTCAGTGACTAACTCAGAATTTAAGTAAATCACACCATGAATGTAACAAGTGAATTAATTCACAAACAAATTCAGAATTAATTCATCTTGGGTCTAGTGCAATGTATCATTCTACCAATGAATACATCTATGTCTCTACTCGTGGAGTCAACTGCTTCGAAAGCCAAGACTAGCCATCTCCCTAATTGGAATTGTAGATGACATAATGATCCTTCTTAGTATTTGAATCAAATGCTCACTTTGATTTTTTTACAGGATTACAGACTCATTTAGATTATCTACTAAAGTAAATTGTCTTTCTCTCAATGTAAAAGTTCTTTACAATGCCACTTATCTTCAATTTGAACTTTAGACAATCAATGAGCTAATATTTGCTTGTCACAATTTGGCTATGCATGCAAAATATAAAAGATAAAAAATATAATAGACATAATTGTGAAATGTGAAATTAACTTTTTTTTATTTATTCATCATTTAAATAAATAAAAAATAATTACATGTTTACTACAATATAGGCACATTTTCCAACATAATAAACCCTCTGAACTTCTTTCAAACTCTAAACAAGTATTTGATGTCCCCCTCAAATATCTGAGAATCCACTTAACTGCTTGCCAGTGTAATTTACCAGGTCTAACCATGTATCTACTTACAACACTATCAACATATAAAATATTAGGACGAATGCAAACCGTTGCACACATTAACCTTTCAACTGCATTAGAGTAAAGAACCAATGACATATACTTTTCTTCGTCTTCGATTTGTGGTGACTCTAAAGCCAAAAGTCTTAAGTGTGCATCTAAGGGAGTACTAACTGGTTTTGACTTTCTCATTTCAAACCGCTCGAGGATCCTTTTGGTGTACCTTTTTTGTGACAAGAATATCTTCCTAGAATGTCTATCTCTAGAAATTTCCATTTCCAGAATTTTCTTAGCTGTACCAAGATCTTTCATCTCAAACTTAGAAATAAGCATGGTTTTTAATTGGTCAATTTCAAATGAATCTTTAGCTGTAATTAACATATCATCAACATAGAGAAACAAGTATATAAACGATCCATCATCAAGACAATGCAAGTACACACAAGTATCGTATTAACTTTGTACAAAACCAATGCTTTTCATAAAGGAATCAAACTTCTTATACCATTGGCGAGGAGACTACTTCAGCCCGTACAAAGATTTATGTAGAAGGAAAACATGATCTTCCTTGCCTTTAGTCCTGAAGCCTTCAGGTTGCTACACGTAAATGCCCTTCTCTAGATCTCCATGAAGAAATATAATATTCATATCTAACTGTTCCAATTCAAGGTTTTTTAATGCAACAAGGGATTTTAATGCTCGAATGGACGTGTGTTTCACAACTGGAGAGAACACGTCATGAAAATCAACTCCCTCCACTTGATAGTAGCCTTTTGGGACAAACCTCGCCTTATATCTAGTCTCACTTGGACCTGATCCTTCCTTCTTTTTAAACACCCACTTGCAACCAACTCTCTTCTTTCCTGTGGGTGGTTTCATGAGTTCCCAAGTCTCGTTCTTTTAAAGACACTCCATCTCCTCATCCATTTCCACAAGACATTTACTTGAATCAAGAGTTTGAACCACCTCAAAATAATTAGAAGGTATGCCACTAAATTTTCATGACAGTATTTCTATGGTGGCTTAATTTCTCGTCTTTTCCTATCCCAAGCTAACTTATAATTTTGTAGTTGAGATGTAGAAGGAGTTTGAGAGTTCGATGGAGTCTCTAACTAATCTAAAATGACTTTAGTGCCCTTCTGCAGTCCCAAAAAAACTTTAACTTCACGTATATCGTGATTTCAGTGTGACATTGTGACGTCGTAAAATCCCTCATCACGACATAAGCTCTATTAGTTATGTCATTGTGACATTACTAATTTTTCGTTGTGACGTCATTGTCTGTTTTCGACTCAGACTCCACCTTGCCTAGGACACTTTGTTTTGTTTTGTCGTTAAAAGTAGACGACTCATTTCCTAGATGAAACATTTCAGTTTCATCAAACATAACATCTCTACTAACATTTGTTTTATTTGTTTCTGGGCACCATAACTTCAAACCTTTAACACCGATGGCAAAAACCAGTAAAATACATCTAATAGCTTTTGGTTCAAGCTTTCCCTTACTGATTTGTGCATAAGCACGACAACCATATACTCTAAGGTTAAAGTAATTTGGAGGATTAGCCGACCATATCTTTTCAGGAACCTTTCCATCCAATACTCGATGTGGAGACCTATTCACCAAATATCCTGCCAGGTTAACGGCTTCTACCTAAAACCCCTTTTTTAAACCTATGTTGGAAAGCATGCATCGGGCTCTCTGAAGTAGAGTTATGTTCATTCTTTCTACGATGTCATTCTGCCGTGGAGTAATGACAATTGTGCGATGTCGATCAATTCCTTCACTTTTTCAATAGTCATTAAACTCGATTGAATAGAACTCGAGGCCATTATCCGTCCTTAATCATTTGACAAACTTCCTAGTTGTTTCTCCAGTAAGGTTTTCCACTACTTAAAGGTCCTAAAAACATCATTCTTTCATTTTACAAAATAGACCCAGACCTTCCTGGAGTGGTCATCGATAAAGTTCAGAAGATATTTACTGCCTCTTTTGGAAGTGACTTGAGTTTGACCTATTAAATTAGAGTGAATGTAGTCAATGGTGCCCTTTGTCTTGTACTCCGTATAACTAAAATTGACTCGAGACTATTTTCTATAAACGCAATGTTCGTAGAAATCTAATTTTGCAACTCCTACTCTTAGAAGAAGACCTCTTATATCCAAAATGGTCTTCCTTTTTTTGTTCATATGGCCAAGTCCTATATGCCATAACTGGGTTGACACTGGTTCTAAGTCTATTGGAATTCATCACCATGTCATGACTCTCGTGTTTCCTCATCACAATATGGCATCAATTTTGGCTTTGTCTCTATAATCGATAAGGGAATTGTTGTTGCTCTAGACACAGTTGATCCTTGCAGAATATACAGGCTACCGACTTTTTGGCCCATTATCAAAATGAGAGCACTATGAGATACCTTAATGTCATTTGACCCGATGACGATCCTACAACCATTCGAGTTCAGAATACCCAAAAAGACAAGATTTTTTTTCAAGTCAAGCACGTGTCTGACATCTGACAGTGTTCTAATTATCCCATCGTGCATTCTGATCTGATTTGTGCAAATGCCAATTATTTTTTAGGGTGAATTGTTCCCTATAAGCATAATTCCATCTTCAATTGAACTATATGTGCTAGTCATTATTAGGATATATATGATAGGAACATCTTGAATCCAAGATCCACTTAGACGTAAGCTTAGACCTTTCAGTTGTTGACACTAATAATAAATAATCTCCTTTTTCCTCGGCTACACTAGCATCAACTACCTTAGCTTTCTGCTTTCATTTCTTGTTGTTTTTTACAGCCCTTCTATTTTTTGTTTTTAAGTTTGTAACATTCTACTTTAATATGATCTAACTTTTTGTAGTAGCTATAGGTCTTGTCTCGGTTCCTTGACCTCGATTTCAACCTAGATCTTATTTGGCCTTAATCCTTAGATTGTTTCCTTCCTCTAGTAACCAAAATCAAGGGTTGCTAATCTGGCTTATTCTTCGAGCATAACTCATTATCGAGTTTATCCTTACTCAACAAGTTTTCCTTCACGTCTTTAAATGAGAGCTTCTCTCTTTCATAAATTAGGGCTTCCTTGCAAGTTTTATATGAAAAGGGCAAAGAACACAACTGTAGTATAGCCTAATCTTCATCACCTATATTGGCCTCGACATTCTTCAAGTCATTTAGGAGAGTAACGATTTCATTGATGTGAGCCCTAATAGACTCACCTTCGGCTATACGGAATGTGTATAAGTGTTGTTTCAACACCAAACTATTTGCCAAAGACTTTGTCATGTAAAGGGCTTCTAATTTCTTCCAAAAACGGGAGTCGTTTTCTTCATGAGCACTACTTGCAACATGTTTGTAAGACATAGCTAAATTGCAGATAATGCCTTCTCATTAAGCTCCTCTCATTCTATTTGATTCGCATTCGTGAGCTTTTGCTCTGTAACGACCTTCTTCAGACTGTTCTAAACTAGAATTGTCATCATTTGAACTTATATAAACTAAATTTTGTGATCTCATCGTACTTCTCGATATCATATTTCATTGTAGCGATCTCTGAATGGGTTGAATGCGGAATCCAAACCAAAATTTGATACCAATTTGTTGGGGATAAACTTGAATTAAGCAATGAACAAGAATGAATAGAAAAAATTGAACACAAATATTTACGTAAAAAAACTCCTTTAAAAAGGATAAAAAATCACAGGAAAAGAAAACTTCACTAAATGACAAATAACTAAAAGAGAGTACAAGATGGAAAAAGAAATCAAAATGAGCCCTTAAATCCCAAAAACTACAAAGCTCTTTGGCTAAACAAAAAATTTCCTTAAACTCTCTTTTGTTGTGTTGTTACCTTGACTTTTCTATGTTTGCTAAAAACCCTATTTATAGGCTAAAATTCGTGGACTAATATGATTATAATATCCCTAAAGTTATTAGAGTTCGACTGGGAAAATATAGTAGAGTTTAACTAGGAGAAGAAACCTAGTTAAGTGAGAAACACATCACCACGTTGAGACGTCACATGTCACGTCGTCGGACGTCGATTTCTTCTTGATAGGATATCGTGTGTCACGTCGTCGAGACATTGGCTTTTCCTCATGGTGCCATCGACTCTGTTTTTGTCTAAAATACGAGGCACACTCCACAATAAATCAATAACTACATGAAATATTCTTAGAATTTAACCTTTTTAATTTATAATTAATTTTAATTTTTATAATGTCAAAATAAATGTTTTATACTTAAAATAGTGAAAAAGCTTAAAAAGTTTTTATATAAAAAATTACTTTTTCTAGAGAATGTTGTAAAAAAATTATTGATTATTTTCTATTTACTTGCAAAGTTTTATAAAAACGACTTAAGTTTTACTATATAATGTCTAAAAGTCGGATAATAAAAAGACTAAAAATCTAAAATTTAAAATTAGTGTAAAAAAGAATAACTTAATGAACCTAGATAGTTAATATCATACCAATGGATGTACCAGTAATCATTTCGGATTTATCGCTATTTTTGAAAAATATTTTACATATGCATATAAAATATGTACAAATATCAAATAATGAAATTAAATAAATGTTAAATATAAAAAAATCATCAATTATATAAAATATACTTCAACAAGCTTCAAAAATAGAACTCATCATTAAACAAACTAAAAAAAAAATTATTGCATAAATTAAACAATAAAATTATTTCATAATATATATATATATATATATATATATATAACAATCCATAATTTAATAAATTTAAAATAAAGAATAAAGAATTAAAAATAAAATTATTTTTTGTACTATCTAGTACATTATATTCTAATCAATACATGTAAAATCAACCAAGACGCATTAATATAAAATAGAATTTATTTCAAAACAAAACTTAAAATTTACAATTTCGATTTACTACTAAAAACAATATTCTAATAGGTAGCAATGATACTGAAGGAATTGACTAGAATGAATCAAATCAATAATTTTAAAAATTTTAAAAATCCTATCTAAATGAACCGAATTCACTCCTAGTATACGCTTCTGCTTCCTTCAGGCCACAGTACTGATGATTTGTCTCTTTGTTTTCTCCTTGCACGCGGGATGGGCCGCATGTTGGATACAGATCACATCTTGCCATATTGGTGCCATCTTTTCATTTTCCTAGTTAAGAATTTTATTTTAATATATTACTAGAATGAATACCAGCATTTAGAGCCGGTGAACCGGTGGACTCGGGTGGATTGAATTCAACTTATTTTGGATCGGAATTTTTTCCTCCAATTTTTTAAGTTTAGATATTTTTATTCATGTTTACATCGAGTCGGGCCGACTCTAATAATTTTAAATAATTTTAAATTTTATAAGTTATAAATATTTTAGTTTTAAATGAAATAATTTATTTTATTTTTTATACAATGACAATACATTTTAAATTTATCTTATAAAAGTATGTAAAATTTTTTATCTTATGATATTATACGAATTAATGAAAATATTTTTTATTATTCATTGTTATATTATATTGACAATTGAATAATTTTATATCTTATTAAATTTATAAACTTAATACTGATATTTTAAAATATTTATTTCAAATATCAAATATATTATACTAAGCCCAAATCCAAATAATATACTTTTTATTACCCAAGCTCAAAAAAAACAAAAAACAAATTATAACTTAAATCTCAAATCCAAAATAGAAAGATATTAAAGTTAAACCTTAATTCAGAATCTAATTTAATAAAAATAATATTTTATTAAGATAATAAATTTTTGATAATATTTTATGTATTGCTAATTATAATTATAAACATGTATTTTAATATACTAAATTACACATAACTATTTATGCTATATCTTTTATTATAATCTATAATATAAAAATAATTATATATATTAATAATTATAAAATATATTATTTCATTATAAAATACTATATCACATATTATAATAGTAGAATATTACATAATGTATTAATTATTATTATATTGGTTGAAATATGCTTTAAGTCCTTATAATTTTCATACATTTTAAATAAAGATTGATGAAGTTATTAAGATAATAACTTTTCGTACAAAGAATTGATGAAGTTCACATTAATTTTTTTTATGTCTCCAACAGTAATTTTTTTTATGTCTCCAAAAACCTTAGAGAATACTTTGAACACTTAGAATTTTTATTTTTGGGACAAGTTAAAAAACACTTCAAATATTTTTAACTCAAGTGAAACAATTTTAAATCGAGTGAAAATTTTTAAATTAAGTGAAACGATTATTAAATCGAGTAAAAAAAAATTTAAACAAGTGAAAAATTGCTCAAAACAAAAATATCGATATTTTTCAATAAGTATCGATACCTATAAATTTTTGTCGATACCTTTTCTAGTACCGATACGAAAATGTCATTCTGGAGTTTTTATCAAAGTAAAAATATCAATACTTATCATTAAGTATCAATACCATGATATTTTTCTTGATCCCTTTTTCAGTATCGATACAAAATTGACATTCCGACTTTGAAGGATTTTTTGAACAAACACATTCACTATCGATACCTTTTAAAAATTATGATACCTTTTATCAGGTATCGATAGACTTCCTTTGGTATTAATGTAAATAGGGTTAACGATCACTGAATTGATGCATTAAATGCTAATAGTATCAATACCGATCAAACAGTATCAATACTGATCAAACAATATCAATACCTGTTGTTCCAGGTGACATAAATGCACTGATATTTTCATCTCAATGATTCTATTCAATATCTCAACAACCACAACAAAAAAAGAGAGAGAGAAAGATTCAAAAAAGTTAAAACGAGTAGAAAATGTACTTGAAAAATAAAAGCACTATGAGTGAGATGTGTTGAAAAAGTCAAATATGAAAAGTTACAAAAGTAGAAAAAGTCAGTCGTTGGTGCACAAAAACTCGTGAGCTAGCCATAATTACTATATTATGTTGTGACTTCATACGTGGAGAAATAAGGAAGGTGAAAGAAGGAGAAATAAGGCGGTGAGCAGGAAAGGGTTATTAAAGGGAAGAATAGAGAACAAGATGATGTGCCAAACTACTTTCATGCTTGAAACTGTTTTGATGCTTCCTATTTTTGAATTTCATACTTGTCCTAAGCCTTAAAATGTTACAAGCCGAAAAGTACTATGTGATCTAGGTAAATTTATTCATGAATTGAACTCATACTAAGTAAATACAATAACGGTTGTTTGTATTTTGCTAGGATAATCAAATTACCTGTATAATTTATTGATGGATCCATATATTTGATGATCTTACAGTTTGTCTGCTTTGTAATATAGTGAACTTATATGTTTGAGATTAAAAATTGTATGTCGTTTACGTATCATATAGAATTATGTGTAGATATGAACATGACTAGTTATGTGTTCTAAAACTAATCTTTGTATCATGCTTGTTAAAGGGTTGTTTTATTATTTGTTTTTATCTTTCTTTGCTTAAGGACAAAAAATGACTTAAGTGTGGGGGAGTTTTATCTGTCGTAATTTGTCGTAGCATATTAAACTAGTTCTTATACTTAAAGAGCTTGAATACGAGCAATTCTATTATGATTTAGTTAGTTTTTCTATTTTATTTTCAATTCAATAAAAAAGTGTAATTTGTGTCGTTTTATGACCTTAGGGGCTGAAAGAGGCCAAAGGGAGGACTAGTGTACTTAATAAGTGTTCAGGACACCATTCAAAGGCATAAGAGCATGAGGTTGGTCGTGATGTTGCAACACGGGAGTCCAATGTCGTAACATAGTGGAAGAGTCCCAAAATTTTAAGACCGCCTTTGGTGTCGCGACACAACCAGTGAATATTGCAACACACTGCTGCAGTTGAACCTTAAGCCAAGAAAACTACCTTTCATGTCATGACATATACACTGGATGTCACGACACCAACCTTATACGTGAAAACATTACCGAGTTGAGGCCATTTTGGTCTGCACGATGAAAATTAACGTAAAAAAGCCAGCCGACCTAGTGCTAATGATGACGACCAACCCTAACACTATAATTAGACTTATAACGCAATTGAGAAATGGGGCCTTTTTGATAACTTTAAATACAATTGAAAAGGATTTATTTTCAATTATTAAATACAATTTTGGATTCTTCTTAAACCTTTGCCCTTGATTCATTCTTTATGTTTATCTTATTTATCAAGTTTATTGTGTTTATGAAATCCATAAGGAACTAATCCTTATAAAAGGGATTAGTGAGTGGAAGTGTGATTAATTAATTTTTATGTAAGGTTTTCTTAGCGGATCAACTGTTTGAGATAAGAAGAACTTAAATCCTAGGCTTGAAAATCCTAAGAAGTTATCTAGGTGGGAATTAACCTAAAATTGGTATTGTCTATCCGTGAACCCCTTACCCCTACCCGATCTAGACTGTGAGGTCGAGAGATAAGTAGTTCTTGCTGACTTGTTAGTTTAGTGGAAGATCGAGAGATCCTGCTAGGGTAATGATTAGTTGATTGAGTAGAATCCTGAAATAGAAATTAGTTATGACAACTAAAGTGAGTTAATCACCCATGCCTTAGATTTGGTTGATTTACATCTTAGTTTTCTGTGTTCACTTTATTTTGCATATTTATTTTTTTCTTATAAAACCTAAATTCTTTCACATATGTTTAATTGTAATATAATTTATTTAAAGTTCTAATGAGATCTATTTTTATTTAGGTTAATATTAATTTAGTACTCACCTTCCTTGGGTACGATCCTCGGACCACTTGCCGATTCCATTGTAAACTATATTACAACTTTACTCATATACTTGCAGATATTGCGTCAAATTTCATATCTTTAGTTGTACTATTCACACTCTAAACGTTAGTACGTCTGGAGGCTGTGAGTCAACCGATTTGAAAAGTAGAAATGAATATAGCTATTATTTTTTTCTCAGAAGGGAAGAGAATACGCACTAATAAAAGCAAGGCTAAGATTTTTGAGCCATAACAAGTGGAAAGGAAGAGAAATCCTAATGACTTATCTAAGTCTAAATGTTTCTTTTGCAGCAAGAAAGGGCACTTCAAGACAAACTATAAAGAGTAGAAGGGATACCTAGC
Source organism: Gossypium longicalyx (assembly GCA_025698465.1). NCBI lineage: Eukaryota > Viridiplantae > Streptophyta > Magnoliopsida > Malvales > Malvaceae > Gossypium > Gossypium longicalyx. The sequence continues at coordinate 30,855,371 of CM046999.1, read as the reverse complement.
TACCAAAGGCAAATGTATAGAACTTTTGATGCTAGAAGCTTGTTTAGTGGAAGATTCAATAGACCACTGGGTTATTTATTTGGGAGCCACTAATCATGTTTGTGTTTCTTTACAGGGGTTTGAGGAGACAAAAGAGCTTAGAGATAAGAGCTTATCGTTGCAGATCGGGAGCAGGGCAAGTGTGGTAGCTAAAGTAGTGGGAGATGTACATTTTTATTTTGATAATTTGAGAAAGATTATTTTAAGAGACATTTTATACGTACCAAGTTTCAAAAGAACCTTAATTTCCGTTGCATGTTTATATAAAGATAGCTTGACCGTGACTTTTAATAATGAGATTGCAATAATTAGAAATCACAATCTTATTTGTAATGGATAAATGTCAAATAATCTCTATTTTATCAAAATAAAGATGTACACATTTCTTAAGATTGAAATATCGAATAAAAGACTTAAAACTTCTCACTCTAATGAGGCATACCTTTAGCATTTGAGACTTGGTCATATTAACCACGAAAAAATCACTAGACTTGTATGAAAGAGGAAATCTTAAATTCACTTAAAGAATTTGATCTTCTACAATGTGAATATTTCTTGGAAGGTAAGATGACTAAGCTATATTTTAATGCAAAAGGAACGAGGGCTGGATAACCCTTGAAACTTGAGCACACTGATGTATGTGCCCCCATAAGCATTAATGCAAGATGTGATTATGAATATTATGTAATTTTTATTGATGACTATTCTAGATATGGGTATGTATACTGTAACATCCAAAAACCAGGTAGTGAATGAACCAAGAGCGGTCACGCCCTAATTTTTTTTAAGGTTATCTTCGCGCATTTGATAATAAGTATATATCAATTATAGTGATTCAGTAGTGATGGAGCTGTCCCTAATGATCTATGTTTGAAACCCTTCCTTCTCGTTAATTTCTATTTGGTGCAAATTTGTCTTAAACCCTTAGCTTAGATCATCTCATGTTTTATTTATTTTCTTGCTAAATTGATCAGAAGGAAATGAGTGGTAGAGTGGTTAAGTGTTTAATTAATATATTATGAGTCCTAGGTTCAAGTCTCCTAATAAAAAATCTTTTAATTAATTTTTATGATTTTTCCATGTGCAAAACACCCCTTTGCCATCCAACTTTCTTTCCATAATGGGGGAATGATTCTTTCATTTTCTTTTGGTTAACATGCCTTAATTGTAGAGACTATGATCCCTTTTTCACTCTATTATCCCCCTTACTTGTCAATTCCTTTATTTTTTTCGTATGAATGGTTCAGACCAGGTTGACCACAGTCTTTCCATCCATCCTATCACTCTCCACCTCTCATTATAGCACCACCCTTTACTCCTCCCTATTTCCTCCCATTTTCACTTTTTTTTTAGCTCTCAACCTCCCTTTTTGCTTTATTTTTCTTTCTCCTCCACTAATTCTTAGCCTTGAACCATCATCACCTTACTATCAAACCTTCTTTAAACCACCACTTTTCTCTTTCTTTCTCTCCAAGAGCCACCCCTAGTGTTGCCCTCCTCCACTGTGGCGACCACTGTGAAACTTCTCATCTTCTTTTCTCTTCTCATTTACCCTCCATTAAGACAATGATAGAACTTATATTCTTTTTTTCCTACTTCTCCGTCATAGCACCACCACCTCCGTCGCTAGACCTCCTCCACTATTGCTATTGTGCTGCCGTGCCTCCACTGGCTTTGGTGATTATTTCTCTTTTCTTCACCATTTCCTAACCTCTATCATCCTTAAAGTAAACAAAAATTCTACAGCCCTATTTCAATATGTTTAAATATTATGTTTTAAAATATTGAATTGAGTGACTCACTTTTTCAAGTGATCCTTTTCTCTAGATTAACATCCTTCTCAAGAGCATAGTGATCATTCAACCTTCGTTTTAATCAAAATAGAGTAAGTATGGTAGTGGAATGAAATCTACTACTCATTCCTTACTTTTCCTTGTAGGTCAAATGTATTTAAGAGGTTTTAATGTATTTTCCTTTAAGTATTAGCGCATCGTATTCTACTTTTGATGAAGGGTCGATTGATACCATTTTAGAAAACTCTTAACGTTAGGAATGAAATCAATCTTCGATTGATTATTATTAGAGTAAGTACAGATGAGAGTTTTGTCAAATTGGTGTATCTTATAAATCGTTTAAAAATGACCTCCCTAATGAAATATTGCTTTTGTTGACAAGTAGGTAACCTATCGATTAGATCCGAGTGTGGGTTTTCTTTAAAGTGATTAGTTACGTTGGATCTACTATCAGGTGTGGGTTTTAACACTAAATAAAATTAAGGCTTGTTTTATATTGAGAAAAATGTTATTTGATGGGGATACTATATGTATCCATTAAGAGAGATAAATCATCGTTATGGATTTTATCAAGTGTTTCCCCAATCCGTATATGTTGTCGAAAGCATGTTGTGTGATGTTGATGTGATTTTCATGCTTACTGCTAATGTGAAAAATATGTACATCTCATTCTCATGTCATGTGATTATATGGCATATGTGATATTCGTATGAAAATAAAATCTGTAATTTTGGTACCATGAGTACATATGTGATTTGTATGTTAAACATGCCTATATGATTTAGAGTGATTTTGGCCATATCACATGCAAGGGGTGGGATATGTGAAAGTTGGAGGTATATGACAGTTTATCTGCATTAAGAATTCAAATTACCCTGATGTTTATTTCTCTTAAAAGTAGACTCAATAAGGAATCTATACATATAAATTATAACTCCTAATTATTTTTTTACAATTTTTAGTGAATTTCTAAAATCAAAACAAGGGATTTAGAAATCACTCTGACCCTGTCTCACCAAAATTTAAATATCTCATAAAATACAACTCCTTTATTTACTCTGTTTCTTTCATATGAAAATAAACTCAACAATATTTAATTCTATATCTCATTCACTATCTAAATCCATTTCTACTATTTTTAATGATTTTTCAAATTCACGTCATTACTGCTTCCGATACTGTTTTAAAGCTAATTTTACCTTTTTCATGATTTCTATGGAATAACTAGCATTTAGGCATACATAACACCAAAAATGTCCTTCATTAGCCATTCCAATAGCTAATAAATATCAAGAATTTACATACCATTCATTAGCCATATCATAAGATCATACACACAAAATGGCTACGATGCTATACATGCCATACTCAAAATGAAACGTCTAGCTATACCAAAATAATCCTTGTGATAGTGTGCCCGGACCTTCGACGTACTTTATGATCCCCGAGTTAGCTTGACAAAACTATAAAAAGAAGGAAAATAAAGGGGGTAAGCATTAAGCTTAGTAAGTTTGCATGCAAATAAATAACAACATTCATAAGAATTATCTTACTACTTGGCATGATATTACTTAATGCAACTTCATTGATTGTCATAGACATATTTTAAACTTCTTCACTTACTCAATTACTTAAATAGTTACTTACTTAATCAAATTTATTAATACATTTTATTTACCTTTTTCCTTATCAAGCATACATGAACATTATATACTTACCTTTGCTCTTCTAGCATGAACTTGTCTTACCTTTTTAGTATAACTCGTCTTACCTCACCTTACCTTGATATTCTCTTTAAAATTTCCAATTGAACCACTTGGAATACTAAGGATACACAGGTACCTTACCATTTCCATGACTTGTCATGGTCTTACGTACTATCCTTGCCTTATGAACTCACCAATGCCAAGCCTTGGCGTGGTCTTACATGAGACCTTTGCCTTATAGTAACTTATCAATACCATGTCTTGAAATGGTCTTACATGATTTCCTTGCCTTAGAAACCCTACCAATTGCCATGTCTTGGCATGGTCTTACATGGTATCCTTAAACCCTAATGTCATGACATTTGTATCCTACACATTCCTAATGTTCAATTGAGACTTTTTGAAATTACTTCTCCGTCAATTCATGCTTGAGTCTTCTTTGAATAATTTCATAAAATAAATATACACATGCTGGAAATTAACAACATTAACATAAAATAATATAATATTGCATTTATTTACCGCAAACTTACCTTGAAACAAAATACGATCAACTATATCGATTTAGTCCACTATCTTTTTATTTCCCCGGTCTAACTCCGAATTTTGTTCTTCTTGATCTATAATAACAAATTTAGCTTATTTAATACTCACATTTATTAAAACATTCATTGACTCAAACTTTGGCAAAATTACACTTTTGCCCCTAAACTTTTACATATTTACACTTTTTCTCCAAGGCTCGGAAATTAAACTTCATCCTATTTTCCTATGTTTTATGACATGCTGATCATTTTTCGCTTCTATGGAAACATCAAATTCTCACTCTAACATGTACTTATGAACATTAGGTATTTTTACCGATTATGTCTTTTTACTCGTCTTCACGTAAAATAGCTTAGCAAAAGTTGTTTAACACAATTTAAAGCTTCATATTCTACCATAAAAAATAAAAAAAAACACATTTCACCTATGGGTATTTTTCCAAATATAAACCCTAGGTGAAATTATTGCTAGAATAAGCTTAATCAAGTTACTAGGACTCCAAAAACGTGAAGAACATTAAAAACGGGGCTTGGAATCACTTACTATGGAGCTTGGAAGCTTCAAACAAACCCTAACTATGGAGAACCCTTGAAATTTCGGCCTAATGAAGAAGATGAGCACATTTTTGCCATCTTTTCCCTTTTTAATTCTTTTATTTACAAAATGACTAAAATACCCTTCATTAAAACTTTAGTTATTTTTACCTATGTATATCCATTTTTTGTCCATGAAAATATAATGACCTAATTACCATTTAAGGACCTCTACTTCAATTATGCTCTTCAATTAATCCTTTAGCATCTAAAACTCATATTTATCAACTTTTGCAATTAAGCCCTAGTAGGCAAAGTAAACATGCTATCTATAAAATTTTCCATCGATACTCTAACACATGCATCTAATCACTCGGTAAATCATAAAATTAATCGCACTAGACTTTTCTGTCTCAGATTCGTGGTTTCACAACCACTGTTCCGTTTAGGCCCTATTTCAGGATGTTACAAATGATGAACATTTGCATGCATTATCATATTTGTTTTAGTTAATAAATCAAAATAGCCATTTTACTATTTAAACCCTTATAATTAAACATAAAAATCATGTAATTTTAAGTCCATTACTATCCACTCATATTATTAGTGGACTAATTATAAACTAAGAACTTATACACTTTAATTCTATAGCTATTTAATGCAATTAAACAATAGTACTCAACTTTTACGCGTTACGGGATTTAGTCCTTTTTACCGAATTAAGCATTTAAATGATAAAATTTCTTTGCGAAACTTTCACATAACTCATCTATCATACTGTAGACCTTATTAAAATAATAAAATAAATATTTTGTCTTCGTATTTGTGGTCTCGAAACCACTATTCTGATTTGACCTAAAAATGGGTTGTTATATTTTTCTTAAGCACTTCTACATATATAATTACCTATTTGCATCTGTCATTATCACTTGGTATATTTAATCTCTTTTTCCTATTTACAGTGTAATAAATTGAACTAATTAGTCTAAAAATAAACAACCTAAATTATTCAATTTCATGCTAAATTTACAATTTAAACAAACAACCTGGGTATATGCTCCTAATCGATAACTTGTATTTCTACAAGATCAAGCACACAGAAAACATGTAGAAATTAAAATTTTAAAAAACTACTAAAAGCGATAAAATAAAATAAAATTTAATTTTTTTTCCTAAGTTACCCCTACACTTTATTTGACACACTATCCTTAATATGCAATTGAAAGTATAAAGGAAAAAGGTTACCTGATTGGCGTGATACGTGCAACTCAATTGGGGGACTACTCCTCCTTTTGGTTTTAGCTCGCAACGGTAATGCCATCAAAATTGTCGGGTTTCGACAAAAGAAAAATTAAAATACACAAATATATTTAAAAAATACTAAATCCTAACTAATTAACAATAAAGTAAAAATTAAAAATCATCCCAAATAAAAATAGAGCACAAAATCAAAATGTTCAGAACTAGTCGGACTCAAATTCCAACTCCTCCATCATCAGGGCCTTGCCTCTCTCGTGCCTCATCGATGCTTTTGTAGCTCACCTTCTCGAAGTCTGGGCTAGATTGGGCAAGCTCCAGTCGTGGATCACCACACCGTTCGTTGATTAGCGGTCTAATCTAAACACTCGCTCATATTCTGGTGGCATGATTAGACTGTCTCCCATGTCTTGCATCCATCGGATCGCCCACTTGAAATAGGCATATCGGTGAGTCCCATCTTCTTTGTTGTGTGTGCTTTACCCTTTCTTTTCATCGGCTCTTGGGTGTCACTCCTATGTTTTGTTCTTTGCTTATTTTCACAATTTTTACTTGCGTTAGTGCTCAAGAAACTGGTCATACAAGTTGTTCCCAACCACGCTCCTTCTGGGTCTCGTGAATGGCTAAACCAGGGAAATAGGGGCGTCGGCTTGGTAGCATAGGGCGATGATCAAATGCGTGAAGTACATACTTTTCTTTCAATGTCATATACACTTGAGCATTTCCTCATGGATATAGCAGCTGACACAAATCTGCTCTCTCTACAAGATAGAAAAAAGAATAATCTCTCGATAGGCAATGACGTTAGAAGAATTTTGAGTTTGTTCTAGGCTGGTGCAAATAAATTTCATCCACATCTTTAGTAGAGGGGACATGATGGCCGTGTTAAATTTCACGAGCACTTCAGAGTTGGCTTGACGTGACCAATCTCCTCAACCCTTCATTAAATAATCGATTATACCTTCCATGTCAAATTCTTTGAGCATAAGTAAATCAACAAGTGATAAATCATTATAGGTACAATACGGGGCATCATAATATGGGTAAATCGCTCGAGTTGCAATTGACACCTCTTTTCACCAGATGGTAACGCGAATGATCATCACACCCCGTTGCTTGTGATTCTCCTTATCTTTTAGAGAGACATAGAATTCATAAACTACTGTGCCAACTGTTAGTTCGGTTGGGGTTGCACAAAATTTGTTCCAATGATGGAATTGTACTAATTCCCATATCTCATCGCTAGCGGACATGGTGAGATCAAACCCACTCTCTTATATAAATGAACGTTCACTCATTTGAAGAAAAAGCCTTTCAACTTTCGGGTTATGAGAGCGATTGACATCAACATTACTCAATGCCTAAGTGGAATATTATTTTCGTGATGTCATTTTTGAAATAACGTAAAATAACAACAAACCCAAAATGATATAAGTGATAAAGAACAAGTTTAGAACACAATACCTTAGTGGTTGTTAGTAAACCTTGGCTCTCGATTAATGTGGAATGTAACACTTATGTGGATCAGAGGTTGATAATGTGAAAATTGAAGCTTGATTGCAAAAAAGACGTACAGCGGCTCAAGGAGGGTGTTCCTCTTTTAGCGTGATTTATATGAGTATTTTTATGCCTAAAATTGGTGACTATAAATAGAATTTCAATAGGCTTTCTGCCTGAAACAACTCAATTTTGGTTGAGAACTAAAGTGTGTCGTGCCACAGCTTATGTGTGGTGCGACACGATGCCCTAACAATGTCCATTTTAGCTTTGAAGTGCTCGTGTCATGCCATAGCTTGTGCATGGTGTGAAACGACACTTTAACACCAGACATTTTTTCTCCAGAGTGTATCTATCATACCATGGCGTGACATGACATTGCTCTTAGCCCTTCGGGATGTGTCGATGCCCTCCAATCGTCCATTTTTGTCCCCGTTTAGCTTCCTTTCTTCTTATCGCGTCCAAAAACCTAAATTCTCCTAATTCTAATTTGTAATTACACTATAATTATCCTAAAATCTAACTATAAATGAAAAGTTAAGACTAATTTACAAACATTTACAAGTTTATTAAGGTTTAATGGCTAATACTATGCCGTGTTACCGGACGTGTCGACAATTCTCTAAACTTCACCATTGACTTCAATTGCCATTCACGGTCGTCATATACCTTCCAATTATTCTCATTCCTAGGTATGTCTCACCATTTGTCTTACTCTCTCGCACTACAAGTACCTGTACTTACACCACTCAGAAAATGCCTTCAATCAAGGTTGTTAAGGATCAAATTAAATAAAACATAATATTCCTCCTAGCTAATCTCCCACATTGGAAATCACTACCGCATTTGAACACTTCTATTTTGTCATCGATTTTTATAATTAATTGGTTTCGTTCGAGATCAATCATCAATTTAGAAGTGACTAGAAATGACCTACCCAATAGAATGGGGATTTCTTGATCTTCCTCAAATTCAAGAACTACAAAGTCAACAGGGATTATAAATCCCCATACCTTGAACAATACATTCTAGAGTACAACTTTTGAGTGCACCAAGGATGTAACAACCTAATTTTCAGTAGTGTCAAAAACAGTGGTTCAAGACCACTAAATCTGACGAGTGAGTTCGAAACTTTTATTATTTATTATTTACGAGTTAAGTGTGATTTTAGAAATATTTTTGAATTAGTGATTTGTGCTTTAAAAGAATTTATTAGGTTAGGTGGTTTTGAAACTAAGGTATCGAGACCTCAATTTCATAAACTGAGTCGTAAATATTTATAAAAATATTTACGAAATGTCATTAAGTTAGTATTAAAGTTTCGTTAGAAAATTTTAATGTTTTGATAGTTAATTAATTAAAAATGACTAAATTGAAAAAGGTGCAAAACTTGCTAAAGTAATAAAATAGCCTAAATGTTAAATGAGGAAGGATTTAAAGGGTAAATAAGCCTAAAATAAGAGGCTGGATGACATGAGTGTGGAAAAATCATGAAATTAGTGTGAACAATGGGTAAATTTGGAAATGGAATAAAACTTAATAGTTAAAAATAGGATTTAATTGAAAATCTAGACATTTCTTCATAATTCTCAGCCAAAAACAGCATTAAAGAACCCTTAAGAAGCTGGTTTTTCATATTTTGCTACATGTGAGTTCAATTCTTGCTCTTTTCTTGAAATTTTTGTGTTTTTAAAACTTTTACAATTAGGTCCAACTGTCTAATTCCTTATTTTTGTATTCTATAGGAAATTTTGAAAGTTACCATTAATGAGTGTTGGATGTTTATGATGAATTAACATGGATTTGAAGCTTTAATTTTGTTATATGATGATTTTATCAAGTAATTTCAATAGAAATTAATTTTAGTGCCTAATTGTGAAAAAGATTAAATGTAACACCCTGAATTTGGGCCTAGATGTATTGGGCCTTGAGTATGGGTCCGTAAGAAGGTTGTATATAAGTATTTAATTGTGCAAGGAAATGACACAATTAAATGTCTACTTTGGTGGTTAATGACCCTGAGAAGTGTTGGAGAAATCTTGGGTTCAAACCTGGGCTTTAGCAAAAATTTTGGTATTAAGTGAATAAAACCCTGAATGCTTGGATGATGGCCATTTAAATTATTGTGTTAAGTAAATGACACAAGGAAGCTTGTGGTCTAGTGGTTGTGGCGTCATTAAGGTTGCAAGGAAGCCTGGGTTCAAGTCTTGGCTCTTGCAATTTATTTTGGTTTTTCTTTTAAAGGAACCTGGACTTTGGCCTATAGACCTTATAATTAATTAAGGATAAAATATGACACAGAAAGAGCCTATGGTGAAGTGGCAAGGAGGCGTGTTGTGCAGCTGTGAGGTCTGATGTTCAAGTCTTGGGATGCGCAGTGGAGTATTGGCGAGAAGTTGGCTTTAAATAGAGCAAACAAGATGAGTTGGTGATCACTGATTTTAGGAGGGATTACTTCATGCCTGCTTAACCAAGGTTGGTGATCGTGGACTTCGACGTGTTCTCATAAACAAGTGTGTATTCACGCCTTTCTTTGTTGGAAGTTAGTAAAAGCCGAAAAGCTGAAGCTTCGGCATTTGAGGCCTCACGAGCGTGCGATCACTCGTGTGGTAAACCGAGCCCATAGACCATGGGCGATAGACTGTAGAGGCTGCCACGAGCGTTCTCGTGTACTGGGCCTTGATGGGCCACAATGGGCCTCGATGGGCCAAATGGGCCCATGGGCCTGCTTGTGTAAATCTAATTGTTAGGTGGGAAGTAGTTGGGCTTGTTATGTCTTCGTTTGGCCGAAATGGGCCGTGTGGGCCCAATGGGCTCATGGGCCCAATGGGCTTGTAGGCCCTACACAGATTAAATCCACGATAAGTGATAAATATTGGACTAGGCTATGTAAGTCACATAACCGTAACTAAATTTAGGCTGAATGGGCCACACGAGAGTGTGGGCCCACTTGGGCCGTGTATAGGTCTTAGGCTCATTTACACCGTTAGGTCTGTTTAGGTTACTTAAGTCGCTCGAGGCGACGGTGGACCTTCTGGTAGGTCGTTAAGACCCTCAGTTTGTAAAATTACCGTAATACCCTTGTAGTGTAAAATGACCTTAATACCCTTGTAGGGTAAAATGACCATAATACCCTGTATGGTAGAATGACGGTTATGCCGTTACGTTCCATATGACTGGTGTGCTTATGATTTACATTTATGATTGTACTAAGTATGACTTTGCATACACGTAATATTTATGACATGACATACCGCATGGGGTTGGGTTATTGTTGACGGAGGAAGTGTACGGCCTGTAGCTGTTTTGTACAAGGCTTTTAGCCTTTCTGTGATACTTATGGCTTTTAGCTGTTCTGTTAACTGGCAGCATTACTGCGATATTTACGGCCTTTATCCATTTTATCTACGGCGTTGAGTCGTTCTTTTGTCTTAGTGCCACAACCGGTGTTAAGCGGCCTAGACACATGCCCGTGCCTTTGGTTCATGTGACACTAATTCATAAACAGTGAGTTACACGGCCTATCACACAACTGAGTGACACACATGGCCTACCACACGGTCGTGTGGCATCGACAACCAAGTTTTCTAATGTTCAAAACTTGTAGAAAATTGGATTTTCGTTACACACCTGAGACCGTTTCGATGGGTAAGCAACCAGGGTGAATTCAAAACCTAAAAATGACAATTGAATGGCAAATTAAACTATTATTCTCCAATGAATTGCTAGAATTTACGCACCAATCCTAGTTATGTCAAAAAGTTTCAATACAAACCTTGAACCCGTAAAATAATCAACACTTACCTTCGCACAACGTAGAAATTCCTATATTTAAAGGGTTGAGGAATTGTTAACCTCAAGAACTTCGCCTAAAAGAAGACCAATCACGCACTTAAATAACCAATTCTAGCAATTCAAGCAAAAATACACAATTTCAATAAAACTAATGAAAATGACTTCCTCGACAAAACCACAACAAAATTTTAACAGAAGAAATCAAAACGAACCACAGAGAAAACTCACGATCGACAAAAATAAAAGAGGAAAAAAAAGAAAAAAGAAAAAAAAACTTAAACAGAACTAAAAGGGAAAAAAGAATAGTTAAGAATTTTAGAACAATAAATTCCCTTAACGGAATAATACTAAAAACGTTTCATCTTCACTTACGCAGAGATTTGATCACAAGACCAAAGACAATACAGAAGCTTAACCATTGAACCAGCAGGCTCATTCTTGACATAGATTTACACGGAAATTAACTTAAGTCAAAAATCCAGAGTAAAGGTTGAATCAAAAGAATAACAAAATTTTCCAAAAGTGAGAATTGAACACCTGCTCTCAACACATGAATAAAACACTTAACCACTAAAGCAAATTCATAACTATTGATAAAAATTAACAAACAACAATTCAAAAATTCGGGGTGTTACACTCCCCACTTGAAGTTCAAATGATCCCTCCAACTGGGATTATAGGTATTTGAATACAGGTTTTGCCCCCTATTAACTACGTAGCTTACCTCCTCCGATTGGTTTTCCAAATGTGGCTCCGCTCTTGTCGGCTTGGTGAGTGTCTCCAAACAGTTGAGCTTCTCTAGGATTTGTTGGAATCGATCATCGTCATTTTCTTTGTTCACCACTTTCACAGTTAGAGGCTTAGATTTATCAATAAACCTTTCATTGGGCCATATGTACGAATTCATGGCCATGGCTTCTATGATTTTATAGGCTTGTTCGCACGTATGGATAGGGTTGTTCAAATATTAGCCGAATCGAACTAGTAGTAACCTAACTTTTTAATCCTTTAACCATTAACTGAGTTGATTTTTATCATAAAAATATAACCAAACTGAAATATTTCGATTAATTCGGTCGGTTAACCGAACTAACAGAAATTTATATGTTTTTTTATGGTCAAAACAAGTATAAAACATATAAAAAAATGATAATGTTCATTTGACTGAATTATTCGAATTAATCGAATTAATAGAATTAAAACTACATATAATTTGTATTATTAATTATTAAGTTCAGTTAATTTAGTTAATTCGATTAATTACTCGATTTTGAACTGAATTAACCAATAACCAAACTTCCAAAAAATTATTAACCGACCTTCAACCGAATTAGATCAGTTAACTAATCGATTACCCGAATTACATTGGTTCGATTAGTTATTTCAATTTTAACTGAAATTTGAACACCACTACGTAGGGAACTTGAGAGATCCACTGGATGCTCTGTCTAAGCTAGACCTAATGTGTTTGTCAACACCATTGTAGAATATTTGAATTTGGATCCATGCTTGCAGTCCATGATGTGGGCACTTTCTTAGCATTGTATTGAAACGTTCTCACAACTATACAGGGGCTTACCTTCGTATTGTTTAAAATTGTCCATTTCTCGCCTCAACTAAATGGTTTGACTAATTGGGAAAATTTATAGAGAAAATTTTTCGCAAGATCATTCCATGTGGTGATGGAACTCGGTTCTAGAGAATCTAACCAATCAGGCGCGTTGTCGCATAGTGAGAACGGAAATAACTGAAGATGCACCGCATATTCAAATAACAGGTTTGCTCGAGGTAAATTAATTACCATGGGTGGATTAGCGTTCATTGCGGGACGATTGCATCTAAGTATTTGTTCTGGATCTAGGTATGGTTCAATTGGAGTGCTAGAGCTTCAGGCCATAAACGACTTGAAAGGAGAATAAAAATAAAAGTTAGAAACTAGAATTAAAAATTTAAAAATGTATATATAGGCATTAACTTTCCTACTTATCTTATTAATTGTAAAAATATATTTCACAATTTATTGTCGAAACCTCCTCCCGGCAACTACGCCAACAACTTGACCGTCTATAAAAGATACTTATTTATAGTAAAGTATAACACCAAACAAATAAGAGATTAGAATGGCAGTGTCCTCAAGTGCACGAGTCAAATTGTAATACAGTTTAGTACAATGAAATACTTGAAAGTATTCTGAGGATCGTACCCAAGGGAGGATGGAATAAATGATGAAAATGTTTTTACAAGAATTAGTCCAAGTAGTAGTAATTAATTCCTCTGTTATGATAAACCATAAAATAGACTTAGGAGATAAATTAAATAACAAAAACAAATAAATAAGAAAAATAAAAAAAATAAAAATCAATAAGCAAATCAAGGAGATTAACTTGCTTTGGGGTTTGTAACTAACCTTGAATTAGGGTTTTAGGGTGGTTAGCTACCGATCAACCAATTATTACCTCTCAGCCTTTAATTATCTAATCAATTGGTTAATACTCACTTATCTCTCGATCTCACTTTCTCAACTAGGATAAATTACGATTTACTCAGTTCAAGTTATCTCCCAACCTTGTCTAGCCTATTATAATTTCATAGGTTTGTCAATCCTAGTAGTTTAAACACACGTAATTTATACCAACAACTCTATTAGGAAAACCATAAATCCTCCTTTAATTACATCCCCATCTACTTGTTAATCTCTCCGAAGGGATTTAGCAACTCATGTTATTTATAATTTCAATCTCAATTGAACAAATCATGTGAAGAACACGATTGATTCGAAAGAAAAAACAAGATTTGAATAATCGTGAATTTAAAATTAAATGGGGACGAAGTAGCAAATTGATTTATTGGAATAACTAAATAAATCGAATGCAAAGAAAAGATAAACTAAAATACTTCGATAAAATAAATAAACCCTTGGATTGAAATCGATTCCAAGAGGAAAAACAACTAGTTTATGAAAAGTTGAAAGAAAATTAATCTAATCCTACACCTAAACTACTAGTGTTTTTGAAGGCGTCTAGGACGACTTAGTTACATTAAACCCCTAATGTCTTATTTATAGAACTGTTGATAGCCCAAATTAAGTATTTGAAACATCATAGGTCTTCATACAAAACTAATTGCGTAGATGAAAATAGCCACGGTATTCTTGGGCAACACGTCGAATTGTGTTGCGCCACACAATGTCTATGGCACAACAGGACATGCAATTTATGCATTAATCGTTTGTTTTGTGCTTTGACGTCCCGAGATGCTTGTGCATCACTAGTCCCTTGCTTCCATGTCAATTGGGCCTTTAAATTTTCATCCTACACACTCAGTTAAATATATTAGTACTACCTAAGACCCATGTCGACCTATTGGGTTCACAACATTTACAAAATGTGTTAAAAGAACACTTATTTTATTAATATTTAATCCTAAGGCCTAAATACTGAAAATGCAATATAAAATACTAAATTGCATAGAAAATAAGTTCTTTAACCTCAAAATTGACATGAATTAACTATTAAATTTGATGGTAGGTCAATTCACTCCTTCCTTTTTACATACCCCATTTTTATTTTTTGATTTAAGGATGACCCATATACTTATTTTCTTTTCATTTGATGATATGAAGTTTAATTTTATGACGTAAAGGTCAATTTTATCATATTCCAAGTTGTACCCTAGTTCACGTAGACGATATGCCAGATCTCATGGTGTAAATAAAATAAAATAAAAACAATTATCGTAAGTTCATACGCATAGCCATGTAAATCTGAAAGGCTGATGGTATTTTGGTAATACATGGGAGGATCTTAAGCCTATTAACCTGAGCAACTTTGAGAGATGATAAGCTCTTGGGAAGTAATGGTAGAGAGAGAGAGAGGGGCAAAATGAGATGAGAAATAAAGAAAGAAAGAAAAAAGAGGAGAGAGAAATTAAATGTAAATTTGTTTTATTTTTATATAATATTTAATTTAAACTTTATTTATTTATTTAAAAATAGTAGATCTAATAATATGATTTGTCAATAAAATTTAGCAGGATGTAATGGTTGGACAAAAAATGTTAATAAAATGAAAGTTTATATGTTATTTTATGAATAATTTTAAAAATATATATATTTAAATGATAAAAGCGCTATAATTTAGTGGCATATTTTCATTTAAACCTTTAAAAAAATCAAATATATTAATAAAAATAGATTCCATGTGGGTTTAATACATATTTCAATTTTTTTTATCTAAAATAGAACATTTCATTAATAAAAATTAAAATGAGTAAATTTCTTAAATAGTCACCTAAATTTTAAAGTATCTCTATTTTCGTCAAAGATAATATTTTTTTGTTAATTTAGTCACCTTCGTTAAGTCAATTTTCCATTTTAGTCATTTTACTCTTAAAATGTGTTTGGTCACCAAATGGAACACTAACGTGACCTGATATAATAATAAATTTAGTCTTCAATATTTCTTCATTTTGTTAATTTAGTCATGATTTTGAAATTTTTAACAAATCTATTGAAATATGTTGCATTCACATGGGGCTTATGCACTGTGTATGTTTATTGTTTGTATTAAAGTGAATGACAAGTTTGGATTTCTTTGGTTATTAAAGTGTAAAGCAGGTTTGGATGTCTTTAGTTATTGTCTGCCATGTGCATAATAGAAATTAATTTCTTTGGTTATTTCATCATATTCTGTCTGGTGATTGCATCATTGTGAGAAAATTTGTTTATGGATTAAGAGTCTAAAATTTAGCAAATCAATGAATTTTCATTTTATAATTTGGTTGTTTCATTTAAAAAAAATTTAATATATAGCCTTAGCTATAAAGTACTATTAGTTGTCAAGAAAGAGATGGTTGTTTCCTATTTTTAAGACTAACAGTATCAAGCTTCTTATGTTTTGGTTGTTACCTTTAAGATTCTACTTCAAGCTTTTACTTTATTTTGTTAACCCTTGATTTGTTTGCACGTTTAGAAAAAAGTTCATTTGGGTTAACTAACTTGGAAAGAATCAGATTATATGAATATCCAGTGTGAATAGGAATCTAAAGTTTAAGAACATTTTTTAAATGTTGATTCAAATGTGATTATTGTTTGTATCAAATTATATGGCAGGTTTAGATTTCTTTGATTATGAAAGTGTATGGGAGATTTGGATTTCTTTGGTTATTGTTTGTCATGTGCATGTTAGAATGAATTTGTTTGTATTAAAGTGTATGCCATGTGCATGACAGAAATATGTATTGTATTATGTGATGTCTTTTTCTTGGTTATTGTCTGTCACTGCTTAGGTTGTGTATGCGAAAGACCCCACTGTCTTTATTGATGTTAAATTCTTTATTGATGTTAAATTTGTTTGGCATGTTTACTTGATGATAAATTTAATGAGAGTGAAGAAGAACTATCTGATTTTGATGTGTCAGATAGTGATGATTTTGAAACATTAAATAATGTTGGAATGAATATAAGTGATAGGGTTAAGATTAATTTAGATGGCATAAACATAGATGATATAGAAGTAGGGGAACTGTCTGATAGTAATGATCTTAAAACCTTAAATACTGCACATGAATCTTAGATGATATAGAAGTAGGGGAACTGTCTGATAGTAATGATTTTGAAACCTTAAATACTGCACATGAATCTGACTCTGATAGCAAAAATTGGCCTGAGTTCAACTTAGATAGTGATAGGAATAATCCAAAATTTGAGGTTGGATTGTTATTTTCGAACAAAGACAGTTTAAAAGAAGCTGCTAGACAGAATGGTAGGCTGAATAGTTATTTTATTAAGTTCCCAAAATATGATCAAAAGAGGTTAAAGGTAGTTTGTAAGTCAAATTGTTCTTGGTACATATAGGCCTTTAGATTGAACCCATTTAACCCTAGTGACCAGACTTGGCAAATTAGGAGTTTAAACCCTAACCATACTTGTTTTAAGGTCTTTAAAAATAGAAATATAACTTTAACTTGGCTAGCTCAACATTATAAAGAGAAGTTCATTGCTGATCCTGATTATTCTTTGACATCATTGCAACAAATGTCAAAGGAGATTTCCTTTGCCTTGTCTCTCTAACCAAATGTAAGAGGGCTAAACTTAAGGCAGTAGAATGAATTGAAGGAGGTTATAAGGTATAATATGATAAAATATAAGGGTACCTGTTGAAGGTTAAGACCCAAAATGTTGTAATAACAACAATCTATTATCTAGATAACAAGTTTTTCCAAATGATGTATGTCTGTCTGCAGGCATGCAAAATTGAGTATAAGGCTAGTTGTAGGAGGATAATAGATTTATATGGATAATTCTTGAAGGGCAACTTTGGTGGTTACCTACTAGCAATTGTTGGGATAGATGCAAATAATGAAATCTATCCTATTGCATATGTTACGGTTGAAAGTGAAAACCAAGCATCATGGTGTTGATTCATGAGTAGCTCTCGTTGAACTTGAAATTTGTGAAATCATATAAGACACCTTTCATGTTTAACAAATAGAAGGTAAAACTCTATTTGTTTTCTTTGCTTGTTTTTTATTTATTTAGGATGTATGCTAAAGAATTAAACTATTTTTATTATGTTTGCAGGGACTTGTAGAAGCAATGTTCATGTTGTTTCCTAATGCAAAAAACAAGACACTGTTTTAGACACTTACATGCCAATTTCACGAAAGCTTCTTTCAAAACAAAGGCATTGAAAGATTTTTTTTGGAAATTTGCCAGAGCAAGCACTCCAAAGGATTATGAGGATGTCATGCTGAACTGAAGAATACCAGTCAAGATGCTTATGATTGGTTGAAAGGAAAGAACCCTACTCATTGGTCAAGGTTTCACTTCTCATTAATGAGAAAGTTTGACATGTTGGTGAATAATCTTTGTGAATGCTTTAACAAGGTAAACCCCTATTTATTTTCTATTTGCAATTCATTAAAAAGCATGCCTGATATTCATTTTTGTTACTTACTGGTAGCTGATATTGGAAGCAAGAGGGAAGCCCATTCTGATCTTGATGGAAAAAATTAGGACCAATATTATGCTACTAATTGTCAAGAAAAAAGAAGAAGCTAAAAAAAATTAAAAGAAACTTGTGTCCAAATATTAAAAAAAAGTTGGATGCTAATATCAAATATTCAATGAGGTAAATAGATCTTTTTTAAATCTATATATGCATTTATTCTGCCATCACATGCTGGTGGGACACATCACATGCTACCTTTACTCTGAGTATGATATGTTAAAATGTTTTTAGGTGTTTTCCACCACATGCTGGTGGGGAGAGATATCATGTTGAATGTGGTCCAGATAGCCAAAATATGGTGGGCCTAGTTGAGAATTCTTACTATTGTAGGAATTAAGAGATCATTGGCATCCCTTGCAATCATGTGGTAGCTATCATTCATCTAAAAGATGAGAACCTTGAAACTTAAGTAGAAACCTGGTACACTAAGGAAACTCAGCTTGCGGCTTACTTTAACTTCATCAAACTAATAAGAGGTTTTAAGCAATGGGAGCCTGTGCCAGACATGCTACCAATACTGCCTCCACTAAAAAGACCACTTGGAAATCCTATTAAGATGAGAAGGAAAGAACTTGATGAACAAAAAATAACAATAAAACTGAAGATGATCAAGAAAGGGGTGGAAATAGAATGCAGTAAATGCAATAAATTTGGCCACAATAAGAGGAGTTGTAGAAGGGAAGTCGACCAAAACCTTCTAGTAAGTCATAGTTCTTGGCTTCATAACTTTAGTTTTCATATGCAATATGTTTGATGGATTTGACTCGTTCATATAGGTCACAAGACAAAAAGTTGATGTTCATAACCAAGTGGCTACTCCAACTTATCAAGAAGTCGCCTTAACTCACCAAGAAGTTATCCCAAGATAAAAGCTTCCATTCAAGAGGAAACCAGCTGGACAACCAACCACTGTTAGATGGATGCCTTCTACTCAAGAGTCATCTGCCTCAGACCCATCGATGACACTATGAACCAAAATTGCAATTTAAAAGTTTATTTTAGCTAACTATTTTGAGCTTATTATGTAAATTTGCCTATTATTGCTACTGATTTCTTAACTTAGGCAGATTCTTTTTTTTTTTTTTGTAAATTTGCCTATTATTGCTATTAGTATCTAAACTTAGACAGATAGTTAAATATTTTTTTGTAAATTTGCCTAAAATTCAACTCAGTTCAATTGTACTAAATTGTAGGCAAATTTGACAATAGTTTGGCCTTCTAAACATATGTATTTACAAGGTTGGTTGTATGATCTTCTTTTTGTAAACAGTTTGGCCATAATTAATGAATGAAGTATAATGTTTTGCAATATTTTATGCTTTTGTTTCATCTGTACAAAAATGGTTCTTGTTTCTAACCCATTCCATAAAGCAAATTAGGGATTTAAACTTTCCAATCAAAGATTCCATAAATTAAACACTGCCTCCTTCTTGAACATAAGTTGATTCCTCAACAATAACAATAGTCACTAAAGCCATTTAACACTGTTTTTGCAAAAAAAATTACCTGGTTTTCCATTTCAATAACAACAATAACAATACTAGCATTCACTAAAACCAGTAGTCATATAAGCTAGTTTTTCATTTAAACAACAACAGAATTATAAATAACATCACCATCAACCATGGTTTTCTCTCCCTCCTCCTTACATCCTCCAATGTCCTGACTTTTTTCAAAACACCCAACAACACAATTCGTGACCATCGCATCAATGGTGGATCAAACCAGGTTAAAAAATGACATGGATTTTGAAACCCACTCCCATACTTCTTACACCTAAAAAACCTTCCACTTGGGTTGTCATTGGACCAAGAAGTCCTTAAATTGGCTGGGTTTCCACAGTAGCACACCAGAATCATGGTCGGAATATCCATTTCTTTTTTCTTCTTCTTATTGTTGTCCTCATTCTCCTCCTCCTCCTCCTCCTCTTCTTCTTCTTCTTCTTTATTCTTCTCTTCTTTTTCTTCTACTGCCCAACCTAGCTAGGGTTCTTAAATTGGGGTCGTTTCCACCGTGGGATGCCAACGCGGCCAGTTAACATGACAAGTTAGCTTTTCATTACAGACACAACGGAAAATGGTTACTGGGGACTAGTTTTTTATTTTTCTAAAGTTTAGTGATTGAATTGTAAATTTTCAAAGTTTAATGACTGTTTTGTTATTATAATCAAAGTTGAGTGACTGTTAGTGTACTTTACTCTAAATTTTATTTTAAATACCATAAAAAGCTTAATAGAAATGGAGTTGAAGCAAAAATTTGTAGAAAAACTTTATTTTCTTTTCATTTTTGACTATTGTTCTATTTAATGCATTTACATCCAGATTGTTAAAAGTACCTCCAGATTGTTAAAGTTCCTCAAGATGACATCCTTCAAATGTGCCCCTTCTAAATATATTTAATTTTTTAAAAAATATATATTATTTAAATTTTTTGAATTTTTTATATATTTTTATAAATTTTAATTAATTTTTAATTTTTTTAAAAATATTTTTTTATATTTTAAATTTTTAGAATCAAGACCAAATTGACTATCAATTCATATCTAAATATGCCAATTCAATTACCACAAACACATCTCAAACCATTTACTAAATCATACCATTTCAACAAGGCACTAACATTGCCAAAATCATGCATTAGGTAAGTTTCAACTATATACAACATTCAAAGGTAGCATCTGTAAAACACTTATATACATGCCACAAATCTAGACCTAAAATGATTAAAATGCTAGTGATTTAAAAATGGGATAGTGTGAGCTTCGAACGATCCGCTTGATGTGTCCCGGAAGGTAAAATCTACAAGGGAAGGGAAAAAAACAGGGTAAGCATATTGAATGCTTAGTAAGCCCATATGAAATTTACTTAATTTACCTTGAAAATTCAATGAACTAAACATTTAACACGATAACAATTCAATTTGGCATTCTTTGGCCCATGTTAAGATAGCTAATGCATAACATCATATACAACCAATCGGTTAGTAAACTTTCATAAAATGAACTTGTAACAATGATCATATATATAAAAACTCAAATTAGAAAAATAAATGATTCAATTCTTATCTAAATCATTTCAATATTTCCCATTTCATTAGGTTAAGATTTCTCCCGAGAAAACTATAGTAACTTGAACTCGGATACACGAGACTATTTTGCTCACACAAGCTGACATCATATCAAGGTTATCAGTCTAGGATACATATATAACTGAGAATCTATAACAAATTTTGGATCTCATATCATCATGGAAATCCCTGATCAATTTCGTATTTAACCCTAATGACATGCCATACGTATCCTAATCTTTTACTAAGTTCACATGGGCATAATTATTGTAATAATATAATTTCAAGCCTTATATTAGAACACATATGTCAAAAAAAATCCTGTAAACATGTAACATTCGTGTACCTTATACCTTTTAGTATAGTCAACATTTTCATGTTTTACAATTCAGCCCATAATTAGCCAAATATGTCGATTTCCACAAATTCACTTAAATATAAACATACAATTGAAACAAATACAATTTAAAAAATAATTTAGTAAGTTCCATATGAAATTACCTGACAAAACAACAAACAAACGGATCTTTAAGGACTAATCGATAATTTTACCTTTTCCTTAATTTTCTACAAATTAGGTTAATTCCTGATCTATACAATTACTCAATTCAATTTATGAAAACTTTTATGCCATTCCTTAATATGCATCAACCAATTTAATTTCCTTTTTCAAATTCCCCTAAAGTTTTGCATTTCATTCAATTTAGTCCCTAAAATCGAAATATCAATATATTCCAATTTCGAGCTTCAAGTTTGAAACCGATCTTAATTACATCCTTTTAGGACCTTCTATTATCAATAATTACAAAAAAAAGCACATAGAATATTCAATTTATACACTTTAGTTCTTTTTAACAAAACTAATAATTAAAATTTACAATCTAGTACTTTTTCACATCTAAGCTTAGAATCTAACAATTTAACACCAATTTCTTCAAGAAATTATTTAATGTCAACTTTTAAAAACTTCAAAATTTACATGGACTAGCTAAATCAAGCTCTCATGACCTCAAAAACATAAAAATGACAAGAAAAAAACTTTATTGAACTTACAAATTAAATGCTGAAAGTTTTGAAAGCTTCAAACCGTAGTCTTTCTTTTTGCTACAGTGAAAAAGATGAATAGAAGAAATGAAATGGCATTTGTTTCTTTTAATTAGTTTTATATACTTAATCTTAATTAAAACTAGAGGTGTGCATGGGCCGGGCCGGGTCCAGAAAAAATTTTATGCCCGCTTTTTGGGCCCAGGCCTGGCCCAGCCCGAAATATGGGCCTAAAAATTTGTCCAAGCCCAACCCAAAAAAATTGATAGGCCAGAGCCCAGCCCGGCCCGGCCTATATTAAAATATTTATTAGCTTATTTCATTAAATAAAAAAATTAAAAATATAATAAATCAAATACATTTAAAAACATAAAAACAAATATTAAGACAATAAACAAATATCTAATAGTTATGATACAATTTATAATTGACACCAAATGGCTTCATCTTATTTAAATATCTACCACAAGCCTAACAAAATCAACTATAGTTTGACAATAATTAAATAGTCATTGAAACTCCAAAAATAGCCAATTTTCAGTATTATAAAAAATAATAGACTAAAAAGTATTTAGAGCACGAAGTAGCGACAAAAAAATATTAAAGGGAAAAAATAAAAGCAAAGCCTGATAGAAATCATTAGGCTAACTACCAATATTGATATAAATAAGAACACAAAATTAAGCCTATGAATAATCAAGTAAATTAACATACAGATCAAGCATTTTCAAAACGAAATAAAATACCCATAAAGTATATCAAACATTTCAAATCACTATAATTTATAACAACATATATATCAAACCTTCCATATCTTTACTTGTCTGTCAGTATCACCAACCAAAGCCACAAAAAACTACATACATAAATGAATTGGACTCGAAATAATTAAGCATTTTGCAACTATATTTTTCTCTAACCTATCTTTTTCATTTCATTTTTTTCTCATCACTTATTGTTCAACACTATATTAGGATTACAATAATACATTTTTAAAAAAAATATGTACCAAGAAAAATATATAATTTTTAATATATAAATTAAAGTTTACTAACTTATTTATTTGATTCTAAATTAAAATTTTATGTTCTGGAATTTTATTTAAAAGAATTCTGAATGTAGATTTAAAAATTAAAATAATATTGAAATAAAATATAAAGCTTAAAAAATAGTACCTTACTGGCTCACTCGATAAAAAACACACAAAGCAATTAGCCTACATGCATTACTATTATTATAATAAAACCAGTGATTAATTATTGTAATAAACTTTAATTTAAACCCTAAGATAGTATATAAGATTAAGTAGCATTAATGATGTTTGGTTTCCAGTGGTTAAAATTAAATAATCTAGGGAAATTAAATTAATGGTAATTGTAATTAGGTAGTTAAGAGAAAGCAGATCCATGTATGTAAAGGTGTGCATGGCAGTAGTGAAGAAGAAGAAGAAGAAGCTTACAGTAAAGAAGAGGCTTTCTAAGACAAAGTAAGGCACAGCAACAGTCTTCAACAGCTGCAGCCAACACTATGGGGAGCCTTAGTAAGGACCAATCTTTGGGAAGCACCGAGACCGCAAATGAGAAGATAGAGACAACTAGATCTATTACCGAGACTGCAAATGAAAAAGCAAAAATGAAGAAGCTGAGCTGAACTTGAGGCTAGTTGGAGGTGGCCGACAGACAACTGGATCGGTGGAGGTGGAGGTGAGCTAAGGATTTGGGTTTTGGAAATGGGAATAAGGGGAGGAAGAGGAAGGCAGCAGCAGCACAAAACGAAAGTGGAAAAAAAGGGTAAGGGTAAAGTTAAAGTTAAAAATAAAAAAGGGTTAAAAAATAAATAATTTAATATAAAATTCGGGTCGGGTCGGGCCGAGCCTAGGCTAAAAAAAATCTTACTTGGGGCCTGGCCCGTTTTTCTAAACAGGCCTCATTTTTTGTCAAAGCCCATTTTTCGGGCCTATATTTTTACCTGAACCCCCCCATTTTTCTGGCGGGCCTTCGGGCCAGGCCGGGTGGCCCGGCCCATGCACACTTCTTAATTAATTAAAACTTAATTAACAAAACTTTAAGATTAATTAGACAAAGGTTAGTGGATTTTAAATCATCCACCATTGTTTGACCATTTAAATATAGTTTAATTACTCTTTTGGTCCTTTGACTAATTAAAAATCTATAACGATAAATTTTTATAATTTAGTTATTGTACCTTAATTAACTATTAATTCGGCTAAATTATTAGACCAAACTTATATATATTTCTATACTAGCCTCATAAATATTAAATATTAATATTTACGAGCTCGAAAACAAAAATGAGATTTCAAAACTGTTTTTTTTATACCACTAAAAATTAGATTGTTACATGACCTTTTGTCTTGATTGCTCTGAGAATGTCTCGAGTACATATGCAATATAGCCTCCACTGTTTGGTTATTGGTCTTTGCAAACAACATAACATCATTCGCAATATATATATATATATATGTATGAGAGATAATCAAACCTCTACGAGATGTACGAATTCCTTTCCATGTCCCTTTTTTGACTTCAATATTTTTCAAATTTAGAAATTCTATATAGAGGACAAAGATATAAAAAGACAATGAATCTTTCCTAATTGCTCCAGAGGGTTTGAAACTTGCTACCTTACCACAATTTACAAGGAAATCCATTGATGTACACGATATACAACATAGAATAAGTTGTATCCACTTCTCTACGAAGTGAAAGAAGAAAAACCTTGTGAACGAAGTCCCGTTCAAGGCGATCATAGGCGTTCTTCATGTCTAATTTGAAAATCATAGAACCCATTAGACCTTTTACTTTGTTAAAGAGTGCACAACTTCTTGCACAATTACATCATTAACACAATTTTGGCTACCTTTAATAAAACTCCTTTGGATAGACAAAACAAGCTTAAGGAGGAGGGGTCATAGTCTTTCAACACAAATTTTAATGATTATCTTGTAAGTTGAATTGGAAAGATTGATAAGTTGGAATTGGTGAATGGAAGTAAGGGCATTAAGTTCTTGGATCAAAGGATGAGAGTTTCATTAATATTCTTAGACACTGAACATGAAGTAAAATTTTCTTTCACCATTTGACAAACTTTTTCTTTTATTGTGTCCCAATATTTTTTATAGAACAGAGGGTGCATACCAGCTAGACCAAGGATCTTACGTAATGCCTTAAAAATTTTGGTATCGAATTTTGCATTGAATCGAGATAAGTTTAGTGAAATTTCTGAATAACTTGTAATGTAATCCTTTTATAATATTATAAATTATGTCGTAACCATTTTTTTGAAAAAACGAGAATCGACTTAGATTTTGAAAATGAAAACGAATATAGGAGTGGCCACCAATCCTTTTTGATGAGGTGTGATCGGGTCACCACGATAATTTTTGGTCTACGAAAATCAAAAAATGAGTTCGGGAGTCGGTTACGCACGAGGAAGGATTAATACCCTCGATACGCCCAAAAATCGGTATCTAGTTGATTAATTAGTGTCTTAGTGTCGAAAATTGAAAACTTAAAATACTTTGAAATACGATCCCTCTCTTTGTAAAAAAAAACTCGAATATTAAAGAACTTCTCGTCTCGAAGTAATAAAATGTCACGCCCAGTAAGTTAGGACACGACATCTCGAACTTTGAGAATGAGCATTTATTTCAACACTCGTATCGTGATTTAAAAGAATATTCCGTTATTTAGGTTAAATGAGAAAAATCGAAACCCAGTAAGTTAGGGCACGATTGTCTCAAATTACCATATACGAGATATTACTTTTATGAAAGAATTATTTTAATGTATTGAGTAAAAAATATAACGTGATTCATGGTAAAACATAAAAGCAAATTATGACATTAATATGTATAAATACATAATAATATGTGCGATAGTGTCAAAAACAATAATATGAGCAATTATAAAAGATGAAATAATAGCAAGGCTAGTAATATGTAAATATAAACAAATACATGAGGAAAATGAAATGATCGAATACATAAGTAAATAAATGAATAAATAAAAATAAATAAAACATGACAAAATAAAAATGACAATGATAACGAAAACGATAATAATAATAATATAAATAATAGTATAAAACGGTAATAATACATATAGTATTAAACATGATAATAATAGTAATAATGTAAATATGAAATAGTAGGGAACACATATATGTAAAACATATAATACTAGAAAAACATATATACAATATTTATTGAAAACAGTAATAATATATATAAAAATAATAATAATAACGATATATAAATATATACATATATGTATTAAAATATATAGTATTAAAAATATCCATAAAAATAAAAATACAATATTAAAAGATATATATATACGTAATATACGAAAAAGTGTATGCGTAACATAATATTAAAATACTTACATAGTACATACATATTAGAAATAATAATAATGTTAACTATTAATAATATTTTAAAAATATATACATTAAAGATATATACATATAATAAAACACATGCTAATATTAATAAGGATAGTAGGGATGATATAAAAATATGTACATGAAATAGGATAAAAAACATATAACTAATAATACTAACGATGTATATATAATATATATAGAAGCATATACGATACACATACATACTAGAAATGATAATGATGTTAAAAACAATTATTAATAATATTACATAAGTATTGCGATTCTGGAAGAAATTGCAAGAGGCTCAAGGAACAAAGTTGAATTTTAGTACTGCTTTTCATCCTCTAATTTACGGTTAGACTGAGAGAGTTATTCAGGTTCTCGAAGACATGTTGAGATGTTGTATTTTAGAGTTTGAGGGAAGTTGGGAAAAATATTTACCATTGATTGAATTTACGTACAACAACATTTTCCAAACGAGTATAAAGATGGCACTGTACGAGGCTTTTTATGATTGTAATTATCGAACTGCTCTATACTGGACAGAATTGAGTGAGAAAAAGATTCATGGGGTAGAATTGATCAGAGAAACTAAAGAAAAAGTGAAAGTGATTTGCGACAGTTTAAAAGTAGCTTCTGTAACACCCCTTACCTGAGACCATCGCCGGAGTAGAGCACAAGGCGTTACCGGACTTAGCTTACTAATTCGGGGCATAAAAATTTACTTTTAAAATTAATTTAGTTTAATTCTTTCAATATGTCCCTAAAAATGATCCTCAATACCCTAAAACATGAAATTGAAATGGTTCGGGAAAAAACTAGAATCAAAAAAAATTTTCCGATCAGTTAAACAAATCAAAACAATTTATTTCATCTTTCATAAATAAACTGTTCATCTGCGTCATAGTCACTAAATAAATCATAACTCGAGTTACGAAACTCAAAATTAAAATCCGTAAATTTTATATGAAACTAGACTCATATATCTTCTTACTAAATTTGTTTCAGAATTTTTTGTCTAGCCAATTAGGACAGTTTATTAGTTAAAATTTCCCCTATTTTAGTGTTTGGCTGTTCTGACCTCTGTTCACTACGAATTAGTTTTCTCCCTGTACAGAATTCAAATAACCATGTTGTTTATTTCTATTAAAAGTAGACTCAATAAGGAATCTATAAATATAAAGTATAACTCCTAATTATTTTTTTTATAATTTTTAGTGAATTTCTAAAGTCAGAATAGGGGATTCAGAAATCACTCTGACCCTGTCTCGCCAAAATTTAAATATCTCATAAAATACAACTCCTTTATTGGCATTCACTATCTAAATTCATTTCTACTATTTTTAATGATTTTTCAAATTCACGTCATTGCTGCTGTCCGATACTGTTTTAAAGCTAATTTTACCTTTTTCATGATTTCCAGGGAATAACTAGCATTTAGGCATACATAACACCAAACATGTCCTTGATTAGCTATTCCAATAGCTAATCATTATCAAGAATTTACATACCATTCCTTAGCCATATCATAAGATCATACACACAAAATGGCTACGATGTTATACATGCTATACTCAAAATGAAACGTCTAGCTATACCAAAATAATCCTTGTGATAGTGTTCCCGGACCTCTGACGTACTTTACGATTCCCGAGTTAGCTTGACAAAACTATAAAAAGAAGGAAAATAAAGGGGGTAAGCATTAAGCCTAGTAAGTTGGCATGCAAATAAAGTTGGCATGCAAATAAATAACAACATTCATAAGAATTATCTTACTACTTGGCGTGATACTACTTAATGCAACTTCATTAATTATCATAGACATATTTTAAACTTCTTCACTTACTCACTTACTTACTTACTTACTTAATCAAATTTATTAATACATCTTTCTTACATTTTTCCTTATCAAGCATACATGAACATTATATACTTACCTTTGCTCTTCTAGCATGAACTTGTCTTACCTTTTTAGTATAACTCGTCTTACCTTACCTTACCTCGATATTCTCTTTAAATTTTCCTGTTGAACCACTTGGAATACGAAGGATACACGGGTACCTTACCATTGCCATGACTTTTCATGGTCTTACGTGGTATCCTTTTGAAACTTACCATTGCCATGTCTCGACATGGTCTTACATGGTATCCTTGCCTTATGAACTCACCAATGCCATGCCTTGGCATGGTCTTACATAGGACCTTTGCCTTATAGTAACTTATCAATGCCATGTCTTGACATGGTCTTACATGATTTGCTTGCCTTAGAAACCTTACCAATTGCCATGCCTTGGCATGGTCTTACATAGTATCCTTAAACCCTAATGTCATGACATTTGTATCCTACACTAAAATTACTTCTCTGCCAATTCATGCTTGAGTCTTCTTTGAATAATTTCATAAAATAAACATACACATGCTGGAAATTAACAACATTAACATAAAATAATAGAATATTGCATTTATTTACTGCAAACTTACCTCGAAACAAAATACGATTAACTATATCGATTTAGTCCACTATCTTTTTCTTTCCCCAGTCTAACTCCAAATTTCGTTCTTCTTGATCTATAATAACAAATTTAGCTTATGTAATACTCACATTTATTAAAACAGTCCTCGACTCAAACTTTTGCAAAATTACACTTTTGCCTCTAAACTTTTACATATTTACACTTTTGTCCCAAGGCTCAAAAATTAAAATTCATCCTATTTTCTTATGTTTTATGACATGCTGATCATTTTTCCCTTCTATGGAAACATCAGATTCTCACTCTAACATGTACTTATGAACATTAGGTATTTTTACCGATTATGTCGTTTTACTCATTTTCACGTAAAATCGCTTAGCAAAAGTTGTTTAACACAATTTAAAGCTTCATATTATACCATAAAACATCAAAATAAACACATTTCACCTATGGGTATTTTTCCAAATATAAACCCTAGGTTAAATTATTGCTAGAATATGCTTAATCAAGTTACCGGGACTCCAAAAACGTAAAGAACATTAAAAACGGGGCTTGGAGTCACTTACTATGGAGCTTAGAAGCTTGAAACAAACCCTAGCTATGGAGAACCCTTGAAATTTTGGCCTAATGAAGAAGATGAGCACATTTTTGCCATCTTTTCCCTTTTTTAATATTTTAATTACCAAATGACTAAAATACCCTTCGTTAAAACTTTAGTTATTTTTACCTATGTATGTCCATTTTTGTCCATGAAAACCTAATGGTCTAATTACCATTTAAGGACCTCTACTTCAATTATGCTCTTCAATTAATCCTTTAACATCTAAAACTCATATTTTTCAACTTTTGCAATTAAGCCCTAGTAGGCAAATTAAACATGCTATCTATAAAATTTTCCATCGATACTCTAACACATGCATCTAATCACTCGGTAAATCATAAAATTAATCGCAATAAACTTTTCTATCTCAAATTCGTGGCTTCGCAACCACTTTTCCGTTTAGGCCATATTTCAAGATGTTACAGCTTCGTATAGACAGAAATCATACGCAGATTAGAAACGTAAAGAAATAGAATTTCAGGTCAGAGATCGATTATTCTTGAAAGTGTCATCGTGGAAAAAAATTCTCTGTTTCGGACGTATAGGAAAGTTAAGTCCGTGATTCATCGGGCCATATGAGATTATTGAAAGAATAGAGCTTACTGTTCAGCTCAATAGAGCTTACTGTTCCAGCTCAGTAGAGCTTACTATTCATCAGCTTAGGAGGAGCTTATCGATCATGGCTCGAAAGAGCATATATGTTAATGAATTGACGGATTATTGATGATGTTCACTCGTGTATCCTTTGAAGTTCTAATAAGTTCTATGGGCCTAAATACTATTATATGGATAAGTTACGAATTATAAATGTTACCAATGTTATATATATGATATGTGAATTTTGAAATAATACAAAGTGTTGTATTAATGGATGGCTTCATGTATTTGTCAAATGACTAACACATGATGGATACTTGTGATTAGGTGTTGGTTAATTGAATTGTTGGCATTTTAAATGTTTCTTTGACTAAGTATGAATGGTAAGTTTAATTCTAAATTATACTGGCTTACTAAGCTATAAAGCTTACTCTGTTTCTTTTTCTATGTTTTATAGAGGCTCGTTAGCTCGCTCGTTTCAGACAAGTCGGAGTTACACATCACACTATCCAATTTTTGATTGGTACCTTTGAACTTGTGAATTTGTAAATATGGCATGTATAGGCTAGTTTAAGATATGATAGTTGTGTTGTTTAATATCATGACTTTGGCATGTTTTTGTGTATAAGTTAAGCCATGTGATTTGACTTATTTTGGTACTATGTTTTGGGTGAATTAAGTGTTCAATTTTGGTATGTTTTGGCAAGGTAATGATGGATTGAAATTATGCAAGTGAAGTCTTGATATGTAGTTGTTAAATGAATGTATTATGCATGATGTTAAATAGGTATTTAGGTATGAAACTGTTAGATTTTGATATGGCAAATAATGTGTATTGAAATGGTTATTTTTGGCTGCCTATTGAGTTGTAAGAATGTGGTTATTTATGCATGTGAAAGTTTATGTTCATAGGGTGGCAAAATGGCTTTGCAAATAGCATATTTTTGTCTACACAGGCAGGGACACGGGCGCGTGTCTCAGCCGTGTGTGACTCACGGTCAAGTTGCATGGCCATGTGTCCCTGGGGACATAATTAAAGATTCAAGTCAGTCTTGAGCATGGCCTAGATACACGAGCGTGTCTATTGGCCGTGTGAGGCACACAACCTTGGCACATGGGTGTGTATGGCCATTTTGAAGGGTACACGAGCTAGACACATGGGCGTGTGGTCAGCCGTGTGACCCAAGTCAGTATACTCTCCAATTTTTGCACGGCCTGCCACACATGCGTGTCCTTGGCCATGTGACACAAGTTAGTATGTATGCCTTGTTTTCGTACAGTCTTAGACACGGGTGTGTCTACTAGCATTGTTAGACACACAGCCTATTCACATGGGCGTGTGACACTTGAATTGTTGAAAATCTTTCTCAGTTTCTAAAAATTTTAATATGTTACGATTTAGTCCCGAATGCATGATTAAAGCTTGAAATGCTCGATTTATGTTCATATTGAATATTGATGAATGATATTGATTGAAATGAGATGATAATTAATAAATGATTGTTCTGAACTGAGTTACAAGTCCGGTAATGCCTCTTAACCTATTTCGACGACGGTTACGGGTTAGGGGTGTTACAAAAAATCTCAATCGTATTGGCATGAATGAAAATAACCATAAGGGATTATAAGGGGAAATATTGCTACATTAGAGTTCAAAGCATGAACAAAAATAAATTGAGTAGGAAAAAAAAATTAAGCTGGTTATACCCTATAAGCATTAGGGGTTTGATTATACGTCTTAGAGTTCAAAAAATATTCGAACTGAGTAGGAAAAAATATTTGAACTGATTATATACCCTATATTGCATTAAAGTTCAAAGCATGAACACTTCTATAAATATGACATTAGGGGTTTGGTGTAAGTAAGTCGTCCTGGACGCCTTCAAAAACCTTTCTAGTTTAGGAGTACGAGTAGATTAGTTTTCTTCCGGCTTTTTCATAAACTAGTTGTTTTTCCTCTTGGAATCAATTTCGATCCAAGGGGTTATTTATTTTATCGAAGTATTCCAGTTTATATTTTCTTTGCATTCGATTTATTTATTTATTTCAATCAAGCGATTTGCTACTCCGTTCCCCATTTGATATTAAATTCACGATTATTCAAATCTTGTTTCTCCTTTGAGTCAATCATGTTCTTCACATGATTTGTTCGATTGAGATTGAGATTATGAATAACATGAAAGGCTAAGTCCCTTAGGGGAGATTTACGAGTGCATAGAGATGTGATTAATAGAGGATTTAGGGTTTCTCGAGAGAGTTAGTTGGTATAAATTATGTGTACTTAAACCACTTGGATTGGCAACCCTTGGAAATTATCATACATTAGAAAAGGTCGGGAGATAAGTCGAACCGAGTAAATCATAATTTATTCTGGTTGAGAAAGCAAGGTTGGGTGATAAGCGAGCATCAGCCAATCGATTAGTTAATTAGAAGTTGGGAGGTAATAATTAGTTGATTGGTAGCTAATCCACCCTAAAACCTTAATTCGAAGTTAATTACAAACCCTAAAGTGAGTTAATCTTCCTGATTGGTTTATTGATTTTTATCGTTTGTTTATTTTTCTTATTTATTTGTTATTGTTATTTAACTTATCTCCTTAATCTATTTTATGGTTTATCGTAATATAGGAATTAATTACTACTACTTAGACTTATTATTGTAAAAATGTTTTCATCATTTGTTCCATCCTCTCTTGGGTACGATCGTTGAAATATCACAAACCTTAGAAATTTGAAGGCTTAGAGAGTAAAATAGAAAAAGGATTACTTTTGAAAAAAAACCCCGAGAAGAATAAAAAGAAGAAAATGAGGAAGAGGAGAAAAGATTTTACTTTTTAATTTAATTATTTAATTATTTTTAAATATTTCAATAAATTATAAAGAACACATGGTAGATGATGTGTCTCAATTCAATTAGCTCAGAGTTTTTTTTAACGAGACTTAATTTTTAGACCAAAATTGGTTATGTAATCAAAGTTTTTTTTCTATTTTTAGATAACAAAATTTTAATTTATCCAAAAGTAGCTTTATTGCTACAAATAATAGTGCTTTTACAAAGAAAACAACAAAACAATCTTATATAGCTACAAATCAGCTAATCCCCAGTTTATAAAAAGATGAATATGAATAGTATCCCTTCTATTAATTAGTTTCCTTACCAATCTTGTTTGTACAATCTCTTTAATCTTGAACAAAATAGCAGCTTTCTTAGAGGATGACTTGCCAAAAACTCTACCATTTGTTTATCTCATAATATATATAAGCATTTTAAGCAAGCTTGGGTATAGCAACAATAAGAGAATGGCATTTTAATTGTGAAATTGCCCATAACAGCTCTTGATTCCAAAATCCAACAACTCTATCAATGTTGCAAAGCTGCAAAATCATCTATCAGATTTTCTTAGAATAGCCACATTCAAAAAAGATATGGTCCCTAGTCTCGTCAACCTTATTAGAAAACAAACATGTTACATCAACATTGAGCCCTTGATAGAAAAATCTATCTCTAGTTGGAAGCCTTTTTAACACAAACATCCAAGTAATGATCGAGTGTTTAGGGATATACAAGGTGAACCAAATCAATGTGTGCTAAGTAACTTTGCTATTCATGACTCTAATGTCCTCCAAAATCTTTGAAGTAGTGATACTACCAACAGGCAGCCTAGCAACACTTTCCTTTAGCTTAAGAAATCTTTTCCAATTCTAGCTGCTTACAGAAGTACAAGTAGCATCCTAGTAGCTCATTCCTTTCAAAACGTATACTCTACTACATGCAATCCAAAGGGAGCCTTCTTTAGCAAGAATGTCCCTGATATTTTTGTAATATACAAGTCTTTCTATAGTTAAAGCCTTCTTTTGCCTTTGGTGAACAAATCAATCACCAACAAACTCTAACACCAGTAGAGACAATCCTTCCCTTCCAAAAGAACCTGATAGACATTTGAATGCTTTTAAGTGGGCATAACTTTAGGCATTAAGATCTACTTACACCAAAAGGCACGTATGCTAAAGATGACAGCTTTGATAAGTTGTTTTAGCTACCCATCCATTAAATTTTGCTTTGATTTTCTCGAAAAGGAGGCCATAATAATTGGTAGTCAATTTCCTACCTCATAGGTATGTTGGGACCTAGTGCCTTTGGTGTAATGGTTTCGTCTATATGTACTTGTAATTTTTTTTGAACAAATTGGTGCGTTGGGCATACGACTTTTACATGATGTAGCATCATTCACAACAATGGATTTCATAGCCCAATATAGGGTAGATGATATCATTTCATTAACATTACATGATAGATGGAAAGTAACGTGCTCACAGGTCATTTGTCTTAGTTATAAATGATTTAATTAATATTTATTAATAATTGACTTTTCATGAAGGAAGTTGTAATTGATACCATGAGATAAAATAGGGTCATATTAAGAGAATAGATTTATCTCAAAGAGATTAAGGATATTCTATAAAGGGAACACACTTATGACAAGGTTATTAGACGATCACTTATTTGGTAGCTTTTATAATGGTATATAATAAGGGGGAGCTCAGTCATGAAGTCATTTCATTAACAAATTATTTGAGCCCTAATTATACATGTCCAATCAGTCTTTTTGCCAACTCGAGATAACTAGAAATGAATTGCATGTAGAAGCAATAATATGAAATGAATGAAAATGATGAGGTAAGAGAAATAGATCTCTAAGTACAAAAGATAACTTCAACATTAATTTAAGTTCTTCGAATTATTATTTAATTAATTAATTAAAATTAAATAATTTAAGTTTAAAGTGAGAATTAAATTAATTAGTCATCATAGATTTGTTAAATAAAGAAAATATATTTTCATCATAGATTCTAATACAGTAAAGTTGTCATTACTTCAGTAGAATTAGAATTGGGTTAAGAAATTAATTCAATTAAGAAATTAATTTAGTTAATTAAATTGATTAAATTAATATTTTGGGAAATATAAAATAAATATTTAACTGGATAAATTATAAGTGTTAAATAAAAGTCCAAATAACACATATAATTGGATGAATACATGAAAGAACCAACTAGGCTGTTGAAAATTATGAAGTTGGCCATTGAGTGCTAGGGAAGTGGGCACTTCTCTAGCACTAGAGCTGTTTGAAGACAATTTTCATATTTGAAGTGTTTGCAATTTATTGAATGGTATTTATGAGTTGTGCTGAGTATATGTATGATATCAGCCTATCAATGAAGATCATGTCACTTGGGGAAACATACATATTTTGGAGATTAGATCGAATCAGATCACCTATGTCAATCATTTCGATCATGGATATTTGGTTTAATTGAAGTTCTGATTGATTAGCTGTCAAGAGTACATGTTTACATTACTTGTTATTATTATACTGAATTCAACTTATAATGTGGTTGTTTTATAGGGATATGATAGGCCTTCTTTATGTTAGCAAGTGTCGAACAACTCTATATAATTAAGAGGCTTGTATTGGTTAATTATCTAAAATTGAGAGCATTAAATTTGTTTAAGTGAGGAACCATATTTTGTGAGTGCATATTGATAGTAAGACCTGTGTTTTATGATTTTACTTGTTGAATTCATAGGGGTGAACTTAGTGGTGAGGGTTCTAGTCTTCAAAGATACAAGTGAAGAAATTCTCACGGGTATGTGATAGATTTAAGATCTCTATGTAAAAGTTTGAAGATAGTGGATACTTCTCATTGAGCTAGGCTCCACAAACTAGGGAAACTAAACTACGTAAACAAACTTTCTGTCCCTTATTTGCTTTATGTTTCACACTATGTTGAAGGAGTTCTCACTCCCTTATCACTCCTTCTAAAAACCGGTCTTGTTTTACATAACTATTTTGAGTTAACATACGGCTTATGGAACATAAGGGGTGGCAAACCTTAGAGCATTATAGGGCATGATGCTGTCCCTTATACTTCTACTTAGAGTAGAAGTTGTATTTTCTATTTAAATATTAATATTTAAATTAAGCCTTATTCGAACAAAACTATTGTACTAATTCTCTATAAATAGAAACTATGTGTTGAATTATTTGCATTTTTAACATGCGTTGTTATTCCATTTGTAACACCCTTTACCCATGTCTGACGCAGGGACAGGATACAAGGCATTACCGGACTTAAACACAAACAAACATAAAAAATTGGGACATAAAATTTCGTTCAAATCAAATTCACTCATACCTATGCAAATTGTCCCTTATATGGGCATACAAGGCCCAAAACATACATTAGGAACGGTTCGTATAACGCCCCGTACCCGAGACCGTTGCCGGAGTCGAACGCGAGGTGTTAACGGACTTAATTCATTTATTTAATTCCATTTCTACTATTTAATTCATTTATTTGACATACATAGCACCAAATATGATCATGATTAGCCATTCCAATGGCTAATCATTACCAAACATTTCCATACCACTCAACAACCATATCATAAGACCATATATATACAAAATGATTATAATGCTATACTCAAAATATACAAGCCATTCTCGCATGGCTATACGAATATATATACAATACCAAAAGATACTTAATTAACAACAAAAGTCAGTCCTATACATGCCATTATCAAAGTTCAACTAAAAGAGTACCAAAAGGGGGCTTTGATAGTGTGGATGACTTCGACTTTGACACTTCTGAGTCCGATAGCTGACGAACATAATCTATAATACAAAGAATTTAAGCAACAGAGTAAGCGTATCGATGCTTAGTAAGCTTATAAGTAAGGAAATCATTTGAAACAAAAACACAAAATAAATAGTATTCATAAGGGTAAATAAATGTCTATGCACAAGATCACATATTCATTTTTAATTTATACTTCTATCAATATGTTTACACATTCGAAGTCAAACTTAGCTAAATTTCATTGAAATCAATCTCATGTAACTCGAGTAAGCTATAGACTTCATATAATCCTAAGGAATGACCTGGAGAGCATTATTCGATTACATAATCACAACTTATACTATACCAAATTTTTCCAATGTATATACGATCCATACCTGGTCATATTAGGGATTATGAGCACACTAATCGGAATTAGTACGACAGAATTGCACCTTTCCAAACATAAATACTTTCGAAATTTGGCTCGGATATGACAACCAGCACGAATACCTTTGGGACTTAACCCGGTTATAATAACTCGCACGAATGCCTTCGGGACTTAACCCGGTTATAATAACTCGCACGAATGCCTTCGGGACTTAACCCGGTTATAATAACTCGCACGAACGCCTTTCGACTTAACCCGCTTATAATAACTCGCACGAATGCCTTCGGACTTAACCCGTTATAATAACTCGCATACGAATGCTATGCACATATATATATCATAACCCATAAGCATTACTAGAAAACAAGTTCAATATGCTTATCAACCCTTACTCTTACGGTTCAATAGCTACATACACGTAATACGATTTCATTTCGCCATTCCACATGAATTCTTTAACCATTCGGTTCCAAGTCATATAAAAATAAAGATCATTTGTTTCACTATGTAATTTATATAGAACCATAAGATCACAATTTATCTACTATACTTTTATATGATACCTATAAAATCATAAGCTAAGCTCCGTTACTCAAAGACTTACCTCGGATATTTTGAATAGTTGCGGATGGACTACTCGATTGCTTTTTCTTTTCCTTTATCTGATTTTGACCCTCTTAGCTCTTGAGCTAAATTCAACGAATAGATTTTATTAAATAACTTATCAATTTAGCTATTCAATTTAATACATGTATACCGTACAATTAAGTACAAATGATGTTATTAACTAGATATTAAACATCATACATATGCTCTACTTATGTACCAACGAACATAATACTAGCTTAATACCATGCATAATCGAATCTATTTAACATCATTTAGTTTCATATAAATACACATATCGTCCCAAATCGACACAAGAGTCAAATTCATCACTTAAACATTCACACCAATTTATTTTAATATTTTGGCCGAAACCCTCAATTGGTTATCATAGCCTTAATATTTCAATATAAATACGTATACATATATATATATAATCTAAATCCCTCACTTAACATATAATCTACTAACTTGGAATTTATTTTCTAACCAATTTTAACTTACACTAAAGCCGAGTGTTACTCAAGCTTTAAGCTCATGTTCTTTCATTATTAAGCAAGTGTTATAACACAAGGATTCATAGCCGAAACCTATGCATAACATTATTCAAGATTTAAACTCTTAAATTCATTTACAAAGCCGAACCTTTTGATTTATATATATATAAAATAATCTCTAATTATTTTATTCAAGCACCCAATGGCATTTTCTTTAATTTAACCCTAAGATAAACAAAAGATTTATTCATGCAACTTAATAAGTTCAAGTTCATCTCTTTCACATATAAATACCAACAATTAAGTATTTACTAGTTCAAACTCCATTAAACCGTTAGAACATCTATCTATCCCTTACCATATCTCCCCAAAAAAAAACGAATGCACAAATATATATAAATGAAAAATAATGTTAAATGTCATTAACAATTAAAGCCATACACACACAACTTATAAGTAAATTCCATCCTTGCAAAGCCTATAGTTCACTCGGCCACTCAACCCACAACCTATCGAAACTTCAATTCAAACTCATTAGTCGAATACACATATACTTATAATAAGCACATATGACATCTTCTTCAAGACCCATTCGGCTATGGCATAATTTCCTTATTAACCCAATTAATCAATCCACCATCACATGTATCATTATAAAGCTTCACACTTAGCATGCTAATGACATCAAAACAATCCACCTTAACCGAAACTTAACTCATACAAAACCTATCTTCAAACCATAAAATAGGTAGAATTTAAACTAATCATCCAAATGGTGCATAAGTTTTTCCAAGAATGACATTGAACTTACCTTACTTTAGCTATCCACCTTAGCCGAATTTTCTTCTCCAAAGACTTTTCTTCCTCCACTTTCTCTAGCTACGGCAATGGAGGAGAAAACATAGGCTAACTTTGGTTTCTCCTCCCACTAACTAGTATTTTATTAACCTTATTCATTATTATTTTTTTAACATAAACTATTAGCATAAAATAGTTATAATATTCTTTAATCTATAACATGGCCGGCCACTATCTAAAATTTGGCTAATTTGACATGCAAGTACATTTTTTTTTTGACATCATGCACTATTAGATCACTTTTACCTTTGTCTAGCACATTTCTAAATTTTCTCATATAAGTCCTATTTAATAAAATTCACTTACAATTAACAAAATTCAAACATGAAATTTTCACACATGCATATATACATATAATAAGCATCAAATATGACGGTTAATTATTTTTTTACGACTCGTTTTTTTTTTCTTGTGGTCCCGAAACCACTTTCCGACTAGGGTCAAATTAGGGCTGTCACAATTCTCCCCCACTTAAGAAATTTTCGTCCCCGAAAATCTTACCGGTAAATAGATTTGGGTATCGTTCTCTCATAGAGTTCTGAGTTTCCCAAGTAGCTTCTTCGATCCCGTGTTTGAGCCATAACACCTTTACTAACGGAACCCTTTTGTTTCGCAACTCTTTCACCTCGTGAGCTAGGATACGAATCAGTTCTTCTTCATAACTCAAATCGGATTGAATTTCAACCTCTGATGGATTAATTTTGTGCGATGGATCGGATCTATAATGTCGAAGCATCGAAACATGAAAAACGTTGTGAATCTTTTCAAGTTCAGGGGGTAAAATCAATTTATATGCAACAGGCCCAACTCGCTCGGATATTTCATACGGCCCAATGAACCTCGGACTCAATTTGCCCTTACGGCCAAACCTGAGCACCTTTTTCCGAGGTGAAACTTTAAGAAACACTTTGTCTCCAACCTGATATTCAATGTCTTTTCGTTTCAAATCCGCGTACGACTTCTGACGATCTGAAGCTGCTTTCAGACTTTCACTAATTACTTTTACTTTCTGCTCAGCATCTCTAATCAAATCAACCCCGAAGATTTTACTTTCACTAAGCTCGGTCCAAAACAATGGTGTACGGCATTTACGACCATACAAAGCCTCGTAAGGTGCCATCTTAATGCTTGATTGAAAACTATTATTGTAAGCGAATTCAATCAAAGGTAAATACTGTTCCCACGAACCATTAAACTCAAGGATGCAACATCTCAACATATCCTCGAGTATTTGAATTATCTGTTCAGATTGACCATCAGTCTGGGGATGAAAAGCGGTGCTAAAGTGCAACTTGGTACCCAAAGCTTCTTGCAACTTCTTCTAAAATCGCGATGTGAATCTCGGATCTCTATCTGACACAATAGAAATAGGTACTCCATGTAACCTAACAATCTGAGATACATACATTTCAGCTAGCTTGTCAAGGGAATAATCCGTACGTACAGGAATAAAATGAGCTGACTTCGTCAGTCTATCAACAACAACCCAGATCGCATCTTTCTTGCTTGATGACAATGGCAACCCAGATACAAAATCCATCGTGACTCGATCCCACTTCCATTCTGGTATCATGATCGACTGAAGTAATCCTGAAGGCACTTGATGTTCAGCTTTCACTTGTTGACATATCAAACACTTTGAAACAAAGTCAGAAATGTCTCGTTTCATACCGTGCCACCAAAACTGACGTTTCAGGTCGTTGTACATTTTCGTACTCCCTGGGTGAATTGACATTCGACTGCTATGAGCCTCATCTAAAATCATCGAAATAAGTTCTGCATTTCTTGGAACACACAATCGACTTCAACCTCAAAGCGATCGTCGTCATCAATTTGAAACTCTGATTCCATATCCGAGACACATTCAGCTCGTTTAGCAACCAATTCATTATCGACTTTTTGAGCTTCACGAATTTGATGAATCCACAGTGGTTTAGCCTTTAATTCTGCTACTAACACTCTATCGGATAAAACGGATAGGTGTACATTCATTACTCGTAAAGCAAACAGTGATTTCTAACTTAAAGCATCGGCAACTACGTTAGCCTTTCCCGGGTGATAGTCGATGACAAGCTCATAATCTTTCAACAACTCGAGCCAACGTCTTTGTCACAAATTCAATTCTCTCTGAGTCATCAAATATTTGAGGCTTTTGTGATCCGAATATACATGACACCTCTCTCCAAACAAGTAGTGTCGCCAAATTTTCAAAGCGAAAACAATTGCAGCTAATTCGAGGTCATGAGTCGGATAGTTCTTTTCATGCAGCTT
The DNA here is from genome assembly GCA_025698465.1 of Gossypium longicalyx. Taxonomy (NCBI): domain Eukaryota; kingdom Viridiplantae; phylum Streptophyta; class Magnoliopsida; order Malvales; family Malvaceae; genus Gossypium; species Gossypium longicalyx. The sequence continues at coordinate 30,813,760 of CM046999.1, read as the reverse complement.
CAATTGCCTCGATGCATAAGCTACCACTCAACCTTCTTGCATCAATACACAACCCAATCCAAGTAAGGATGCATCACTGTAAAGGACAAACTTTTTGCCTGATTCGGGCTGCACTAGTACTGGAGCTTCAGTCAAATAAGTTTTTAGTTGATTGAAACTTTTCTGACATTTTTCTGTCCATTCAAACTTAACATCTTTCTCAAGTAGTTTCGTCATTGGTGTGGCTATCATCGAGAAACCCTTTACAAACGTCAGTAGTAACCAAAGAAGTCCCAAAAAGCTCCAACCTCGCATGTATTTCTCGAAGGCTTCCAGCTAAGTATGGCTGAAATTTTGCTCGGATCAACTCGAATACTCGATCACGGATACCACATGACCCAAAAACTAACTTCTCTCAACTGTAACTCACATTTACTCAACTTAGCATATAAATCGCTTATCCCGTAAAATCAGTAACACTAATCTCAGGTGCTCAGCATGTTCAGTTTCATCTCTCGAATAGACCAAAATGTCATCAATAAACACAACTACAAACCGATCCAAATACTGTCTGAAGATCCGATTCATCAAATCCATAAATACCGCAGGGGCATTAGTGAGTCCAAACGGCATCACTAAAAACTCGTAGTGACCGTATCTTGTTCTAAAAGCAGTTTTGGGTATATTTGAATTCCGAACCCTCAACTGATAATAACCCGATCTCAAATCTATCTTTGAAAACACTGAGGCTCCCTTTAGTTGATCAAACAAATCACCAATACGCGGTAACGGATATTTATTCTTTATCGTCACTTTATTCAGCTGACGATAGTCGATGCACAACCTCATGGTTCCGTCCTTCTTTTTCATAAACAATACTGGTGCACCCCAAGGTGAGAAACTCGGTCAAGTGAAACCCCTATCCATCAACTCTTGCAACTGAGCTTTCAATTCCTTTAATTCCGTTGGTGCCATACGATACGGAGCTATCAAAATCGGTGTAGTCCCAGGTACAAGTTCGATGCCAAACTCTACCTCCCGAACAGGTGGTAACCCCGGTAATTCTTCGGGAAAAACATCTGGATATTCACAAACCACTGGTACCGATTCAAGTTTCTTTTCTGATTCTTTACTATCAAGTACGTATGCAAGATACGCTTCACACCCCTTTCTCACATATTTTTGAGCTAACATCGAGGATATTATTGTTGTCAATCCATTCAAAATAGTAGACTCAACTCGGATTATCTTATTATTTGCACACCTCAAATCAATAGTCTTATTTTTGCAATTCACAACTGCATCATGTACGGTCAACCAATCCAAACCGAGAATAACATCAAATTCATCAAACGGTAAAAGCATCAAGTCGGCCGGAAAACAGAAGCCTCGGATTATTAAGGGGCATTTCTTACACATCTTGTCGACAAGCACATAACGACCTAAGGGATTCGATACTCTAATAACGAACTCAGTAGACTCAACAGGTAAAGTCTTACTGGATGCTAAAGTCTCACATACATAAGAATGAGTAGATCCAGGGTCAATCGAAGCAATCACATCAGTATCAAAGAGAGTGAAAGTATCGGTAATAACATCAGGCGAAGAAGCATCCTCGCGTGCACGTATAGCATAAGCTCTAGCAGGAGCACGAGCCTCAGATCTGGTGGTAACATCTTTAGACCCTCTCTCGACCGGCCATTGCTAGCGTTCCGTACTTCTAGGTGGCCTACCTCGTCTTTGTAGTAGCACCTAGTTTCCCATTCGATTTACATTCTGCTCGCATGGGCTCTCGGACAATCTTTGATAAAGTGGTCAGCTGATCCGCACTTATAACAGGAGCGGTCATGGAATCTACAACTCCCGAATGCCATTTACCGTATCTACGGCACTCTGTTCGCCCCGACGATCATTTCCAACAATGGCAACCGGCGACTCACTCGCGTACTCACGAGGTCGATCACGATCTCGTCTGGAAAAGCCCGAAGTGTCTTTAGATCGGCTGGATCATTTCTAAATTTCTTCGATGATTGTTGAAAGGGCTTTCCGAAGATCTCTTACGAAACTCTCTTGTTTCCACTTCACTTTTCTTTTCTCCTTCATCGAGCTCTTCGCTTTGCAAGCTCGCTCGACAAGTACTACAAATTCTCTAATTTCAAGAATGCCAACATACGCTTTTATATCTTCGTTCAACCCGTCCTCGGTTGCCACACATGATAGCCTCGGACGAAACACATTCCCGAGCGTATCTACTAAGTCTGACAAACTTTCGCTCATAATCAGTAACTGACATAGAACCCTGCTTAAGCTCAAGAAATTCTTTCCGTTTCTGATCGATGAATCTTTGGCTGATATATTTCTTGCGGAACTCACTTTGAAAGAATTCCCAAGTAACCCGTTCTCTCGGCACGACAGAAACCAAAGTATCCCACCAATAATAGGCAGAATCACGTAGCAAAGATATAGCACACTTTAGGCATTCATCGGGTGTGCAAGATAGTTCATCAAAAACTCGAATAGTGTTGTCTAACCAAAATTCAGCTTGCTCCGCATCATCGCTGTCTGTAGCTTTAAATTCAGTTGCCCCGTGTTTCCGAATTCTGTCTACCGGGGGCTTATTTAACCTCAGCTGATCAATCACCGGAGGTATCGCGGGTAGAGGGGGTGTATTAGTCGGGGGTGGGGGTTGTGGAACAGCCGTATTAGTTCGAATATACTGATTGAACCAATCATTCATCACGCTATAAAAAGCCTGTCTAGCTTCATCATTCTGATTACTAGCAATAGGTTGAGAGTCCACCGGCGCTGTCCCATGCGCGAGAGCAGGTGCTACACTCTCAACATCATCAGCTACCGCTCGATTAGGATCGGGATCCATTACTATATGTAAACACATTTTTAACAGTCAGAAATCACCACACTATCAAATAAACACATAATGGCATGTATAGCTAAACCCACTTGTATTACGGTAGTCCTAGAATCGACTAAATCGTAGCTCTGATACCAATAAAATGTAACGCATGCACTGCAGACCGTTTTGAGTCGAACACGAGGTGTTAACGGACTTAATTCATTTATTTAATTCCATTTCTACTATTTAATTCATTTATTTGACATACATAGCACCAAATATAATCATGATTAGCCATTCCAATGGCTAATCATTACCAAACATTTCCATACCACTCAACAACCATATCATAAGACCATATATATACAAAATGATTATAATGCTATACTCAAAATATACAAGCCATTTTCGCATGGCTATACGAATATATATACAATACCAAAAGATACTTGATTAACAACAAAAGTCAGTCCTATACATGCCATTATCAAAGTTCAACTAAAAGAGTACCAAAAGGGGGCTTTGATAGTGTGGATGACTTCGACTTTGACACTTCCGAGTCCGATAGCTGACGAACATAATCTATAATACAAAGAATTTAAGCAACAGAGTAAGCGTATCGATGCTTAGTAAGCTTATAAGTAAGGAAATCATTTGAAACAAAAACACAAAAGAAATAGTATTCATAAGGATAAATAAATGTCTATGCACAAGATCACATATTCATTTTAAATTTACACTTCTATCAATATGTTTACACATTCGAAGTCAAAATTAGCTAAATTTCATTGAAATCAATTTCATGTAACTCGAGTAAGCTATAGACTTCATATAATCCTAAGGAATGACCTGGAGAGCATTATTCGATTACATAATCACAACTTATACTATACCAAATTTTTCCAATGTATATACGATCCATACCTGGTCATATTAGGGATTATGAGCACACTAATCGGAATTAGTACGACAGAATTGCACCTTTCCAAACATAAATACTTTCGAAATTTGGCTCGGATATGACAACCAGCACGAATACCTTCGGGACTTAACCCGGTTATAATAACTCGCACGAATGCCTTCGGGACTTAACCCGGTTATAATAACTCGCACGAATGCCTTTGGGACTTAACCCGGTTATAATAACTCGTATGAACGCCTTCGGGACTTAACCCGATTATAATAACTCACACGAATGCCTTCGGGACTTAACTCGGTTATAATAACTCGTACGAATGCTATGCACATATATATATATCATAACCCATTAGCATTACTAGAAAGCAAGTTCAATATGCTTATCAACCCTTACTCTTACGGTTCAATAGCTACATACACGTAATACGATTTCATTTCGCCATTCCACATGAATTCTTTAACCATTCGGTTCCAAGTCATATAAAAATAAAGATCATTTGTTTCACTATGTAATTTATATAGAACCATAAGATCACAATTTATCTACTATACTTTTATATGATACCTATAAAATCATAATCTAAGCTCCGTTACTCAAAGACTTACCTCGGATATTTTGAATAGTTGCGGATGGACTACTCGATTGCTTTTTCTTTTCCTTTATCTGATTTTGACCCTCTTAGCTCTTGAGCTAAATTCAACGAATAGATTTTATTAAATAACTTATCAATTTAGCTATTCAATTTAATACATGTATACCGTGCAATTAAGTACAAATGATGTTATTAACTAGATATTAAACATCATACATATGCTCTACTTATGTACCAACGAACATAATACTAGCTTAATACCATGCATAATCGAATCTATTTAACATCATTTAGTTTCATATAAATACACATATCGTCCCAAATCGACACAAGAGTCAAATTCATCACTTAAACATTCACACCAATTTATTTTAATATTTTGGCCGAAACCCTCAATTGGTTATCATAGCCTTAATATTTCAATATAAATACGTATACATATATATATAATCTAAATCCCTCACTTAACATATAATCTACTAACTTGTAATTTATTTTCTAACCAATTTTAACTTACACTAAAGCCGAGTGTTACTCAAGCTTTAAGCTCATGTTCTTTCATTATTAAGCAAGTATTATAACACAAGGATTCATAGCCGAAACCTATGCATAACATTATTCAAGATTTAAACTCTTAAATTCATTTACAAAGCCGAACCTTTTGATTTATATATATATAAATTAATCTCTAATTATTTTATTCAAGCACCCAATGGCATTTTCTTTAATTTAACCCTAAAATAAACAAAAGATTTATTCATGCAACTTAATAAGTTCAAGTTCATCTCTTTCACATATAAATACCAACAATTAAGTATTTACTAGTTCAAACTCCATTAAACCGTTAGAACATCTATCTATCCCTTACCATATCTCCCAAAAAAAAACGAATGCACAAATATATATAAATGAAAAATAATGTTAAATGTCGTTAACAATTAAAGCCATACACACACAACTTATAAGTAAATTCCATCCTTGCAAAGCCTATAGTTCACTCGGCCACTCAACCCACAACCTATCTAAACTTCAATTCAAACTCATTAGTCGAATACACATATACTTATAATAAGCACATATGACATCTTCTTCAAGACACATTCGGCTATGGCATAATTTCCTTATAAACCCAATTAATCAATCCACCATCACATGTATCATTATAAAGCTTCACACTTAGCATGTTAATGACATCAAAACAATCCACCTTAACCGAAACTTAACTCATACAAAACCTATCTTCAAACCATAAAATAGGTAGAATTTAAACTAATCATCCAAATGGTGCATAAGTTTTTCCAAGAATGACATTGAACTTACCTTACTTTAGCTATCCACCTTAGCCGAATTTTCTTCTCCAAAGACTTTTCTTCCTCCACTTTCTCTAGCTACGGCAATAGAGGAGAAAACATAGGCTAACTTTGGTTTCTCCTCCCACTAACTAGTATTTTATTAACCTTATTCATTATTTTTTTTAACATAAACTATTAGCATAAAATAGTTATAATATTCTTTAATCTATAACATGGCCGGCCACTATCTAAAATTTGGCTAATTTGACATGCAAGTACAATTTTTTTTTTTACATCATGCACTATTAGATCACTTTTACCTTTGTCTAGCACATTTCTAAATTTTCTCATATAAGTCCTATTTAATAAAATTCACTTACAATTAACAAAATTCAAACATGAAATTTTCACACATGCATATATACATATAATAAGCATCAAATATGACGGTTAATTATTTTTTTACGACTCTTTTTTTTTTCTTGTGGTCCCGAAACCACTTTTCAACTAGGGTCAAATTAGGGTTGTCACAGTACGGGACTAAACCGTGAACTTTGAAAACATTTGAAAGACTTAGAAAATATTTTTTCAAGGAAACAGGGTCACACGCCTGTGTGGGTAAGCCGTGTGGTCACACACACGCTCGTGTGGCTTAGAACACCCCCGTGTCCTCAGCTCGTGTAACTCACTGTTTATGACGTCATCAACAAAATAAGGTCACATGGCCAAGTCACACGCCCGTGTGATTAGACTATGTGGCGAATTAAATTCCAAAAATCAAGTGCAAACTTCACACGACCAGGGCACACGCCCACGTCCTGAGGCCGTGTCCTCCACACGGCCGTGTCTCTACCTGTGTGTCTAACCGTATAGACAAATCCTAGGCTATTTTCCAAGCCACCTTAAGTAGTCACACACTTAGACCCACTTCATGACATGCAACATGGCACATTTGATTACTCAAAGCATTGATATTCATGGTTAAATTATGTCTATAATGTCACATAGCACATATTCAATCCATCATGCTTTCATGTGGCATTCCACACCAATTTCATATTTATTCATTATTATAAACCTACCTTTAGTTTTACTAAATTTTACCATAGTTATGGCCATACTTATTAGTTCTAATTCATTCGTTAAGCATATATGCCATTTATCACATCCATACCAACAAGCAACCACCAACCACATCACAAAGTATAAACACACTGCATGCATGCAAAAATAATTAGGGTTACAACCCAAATATCAATATGAGCCACCTCTGTAACAGCCCGATTTTGGGCCTAGTCAGAATAGTGGTTTCAAGAACACTATTTTGAGGTCGGAGAAATTGTTTTTTATGTTATTGTATGTGTTATAGCATGATTATATGAGTGCATGAAAATTTTGGTGAAATAATTTTAGCGATTGCTTGCTTAATTTTGAAAAAGGACCAAATCGCATAAAGTGCAAAAGTTTCATTCTACTAGCTAAAGGTGTCAAATAGCTATATAACATTAAACTAGGGGTATTTATTGAGTAAATAGACCATAAATATGTCAGTGGCTGATCAATGAGACAAAAATATTGTAGGGTCAAAGTTAGGTGAAATGTTGGTGACTAATTTCACTAGTAATATAAAAAATAAAGAAAAAAAAAGGTATCATCTTTCATCTTCCTTCTTCCCCACCAAAAATACCAGTAAATAAGGGGTTTTGAAAGCTCAAAAATATCAGCAACTTATATCCCTTACAAGTAAGTGATTTTGATGGCCTTTCTTGATAATTTTTGTACTTTTGGGACCCTTGTAGCATAATCTAGCTAATGAGGGGACTATTTTGAAAAATGGTTGAAAGAATAGGGTTTTTACATGAGAGTATTCATGTTGTTTGCTTAATTTTCATGGAATAAAATGAATCTTGGTTGTTAAATAAACAACTTTTGTGAAAGGATTTTCATGAAAACACCTAATGTGGACCATTTTGTAAAGCTTGTTAAATGGATGGAAATTGTGTGAAATAATTGGAATTTTGAGTTTCTACAAGAGTAATAAATGTTAGGATAGGATTTTCTAATGAGGAAATTTGATCAAAATCATTTTACGAGCCTAGGGTCAAAATCATAATTTTTGTGAAAGTCTAGGGGCAAAATGGTCATTTTGCCAAAGTATGAATTGTGGAATGCTTAATTTAATGTGATGATTAAATGAGTAAATTTTATTATTTTAGATCAAGAAAATCGAAATTCGAGCTTAAATTAAGAAAGTACGTGGTTTAGGACAAAAAGGGAATAATTAGCCGTTTTTGCATTTGAGGTAAGTCCATGTGACTAAATAAGCATATTACCCATGTTATTGTTAATATACTTGAAATATATCTTGCTATGATTGTATTGATTTATATGTTGATGATATTGAGTACGAGAAAGTGATGCCAAATGTTAATAACATTTATGTGATGATTGGATACATTGCAAATTTGATGGAATATGATATTCCATTGAAACGAGTAAGATGTGCTTAAATATTACAACTTTATTGTTATTATGCATTTAATGATTGATTTTTCATAAAATGTTTGAATGTGGCTATGAGTAATGTATGATGATATTAATACGGGAAACTCTCGGTTGAACCGTAAGAATAGATCGGATATTCATGCCATGATGCTAGGGAGATATGAGAGCTAGTGTAAGACCATGTCTGGAACATGGCATCGGCCTCGAGATATAAAAGTTAGTGTAAGACCATGTCTGGGACATGGCATCGGCCTTGAGATATAAGAGCTAGTGTAAGAACATGTCTGGGACATGACATCGGCACTGATAGATGAGAGCCAATGTAAGACTATGTTTGGGACATGGAGTGTAAGACCATGTTTGGGACACGGCATCGACTTTTATGTGTGAGCCAGTGTAAGACCATGTTCGGGACATGGCGTCAGCACCTTACCCTATGCTTAAGGCTTATTGAATATCCTGTAGTATTCCAAATGGTTCAACGGGAAATTTACGATTTCTTTCGGAATAAGAGAGGTTATGACCATGATGTGAGTGATACAGGTACTTACATGAAATTCATGAAATGAGTGCTCAATGTATGTTGTATGATTAGTAAGGAATGAAAATGAGTAAGCTATGTTTATGATCATGTTGAAAGGGTACAGGTATGTACTAAAAATTCAAGAGTGATGAGCTCAATATATATTGGACTTTTGGTAAGAATGTAAATGAGTAAGTCATACCTATGAGAATGACTTTGTGACGACCTTGTATATATTAGGTCGATAACTATGGTGTATAATTATATGGTAAATTTGATGAATGATTATGTTTGAGGCTTTTAGGTTGAATTAAATCGGGACATGATATGTTTATCCCTTCACCTTGTGGCCTAATGAATATGAAAAGAGAAATTAATTGGCATGAAAGCCTATTTAAAGATAATTATGAAAGGGTAAATTAGCATTGAAACAATTTTAGATAGCAGCAGCAGTCCGACTTTGAAAATCCACCTAAATTGTGGAAATTGAATTAGAGGCTGAATAAAATATGAAATTAAAGGTTATTGAGTCTAGTTTCATATAGAAGAAACGGTGTAAGAAAAAGAAGTTCATATTATGAGATATTTGAATTGTTGTGAGACAAAGTCAGAATGATTTTGAAATCCCCGGTTCCGATTTGGGAAAATCATTAAAAATTGTATAAAAATAATTACAGGTTATAATTTATATGCTTAGAATCCTTAATGAGTATATTTTAAAAATAAAGAAAAGGGAACATCATCTGAATCTGGCACAATGAGATAATTAATTTTTAGTGAAGATGGGTTGGAACTACAGAGAGTGAAATAGGGGTGATTTTAAAGAATAAACTGTACTTATTGGCTAGATAAAAATTTTGAAAATTTTATGGTTAGAAGATAAGTGAGTCTAGTTTTATGGAAAATTAGAGGATCTTAATTTGGAGTTCCGTAGACCCATATATAAATAATTTAGTGATTGCAACTCGAGAAAACAGCTTGACTTCAACATAAGCAAAAGCGCAAATATTGTGGTATTACCTTGAGAAGCGAGTTGATAAATTGCTTATTAATTTCATACGGTCTTACTAAGCTATAAAGCTTACTCCCTTCCTTTCCTTTTCTTTAGTGTTGATAGGTTAGCTCGAGGTTGGAGGTCGTCGGAGGCAGCACCACACTATCAAACCATCACCTTTGGAATATTGATATATATATGCTAAGCGCCTTCAAGTGAGTGGCATGTATAGGGAGTTGGTTTTTTTTTATGATATCTGTTAACATGACTAGCCAAATGTATTAGCCTATATTGAGTTATTTGTATATGGCCATGAAGGGTGGCTCATATTGATTATGGTTTGTGAATTTATCTATCTATGCTATGTTCTAATGCTTGTGATGTGATTATGCTTGTTGGCCATATATGGTTGGTGTTATGAAATATGTGCATGATGAATGTTTTATGACGAATCTAAATGGTCATGGCCATGAATTAAATGTGTAATATGGAAATAAAGATTTGAAGGATTAAGGGTAACTTAAAGGCTTGGAAAATAGCCTAAGTGTTGGCCACACGGGATGAGACATGGCCGTGTGTCTCAACCGTGTGAGGGACACGGCCTTAGCAGACGGGCGTGTGGCTTGGCCGTGTGGTCCAAATTATTCACTAATGTCACAGTCAGAGAGTTACATGGCTTAAGGACACGAGCGTGTCGAAGGCACATGGTCTGCTCACACAAGCTATCGGTTAGATGTAACTATACGGACTACTCACACAAGCTGTCAAGTATCCGCAACACATGTCGGACTACCCAACCACCGGTAGAACATACAAGACCAGTTCCCGGAATGCCAAAACATGTGTCACATATATCATGAACTCAGACCACAACTCATGAGCTCAGATTACATAGTTCCTAGTGACATGTCATTTGTATCCTAAACAATTCCTAAGGTTCAAACAGGATTCTTCGATGCCACATTTTCGTTGAGCTTGTTTGTAATATCGATTTTAATATCCTTAGCACCAATCACATAATCATGGAATAATCAAGTATAATTCATAATAAAATTTAAGCATTAAACACATGGTACAACATTACATTAATTATATATGTACTTACCATACATGCAATATTAAAGCATTTAAAGTATGGTATATATTGCATAATTTGCAAATGAACTTACCTCAGTACAAAATGATAGAAACGAGCCTAATCCTCGTAAACTTTATTTTTCCCCCGATCAAGACCCGAATCACATTTTTCTTGATCTATATTGTCAAATTTAACTTGTTCATTACATACATTGTTTGAATTGACCCATAATTCATACTTTGGTAAAATTACCTTTTTACTCCTAACTTTTTACTTATTTAAACTTTAATCCCTAGGCTCGTAAAATGAAATGCATGCAGTTTCTTAGTTACCCAAGCCTAGCCGAACCTACACCATGCTCACATCAGCCTAAATTTTCCTTTATTTTACATTTTTACTACTCATTTTTACACCTTTTTACAAACAAGTCCTTTTTAGGTGTTTTCACTAAAAATCACTTAGTAAAAGATGCTCATCACACATCAAACTTTCATAATCTTCCATTAATCATCAAAATACAAACATGTCACACATGGGTCAAATTTCATACATGAACCCTAGCTCAAAATATGGCTAGAAATGGATAAATCATGCTTCAAGGACTTTAAAAATGTAAAGAACATCAAAAACAGGGCTTGGGAGCACTTACAATCAAGCTTGAAAAGTTGAAAACCCTAGCTATGGAACCCTTGCAAATTTTGGCACACAAGGAGGAAGACGGACACAATTTTGTCTTGATTTTTCCTTTTTTATTGTTTTATTTACCAAATGACAAAAATGCCTTTAAGGCATTTCTTTCTAATTTTTCCTATTTATGCCCATTTTTGTCCAAAATTTTAGAACTTGGTCAAGTTGCTATTTAAGGACCTCTAATTAATAATCCAATGCAATTTCATGCTTGAAACTTCTAGAACACTAGTTTTGCGACTTATTCAATTTAGTCTCTAAAGTCAAATTGGACACTTTAGGTATAGAATTTCTTCATGAAAATTTCACGCAAACATGCAATCATATCATGGATCATCAAATAATCATAAAATAATTATTTCTATTTCAAATTTGTGGTCTCAAAACCACTGTTCCAACTAGGCCCTAATTCGGGATGTTATACTATTAGAAAATAATGGTAATTTATTTTACAGAATAAATTTTATTTTCTAAAAAAATGCATAGTTTCTGGTTATAAAGAGAATTAACTTTCCTACTAAAAGTTAATAAAATTTTCAATTTATGTAATTGGTTCATGACACTTTGAGCCTACACTCGAAGTAGTTCGTGGTTCGAAAATAAAGAAAAAGGTCATTTAGTAGAAAGTTGAGATCGACTTAACCACCTCATACAAATCATCTTCAGACATGCTAGCAATAAAAATCTCAATCTTGGAAACATTGAGTTGTAAACCAAAGAAAAATAGAACTCTTGAAGAATACACCAAATTCCTACAACTAAATCAGCTATGCCCTTAGTAAAGATAAGAATATCATCAACAAATGAAAGGTGAGTTAGTTGTATTCTAAGACACTTTGGAAAGAACTTGAACACTCCTTGCGATGCGGCCATATCCAAAAACCTTGAGAGAACATTCATAACTATAACAAAAGGTAGGGAGATAGATGATCTCCTTGCCTTATCCCATTTGCACCCTAGAAATGCCCAACAAGCCTTCCATTAATGGGAATAACAAACTTGGGAGTGGTAATATAAGCCAAAATAGAATAAAAAAATTTATCAAGAAAACCCATGCTCCTAAATTTAAGTATCATTTATGACAAAAAATTTTAAGTACTTCAATGAAAAACTCTATAGCTTTTAATTTTTTTCAAATGTTAAACTATTGTATTTAAAGTAATGGTTATCTCTAACATGATAAAATAACAAAGTTATGGAAAAACATTTTATTAATTATTTTATTTTAATGCTAAAATTGTCGGTATTTAAAATGATTAATTATTTTATTAATTAGCAGCAAAACAACAATCTCAATCTCATGTTCCTAGTCTACACGGTTGATAAATTAACAAAGCATTGAAATTAGGGTCTATTAAGTCATTTTCAAAACATATGTCATCCAACTACAATTATCTCCTTTCCCAGGTCAGGTCGAGCGTAGCTGGGTCCAAACCCAACTCATTATTTAAAATAATATTAGAAATTAAAATAAATTATATTTATATTAACATTTAGGCAAAATTAGGGGTATATGTCAAAATTTTTTATTTGGCCTTTTAGGTCATTTTTTTTAAATTAGGGAAATAGGTCAATTTTGGAGAGAGTGAGTGAAAGCGCATCTAGCTAGGTGCACTTTATACATAGGTGGCAGGAAAGCATGCCTAGTTGGACGCGCTTTCACACTCTCCCTCCTTGATTTTTTTAATTTTGATAGGGTTAGGGTTTTTTTTAATTTTGTTAGAGTTATGGTTAAGGCTTTTTAAGAAGTAAGGTTAGGGTTTAGGAATAAAACCGCAAAAGTTTATAAGTAGAATTGAGGAGTCAGGGATGTGATAACGTGTCTCAGAACACATACATTTCATATGTCATGCTGAGATAGCACCATTACCTTAAAAACCCATCCTATGGAAGTCAGGTTTCGGGGTAACAGTGCTTGATACGGTCACGGGTCAAAATCTAAGTGAAGGTCCCAGTCAGCGGTTGTGATACGATCACAAGTTCAAGTATAATTGAAAGCCAAATGATGGTCGTTATGCGTTCACGAGTTCAAGCTTTTTGGACACCTGCAAATGATGCCTTATATATACCATACATAAGATTGAGGCCATAATCATAGGGAAGAATGGAGAGATTTCCGGTGTAATCAATGTAATTTATTTCTCTATTTTGGGGCAATCGGTATCTTTAACCTTTCATTCTTATTTGAAGGTTGACACTGAGGTGGACACAAGAGGACTCTCAGGTGGAGAGTGGATGTTCTATCTTAGTACATGTAACACCCCTTACCCGTACCCAAAGCCGGGATAGGATACGAGGCATTACCGAACACATACACAGTCATTCATGCAAAATCGGTCTATAAAAATTCATTCAAAACAAGAACGTCCAAAACTATTCACAATGTCCTTATTAAGGGCCTACGAGGTTCAAAACATGCATTGGAAATAGTCTGAGACTAAACCGAGAACTTTGGAAAGACTTAGAAAAATTTTCCTTTAATACAAGGCCACAAGCTCGTGTGAGACAGGGGACATGCCCGTGTGCTCTCGACATGCTCGTGTCTTCAGGCCGTGTAACTCTCTGACTATGACGTTAGCACCAAAATAAGGTTACAAGGCTGTGTCACACGCCCGCGTTTCCAAACTGTGTGGTGAATTAAAATAAATGAATTTTTCATAAAATATGGTGCAGACTTCACACGGCCAGAGCACACACACATGTGGGTAGGCCGTGTCCCTCGCACAGCCAAGACACACGCCCAAATCTTATCCCGTGCGTTTACTACTAGGCATACTGACTTGCAAAACTAAGGTACAGGGGACACACAGCCAGAAAACACGCCTATGGGGCATGCCGTGTGTCACACACAGCCTAGAAACATGCCCGTGTGTCTACCCGTGTAGATAATTTAGAAGCTATCTACCAAGCCAATTGCCACCCTCAAGCACTCATTTAATCAAACATGTTTCATAGCATGCAACATAACCTATTTAAACACTCAAACATTAAATATCATGGTACTATCATGTCTTCTTAAAGTCATTTTATTACACATTCAATTAGCCATACCTGTTTAAAAATATTCCACCCCAATTTCATGCATAAACAAGATTTGTCATTTCAATTCCAAGTTACAAACTCTTTACTATGATCATCTCAAATCATTAAGTCATCCCCTATCTTCAAACATTTAATTCACCTCTCACCACATATCCATCAAACAATCACATACCACATCATCAAGGCATTAGCACATACATGCATGAATAATTAGATTTCACAACCCAATAATCAAATATAAGCCATATCACATGGCTATTACAAAATGAATCATCAATATTATAGGCCTTTAAAATTTGGCCAAAACAACATGACACATATCACAAAATAACCAAGTCCCCTATACATGTCATATTCAAAATATCAAATTCACGATACCCAATTGTTCTTTTGATAGTGTGATCGAATACTCCGACGGCTTTCGATCCCCGAGCTAGCTTGGCAAAACTACAAAGGATGGAAAGGAAAGGGGGTAAGCATTAAAGCTTAGTAAGTCCATATGCAAATAATATGCAATAAGAACAAGCAGATGTCACAAAACATCATAATGACATAAACATAAAGATTGCTCATCATTCAAACCCTTTTTGGACTTATTCATTATGTATATATGTTTCCTTATCACGAATCATTATTTACCAAGGTATTACTCGTGAGCATAGCGTACATACCTGTACTAATTCGTAGTATAGCATACACCCATACCTTCTTTACTGTGCCCTCTTTGGGACTTTCATTACATCATCCATTGCATTACCCATTGAACACTTAGAATAATATTGGATACGCGGAAAACCTTGCACTTGAGTGCCACTTATTGACACGTAGCCAAAGCTACCTTAAAACATGTAACACTAGTAATAGAGCTACTCACGGGCCTGCTTGCACAAGCTATCGGTCAGGGTGTAACTACACGGGCTGCTCACACAAGCTGTCAGGTATCCGACACACTCAAGACTACCTAGCCACCAGTAAGACACCCAAGACCAACGCCCGAAACCAAATTACATGTATCACAAACATCTTGAACTCAAACCTACTCAATGAGCTTAGATGTCACATATATCATGAACTTAAACCAACTCAATTAGTTCAGATCATATAATTTTCTAATGACATATCACTTGTATACTAAACTATTCCTAAGGTTCAAATGAAATTCTTCCTCACATGCACATAACATCTCAACCGCACTTGCTCGTGATGTTGTGGATAACGAACATAATATCATTCATACTTCCATAACCACTATTAGGCATATCATCCATAATGAAAATAAAATATTTATCACATAATATCAATACATCAAAATATGTTATATTGTCACATTATTTACACATGCACTTACCTTGGTGCAAAACAATGAGAAACGAGCCTATTTGTTGTAAACTTTATTCTTTCCTTGATCAAGACCTGAATCACGTTTTTCCTGATCTATAATGTCAAATTTAACTTGTTTAATAATCACATTGTTCAAATAAATCCATAATTCATACTTTTATAAAATTACATTTTCACCCTTAACTTTTTACTTATTTACAATTTAGTCTCTAGGTTCGTAAAATTAAATGCATACATTTTATTTGTTACCCAAGCCTAGCCAAACTTTCCTTGTACTCATAACAGCCCATACTTTTCATCAAAATCAGATTTTTATCACTTATTTTACAGTTTTTACAAAATGGTCCTTTTAGTGGTTTTCATGAAAAATCACTTTATGAAAGATGTTTATCATACACCAAGCTTTCCTATTCCTCCATTAAACATCAAAATACATGCATGTCATACATGGGTAAATTTTTGAACATAAACCCTACTTCAAAATAAGGGTAGAAATAGGTAAATCAACCTACAAGGACTTCAAAAATATAAAGAACATTAAAAACGGGCTAGGGAACACTTACTATTGATCTTGAAAATGTCAAAAACCCTAGCTATGGAGAGCTTAGAAATTTTGGCAGCCACATGAAGGAGATGAGCACATTTTTGCTTTGATTTTCCCTATTTTTTCTTTTATTTACCAAATGACTAAAATATTCTTAAGACCTTTCTTTCAAATTTATCCTATGCATGTCCATTTTTATCCAAAATTTTAGAAATTGGTCAAATTCCTAATTAGGACCTTCTAATTTATAATCTAAAGTAACTTCATACTTAAAGCTTCTAGAACACAAGTTTTGCATCTTATTCAATTTGGTTCTTAAAGTTCAATTGGACATTTTATGCATAGAATTTTTTCATGAAATTTTCACACAAGCATGCATACATATCATGGACCTCATAACACTCATAAAATAATTATTTCTATCTCGAATTTGTGATCTCGAAACCACTATTTCGACTAGACCCTAATTCGAGATGTTACAACTCTCCCCCTCTAAGGATTTTCGTCCCCAAAAATCTTACCGATGAAAAGGTTTGGGTATTGCTTTCTCATGGCCTCCTCGGGCTCCCAAGTAGCCTCTTCAACCCCATGTCTTTGCCATAGCACTTTCACCAAGACAATGCTTTTGTTTCTCAACTATTTGACTTCTCGAGCCAAAATCTTAACCGATTCCTCAACATAAGTCATATCTGGTCGAATCTCGACCTCTGTCAGTGAAATTACAAGTGAAGGATCTAATCTATATCGACGTAGCATAGACACATGAAACACATCATGAATCTTTTCCAGCCCTGATGGTAAAGCCAATCGATAGGCAACCGACCCTATTTTCTCGGTGATTTTAGATGGCCCTATAAAACGAGGACTCAACTTGCCCTTCTTGCCAAATCTCAAAACCTTTTTCCATGGAGACACTTTCAAAAATACCTTATCACCGACTTGATACTCAATTTCTTTCCATTTCAGATCCACGTAGGATTTCTATCTATCCGAAGCAGCTTTCAAACAATCACAAATCACCTTCACATTCTCTTCGGTTTCTTTGATTAGATCAACTCCATGAATTTGACTTTCTTTCAGCTCGGTCCAATACAATGGTGTTCGACACTTATGTCCGTACAGTACCTCATAAGGCGCCATTTTCAAACTCGACTGATAACTGTTGTTGTAGGAAAACTCCACCAACGGTAAATAATTTTCCCAACTACCTTGAAATTCTAATATGCAGTATTGGAGCATGTATTCCAAGACCTGAATTACTCACTCAGACTAACCATCAGTCTATGGATGAAAGGCAGTACTAAAATTCAGCTTTGTACCCAAAGCCTCTTGTAACTTTTTCTAAAATCGTGAAGTAAACCTTGGATCTCTATCCAATATGATCGATACAAGTACTTCATGAAGTCTAACAATCTCACCAATGTACAATTCTGCTAATTTATCAAGTGAGAAATCAGTACGCACTGAAACAAAATGAGCCGATTTAGTCAGTCTATCGATAATAACCCATATGGCATCTTTCTTTTTCGGAGTCAAAGGCAACCCCGTTACAAAATCCATAGTAATCCGGTCTCATTTCCATTCGGGGACCATGATGGGCTGAAGTAAACCTGAAGGTACTTGGTGTTCAGCTTTTACTTGCTGACAAACTAAGCATTTCGATACAAACTCAGAGATGTCCCTTTTCATACCATTCCACCAGTACATTTTCTTCAAGTCATTATACATCTTTGTGCTCTTCGGGTAAACTGACAAACAACCGTCATGCGCCTCATGTAGAATATTCTGAATCAACTTGGTGTCTTTCGAAACACAAATCCTACCACGAAATCTCAAACAACCATTGGAGTCACTCAGAAAATTTGGTTCACTGCTAGACTCACACTGAATTCTCTTAGCTTGCAACTCTTTATCAATTTTCTGAGCATCACAAATCTACTGAAGAAAAGTTGGTCTAGCTCTTAACTCAGCTAGAATCAAACCATCATCGGAACAAGTTAGTCATGTACTCATAGCCCTCAAGGCAAACAATGACTTCCTTTTCAAAGCATTGGCAATTACATTCGCTTTTCCTGGATGGTAATTAATCACAATCTCAAAATCTTTTAACAGTTCCAACCATCTTCATTGCCGCAAGTTTAAATCCTTTTGAGTCATCAAGTACTTAAGACTTTTGTGATTGGTATAAACATGACATTCCTCACCAAATAAATAATGTCGCCAAATCTTCAATGCAAACACTATGGCGACCAACTCCAAGTCGTGAGTCAGATAGTTCTTCTCGTGAGGCTTCAGCTGTCTCGAAGCGTAAGCTACTACTTTACCTTCTTGCATAAGTACACATCCCAAACCATTCAAGAAAGCATCAATATAAATAAAAAATTCTTTACCTGACTCGGGTTGTACCAAAACTAGAGCCTCAGTCAATAATTCTTTTAATTTCTCAAAACTCTGTTGGCACTTTTCTATCCATTCGAACTTGACATCTTTTTATAACAACCTCATCATCGGAGTAGCAATCATGGAGAATCATTTAACAAACCGTCTGTAATAATCGGCCAAACCTAGAAAGCTTCTAACCTCAATAACATTCTTTGGCGGTTTCCATTCAACAATACTCGGGTCTACTCTAATACCATCACCCAAAACAATGTGGCCCATGAATCCAACTTCTCGAAGCTAAAGCTCGCTCTTACTAAACTTAGCATACAACTATTTGTCTTTCAAAGTTTGTAAAATAGTTCTCAAGTGTTTAGCATGCTCGGATTAATCACGAGAATATATCAGTATGTCATCAATAAAAACAACCACAAATTTATCCAAATACTGTCAGAAAATACGATTCATCAAGTCCGTAAATATAGTAGGAGCATTTGTTAAACCAAAAGCCATGACAAGAAATTCATAATGACCATACCTCATTTGAAAAGTAGTTTTTGGCACATCTAAGTCTTTCACCTTCAGTTGGTAGTAACCAGACCT
This sequence comes from Gossypium longicalyx, assembly GCA_025698465.1. Taxonomy (NCBI): domain Eukaryota; kingdom Viridiplantae; phylum Streptophyta; class Magnoliopsida; order Malvales; family Malvaceae; genus Gossypium; species Gossypium longicalyx. The sequence goes on along the minus strand of CM046999.1, from coordinate 30,794,428 downwards.
CAAGTCTATTTTAGAAAACCATGTCGCTCTTTTCAATTGGTCAAACAAGTCGTCGATCCTTGGCAAGGGATACTTATTCTTAATTGTCACCTTATTGAGTTGTCGGTAATCTATACATAACCTCATGAATCCGTCTTTCTTTTCACGAATAATACCAGAGCACCCCACAGCAAAAAGCTCGGTCTCACAAAACCCTTGTTGGTCAATTCTTACAACTGTGACTTCAGTTCTTTCAATTCAGTCGAGGCCATTCTATATGGAGCAATCGAGATAGGTGCTATACCAAGGATTAACTCAATGCCAAACTCAACTTCCCTAATAGGAGGTAATCTAGGTAGCTCCTCCGAGAACACATTCGGATACTCACATAAAATAGGCACTGATTAAATCCATGATTCAGACTCTTTCGTATTCAACACATAAGCCAAATAAGCTTCACATCCCTTTCTCATACATTTCGAGCAGACATAGAAGAAATCATAATTGGTAACTTATCTAACTCATCTGATTCAACCCAGAGAATTTTACCATTTTCACATTTCAATTCAATAACTTTTTGTCTACAATTCACTATAGCATCATGAAATGTTAACCAATCCATGCCCAATATAACATCAAATTCATTGAACAGCAATAACATCAAGTCAGCCGGAAAACAACGATCTCTAATCCTCAAAGGAGATTTCTTACATACCTTATCAACTAAAACATGTTTGCCTAATGGGTTTGACACTTTAATCATAAATTTCGTGGACTCAGTAGGCATATTCATGCTAGATACCAATGTCATGCATACATATGAATGAGTAGAACCAGGGTCAATCAAGGCAATAACAGATGTGTCATAAAGAGAAAAAGTACCTGTAATCACGTCGGGAGAAGATGCATCCTCACGTGTACGTATAGCATAGGCCCTAGCTGAAGCTTTAGCCTCAGATCTCACTACGTGTCTCTTGTTACATTTTTACTCCTAGCCCCATTACTGGTGTTTCTTCAAGGTCTTGCCTTTGTAGTCGTACTACACGGCCTTGTACTCTAAATTTTTTCTTTCTCGGCCATTTCAAGACAGTCCTTAATATAGTGGTCTTGGGAACCACATCGAAAACAAGCTCCATCGCTCACCTTACACCTACCAAAATGACCTCTACCACACTTTTTGCACTCGAGTTTGAGAGCTCTATCATTAACCACACTAGCTATAGAGGTAGCCTGAGATCTAAAACCAGAATTCTGCTTCTTACGGTTTTTATACGAATGCCCAGCCGATACATGAGAACGAGAATACACATATCTGGATTTCTTAGACTGGGATGGAAGTGACTTGCTCATCGGCCTCTTCCTTATATCTCTAGCCTCAGCTTCGGCTCTTTTCCTTTCCTTGGTCAGCTCCTCAACTTTACAGGCCCGATCAACGAGCACAACAAATTCTTTCAGTTCAAGTATACCCACTAACACTCTTATGTCTTCATTAAGTCCGTCTTCAAACCTTTTACACATTTTAGCCTCAGAGAATACACACTCCCGAGCATATTTGCTGAGTCTGACAAACTCTTTTTTGTACTCGACAACTGACATACGACCTTGTTTCAAATTAAGAAACTCCTTACGCTTTTGATTGATAAATCGCTCACTTATGTATTTCTTTCGGAACTCTTCTTGAAAGAATTCCCATGTGACCTTTTCTCTCGGAACCACCGAAATCAGTATCTTCCACCAATGGTACGTCGTATCCCTCAACAATGAAAAATCACACTTCAGACATTCATCAGGTGTGCAGGACAGTTCATCAAATACCCGGGTAGAATTCTCTAGCCAAAATTTTGCTCTTTCAGGATCATCATCGGCATTGGCCCTAAATTCCTTGGCTCCTTACTTTCGAATTCTATCCACTGGGTTCTATGAAATCTCATAAAATCTATACCTTGAGCACTTGAGGCATGGGTTGGGGATTTGGAAGGGGTGGAGGAGGTTGTGCATTCGATTTTGTTCGAACGAACTCCGTATACCAGGCATTCAGCATATGGAGAAAGGCTTCTCTGCCTCCTTCTACTCTACTAACAGTCTCAAGTCTACTATCGAATGGCACTACTCCTTCCGTGGGAGCAGGTGCATTACTTTCTACATCATCCGCCACTGCTCTGTCAGGATCCATTTGCTAGATGAAAACATATTTTAAAACCGTCAGAAGTCGTCACACTATCATAATATATGTATGGCATGTATAGCTAGACTCAAACACACGCTATGTAGTCCGAGAACTGACTAAACTGTAGCTCTGATACCACTAAATGTAACACTCCGTACCCGAAGGCAGGATAGGATACGAGGTGTTACCGAACACATACACAGTCATTCATGCAAAATCGAGCTATTAAATATCATTCATAACAACAACGTCCAAAACTATTCATAATATCCCAATTATGGACCTATGAGGTCCAAAACATGTATTGAAAATAGTTCGAGACTACACCGAGAACTTTGGAAAGACTTAGAAAAATTTTCCTTTAATACAAGGCCACAAGCCTGTGTGAAATAGGGGACACGCCTGTGTGCTCTCGACACGACCGTGTCTTCAGGTCGTGTAACTCTCTAACTATGATGTCAGCACCAAAATAAGGTCACATGACTGTATCACACGTCCATGTGTCCAGACCGTGTAGTGAATTAAAATCAATGAATTCTTCATAAAATATGGTGCAGACATCACACGGCCAGAGCATATGTCCCATGTGGGTAGTCCGTGTCCCTCACATGGTCAAGACACACGCCTATGTCTTAGCCCGTGTGTTTACTATTGGGCATACTAACTTGCAAAACTAAGGTACAAGGGACATACAGCCAGACAACATGCCCATGGGGCAGGCCATGTGTCACATACGGCCTAGACATATGCCAATGTGTCTACCCGTGTAGACAATTTAGAAGCTATCTACCAAGCCAATTGCCACCCTCAAGCACTCATTTAATCAAACATGTTTCATAGCATACAACATAACCTATTTAAACACTAAAATATTCAATATCATGGTACTATCATGTCTTATTAAAGTCATTTTATTACACATTCAATTAGCCATACCTTTTTAAAAATATTCCACCCCAATTTCATGCATAAACAAGATTTGTCATTTTAATTCCAAGTTACAAACTCTTTATTATGATCATTTCAAGTTATTAAGTCATCCCCTATCTTCAAACATTTAATTCACCTCTCATCACATATCCATCAAACAATCACATACCACATCATCAAGGCATTAGCACATGCATGCATGAACAATTAGATTTCACAACCCAATAATCAAATATAAGCCACATCACATGGCTATTACAAAATGAATCATCAACATTATAGGCCTTTACAAATTGGCCAAAATAACATGACACATATCACAAAATAACCAAGTCCCCTATACATGCCATATTCAAAATATCAAATTCACTATACCCAATTGTTCTTTTGATAGTGTGATCGAATACTCTGACGGCTTTCGATCCCCGAGCTAGCTTGGTAGAACTACAAAAGATGGAAAGGAAATGGGGTAAGCATTAAAGCTTAGTAAGTTCATATGCAAATAATATGCAATGAGAACAAACAGATGTCATAAAACATCATAATGACATAAACATAAAGATTGTTCATCATTCAAACCCTTTTTGGACTTATTCATTATGTATATATGTTTCCTTATCACGAATCATTATTTACCAAGGTATTACTCGTGAGCGTAGCGTACATACCTATACCAATTCGTAGTATAGCATACACCCATAACTTATTTATTATGCCATCCTTAGGACTTTCATTACATCATCCATTGCCCATTGAACACTTTGAATAATATTGGATACGCGGAAAACCTTGCACCTGAGTGCCACTTATTGACACGTAGCCAAAGCTACCCTAAAACATGTAACACTCATAATAGAGCTACTCACGGGCCTGCTTGCACAAGCTGTCAGTCAGGGTGTAACTACACGGGCTGCTCACATAAGCTGTCAAGTATCTGACACACTTAGGACTACCTAGCCACCGGTAGGACACCCAAGACCAACGCCCGGGACCAAATTACATGTATCACAAACATCATGAACTCAGACCTACTCAATGAGCTTAGATGTCACATATATCATGAACTTAGACCAACTCAATGAGTTCAGATCATATAATTTTCTAGTGACATGTCACTTGTATCCTAAACTATTCCTAAGGTTCAAACGGGATTCTTCCTCACATGTACATAACATCTCAATCGCACTTGCTTGTAATGTCGTGGATAACGAACATAATATCATTCATACCTCTATAACCACCATTAGGCATAACATCCATAATGAAAATAAAATATTTCTCACATAATATCAATACATCAAAATATGTTATATTGTCACATTATTTACACATGCACTTACCTTGGTACAAAACGATGAGAAACGAGCCTATTTGTCATAAAATTTATTCTTTCCTCGATCAAGACCCGAATCACATTTTTCCTGATCTATAATACCAAATTTAACTTGTTTAATAATCACATTGTTCAAATAAATCCATAATTCATACTTTTGTAAAATTACATTTTTACCCTTAACTTTTCACTTATTTATAATTAAGTCCCTAGGCTCATAAAATGAAATGCATACATTTTCTTTGTTACCCAAGTCTAGCCGAACTTTCCTTGTACTCATAACAGCCCATACTTTTCATTAAAATCATATTTTTATCACTTATTTTACACTTTTTACAAAATGGTCCTTTTTAGTTGTTTTCATGAAAAATCGTTTTATGAAAGATGTTTATCATACACTAAGCTTTCATATTCCTCCATTAAACATCAAAATACATACATGTCATACATGGGTAAATTTTTTAACTTAAACCCTGCTTCAAAATAAGGGTAGAAATAGGTAAATCAACCTACGAGGACTTCAAAAATATAAAGAACATTAAAAATAGGCTAGGGAACACTTACTATTGATCTTGAAAATGTCAAAAACCCTAGCTATGGAGAGCTTAGAAATTTTGGCAGCCACATGAAGGAGATGAGCACATTTTTGCTTTGATTTTCCCTATTTATTCTTTTATTTACCAAATGATTAAAATAGCCTTAAGACCTTTCTTTCAAATTTATCCTATACATGTCCATTTTTGTCCAAAATTTTAGAAATTGGTCAAATTGCTAATTAGGACCTTCTAATTTATAATCTAAAGTAATTTCATACTTAAAGCTTCTAGAACACAAGTTTTGCATCTTATTCAATTTGGTTCTTAAAGTTCAATTGGACATTTTATGCATAGAATTTTTTCATGAAATTTTCACACAAGCATGCATACATATCATGGACCTCATAACACTCATAAAATAATTATTTCTACTCAAATTTGTGATCTTGAAACCACTATTCCAACTAACCCCTAATTCGGGATGTTACAGTAGAGGTCAAACTTAGGTGGACGCGGCAGTAGTTGTTATTGTTAATGAGTTGTTTAATAATGACAACCATTGTTGCCCTGAAATAGGCATCACCTCTACTCCAACATTACAATAATTACCCACTTGAGAGTCCTTCTGCATCCATGGTAACGTTGGGCTTCAAATAAGAAGGAAGGTTAATGATACAAAATGTGTGGAAATGGATAAAAAAATAATGACGATTATAGCGGAAAGCCCCATAGTTTTTCTCTATGATTATGCCCTCAAACTTCTATATGGTATTTATAAGGCAACATCTGCAGGTATTTAAAAAATTTTGAGCTCGTTCCCACATAACGACAGTTAACTAGCTCCCTCATTATATTCTGATCCATGACCTCATAATAGCTATTGACCGAGACCTCTACGCAAAGTTTCACTTGTGACTATATAAAGCAAAATCACCTCAGAGCCTAAATTCTACCGGATAGGTTTCCAAGGTAATGGTCTCATCTTAGCATGATATATGAAATGTGTGCGTCTCGAAACGATATCGCATCACCGATGACTCAAGAATACCTCAAACCGAAAATTTTATTAGTGACAAAAATTTTTAACATTGAAGCAAATAATAAAATGGAGAGAGAAATATTGTAATGTGGAGGGATGGAGGTCAGAAAAGATGAGGTTTTAAGGATGATGGAGTATGGAGGGGGAGCCCCTTTTATAGGCGTAGGGGAAAGGTGAGATTGTAAAGGAAAAAATCCTAATGATTAAAATCACGTCGTAGAACCAACATTTTCATCGAATATTTTCAAAATGTGCTTCAAATCTAAACAAACTCCAAGGTTGAAGACTTTTTTTTGCAGACTTTATGAAATTGTTAGTGAAAACTCGTCCAAATGGGCAAGCTTCTCTACTGACATAGTAAGAAAGCGTGCCTAGCTGGATGCATTTTCCCATGGCTAGGTGCTCTTTCCTGCCATGTCAATAGGGAAGCTCACCCATCTGGACAAGTTCTAACTAAAATTTTCATAAAGTCTAAAAAAAATAACTAACCCCAAGATTCTCGGGTAAAATTTGAAGCACGTTTTGAGGCACTGAATAACCTCTGAAGCACGCGTCTGATGAAATTATTTGATCTTTGAAATACATTTTCAAGCATCGAGGAACATTTTATTATCATTATTTGATGAAAATATGTCTTCAAAAATGAATTTTGAAGCACACATTCCCTCCTTCCTTGTTTTATTTTGCTATTAAAGTACTGAAATATTCAGAACTTAGGCACGTAGCAAATTCATATTGAACATCAAAGAGTTGAGTTGTAAGAGTCGTCTACATTTCTTTGGATAACCATCTGAAGATTTTTTTTTTGTTCTAAATATCCAATCATTTTAAATTGAAATGAGTCGATGAGTGAAATCCGTCATTTACTATGACGGTTAAATTTGTAATACGAAATTCGGGGTCGTATTTCCAAGAGCCTAGTCCATGGAATTGGCTTTCAATCGTACCATACAATTGTGTGAGCTAAAGACTAGAATTAGAAGGAAAGTCGAGGGTTCGAGCTGAGGAAGAAACCATTCAATTGTGTGAGCTAAAGACTAGAACTAGAAGGAAAGTCGAGGGTTCGAGCTGAGGAAGAATTTCAAGCTTGAAATGTAGATTTCTGGCATCGATTGACCCCTTTAATTATGAGTTATTTAACGTGAAAGCCGAGCTCGAGTCGGAGGCGGTCATATCATAGCACTGGTCAAGCAAAAATGTTATGGTTGCGCCAATGACCTACCTCGATAAAACAATGATACGGTGGGTGTTTGTAAACTATCAGTGAGTAATCGTACGATGTCACAAAACTCAGATACGTCAGCATTAACCTAGGCATCGATATTAGAATCGATGTCAACACCAGTGTTGCCATTGGTAATGGTCCATGCGTCAACATCTGACTCAGCATTTGCGACAACATCGACGTTGGCATGGGGGCGTAGAATGCTGGGGACACAAAGGTGCCCCAAAAATTGTACTTGCAAGATGGCTAGAAGTAGGGTGCTATGGTGGTGCATAGTGTGGTGCTTGTGAAAAAAAACACAGGGCTAGTGAAATGAATAGGAATAAATGGAGTGAACTGACCAGGCTATGGCGTAAACATCGGTGGCGCTTGTTGGGTCGGAGCCGGTGACGAACCTACCGCGGCTCCTCGTCCAAACCTACGCTATTGGGGCGCTCATCTTGTCCTCTTCTAACAAATTTTCCTACTCCTCGCCTCCATCGATAGCAAATATGGCTTGCCGACAACTCTAAATCAGGGCATGTACTCCAAACAGGCTGCCTTCTCCGATGAGAAAAAAGGATTCGTGGATGGGTAAAAATTTCATTCTATGATCTCAAATGTCGATAAACTCCTTATGGTAATCTTGTCAATTCTCGTCGATCTTCCCTTGTAGATCCAACTGTGCAGTGCGTCCATGTCTCAAGCTAGCGGCGGAATTTTTTGCCTTCACCCAAACTGATGCATCATTCAATCTAATTTGTGCATTTCAACCGTCGCATACACTATCAACAGCACATTCACGTCCCACATACTCAGAATGGCCAAGAATTCTAATGGGACACATTCTATGATATCCAGCTCGGCGTATGACATTCATTCAAACTGCAGTTGTAATACCTCTCACCCATATTCAACGCCAGAATAGGTTTACGGAGCATTACCAGACTTAACACAAATTTAAACATACATTTCACATACAATTAAGCAAATCATATACATTCCATTCACAACCAAACAATTTGTCCCTATTACGAGCCTACGAGCCCTAAACATGCATTAGGAGTGGTTTGAGACTAAACCGATAACTTTGGAAACTTTTTGAACACTTAGCAAATTTTCCAAAAATAGGGGACACATGCCTGTGTGGCCTAGTCGTATCCCTCATACGGCCAAAGACACGCCCGTGTCATAGGCTGTGTAGGCATTCAAAATGAGAGCACATGGTCGTGCCCCAGCCCAAACCTGTAGGGTATATTGACTTATGCCACACGGCCAAGTCACATGCCCGTGTGTAAGGCCATGTAGAGAATACTGACTTGTTTTTAATTTCAACACTAGAGGACACACAGCCATGTAACATAACTGTGTGTCACACACGGCTACTGTCTCTGCCCATGTTGACAAAAATAAGCTATTTACCAAGCTATTTTGCCACCCAAACTTGCATGTACCTACACCATATCAATTGGCACAAATACATAGCATCAAAAGGCATTTCAATTCAACCAAATCAAATATAATTTATGCACATTCAATACTTCCATTCTTTATACACATTAATCTCAAACACTTATATGCATTATTTCAACCAAACATTTTACCTTACCTAAATTCACAAACATACCATAGCCATTTTTAACCATTAGCTACCATAAATGCTAAATTACCACAAACCATTTGCAAGCAATTATGAACCACATCATAGGCCATCCTCACATATATACATATACATCCAAGATAACCAACTTAAGCCAAATCTCATGGCTATATATTTACAACCAAAATATAAACATTTACAAGCCAATTCAAATGGCCAAAATCATTATCAACTCATAACCACAATGACTCAAAATACCTATACATGCCATATAACTAAAACATAAGTTAAAAAGTACGATAGTGTGACAATATCTCTAACAATCCCCAAGTTTGAACTAGCTTTAAAGTCACTAAAAACATAGAAAATTTAAACAAAGTAAGCTATATAGCTTAGTAAGCTCGTATGAAATAAATTCAATCTTAACATGAATATACAATTCATCAATTTAAATATATCAACATGTTATTCATTTAACTAACAAGCCTTTCACATTTTCAATCATAATCGTATCTATGAACTTCACAACTTCTTCGATTTCAGCTTTTACGGTTCATGTACATACATGTACCATCTCGTAACAACCCCATACATAACCACATCTTTTATTTACCTGTTGAACCATTCGAAATACTATTGGATACATGGGAATCTCATATACTAAGTGCCTATATCATGGCCTGAAGCCAACTCAATCTCATATCACATATACTGCTCACACTAGAGCTATCAACGGGCCTGCTCACATAAGCTGTCAATCGAGACGTAGCTAATGGTGATGGTCACACAAGCTGTCAAGTAACCGCAACACATGCTAGTATACTCAGCCACTGGTAGGACGTACAGGACCAGCACCCAGATCACATAATCACAACAATCCCCTAATGACATGTCACTAGTATCCGAATCTATTCCTAAAGTTCAATCAGGATTTCAAATGCCGAATCATCGTAGAATTGTTGTCGAACATATCTGAAGTCTCAAAATCACAGTTTATGCAATATCAAAACATTTAAAATACATTTATAATGAAATTTATCACATAAGAACTTACCTCGGATGTAAAAATTACAAAACGAATCGATCAGTCGAGTACTTTGTTTTTCCCCCATTCTAGATCTAAATTTCATTTTTCTTGATCTATATAATATCAAATTCAGCTTATTAAATCATATCTCTATTCAATTTAATCCAAAATTCACTTTAATTCCTTTTTACACAATTGCCCATAATGTTTCACATCTTTTACAATTTAGTCCCTAGGCTCGTAAAACAAAATTCATTTAATTCCATCACAAACCAAGCCTAGCTGAATATTTATTATGCTTATAGTAGCCTAAAATTTTCATTTATTTCACATTTTAACACTAAATTTACACATTTCACAACTTAACCCCTAATTTGCATTTTTATTAAAAATCACTTAACAAAACTTGTATAAGTATCATCAAACATTTATAATCCATCATAAAACATCAAAATACTCATGTATTCATCAATTAAAACATCCAAAATCTTTAAAAATTTTGCAAAATAGTCCCTGGGCTAGCTAGACCTAGCTGCAACAATCTCAAAAACATAGAAATTACTAAAAACCAAGTCATAATCACTTGCCAATTTAAGCTTGAAGTTTCCAAACCCTAATAGCTTCCATAAACATTCTCTTTTCTCAATTTTCGGTTGAAAGAACATATGAAGATGATAACTTTTATTTTGGTTTTATTTATTTTACCTTAATTTCCAAATTACATAAATAACCTTATTAATTAAACATAAAGGTCACTTAAACAATGTCCAATAATGTCCACTCATTTTATTAATGGGATAATTGCAACATATATCCCTTGACTAATTAATTTCATAACTATTTAATACTTTAAACTAATAGAACAATACTTTTGCAATTTACGCGATTTAGTCCTTTTTATCGAATTGAACACTTAAACAATAAAATTTCTTAACGAAAATTTCACACAAACACTTTATCATGCTGTAGACACTAAAATAATAATAAAATAAATATTTTAAATTCGAATTTGTGGTCCCAAAACCACTGTTCTGATTTGATTAATAATGGGTTGTTACAGCAGTGCACAATTGTAAATTCTGTTATGTACGGAATTTTATTTTACAAATCATTACACAATTATTATGGTTTAAAAAAATAAGTAACTAATCTCGGCTTCCAAGCATTGATCTAACAATAGCCAAATATCTTTGACTTGCTCTGGTAGTCCCATGTAACTCGACCCATGATTCCACCTATTCAAACTACATTTTTATTATCAAATGACTTTAACCTTGTCACCAATGGGAACGCATATGGGTCATTCACTCAAAGACGTAAAAATGGTAGCCACCACCTCTCCCATGACTGTAGCAGGAGCAGACAACCACCAATTGACATCTTATCCGATTTCGTCGCCAGACACAACTCCCAATACAATGTAGCCAACATGGCTGATCTCCAACTTAGTCGTCCGCATTATTTGAAGTCTACTAGGTGTAGTAGCCACCTTACGTAAATAAAATTTTGAAATTTATTGGGCATTAGAATGCCCCCAATTAACCTTAGGATGAATGCTCAGGCGTATTGTTCTTTGACGACGTCCGACACATTCAGAGGAAGATATTTGAAATTGGTTTCCAACCACTTTATATCTATCCAGCTACCTTGAAACTTGTTAGGCACCTTCCCCAAAAATGCCTCGTAAATATCCTCTTTACTAGGAACGACCACTGACCTTGTGACAACTGGCACATCCACTTGTAAACCGAGTTGTAAAGCTATGTCCTCGAGTGTGATTACATTTGCCACATAGAAGATGGAAAGTGTGTGTCTTAGGCCTCCATCTTTCCACCAACACACTGATGAATGTAGGATTGGGTTTGTATCCCCCAAGCATATGAGACGCATGCAAGAATCCCTCATCTTGGAAGTAACCACGAATTTTCGTATCTGGGCTCTTTGACAGGTTATGTATGAACCCCTCCAAAATACGATTATCCGCCTATTTATATTGACAAAATAAATTAATTTAAAGTATTTTTAAAAATTAAAAAAACTTTAAATTTAACTTAATTGAAAATAACAAAGTTCAAAATTTCATCTTACCATTATCGTTTGAGCAGTGGAAATGTGCTTGTCATCGAAACGAATCAGAGAGTTTTCCATTTGTGAAAATTTAATTGAAATGAATAATATACGAAATAATGAAATAAAACTATAATATTTTTAAACAAGTGTATCGGAAAATTTAGAATAAAACTTGAGAAAACTAAGAGAATTAAGAGAGTTAAGAGTTTAGAAAGAATTGAGAGAGTTGAATTTGAGTGAAAAGAATGAAAAATGACTTGGTATTTATCTCAAAAAAATTGCCGTTGGGGCCTTTAAAAAAATTTACCGTTGCCAATGTTCAAAAAGCTATTGGAAAATGACTGTTAGAGGAAAGCATATCCAACTGGACGCATTTTCATACTCTCTCTCTCCAAAAAAGACCTATTTCCTTAATTTAAAAAAAAAGCCTAAAAAGGGAAATTAAAAAAAACGACATATTTACCTTATTTAGCCTAAGATTTATATATTTTACAATTAAGTATAAACAAAAATATGTATACTATTAAATATGGATTTTTTAAAAGATTTATCAAACATGGATTTGAGTTAATTGGATCCATTCAAATCCATAACCTTTCCCTAAGGTGTTGCCCGTATAAGTAGAGTCTACATGGCTAGAAGGATAGCTAGCCATTGGATGGTTTTATATCAGAAATATCTGAGGTTAGAATTTCAATACTTTTATTTTGCTTTTCCTATTCCATTTTTTTCTATTAAAAAAAGAAGAAAAAAAAACTATAAGAGCTCTAATTTAGTTTGATTCAACCTCTACTAAAAGTTTACTGTTTAAAACTCGATCTGAGTTCCGCCAAATATCTATAATCTATTTATTTATAATAGATAAAAAAGTATAAGTTAGGAAAACTTTTAAATTGAAAAGAATATTTTTTACTTTCGATCATATTATTTAATTCATATTTAAAAATAAAAAATTAAAATAAAATAGAAGTTAGGATAATTACATAATTATAATTTAATTTTTAATTTTTAATAATAAATTATATTAATTTTAAAATAAAGATAATAATAAGTATGATTTAAAAAATTTATACAATAATATTTGAATTGATAAATTAATATATTTTAATTATATTCAATAATTTCAATAAAAATAATATGTTAAGTTAATTGTTTTAATTAAAAATATAATATTAAAAAATTAATTAAATATTAAACGTATTGTTATAAAAACTTGAGTTGAACTTAAAATAAAATCAAATTATTGAAACTCAAATTAATTTATTTCATTTTATATGATTTACATACAGTCTAAAATTAAATTCGAACACATTTCATATAATTTAAAATAACAAAGGTTACTGTAGAGGGTCTACCAAAAATCCCAAAGAAGAATCCCAGGAAGTCAGCATTGGACATTCGTCATAAATTTTCTTTTTTGAAAGCAGTGAAAAGTCTTGAATGTTGAAAAATGGTATATGGAGGACTCTTTTTTGGGAATGAACTGACGGGTAAATCACTCCATGTCTTGGAAATTGGAATTCCAACATCAGACGTTGACAAGACTTTTGTATTCTTTTTATCTTGGTATTAAATTGTTTTATGTATTGTTTACTGTTTATAAATATTTTAAATATTTTTATAATAAATATGCATCCAAATACATATAAGCTTCTCAATCTCGCTTAAACGTTAAACTCGAATTTAGAAGATTATATTAATCACTAAAGTAGCTCAAAAAGTCATCAGAGTTTTTGAAAACGGTCCATTTTAAAGCATTTGTTTGATTTATTTAGAAAACTTAGTTAAGTGCTTAATTTATTAAACCTTAAGTTTTAATTTTTACTTAACAGCGGAAAAGATGATAATTATTTTTGTTTTTAGTAAAATCAGGGTTCATCAGATAATAATTGTCTACTAATCTAATTGAAATTTATAAGTGAATGTCATGCAAAATAAGAATTCAAAACAAAAACCCTAAGTCTTATGCCACAGTTCATAAATAAATAATACAACCTTTTAAAGGACATAAAGAATAATAATAAAACTTTAACATATTAAGAAAAATGAAATTAAGTCGAGTCCCTTCGAATGTTGTGTCCGCGTCCTAACCTTGAAGATTATCTAAAAAGATGGAATTTAAAAGGGTGAGCTATAACGCTCAACATAAGTTCATTTACAATAAAACCAATACAAACAATTGTTATGATACATTAAATGACATCGCACATAATTATCATGGATAACAATTCAATTCAAAATATGGTATTTCAATGCTACCACTAGTTGAGCATTAGAACCAACAATCACAAATTTCAAAATAACCAATTATTTAGAATTTCTCAGAATAATCATATAGGATATATACACATTTATAAATATGTAATCATTCATATGCACAAAAATCCCAAAATATAACTTTTAGGCATGTAGGCACATGATATCAAATATGCCATACAATTTCGGTTTTAATAGGATTTATCTTACCCCCACTGCTACACACCACTTTGGGAGTTCCTCAAAACTCCAACCATCAGCACTTCAATTTGTGGATTAACCACCAATAGTTTGCAGTTTTACTGCTGATGGCTATGAACACACAACAAAACGCCATAGATGGAATCTGCTATGGCTGTGGGTACACAAAAAAAATATTGCAGGAGAAATCTACCGATGACCATGGAAACACAACATACTCGCAGATGATAGCTATTAGAGGGTTGTGAATACACAAAAAACCATCGTAGGTGGAATCTGCTATGGCTGTGGGTTCATAGCAAGACTGTCATAGTCAGAATATGCTATGGATGTGGGTACACAGTGAACGTTAATGCAGATATTCTGTCGGTTCTTCCTCTGATCATATTGTCCCAACCCATCCAATGCAATCTAGTTAAATTCATACAATCATATATGGTAACATTTAATGTTCTAACACAAGGCAAATCAGTAACAAAGTTCATGTTTTTCATATATTTATATAGTCAATAATTTAGGGTGTGTCGACTCATACGGTCTCAAACATTTACATATATATAAGAACATACATTATTCTTAATTTATGCAAACATTCATAATGGCAAATAAACACCATATTGATTCAATCATTCATATATTCTAGCATGCTTCGTATCATAAGGGACCTAATTGCATATTTAAATTCACTAAAAATAGTTTGAAACCTATTCAGGGACTAAACTAATCAAAACATAAAATTTTGGGTTAAAACTATAATTTCTTGCTTCTAGGGGACACACGACTATGTGACCAAACCATGTGGGGAGCTCTGGGCCGTATGGCTAGGCCGTGTAGAGACTGAGGTCGTGTGACATTCAAAATTTCAACCTACATGAAAGACACGGTCGTGTGGAGGCCATGTGGGGGGTCTTAAGCCGTGTGAGAAGCAAAAACCTAAGGTTTCAAGGGGAACATGACTATGTGTGAGGTCATGCAATCCACACTGGTAGGCCACACGCCCGTGTGGACTAGGTTGTTTTGATTTTTGTCTCAATTTTTTCATAAAAAAACACACACCTGACTTCTAAGGTCTCATACGATGATCTTCACATCCAATTCTGACCCGGGTCACCTACACCAGTTTTTCGATCAATAAAAATGTAACATCCCAAAAACCATGTAATACCCTGAAAATTTTTACAGTAAGATATTATCCTTGATATAGTAAAATAAGGAAATAAAGTGACAAAAAAGGGAATTTTGAGTTATGTCAATATTGAGAAGTATATTATGATATATTAATTCAAGAAAGGACTAAATTGTAAAAGTGAGAAAAGTTTTGTTGCACAAGAATAAATACTTAAAATTTGAAGGGTTAAAGTGTAAATATGAAAAAGTTAAAGGTCCAATAGTGTAAATATTTTAAGAGTGGAATGATCTAGAAACTAAGGAAAATGGATGGATTAGGACCAAATTGAATAGGTGAAGAACTATGAGGGACTAAATTGCAATTTTACCAAAATAAATGATGACTCAAGGATGGAATTTTAAAAGATAATAAAGGGCAAAATGGTCAATTGGAAGAGAGAGAAATCTAGAAAGTAATGATGATGTTCATGATATTTTATGATTATTTAATTAGATATATATTATTTTAATAAGATATTTTATTATTTTATTATTATTTTATTATTAATTATTTAGTATAAAAGGAAGGAAAGATGAAGAATTTTCATCATCTTTCCATGCATGCAACCAATGTTAGAAGAGAAGGAAAAGAAAGAAATTTTCTTTTCTTTACAATTTGGTCCTTCCACCAAAAATTTACCATTTTCACCTAGAAATCAAAAGAATTTCCATAGCTACTAAGAGAGAGAAATGTTAAGGAGACCATGGGGAGTTAGAATATCAAGTTGGATTCAAGAATAGAAGCTGGAGGAGAGAGAAAATCAAGTTAAAGATTAGTATCAATAGAACAAGGTAAGTACATCAAGATTTCAATATGTTTTTAAGTTTGTTATTATTGACAAAGCATGGAAATAATGTTATAGTAGAGTTTTCTTACATAAGGTCCTATGTTCTTGATATGTTAGTGAAGAGAAAATAAGAGGAAGTGATGAGAAATGGTGTAGAAAAAGAAAATAAGGGTGTTATAACATGGTAATTAATATCTTGTACCTAAACAGTTTTGGATAGAAGCAGTAGTCTAACTTTGAAAAATCATCAAAAATTTCATAAATCGAATTATAGGATGAATAAAGTATGAAATTAAATCTTATTGAGTCTAGTTTCTTATATAAGAAATTATGAAAGCAATGGAATTGTAAATCATGAGATATAATCAATTTTGTGAGACAAGGTCAGAATGATTTCGGGTTCCCCTGTTCTGATTTTTGAAAATCATCAAAAATTGGATAAAAATAATTATTGACTTAAATTTATATTTTTATAATCTTTAATGAGTCTATTTTCAAGAGAAATAAACGGAAACATCATTCGAATTCTGTACGAGGAGATAATTAATTTTTAGTGAAGAAGGGTCAGGACTGTCAGACAGCAGAACAGGGGTAAATTTAAAGAATAAACTGTACTTATTGGCTAAACAAAAAATTCTGAAAATTTTATGGTAAGAATATATATGAGTCTAGTTTCAGGAAAAATTAGCGGATCTTAATTTGGAGTTCTATAGCTCCAGATATAAATAATTTAGTGACTATGACACAGATGGACAGCTTGAATATTTATAAAAGTAATTAATAAAAATTATGGATAATATTACTTACAAGTGTGTTAAATGCATTAAGGATGTGGAATGGAGAGGAGGAGGAGGAAAATATGTATGAATATTCATCTGGCATGGCTAATTTGCATGTTAGGCTCAGGGACTAAATTGAATAAAAGTAAAACTTTATGGGTAATTTTGTAAAAATGTTAGAAATGACCAAATTGCATGAAATGAACTATTTTATTATTTAAATTACAAAATTGAATGAAATTATTAATTTAGTTCAAGATCGGGGGAAAACATGTTTTAGGGATTAAATTGAAAAGTGTTGAAATTATGGAAAATTTTGATATTTTATAGAATTCATGGGTTGTTATTAATATGCATGAGAATAATAGCTGGAAATAAGGATTAAAATTGCAAGAATTTTATTTTCCTGACCTTAAGGATGAAATCGTCATTAAATAAAAGTTTAGGGGCAAAATGGTAATTTTGCCTAGAGCATTAATTTAATACATTAGAATATGAAATGAATGAAAATGATGATCAAATTTATTTATAAAGATCCGGACGACTCAAATAAGAGATTTGATCGTGGAAAAAAAAAGATATCGGATTAATAAAATTATAAACACAAACAAGTAATGAGGTAAGTTCATGTAACTTGAATTATATTCTTAAATGCTTGAAATGTATGTTTTTTATATGAATATGATTTGAATGTTCATTATAAGGAAATTTTATGAAACATTGACATATTTGGTAAAAAAGGAAGAAATCCCGGTTGAATGAAAGGAAAATTCGATGGATCTCGAAAAGGAATTGACGGTAAAAGGATCTAGCCCGGACGGGTGATCCTATCTGATATAGCCCTCCCGAAGAATATGTGGAAAATGGATTTAGCCCGGACGGGTAATCCGAATCGAGTCCAAATTTAGCTTTGGATGGTAATTCAAATCCAAGCTCATTAGAGTAATTGTCGTTGCGGGATTTAGCTTTGGATGGTAATCCCGACAATACTCTATGAGTTTATATCACGTGATTTAGCCCGGACCGGTAATCCCACCGTAAGGATGAGGTTCGCGAGTGTGCTCTCTGATATGAAATGTGTAAGACCATGGTTGAAAGATACCATGGCAACCTGATATGAAATGTGTAAGACCATGGTTGAAAGATACCACGGCAACCTGATATGAAATGAATAAGACCATGGTTGAAAGATACCATGGCAATGTGATATGAAATGAACAAGACCATGGTTGGAAGATACCATGGCAACATGACAGAAAATGAGTAAGACCATAGTTGAAAGACACTATGGCATCATGTCTAAGATAAATAAGACTGTGGATGGGAGACGCTATGACATCTATTGAACAATTGATATTCAGGTAATATGTATCAGATGACGAATGGTTATATGAAATGGTTGTGTGAAATATTTACAAGAGCTGGTCATATAGAAATATATGTACAAAATAGTTGTATGAAATAATTATGAAGATAGATAAACGAAGTGTTTGACGCTTAGACAAGTGTTAAGCTATTGATTGAATGGTAACATGTTTAATTATAAGGAGCATTGAAATGGTAAGTACTTAGATGAAAATAAAATTTAAGATTTTGCGAAATTCTTTTTTATGATCCCGATTTAATTCCGGTTGGTTTCTATTGTATGGTTGGGGCTTTGAGGGCCCAATAGAGAGACGTTATGATTGTTTTCAAAATATGAATAATAAATGACTCTGAATTTTCTGAAAATGTTCAGTAAACTCCAGTAATGCTTCGTACCCTATTCCGGTAATGGATACGGGTAGGGAGTGTTACAAACCAGGTTAGAAGAAATTGAGTTAGTAAAACCAATAGTGGTTACGTCGTGGTTACGTCTTGATTTTTGAGTTAATATTTTGAAAATTTTTCAAAGTGATTTAAATTGGTTCAATGGTTAAGTTCTCTAGATGTGTGTTTGAGGTCATCTGTTCAAATCCTTTTTTTGGAATTTTTGTTATTTTTATCTTAACCTCTATCCTTGATCATATGGCATAAATAATATTTTCAATCAACTAATGTTAATGACGAGCCTAGTGGTTCAGTGGTAAGGTTTAAATTTACCCTTTAGTCTTATGTTTGAGTCTCTGCAGAAGTAATAAGGAAATGTTTTTGCAATGTTTCGTAAATTAGTTTTTTAATTATATTATATTTTTATTTATTCTCCAAAAGCTCTCACGTTTCCCAATTTGTTTTTCTCGTCTCTTTCATCCTGCCTTTTCTTTTTGCTTTCCTTCTTCTCAATTGATCTTTTCCTTTCTTTTGGTTTTGTGATGTGGTGGTGTATTATTTATAAACTCCTCTTTTTTGCTTAGTTGACGAGTGCTCCTATCGGGTAAGTGATTTTGGTTTTGTTGGTTAATGAGTTTGGGTTCATTTTGGTTTCATGACATACACTTTTTTGGGTTAAACATTAAGTGGTTTCGATTATCGGTTTTCCTATTAGGTGAGGAACGATTAACTTTCGACAATCCTTCGGCGAATTTAGTTTGTTTGTTGCTATTTTTTGAAAGTAAGCGTAAGTTTTTGTTTAAGATTTTGTGTCAAATTTCTTCGACGTAATTCCAGTTTTGGATGTTAGTTTAGTGATTTGATTGCGATTAAATCATCTGATTGGATGTTTGAACATCGTTTTTAGGTTTTGAGATCATCATTGTTGATTTTACATCAAAATCGTATCAATTGTGTAATGAAAACCCGAGAAATTAGTGAATGACGAAAGTCAAAAATAGGGCTATCGATGCCACACGGTCGTGTGTGTGTGACACTGTATTGAGCAACACGACTGTGTGAGACATTGACTTGAGCCACATAGCCATGTGCCAAGCCGTGAGAGGTACTGATGTGAGCCTCACAATTGTGTGGGCCACACGAGCTAGATATGTAGACCATGTGAAGCCACACAGGCATGTGGGCCAAAATTTTGAAAATTTCCCTGAGGCCTTAAACATTGTTTGGATTGAATATAGGCCTTCCGTAGGGTCCGTATGATTTGGATTAAGTTATAAATCTTGATATCTGGTGATCTATTAGTGTATAATCTATATTTTTACGTATTTATAATAGGATATAAGCTAAGTAAGTATGATTTGTTAACGTATAATGTGCTTTTGTTAGGGATGTGTTTAAGGTATGTGATTTATTCAGGTAAGATCCGTGTTCTGTTAATTTTGATAGTAAGTTTCTGTGTTGCTTTTTCAAATAAGAACATGTGATATCTGAATATATTGGTTTTTTTATATTGATTCTGATATATAACCATGTATGTGACTTTATGGAAAATCTGATATGATTCGTTGAGATTTGATAAATCTACTCTACAAAGCGTGGATTCCCATGCCTTCTGTTTTTGTTATTATGTGACAACATGTCCTACATGCTTACCATTTTGATTCTGTATATGCATGGAATGACACATTTCATGGGGTTTGGGATGATGTTTAAGGAGGAAGTTTCTGATAGTTTAATGATCTATAATATCTGGTGGTTTACCCACAATTCTATCTAGCAGCTTGTCTGTAACTATGGTGGCTTGACCATATACATCTGTTCTGGTAGCTCGGCTACAACATAGTGGCTTGACTACATATATCTGATCTGACAGTTTTAACTGCAATTCTAGTGGCACTGTCCACAATTATATGTTGGTGTGATTTGGTTGGATGAGTTATGGGGAACTCTATTTTGGTGTGTAGCGTAGTTGGATAAGATACTCTCTAAAAAAAATATACTTCTGAGTTTTAAAAAAATAACGTATTGGCATAGTCATGCATCCTCCATTTTTTTATATGATCGTTATGAAAATCACTGTTATACCCTGATTTGCTCTGTTCTGGTTTTATGATTGTTATGAAATTCTCAGTGTTACTCTGATTTGTATATTGTGTTTTGTATGCTCTCTATCTGAGTTCAATTATACACTGAACTTTATAACTCACCTTTTTGTTTTATCTCTGACTGTTCAGGTAACCCTCTGACTTAGGACCAGGCAATGTGTGGGAGCTCGGATTGTTTTTGCACTTGATGTAAATACGGTGATTTTTGTAATTATTCATTTAGGACTTTTGGGTTTGTAATCTGTTTATGAACTTGTTTTGGGTTTTTCGTTTAATATGTCGGTGATTGATATTTTCAAACATGAAATTGCAAAATGACTTAGGTTGACAAAATGAATTTCGGTTTTCAAAATTAAAACTTCGAAAAAGATTTTCCGTCGCAATCTCTTAAGTGTTTTCTATAAACGCCAAATGACTTTTTAATGACTGTTTTTCATATTTGTATTTGCTAAATACTTACTGAAAACAATTTTCCAAACGAATTGATGTAAGTTCTCCAGATTCGGTCATAACTTCTAGGTCGGGTTTGGGGTGTTACAAAAAATGCAAGAATTAATATTGATGTTTCAAAATTTATTGAACTTTAACAAGATTTTCAAGAAAACTCATTAAAGATTCAAATTTGATTTTGGAAAATTTATCAAGAATGATGTTATATCAGATTTCTAGGGTTCTAAAAAAATAAAAACGTGATTGCTTATCGATCTTGGCACAATAGAACAAAATTAATGGAGTTACACTAAATTGATGCGAGGGAGGGATTGAACGGGTTTCGATATTAAGCTCGTGATCAAAATAAAATTCCAGCTAAGCAGAAGGAATGGAGAAGAAATAAAAGAAATTCTTGTTTAGATTGAAAAGAAAAACCAAAATTCTAATATGATTAGGAAATGAGTTAAAAGGCTGGTTTTGGTAACTAATCCTTATGGCCAAAATCCTTATGAATAAGAGGGGAAAAAAATGAGGTTAACATGGATAGAACTTAATACAAGGGGGAATTATGCTAGGACCTTACCATTAAATCATCATTCTTGGTTATTTTTCACACATTTATTTATTATACTAGCTTGGTTTTAATCCTTATTTGTTGAAAAATAAAAGAGAAAAAAAATGAAAAGAATGAAGCTTGAGCCTTAATTCTTTAAGCAATCTACTAAACTCTTAACCACTTAAGCTAAAGGTTATTTCTAGTTAATTTTATTAATTCTTACCTTATAACTTTTGGGATGTTATAATACAAGTATGTATTTTGTAAATATTAATTTATAATGTCACATGCGTCTACAGGCGAATTTAGGGGCTAGCAAGTGCCTTGACCCTCTTAAATTTATAAAATTTCTATTAATCTTATTTTGAATTTTAAAATTTTTTTAACCTTATAATTAATACTTAAAAATAGGATAAATTTTGATTTAACCTCCCAAAGTTTTTCAAAGTTTCTTTTATAGAATTTATAATTTTTTATAATAAATTTAGTTACATTTTTAGTTTAATTTGGTAAATTAAACAAAGTAGTATCTAAATATTAATTTGGTAAAAAAAGTTAAATACTTGCAATACCTAAGTATAAAATAGTATCTAAATATTAATTAGGTAAAAAATAAACTTAAATAATGATAATATCTCATACAAATTGAGTATTTAACTTTTCTTTCTAAATGTTAATTTTGGTAATCAAAATTATCTCAAATTTAAAAACACATTGTTTAAAGTAGGCTTAGCTCATACGGGCTAGGCCTACTTACTTTCAACATGTCTATTTTATATAAATATTTTGGAAACCCCTTATCAATATTTATGTCTTCACTCCTATATCTTGTAACACCCCAACCCATCACCGTTGCTGATTATGGTTTACAGAGTGTCACAAAAAAATAACGTAACAATTGACAAATATAACATCATAAACATTACTTAAATTATAATAATCAATTTACTCAAAAAAACATGTCAAACATACACTTATAAACCTTAATTAGAGTTTAAAGAACCTAAATATGAATTTCAAATACTCAATAAAATAAAATTTGAAAGTTTAAGTAATTAGATAGGCATACCAAAATGACCATAACCATAAGAGTTTTAGCATATACAAACCAAACTAAAACATATAAACATATAATCATTTATGTTATCTTGGAAAGATCAACTCGAGATCGTCGATAGAGAGGTTGAATTGGCCTTTGAGAAATTGTGGTGGAAGCAATGAAAAATATGCAACAAAGAACACAAGGATTTATAGTGGTTAGGCCCCAATTGCCTACTCGACTACCTTAGCTTACCATAACTAAGGATTTCCTCAAGTTCACTAATTTAGCAACCTTTGAGGATAAGGTTTAACTTTACAATCTCTCTTAAGATTTATGCCCCAAAATCTTAAGATACAATTCCTTTAAGGTTTCTACCTAAACCTTAAGGATTAACCCTCTTTCTCAAAGAGAAACAAATGAGCAAATAAAGAAATAATCCTTACAAAATCAAGATGTTTGCCAATGAAGCACAAATACAAAGAAGAACACTTGAGCTACATGAATACAATGAAAGCTCACAAGTGTTTACAAGAAAATGTATGAAAGAATTAAGGTCTAGGTTGTTTTGATTGATCTTTAAGATTTTCACATTACTCTTGTTATTGCTAGACCTTTGGAAGATGATATTTATACCCTCTAATTGATTTCCAACCATTGTATTTGTTGCAGAAGTGAATGTAGTCATTGGGGATGAAATACCAGGTCATTAACTACACCTGCAGCAACGAGTATCAATACCTACTAAAAGGGTATTGATTTTTTTTTTTGTAATTAATGCAGATTTCAGTGACTGTTTGCTTATGTATTTGTTATTAACCATTACATAACCAAAAACATAAAAGGTTATCGATACCTACTAAAAGGTTATCGATATTAGTTACTAACCACTGTTTTAAAATGCTTGAATAATTTGCAAATTAATCCCTATATGCACAATTCTTGAATAGTTTGCAAATTAATTCCTATATTAATCTGTTTGCTTATGTATTTGTTACTAACCATTACATAACAAAAAACATAAAAGGTTATCGATACCTACTAAAAGGTTATCGATATTAGTTACTAACCACTGTTTTAAAATGCTTGAATAATTTGCAAATTAATCCCTATATGCACAATTCTTGAATGGTTTGCAAATTAATCCCTATATTAGTTACCCTATATGCACCATTTTAAAATGCTTGAATGGTTTGCAAATTCACCCTCGGGCTACATAGTTTAAGCTAAAACAAGCTTGAAAGCATAAAAATCAATAACATACCATGCAAGGGAAAACACCATGATTGAAAGCTTCTCACCCCTTTCTAATGGCTATTCGGTTTTGGAGAGTTTAATTGAAGAAAATGACCACTTTTGCTTAGTTTATTTTAGTTTTAATTATTAACTTACCAATTCAACCTTTTAAATTCACATAATTTACAATAAAACATATCCATGCATATCCACTAACTTTAAATATGGTATATTTACCTTATAAATCCATTAATTCACCTTTTTAAAGCTATTTAATCCACTTAACTAATAGAACTCAACTTTTGCACCTTTTTCAATTTGGTCATTTTTAACTAATTAACCATCCAAACCTTAAAATTTCTTAATGAACTTTAATACGACCCTAATATAATCCCATAGACTTTAAATAATTATTAAAATTCTAACTCACTCTATTGTTTTCGTAAAGAGTATACAATAAAGAGTTTTCAATCATAGTACTTTATGTGGACTGACTCCATGATTAAGTAATTGCGAATTATTGGAATGATGCTTCTGGAAATAATTGCAATTACTAGAGCCTAATTGTATATGTCTGGTTGGTCCCTCCACTAGTTCAATAAAAGCTCGATCAGATTGTATATGAATTAGAATAAAATTCTACGACTTTGAAAATAATTTAATTGAGTCTATTTATTCGATATGGAATTAAATTGGGCAACCGTAAAAATTGTTCAACTATAAAATTTGATTAAATAATTTTATTGAAAAATTAATTTGGAAATTTTACGTGAATTTTGCGAGAATTAGTTTTGATCAAGTAAAATTAAATTAATCAAATTAATTAAAATTAATATGATATTTTTGGAAATTAATTTTCAAGTTAGACAATTGGCCAAAAATTGAGACCAAGACCCAAAAATTGGTCGAACCGAACCTGGTATGTGAAACCGGGCTAACGGTTCAACCTGGTTGGACCGAATCCGATGCGATCTCGACGGCATCATGTTTCGACACACTTCAACAACATCGTGATTGGCCTAAACGCGAGGGGACTAAGTGCGAAATGAAATCTAATTTCAGTTTGTTAATTTGTGTGCAAGCCTTAATTAAACGAACTTGGGTTGGAAACCATTGCTGGACTAATCGAACGATCAAGGATGTTCGATTCAAGTGTTCCATGCAATTTGCTACAAGCTCATTTAGCTCGTTCATAGCTCATTCAAGTTTATTGAGCCCAACATTATTCGGTTTTAGCTTGTGCATCAATTTGCTGGAATATTTAATTTGGTTTCAGCTCAATTTTAGTTTTATTTAGTTTATGTGTTTTGAGCTAAATAATTGCTGGATTGAACTTTTAATATGTTTAGTTTAATTAATTCAGTTGTTTTAGTTCCTTAAATACTTGGTTTAATTAATTATGTTGTTTTGAATGTTCTTTAGTTGCTTAAATAATTTCGGCATTTAATATGTTCCAGCTTAATTAATTTGCTACAACCATTTAACTTGTTTAATTGTGCTTATAGGTGAATTAATCATTGAATCAACTGTTACATGGATTGGCATTAAAGGAAGAAATGAATTTAGTTGTTTTGAAGATGAATTAAAGGCCAACAGCTGTTATGAGCTTATTCAAGTAACCGTTTGGAGATTTTAATGGACAAGGAGTTGATTGCACAAGCCATTCAGCTTCTAAACGTTTTTATGTGATAGTGGCTAATCAATTTCGTTCATTTACACATTGCATCAGTTTTCTTCAAGCATTCATACAAAGAAGCTGTTCGTGTGCCAAATTTAAGCCAATTGTTGTTGCTGTCCATTCAGCTGCTCAAAGGAGAATTAATGGGCTATTTAGCTCATTAGAGCTCATTATTAGCTTATTTAAAAGATTAAATAAGCTGTCCATTGCCATTACATAAGTTAGAGTTCATCAAAGGTCTTTTAGTTTTAATTAGCTTAATTAAGTTCATCAATAACTCATTTAAGCTGATTAGTTTGTGTCCATTCGGCTGGGACATGTTCAGCCTATAAATAGTTTGTTTTTATAATTATTTGAAAAAACTTTTTGCCAAATTATATGAACAAGTGTTCTTTTGTGAGATTTCCAATTCTCATAGTTCTTTTCGGGTCTAACTTGACTTATCAAGCATAGCTTGTGGTGTCAATCTTTCCTTTGTAAATCGAACTTATCACCTTTTGGTGTGGCGTTCGTTATAACTGTGCTTCCTACCTCTTTAGGTAACGGGTCAAGGTCCATCTACCTTCATCATTTTTTTCACCTGATGCAATATAAGTCCCGGGGCAATACTCTTTATAGTATTGAATCATTCTTGAAGCTTAAGTTCTATTTTCCATTCCACCCAATCTATCAATTATCCTTTTAATTCTTTTGTTAGCTGAATTCCCTATTCATTGCTTAATTATCTTTCTTTTCAACCTTTGTTTCTTTTCCATTCCTTTTTGAAACAAACCAAGCCTTACTCAAATTCAAGATTGGGCAATCTAAACGACTCGAATCATCATCAAAACAAGTTCGTATCAGAATCGGTCGGGCCATTACTGGCCAAGACCAAACTGATAGAAACTGAACCAGCTCAAGGTGCCAGCAGCTGCGACAACGGCCGATAAATGGTCGACGGCGGTGGTTCTTCGGTGGTTGAGCAGTGGAAAAATTACATTCTTACTGGGACTCTACTAGAGAATTTGATATCAGATTAACTAAAATAATATCATTTTACTAGATTTAATATTATATTAAATTTAATATTTATGTTAATAGTATTTTATTAATTTAATATTAAAGTTATTATATTAATATTAAATTTAATTTAATATTTATCTTGTAGATAATTATTCTATTAATTTAATAAGATTTAATATTAAATTTAATCTAATATTTATCTTGATAAGTATTATATCAATTTAATATTAAACTGATTAATTTTAATCATAGTTGAACTCTCTAAACTCTCCATATATAAAGAGAGCATTGGGTCATTATTTTTCACACACTTGAATTCAAGAGAAAGTTGTAAAGAGAAAATTCTTTGTAGAAATTATTTCAAAAAATTTCTAGAGATATTGTTCTTATTTACAACTTAGCCCAAAAGTTTAGAGAAATTGTGAAATCATCTCACTGGTAATTTTTGTGAAAATTTTTCTGATTCGAAACGAGCCCACACTCGGCAAACATGAGCTTGAGGATAGCGGAGAAGACTACTCGATCGAAGCGTTCATCCTTGAAAAATTGAAAATGTACAATTTTGATTAAGTGTTTATTATTTTAGATATCACAATCAAGTTCTAGTTTTAGGAAAAAAAATTAAAACTCTAGTTGTAACATCCCAAAAATAGGGGGTTAGTAGAATCAGGTTTGTGAATCAAGAGAGAGTGGTCATGCCTTAATTTTTTAGATTAACTATGCATTTTTAGAAAATAAATGAGGTATTGGTTTGTTGGTTAAGTTTAGTGAAACATTTCTTGAAACTCAAGTTCAAATTCTTCTCTCGCATCTTTTTTATTATTTTGCAAATTTTACCTTAAACCCTAATATGTGACATGCCTTGGTTTTAAAATAATTATTCAAAAATTATTTTAAGAATGAGGGAAAAGCCTAATGGTTAAAAGAAATATGAGAAAGCATTGAAATTAAAAGAGGTCCCAAGTTCGATTTCTTTCCCTTATAAAATAATTAAATTTTACAAAATCCCTTTTTTTTAATGTGTGTCATTCATACCCTTGAACCCTAAGTATAAATATAAATTTTTATTGTATTTTTTTAGCCTTTAATTCAAAATTTCCCTACCCAATCTGTTCACCCTCTTCCTTTCCTCTTTTCTCTTCAATTTTATTTCTTTCCCTCATTGTTGTCGTCGCCTACACCTATCATTTTACCATATATTTATTCTTCTTTTTGCATCAAAATTGTGCATCATCTCCTTTACTCTATTGCTGCCATTTATCCTCATCTAAATCAGCCCCATATCTAAAATC
This sequence comes from Gossypium longicalyx, assembly GCA_025698465.1. Classification (NCBI taxonomy): domain Eukaryota; kingdom Viridiplantae; phylum Streptophyta; class Magnoliopsida; order Malvales; family Malvaceae; genus Gossypium; species Gossypium longicalyx. The sequence goes on along the minus strand of CM046999.1, from coordinate 30,766,263 downwards.
TTGAACCCCAAGATTGATCCCAAACATTGCCAAGAAAATGTTATTGTTGTTTCTCTCAACTAGCTTAGGTAAGATCATTTTTTTCTTCAATTTATTGATTATTCTTTTCATTTAAAAACCAAAATTTCTAGATATGGGGTTTTTGGGATTTTAAATGATTCCAAATGTATTTTCCAGATTTTAATGAGATCTCAAACCATTTTAAAATTTAGCCCCAATTTTGGTCATCATGGGTGGTGGTGTGTGCGCCTATGTGCAAGAAAGGGGGTTGTTTTGTTTCTTGGGTCTTGCCAATATTTTTCCAACATTAAATTGTGTACTTGAACCCTTATAATTATCATTTAATGACATGTTAATTAGGAAGAGATTTTCTTGATCATTTGTGCATTCGAAACTTACAGATCGAGAAGCGTAAGTGCAATAAAGCGTAAAATTAATTGTTGTTTCAACATAGTTGTAGGGTAAAGGTTATGGATTGATTAAATTAAGGAATTTAATCATTATTAGCTGCTGATTTTTCAGTATATTAATGAGTTAGCTACTAACCCAAATGCCCCAAATCATCCGTAAAGGCGAAGAACTATTGTATGTATGATTTGCATCGATACAATGTAAGGAATCCAACTAGTTTGGATTCATAAAATAGTTATAATTTCAACGATTGATTTGAACTCATAAGTGCGTGTTTGGGGGCTGGTTTAATTGTAAATTTATTGAATTATATTTAATTTCAGTTTAGGTTCGTTTAAGGAATTATTAAGGAAAATTGGAAGATTCGCTAGTGTGCTACATGTAACACTCCAAACCCAGCCTAGAAGTCTAGATCGAATCTGGGATGCTACATTGATCACCAAAGTGATCATGAGAAAATTTTACAAAAATAAACCCCTTTATTACTTAAGAACATTTATTTCCTAGCAAACCAAAAATGAATAATCATTTTGAAAAATTCTGTCCAAAAAGATACCAGTCTAAAATATACAAATATAGCATATAACGAAAATTGTACCACAACCTTATAAAGCTTTTATAGTTCAAACTAAAACCAAATAGCAATTAAAATTATAGTTCAATTCTCCAAGACTGTCTGAAACCTCCGCATACTGAGCCTATTAACAAAATTCAGAACTGTACCTGAAAGGGGAAACAGAAGAGGGGGTGAACTACTCGAGCTCAGTGTAAGAACAAACCAATTAAACTATAAAAATGGACACAGTGAACTAGAAGCAGAACATACTAACAGACAGATGACAGTTGAGCGAATTCGCCCAAAATCAAACGCACACCATATGTACTTTACAATCATATGGTTCAATCAGACACACACAATCTCATGTACCATTCAGGCATAGCAGCAGTAATCCTCAAACAGTCATAGTAACTACCTAGTCAGACAGTCGCAGTCAAAGTCTACACAATTCCCATAGGCACAAGTGCCTTTCATTCGAATAATCAATCAAGCATTTCAATCGAATAGATAATATGATACATATGAATGCAATTGAGTTACGAGAAACCCACTCATCCAGCCAACACACCTCTCTGTCCCCCATCACTCCTCATAAGAGCTTTAAGCTTGTCCCACCAATCACTCCACTCAGGACCTCGTAAGACCCATCCAACCCTGCACTCCAACTGATGTTATCTCGGGTTGTCTGGTAACGATGGCTATTAGAATTGTCCATGACCATCTGGGTATTGGGATTAATAATATGCAAATAGACTGCTAGTCACGTATTTTACGCAGCAAAGCTAATGTATAAGCTGTACTGTGCAATGCGGTTAACCGCGGTACAGACACGCAGTATAAACTACCCAATCAGATAGTAGTACATAGCATAGCTAACGTACATGCGGTAAAGTACAATGCAATAATCCACTATACCGATAGGTTGCAGTAAAACTGCCAGTTCAGTCAAAGGTACGTAGCGTAGCTAATGTACATGCGGTATAGTGCAATGCAGTAATCCACTATACCGATATCGGTAAAGTCCACAACCCTCAGGGTATTGGGACTATCAGTAACCAGCAGAACAGTTGCCAATTCAGTCAATCTTCCTTCTCTTCAAAATCCCACCCAAAATAGTTTATGCATATGTATGTATGTATGCAGTCAGATGTACACAATCAGAATACCAGTCTCCGGTAATTAGACAGAATCATGCATGTGCACACTTTAACTCGAGTTTATTATCAAGCTTATCACACAACCAAACACAAATAACACACCTATCAAGCTTAGATTAGAGTCATAATTACCCTCAGTAAAGCTTAGCCGAGGGTTGGTGTGATATCCCGATTTAGACCCTAGTCAGAATAGTAGTTTCAGGTCCACAAATTCTAATCAAAAAATATTTTAATATTAGTTTTCGTGTTTATAGTATGTGTTTAAGCATGTATGAAAGTTTCGTATGAAAATTTTATCGTTTGTGTGCTTAATTTGCAAAAAGGACTAAATCGCAGAAAATGCAAAGTGGCCTTCTATTTGATTAAGTGTCGAATTGATGTGTCTTATTAAGTGTGAAGTCCTTATTAAGGAAATGGACCATTAACATGGTTAATGGACTTTTATGGACAACCATTATTAAGCTTTTATATTATTTCATTAAGGGTAAATAGGTAAATATGATATTAATGTATTATTAATAAAACAAATGTATGAAATTAGGCCATTAGTGTTCATCTTTGCCGAAAATACAAAGAAAAAGAAAATAAAAAGAGTTATTTAGGGTTTGGCAAGCTCAAGCATCAATTAGGTATGTATTTTTGATCAGTTTTCGATAATTTTTACTTTTTTGAGATTATTGCTTAGTAATCTATCAAGCCCGTGTCTCAATTTCTGAAATTGATGATGAATTTGAATTATTCCATTGATGAAATTGTAAGCTTTTTGATGTTAGTTGATGGAAAACGAAAGATATGTGTTGGGTTCATATGTTTTGTATTTGAATTTTTGATAAATTTGAGCATTTTGGACTAATTTGTGAAAATGAGAAAGTAAAGGGCTAAAATATGAAATAAATGAAATATGTTTGGTTTATATGAGTTAAGGGAAAATTCGGCAAAGCATGTGTATATGGAAATTTTGTATATTTTATGATTTTTGTGATTAAGGACTAAAGTGCTAAAATGTGAAAAATATGAGGCTAATTTGTAAAATACCCTAAATATGTGTAATTGGATTTAATTGAATGATCTAGTGAATAAAAGATTTAAGTTTGAATGTGTACAGATCAAGAACCAAAGAAAACAAAATTAGATCGGGGGAAATCGAAAGTAGTTGAATAGCCGTTCGTTTCCGTTCATTCTTGTACGAGGTAAGTCGATATACAAATAAATGTGTTAAATTGAATTATTGTTACTTATATGATAATTGAGTTATGGTGAATGGTTATGAGAGCTAAATATGTGAAATCCAAGAAAGTTTCGATAATGTGACGATGTCCGAAAATCCCCGTATGAACCATAGGAATAGTTAAGATACATATGTCCTGACATAGGATTCCAATATGAGTTGTCGTGTAAGACCAAGTCTGGGATGTTGGTGCCAGTTTGAGATTTACGTGTAAGACCATGTCTGAGACATAGGCATCGTATTTAATTTTGTGTAAGACCCTGTCCGGGACAATGGCATCGATATTGATTACATGTAAGACCACGTCTGGGACGTTGGCATTGCACGAGCTTGCCAAGCTATCCGAGTATCTTATTTGATTCCGAACGGTTCAACAGGCACTTCGAGAAATGAATGATTACGTGAAATGTACATCTGAATTCTGGTACGTATGAAAGGTATACCAAATTTGTGAATGAAAGTTTGTGATGTAAGTATATGGTAATAAGATATGCTTATTGATGGGGAACTATGATCAAATGATGTTATGTGATTGTGTATAGCTATGAGCTTTGTAACACCCCAAACTCGGGCTGGGTGTTATGGCCAAATCAGGCAATGTCACATGAGTGTGTTCTTGAAAACGCATCGGCCTTAATATCGTCCCAATTATTATCTTTTACTTAGTGTAGGAAAACATATTTTAATTTACTTGATTTAAAACATTTTTTTACGGGGAAGCTTTTGAAACCCAATTAATTCTTGGAAGCCGTTTCATTTACAAAAACCTTAGCTTTTAGGAAAACCAAGTTTAGACTAAGATCCCATAAACAATTTAAAAATTCAAATGAAGCCCATAAAGTCCAAATTATATCAAAACAACCCAAAAATTTATTAAGAATTAAATATCGAAGCTGGGTTTAAAATTGTCTAAACATGCGTGGCCACCGTCGAGTCCTCTGCTGCACCGAACCGTCAAGCCTGGGGATTACCTGTGCAAATTAAACAGAAAGGGTGAGTTTTTGCAAACTTAGTGTGTAATCCCCACCGAAAACATACATACATCAGAACATAGTCGTAATCAGACTGGGTCGGAGCCCTTACCGAATACAGTGTGGCCTTAGACCACTCAGATGCAGAATCAGAATTATACTAAGGCCTTAACCCAATTAGATATAAAATCAAAACAAAACAGATTAAACAGAGTCCTACCCACCAGCCTCTACACACCAACTCCAGCCAACCCTACACACCATGTGGGGATAAAATCGACCCACCCATCCCTACACACCATGCTGTACCGAATGTGGCACATAATCAGATAATTGTAGCTGTGCTGCCAGATATCAGGCTAGGAGCCTTTCAAAATACATCATCCATATACAATAACCCAACCCCGATGCAATGTAGCATGCAATACATGACGTGTAATTAAGCAGTTAACAGATCATACATACAAATCGGTCTACATGCTAAGTGTAACATGCTAGAGCACACATATCACATAGTTAGATCATGTAACCAGGGGTCAAGTAACTCTTACCGACCCTACGATAGGTCCCAATCGACTTGGGCGACCCGAGTAACCTTTTAGAGTATTTCAAAAAATTGGGCTCACATACACATATGGCCTGCCCGTGTGGGCCCACACGCCTGTGCGGCCCACACAGCCCAAATTAGCCTTGGCCGTGTGGATCACACGGTCTAGCCCAGAATTTCACACACCCGTGTGGTTCACCGGTGTGGGCCCACACCACACGCCTATGTGGCCCACACAGCGTAATTGTTTGAGCCCATGTCTGGCACACAGCCTAGCCAGTCCTCACACGGCCATGTCATGCACTCGTGTCATGCGCGTATGGCCTGGTTCGTCGATCACACGTATGTGTGCTGCCACACGGGAGACCACACTCCCGTGTGGCGTTAACAGAATCATTTTTCAACTTTCGTCATTTCTCGTTTTCTATGTTTTCGGGTACACACCTGGTATCGATTTGCTACAAAAACACTCTTGAGCACTCCAACGCCTAAAATCGAGATAGCCAACATCAATTTAGTGGATTTACAAGCGAATTACTAAACAAGGAATGAACAGAGTCTCAACTTACCGCCTACAATCACCCTCCGTTAATGATGCTACGACACGAAATACTTGATTGCCGCTCACAGCCTCCTTCTCTGCCATTAATAGCAAAATAACCATATTATTAAACAATCGTTATCAATCCATGATAGAGAAGACAAGGAGACTTACCAAACCCGCGTGAGTGCGACAAAGTATTAGAGATTAAGGAGGAGAACAAGTTATAGAGAAAGCAGAGCAGAGAGGCAAAAAATCCCAGCAAAAATTTGGTAGCAAAAGGAAAATAGAGAGTCGGCAGAGAGTAGGAAGACAGGAGAAGGAAAACCAAAAATTGCAAAAAGAAGAAAGAAAGAGAAAAAAACGATAAGCAAAAATTCTGAAAACCCTCAAATCCAATCCCATTGATTCTCTCTATCCAACTCCCCACTACACCCACTACCAAGAGTTCTTACTCAATTAAAACTCTCTCTCAAGAACGAACCAAAAGAAATAATTCCCTTACTTACATGATGATTTAAACTCTAGACCTCCCACACTTCATCACACACCTTAACCACCAGACCAATAGGCCCATTCTGATATGAAATTACAAATAGTTTAATATAAACCTGCTGCCTAGAAGTTAAGACTTAATTTAGGAAAAAGCCAAAATTTTCCAAATACAAGGCTTGAACTTGGGACCTCACACACACACCCAGAACACTTAACCACTGAACCAGATACACAGTTATGTCAGACACTCATAGAAACAAATTTATCAATTTTGGGGCGTTACAAGCTCATTGAATGAATTTGATTATAAATGTGTTATGTGATGATTTTATTTGTATATGGCTTACTAAGCTTTTGAAAGCTTACTTTGTATGTGTTTTCATTTTTTATAGATATAGAAGCTACTAGAAGCTCGGGGATCGTCGAGGATCATCACCACACTATCGAACTTTATTTTTTGGTACCTTTTGAAAATGTATATATCAAAGTATGGCATGTATAGGCTAGGACTATTGTGGTATGTTTTGAGAAGGGTATATCATGCCATGAGATATGGCTTGATTATGTTTAAACTTATGGTTTGATTTTGGTATATAATATGTGATGCAAAAATGGTTTTTTTGGTAAGTTAGTTGTGTGATTGAAATGGTATGATTCATTATTGAATTGGTGAGGTTGTTATAATTTTGAAATGGTTATAAGAGTGATATGAATCATATGTTCATGGTATGAATTAGATACATGGAATTATTATGTTTGAGTTGGAATTATGTATGGAAATGGTTAATGATATTGAAGCATGAATGATGCTTGATTTGGACTTAAAAGCTTATGTATATAGGGTGGCAAAATGGCTTTACAAATACCCAATTTTTTTCCACACGGGTAGAGACATAGCCATGTGTACCCTGGGGTAGTCCTACAATTTGAAGCCAGTCTCGAGCACAACCTAGACACACGGGCGTGTCTGGTGGCCGTACGAGGCATGTAGCCTTGGCACACAGGCGTGTGGTTAGCCGTGTGTCCCAAGTCAGTTTCGACCACGGCCAAGGCACAAGGGCATGTCTCTGACCGTGTGATACAAGTCAATATGTTTGCCTTATTTTCACACGGCCTATAACATGGGTGTGTCTGATAACCATGTGAGTCACACGGGCTGTTCACACGGGCGTGGGACCTGTGATTGCATAATTTTTTCTAAGTGTTCGGAAACTTTTATATGTTATCGGTTTAGTTCTGAACCCTCTTTAAAGTATGTTTAAGGTTTCGTAGACCTTCTAAGGACTATATGTGTATGAGTTACTATGATATGATGATGTATGATTAAAGTTGTGGGTTGATTGATAAATGTTCTAAAATGTCTGATAATGCCTCTTGACCCTATTTCGGCAACGGATACGAGTTAGGGGTGTTACAGTTGGAGCACTTAGAGTTGCGATTACAATTAAGTTCAACCTAAAAGCATTATTTGGTGAGATAAGGCAACACGCCCGTGTGCTCCGGCTGTGTGGAGCAATCCAGGCCGTGTGGGGGTCCAAACGCCCATGTGAAGGGTAGCACACGACCGTGTGACAGAGGCACATGCCCGAGTGAAACAGAGACACAGCCGTGTGAACAGGCCGTGTAACTCACTGTCCAAAATCACTAAAATAAGGTGCAGGGAACACACGGTCGTATAAGGGTCTTACACGCCCGTGTCCAACCAGACCTGACCTTGTGTTCCGAAACACATGCCCGTGTGGGATCGCTAAATCCCCAAATTAGTCACACAGCTGTGTAGCCAGGTCGTGTCACTCGCAATCTCTAAAACCCTAATTCCTGAACCCACACGTTCATGTGCCCAAGGGACACGGCCGTGTGAATTCTGACAAAATCCTCAAATCGGGCACACGACCGTGTGGCCAGGCCGTGTGGCACCCAATTTGGCCCGAAACCCTAATGCCCAAATTTGCACGGCAGTGTGCCTCGGCACACGCCCGTGCGGTCATCAGGGAGGTCACGAAACAACCAAAAAAATAGCTCAAAACTACCATCTAAGCTACCGGAACCATCCCTAATCTTTTCCCTATCAAAAATATAACAAAAAGTGGCGATTTCTCCTCACTTCCAGTGACTAGAACCCAAAACCTTTGGGTTAACATATAAATAAAATATGTCGAAACAGAAATTTTGTAAAATTGATAATAAGAAGGCTAGGTTTCTAATCCCACACCTGTTATGTGATCGGAGATGATGAAGGAGAAGCATAATTCTAGTGGCCGCAGATGAAACGTTTCCCTAGCAATCACAACAATCCCAAAAGAAAAGCTAGAGAAACCCCTCTCCCAAAAAAAAGAAGGAAGAACGTCCAAAAAGAGACCAAAAATAAAAATAAAGATAATAAAATCATAAAATAATTTACAATAAAAAAATGAAATAAAAATAAGTAGCAAAATAAAAACTTAAAAAGAAGAAGTAAAAGAAAAAAAAATCATCCAAGGAGCGCATGCAAGACTCGAACCCGGAACCTTAAAGTACACTAACACTCACTCAACCACTGGACCAGTATGCCCATTTTGACACTAAAAAGCACAACTTAACTCATGTGTGCAACCTTTTCACTATCACTACACTTATAGCCCAGAACTTCTAGGCCCAAAATTTGAGGCGTTTCGTCTCCGAAATTTCCAACTAATCGAGAAGTCGTATAAATAGCTACACCATTACGCTTCCGTTGCGCACTCTAAATCCAAAACACTACCGTACTAAGCTTTAACTTGGGACTTTTCATACACACCTAGAACACTTAACCACTAAAGCAGATAAACAGTTGTACACACACAATTTCTATGCTCAAAACAACATATCCAAACATTCCCAACCATACCTGACTCAAAATCATCGAGGGCAATCTCGTACCCGGTGCTTCTTAGACCTGCATCTAAGACATGCTCCTAACTTCCTACAATAATTGCTCGGATGCCGCCTCTTACAATGCTCGTAAAACGGTACGCTCATACCACTGCCGGCACTACCTTTGCTATTACTCAGATGTGTCCTAGCACGCTTCGCAGAATGAGGCTCCAACCTTGGAGAATTGTAATCTCTCTTCTTCCCACAATCCATGCATCTAGCCTGAAGCATTTCACTACTCTCCCTTATCCTAGCTCTAAACACTCTCTCTACCACTTCCCTCACTACCCGAGTCAGTGCCTCAGTACCAAGCTCCGAGTTATCACTACCCAAAGTCGACGGACTCACATTGACCTCCAGCTCCTAAACAGTCACACATTCCGGAGAGGCGGACGACTCTTCGCGATCTTGCTTACCTTCAAAAACCATATCAGTCTTGCGCCTAACTTATGATATCTACACACTTTCAGAAAGCAACCACATAGTAAGTACAAAATTCCACATTTCTAACATTACAATTGCAAATTCTACCTGAACTAGCACCAGAGTCCCAGACAGTTTATTTTCGTAAATCACTTTCAAAACACAAGTCATTTCAACTTTCTATGGTACAGCTTTTCAAAATAAAATATTTGCACACACGTTCACGTAGTGACACAAGTTGAGTTTTTGCAAACCTGGCTTTCATACCACTAAATGTAACACCCCAAACTCAGCCTAGAAGTCTAGACCGAATTTGGGATGCTACATTGAACACCAAAGTGATCATGAGAAAAATTTACAAAAATAAACCCCTTTATTACTTAAGAACATTTATTTCCTAGCAAATAAAAAACCAATAATCGTTTTTAAAAATTCTGTCCAAAAAGATACTAGTCTAAAATATACGAATATAGCATATAACGAAAATTATACCACAGCCTTATAAAGCTTTTACAGTTCAAACTAAAACCAAATAGCAATTAAACTTATAGTTCAATCCTCCAAGACTGTCTGAAATCTCCGCGTACTAAGCCTATTAATATAATCAAGAACTGTACTTGAAAGGGGAAACAGAAGAGGGGGTGAGCTACTCGAGCTCAATGTGAGAACAAACCAATTAAACTACAAAAACGGAAACAGTGAACTCAAAGCAGTTCGAAAGCAGAATATACTAATAGACAGATGACAGTTTAGCGAATTCACCCAAAATCAAACACACACCATATGTTCTTTGCAGTCATATGGGTCAATCAGACACACACGATCTCACGTACCATTCAGGCACAGTAGCAGTAATCCTCAAACAATCATAGGAACTATCTAGTCAAAGTCTACAAAATTCTCATAGACACAAGTGCCTTTCAATCAAACAGTCAACTAGGCATTTCAGTCGAATAGTCAATATGATGCATATGAATGCAATTGAGTTACGAGAAACTCACCCATCCAGCCCACACACCTCTCTGTCCCCCATCACTCCTCATAAGAGCTTTAAGCTCATCCCACCAATCACTCTACTCAAGAACTCGTAAGGCTAATCCAACCCTACACTCCAACTGATGTCATCCCGGGTTGGCCGGCAACGATGGCTATCAAGATTGTCCATGACCCTCTGGGTATTGGGACTAATAATATGTAGATAGACTGCCAGTCACGTATTTTACGTAGCAAAGCTAGCGTATAAGCTATACTGTGCAATGCGGTTAATCGCGGTATAGACATGCAATATAAACTGCCCAATCAGATAGTGGTACATAGCGTAGCTAACGTACACGTGGTACAATGCAATGCAGTAATCCGCTGCACCAATAGGTTGCAGTAAAACTGCCAGTTCAGTCAAAGGTACGTAGCATAGCTAACGTATATGCGATACAGTGCAACGCGGTAATCCGCTATACCGATATTGGTTAAGTTCACGACCCTCAGGGTATTGAGACTATCAGTATCCAGTAGATTAGCTACCAATTCAATCAATCTTCCTTCTCTTCAAAATTCCGCCCGAAATAGTTTATGCATATGTATATATGTATGCAGTCAAATGTACACAATCAGAATACCAGTCTCAGGTAATTAGTCAGAAGCAGACATTCACATCCAATCAGTCAGTTACAGAATCATGCATATGCACACTTATAACTCGAGTTTAGTATCATGCCTATCACACAACCAAACACAAATAGCACACCTATCAAGCCCAGATTAAAGTCATAATTACCCTCAGTAAAGCTTAGCCAAGGGTTGGAGCACGTAGAGTTGCGATTACACTTAAGTTCGACCTAAAAGCATTATTTGGTGAGATAGGGCCACACGCCCGTGTGCTCCAGCTGTGTGGAGCAATCCAGGTCGTGTGGGGGTCCAAACGCCCGTGTGAAGGGTAGTAAACGGTTGTGTGACAGAGGCACACGCCCGTGTGAAGTAGGGACACGGCCGTGTGAATAGACCGTGTAACTCACTATCCAAAATCATTAAAATAAGGTGCAGGGAAAACACGACCGTGTGAGGGTCTCACACACCCGAGTGCCCACCAGACACGGTCGTGCGTTTCGAAACACACGCTCGTGTGGGATCCCTAAATCCCTAAATAAGCCATACGACCATGTAGCCAGGCCGTGTGATTCTAAATTCCTGAAACCCTAATTCCCGAACCCATACGCCTGTGTGCCCAAGGGACACAACCGTGTGAATTTCGATAAAATCCCCAAATTAGGCACACGACCATGTAGCCAAGCCGTGTGGCACCCAATTTGGCCAGGAACCCTAGTGTCAAAATTTTCACGGTCGTGTGCCGAGTGTCCAAATCTGTACGGTCGTGTGCCTCGACACACGCCTGTGTGATTCTAAATCCCTAAATAAGCCATACGACCATGTAGACAGGCCGTGTGATTCTAAATTCCTGAAACCCTCATTCCCGAACCCATACGCCTGTGTGCCCAAGGGATACAACCGTGTGAATTTCGATAAAATCCCCAAATTAGGCACACGACTGTGTGGCCAAGCCGTGTGGCACCCAATTTGGCCGGGAACCCTAGTGTCAAAATTTTCACGGTCATGTGCCGAGTGTCCAAATCTGTACGATCGTGTGCCTCGACACACGCCTGTGTAATTCTAAATCCCTAAATCCCTAAATAAGCCACACGACCATGTAGATAGGCCGTGTGATTCTAAATTCCTGAAACCCTAATTCCCGAACCCATACGCCTGTATGCCCAAGGGATACAGCCCTGTGAATTTCGATAAAATCCCCAAATTAGGCACACGACCGTATGGCCAAGCCCTGTGGCACCTAATTTGGCCGGGAACCCTAGTGTCAAAATTTTCACGGTCATGTGCCGAGTGTCCAAATCTGTACGGTCGTGTGCCTCGACACACGCCTGTGCGGTCATTGAAGAGGTCACGAAACCACCCCCAAAATAGCCCGAAACCACTATCTAAGCCACTGAACCATCTCTAATCTTTGTCCTATCAAAAATATATCAGAAAGTGGCCTCCTCACTTCCAGTGTTTAGAATCCAAAACATTCGGGTTAACACAAACAAAATATGTCAAAACAGAAATTTTGTAAAAATGATAATGAGAAGACAAGGTTTCTAATCCCACACCTGTTATGCGATCGAAGATGATGACAGAGGAGCGTAATTTTAGTGGACGCAGATGAAATGTTTCCCAAGCAATTATAACAATCGCAAAAAAAAGCCAGAGAAAACCCCCAAAAAGAAAAGAAAGAAGAACGTCCAAAAAGAGACCAAAAATAAAAATAAAGATAATAAAATCATAAAATAATTTAAAATGAAATAAAATGAAATAAAAATAAGTAGCAGAATAAAAACTTAAAAAGAAAAAGAAGAAGAAGAAAAATTCATCTAGAGAGTGCACGCAAGACTCGAACCTGAAACCTCAAAGTACACTAACACTCACTCAACCACTGGACCAGCAAGCCCATTCTGACACTAAAAAACACAAATTAACTCATGTGTGCGACCTTCTCACTGTCACTACACTCATAACCTAGAACTTCTATGCCCAAAATTCAGGGCGTTACACTGCGAGGAAGTGAAAATTAAGGTATGGGTCCTAAAGTCATAAAATTGTTTGAAAATGTTAAATATCATGTTATATTTGATAAATTAGTTTGCTGATTGGATTGGCTTAATAGCTAAATTATTGATTTTGTGAGTGGTCAAACTAGGTATGTTTCGAGCATTAAAAAATTGATATGTTGACAAAATTGCTAATTTGATAGTATGAAAGTTTGATTGAGTTTGTAATTGTATATTTGAGTTATGAGATATGAGAATGTTTGATTGAATGATATAATGTGTTGAGATATTATGCTTATGTATGATTTAAACGTATAAGACATTTGTTATATTGTGTATTGAAAAGGGTGTTATTTATGCACAATGAAAATCCGTAAAGTATGTGAAATTGAACGATATTGATTGATACCAGCACAATGGTAATTTGAAAGATTTGAACGCTATTTCCATTTACTAAAAGTATGTGATTACTGAGGACATACTAAGCATGTCAAATGGATGTGAAAAGTATTGAGATATGATTATGTATGAGATTATGTGACATATAGCATATGCAGTGGGTTGGGATTTTGTAGTTGATGGAGGAGTTCTGTGGAGTACCGACGGCATATTAAGCCCGCATTATTCGTAGCTAGTGCACTACACCTAGAGTACCAAAGGGAATGGCGATTTATCGTATTTTTACTGGCAGCTTGTCTACATTTTTACTAGCAAAATTTTCTACATATAGTTATCGGTGGTTTTAACCCCAAAGGGCTTAAGCCCATAATGTTTTGGAGTTTGGATGACGAGTTCTGGGGAACTTGTGGTGTGTAGCGGATGTATGGGTAGAAACCTTTTTGCATTACATCATGCTCACGACATATTTGAATTTTATTGATTTATGCTACGTATTGCATTGTGTTGTACTGAATGGTATTGAAATTAATGATTGTTACTCAAATGAATGATGACACATGTTCATACCCCGTTTGACATCAATTTGATAATGGTTATGTATTGATATGAAATTCCTATAATGGTTATTTTTTCTTCTATTAATGCTAATTTGTTTCACTGTTTTCTATATTTATGTTTGTTTAAATAATTTTACGACTTACACTGAGCTTTTCATAAGCTCATCCCCCAATAATGTTTAATTTTTTAGGTAAACCTCGAAATTAGGACCAGACTTCGCATTCAGATAATCACATTCGACCTTGAATTTTTTTATAAGTATTAACCAGTCTCTATTGGTTTTGGTTTGTAATTTTTAATGACTTCTAGTTTGTGGCTTGGTAACATTTATTCTGGGATTTTTGCATGCATGGATTACTCAAGCATAATAATCGGATAATGCATGATATTAGGCTTAAGTGAAATTTGATATTGTTCCCTAGTTTCCACTGCATTGCAAAGTAACCATTTCTGAAAAACATATCGATAAGGCAACTAAGTTTTCGAAATGACTTGAAAAATGGTTTTTCCGCTGCATTAGTTTAACATCGAGTTTTTTTTTTAAAGAAGAGTGACACAAAAACAGTTTTTCTAAAACAACACTATTAATAATAAAATGAATCCTAAGTATACATGACCTAATGAATGAATGCTTTTATGCTAACTTAAAGTACAACTATTGTTTTCTCTAAAATGAATTTATTTAAGTTCTTCAAAAGTAACATAAGTTAGCTTAGCCATTTTGGTGGCTAATGTAGTCTTCTCAATCTAGCCATAACGTCTAGGCCGGGTTAAGGAGGTTACACTGGTTTTTCCCTAAATTTATTTTTTGCTACGTTTTTCAAACTCGCTTTTCCAACTATCGATATCATAGTTAGGTTGTGTTCTATCTATATGTATAAACAAATAATCAAAATAAATTTCTCTTCTTCTTGAATGATTTAATTACATAGAAAGTGACATTATTTAGATCTTATGCATGTTTTGAGTTATATCTGAGAATGGATGTGATATTATATATTTTTTATATATATGCCAAAGTTGTGGTTCTTAAAAAATAGGCTATGGACTATCATCTCCACGTATGAATTTTTTTTAGTTCATAGGATTCTTATGAGCCAGAAACGAACATAAGATTTAAATGTAATTTTTCCAAAAAGAATCTATGATGAGGAGAAGATAGAGCGATGGCAGTTGAAGACCCAAGGAATGCTTTGTGGTAATAAACTATGTAATTTTATTATATTTTTTTCATTTATTTTCTAGAAATAGAACCAAGGAAACATTGGCTGAAAATTTTATTTTAATTACCTATCTCCTTATATATATATATATATATATATGTTTATAATTGTTTATAATATTGATATTATTTAATGTTATAATTGTGGTATACATATGAAATGATCCATAGTTAATCAATTAAAAATGAGAAGTGTGGTAATGAGAATGTCCATATCTAAGATTGGCTCTAGCTAGGAAAGGCTTGGTTTTTAAGTGGTCAAATTTGACTCACCTTTCTTTTTTGGGATCCTATCTAGTGCATCATTCACATCACTTCTTCTGTTTTTTTTCCCTCAAAAGAAAAATTATGGAGAATCAAAATTGTTTATTTTTATAATTGATTGATTCTTGTGTATGAATGAATGTGAATATTATAAATTTGTCATAGCATGTCAAACATATATTGGAAGCAAGTCATATAAATTAGGTAAGAATGCCACTAGGACTATTGTATGATCATTCATGAAAACTCAGAAAAAAATTGCATTTTTTTTTAAATATTGGGTGAGAGAAGTCCTTGAAAAAGACCTACCGCCTCTATTGATAGTCCCTAAGTGATAGCATGTTAAATTTTTGAGTCGGTTCCTACCCTGGCTACACCCTAAGGTAAAATTTATCATTTGGGTTCACTGGATGCAGTTTCCTTTTAAGGAAAACTAGTCATGCATGACTTTTAGAGATATTGTCCCAAAATGACTCACAAATGAAAGCATGTTAATGATGGGTATTGAGTCAATGTTACACACTCAAGATTGTCTCTTATTAAATAGTTCCCCAAGAAATGATATTTAAGCTAGAGATGGTGGCCAAATGTTAAACAATCATCGGTTTGAATGGAGTCTTGAGAATTAAGATTTACAAACTAATTGGATGTAATTTATATTCTTGCTAATTAATCATGGGACCCCAAGGCAACATGATTGTTGGGTGTGAGAATGATCGTAGCAACAGAAAAAATGTTTTTTCAAGGTTTTAATACAATACACATGCATCATACTGTATTCTTGATATGTTGCTGAAATGAAAATATTTGCTTAATACAAAGATAGTAATTAGTGAATCTTTATTTTTTTTCAGTTCAAATATGTCTCCTACTCCTCTTAGTAGCATTCTTACTGAGAATAAATTAAATGGGGATAAGTTTTGAGAATAGAAATAGAACCTGGTAATAGTTTTTAGCTGTGAGAAACACAAATTTGTTCTTAACAAAAGGTGCCCTCTTGAAGCTCAGCCCAAAGCGAGAAATTGCTGGAACTCAATTGCTTGATGTTATATGTTAGAGAGTATAAGTAGTGTGTTGCAAAAGCAACATGAGAATTTTTGTATTGCCAAAGAGATCATGACAAATTTGGTGGATTTTCTCTTAAGCCAAGTTGCATTGTCTCGATAATCCGCTATTACAAATTGGATGAACTCTCAGCAGAAACCTAACACTCCGGTCAAAGAACATATGCTTAAACTTATAGGATTCTTTGCAGAAGCGGAGGACAATGGGGCTAAACTAGACGTGAACGTTTAAAATGAAATAGTTTTTAAATTCTTGACCAAGGAGTTCGCTGGCTTTAGGGACGCTTACAACTAGGGGAACAAGGCGCTTACCTTGATTCAGCTCATGAAAGAATTACAATCCTATGAGTTGATGCTGAATGGTGGTAAGCCGATTCAAGAGAAACTTGAGGCAAACTTAGTTGTAAGCCCCTCGTCCTCTAAGAGGAAACAAAAAGCTAAGGGAAAGAAGAAACCAACTAAGTCTTCGATTCCACCTCATATAGATAGGAAGAAGGCTAAGTAGTCCAAAGTTCCTAAAAAGATCAAATGTTTCTTCTACATCAGGAAAGTACATTTTAGATCAAACTACAAGGAGTATTTGGATTACCTAGCCGAAAAGGGAAAAGGTATAGAACTACTTGTGGTTGAAGCTTGCTTAGTGGAAGAATCATTTGACAATTGGGTTATTGATTCTGGAACCACTAACCACGTGTGTTTCTTTACAGGGGTTTGTGAAGCTAGAAGTCTACGTGACATGAGGCTCTCATTGCGGACTAGAGATGGGAGCTATATTTCTGCTAAAGTAATGGAAGAAGTTATTTTACATTTTGGTAATTTTAGGAAGATTGTTTTAAAGAACGATATTTTAGGTACCTCATTTTAAGAGGAGTTTAATTCCTATAGCATGGTTATTTTATGACGATTATACCGTAACATTCAATAACGAGATTGATATTCACAGAAATTGTTCTTTAATCTATAATAGATGATGGAAAACAATCTCTACTTTCTCAAACCAAACAACTACTCAATGTTTCAAACTAAAATAGTAAATAAAAAGCTTAAATTTTCTCACTCTAATTAGGGGTACCTATGACACTTAAGACTTGGTCATATTAACCAAAAAAAAATCACTAAACTCGTGAAACATGGTCCCTTAAATATGCTTAAGGAAGCTAGTCTCTCACATTGTGAATCTTTCTTGGAAGGTAAAATGACTAAAAGGTCTTTTAATGCGAAAGGTACAAGGGCTAACCAACCTTTAGAACTTGTGCACAATGATCTATGTTGTCCCATAAGCCTCAATGCCCAAGGAGGTTACAATTATTATGTGACTTTCATTGATAACTATCCTCGATATGGATATATCTATCTAATACACCGCAAAAGTGAAACTTTTGATAAATTTCGAGAGTTTTGTGCGGAAGTGGAAAAGAAATTATGTTTATCCGTAAAGAATATTCAATCTGATTGACTTAGGGAAGTAGTCTGATGAGTTCTTAGGATACCTCATAGAGAATGGGATTTTATCCCAATTGACTGCATTAGACAGTCCATAGTAGAATGGTGTAGCTGAGAGAAAGAATAGAACCTTACTTGACATGGTTTGTTCAATTTTAAGCTATTCACAACTCCCTACTTCCTTTGGGGGTATGCGATAGAAATGACTTGCTATATTCTGAATAATGTGTCAACCAAGCCTACTTGTAAGACACCTTATGAATTGCAGCATGAAAATAAACCTGCTTAAAATCATTTTAAAATATGGGGTTGTCCAGCACATGTTCTGGATAAGGATGCAAAGAAGTTGGATGCACAGACAAAATTGTGCATGTTTGTAAAATATCCAAAAGGAACAAAGGGTGGATTATTCTACAATCTGAAAGATGATAAGATCAAAGTTTCTACTTATGCTACTTTCCTTAAAGAAAGCTACATGGATAACTTTAAGCCTCGAAGTAAAGTGGTATTCGAGGAACTTTTGGGAGTTGTAGAACAATCACCAAGTTCAATTCTTGATAAAGTTGTAGAAAGACATGCAAACAATCAAAATCATAGGGGAATCTGTCATAGTGGGAGAGTTTCTAAAAAGCCAAACTTCTTTATCTATGATGGTTGTATTTATAATACAGAAGTCAATCATAAGGATGATGATCTACTCACTTACGAGAAGGCTATGTAGGACGTTGATTCCAAGCTCTGGAAATAGGTCATGAATGCCGAGATGGATTCTGTGAAATCCAAAATGGTGTTGGAACTTATAGACTTACTAGTTGGGATTAAACTAATAAGGTGTAAGTGGATCTACAAGAAGAAGAGAAATGCGAAAGGGAAAGTGGAAACACATAAAGCTAGACTTGTAGGGACATACTACACACAAAAAGAATACACCGATTACAATAAGACCTTCTCTCCGATAGCCATGCTCAAGTCTATCCACATACTCTTATCCATTATTGCTGCTTTCCATTACGAAAGCTGGCAAATGGATGTCAAGACAACATTCTTGAATGGCTAGCTTAATGAGACCATTTACATGGCTCAACCCACTGGTTATGTTGTCAAAAGAAAGAAGCAAAAGTGTGCAAACTGCTAAGATCCATTTATGGACTTAAGCAAGTGTCCCACTCATGGAATAAAAGATTTGATCAAACGGTCAAGACTTTTGGGTTCGAGAAAAACACTAATGAACCTTGTGTTTATAAGTGCATAAAGGAAAAAAAAGATGGTTTTCCTCAGTTTATATGTCGATAATATTCTACTTATTGGAAACAATGTAGTAAATTGTCATCTATTAAAATATGGTTAGCTCAATAGTTTAGCATAAAGGACTTGGGTGAAGCTAGTTGTATTCTTAGAATTCGAATCCTTAGGGAACGAAAGAATAAAACGATTGTTCTATTACAAGCTTCATACATCAATTAGGTACTGGAATGTTTTGTAGTGATTGATGCGAAGTTAGGCGCTTAGCTGACTGCATTAAGTTTTCATCTTTCTTTAGATGACTGTCCTAAGACAGTAGAAGAAAAAGACCATATAAGTAAGGTTTCATATGCTTCGGTAGTTGGAAGCCTCATGTATGTAATGCTTTGCACACATCCAAATATTTGTTTCATAGTAGGAATGGATAGTTTATATCAGGCGAATTCTTGTCTTAGGCATTGGCAAACTGTAAAGCATGTATTAAGGTATTTTAAAAGAACTAGAGATTATATGCTTGTGTATTATAGTGAGAACCTTACTCTTATTGGAAATACAGACTCAAACTTTGAAACTTGTAAAGACTAAAGGAAATCGGCATCAAGAAATGTATTCATTCTAGATCATGGAGTCATAGTATAGAGAAGTGTAAAGCAAATTAGCATTGTTAACTCTACTATGGAAGCTGAGTATGTGGTTGCTTCTATGGCAAAAAAAGAAGTAAGATGGTTTGAAAGTTCTTAACCGATCTTAAAGTCATTCCTGGTATGGGAAAAGTTGTAACACTGTATTGTGTTAACAGTGCTGCAATAGCTAATACCAAGGAAATAAGAAGTCATAAGAGGACGAAGCACATTGATCGGAAGTATCGCTTAATACGAGAGGTAATAGCCGAAGTAAATATATATATGGTGAAAGTAGTTTCTAAAGATAACCTTGTGGATTTGTTTACTAAGACTCTTGTAACTAAGAGTTTTAACAAACACGTCAAGGATATGAGAATGAGAAACATGACATATTTACTTCACTAAGTGAGAGATTGTTGGGAAATGAGTCTATATTGTAGTAAATATGTAATTATTTTTTATTTATTTGAATGATGAATAAATAAATAAAGTTAATTTCATATTTCACTATTATGTCTTTTGTATTACTGTCTTTCATATTTTGCATTCATAGCAAAATTCTGACAAGCAAATATTAGTTCATTAATTGTCTAAGTTCAAACTGATGATAAGTGGCATTGTAAAAACTTTTAAATTACGGGAAAGAAAACTTGTAATGCCCCAAAATTTTAAGAATTTAATTGTGAGAATCTGAAGTAATTAAATTTTTGTATCTCTGGTTCTGTGCTCTGCTTTTCTGTTTAAGGTCTGGAGTTCAAGCTGCATTGTTAAAAATTTTTGTGATTATTTTTAAAACAACCTTCATCCGTGCGTTTCATAGTTAAGTTCAACTCTAGGTAAATTAGTGACAAGAATGAGCCTACTAGTTTGGTTAAGCATCTGTCTGTATTATGTCTGGTTCCGAGTTCAAATCCCGCTGTACGCATTAGGAAATATATTTTGTTTGCAAATGCCAGAAGGGGTGGTGGTTAATTTAAAACATTCTAAGGAAATGTTATCGTTCTTTTTCGTTTCTAAACTTTTAAGTTCTTTGTTTTTTTTTTTTTGTTCTTTCTTCTTTTTATTTTCCTTCTTTTTTGCAGTTGATTTTTGTGAATTGAGGAGTCTTGTTGCCTATATGTTGTGTAAGTTCTATTGTGATTCTCTTTCATTTGCGATTTCTGTTGTGTTAGCACTTTTCTATCAAAACGAGATTTTGCTCATTTACTTGAGTTTCTGTTAATCACTCGATTGGTTACTTTGTTTAGGCAAGGATATTGCAAGAGGCGTTAATCCATTATGTTAGTTTGATTTCTCCTATTCATGCGAGGTGAGTGTACAAATTAAGTTGGAATTGCTTTGAATCTTTCGACATAGTCTTAGAGATGGGTTGATTTTGCTAAAATATTAAACTTGATGGTTTGGTTGGTTGTTGAATGATTAATTAAGTTTTGGGTAGTCTCCGTGTTGTGTCCCCGTCAAAACAAAACCAGATGCATAAAGAAACCCATAATTTTGGAAGTTTTGGTCACCGAAAATGGTGGTTGTCGACGCCACATGGCCAAGCACCCGGGCGTGTGTCCAGGCCATGTAACCCACATGGTCGTGCATAGGACCTTGTGGATGGCCGTGTAACTCATAATTCATTAATTTGGAGCCACACGAGCAAGACACACGAGCGTGTGTCTAAGCCGTGTGTGGCCATATTAGTGCAGGGTTCATATGGGCATGAGACACGGGCATGTATCTAGGCCGTGTAACTCACTGTTTGTGACTTAAGACCACATGGGTAAGCACACGGGCGTGTGCCCAGGCCGTGTAAGTCACACGAGCAAGGACACGGCCGTGTGTCCAAGCCGTGTAACTCTCTGTTTACATGTTAGAACCACACGGGCAGAGGGCATAAGCGTGTACGCAGGCTGTGTGAGTCACATGGGCAAGGACATGGCTGTGTGTCCAGGCTGTGTGGCATTATAAAAGGGGCTTGAAACCTTTTTTGAGGCCGTAAATATTGTTTATGACTGATAATGATTTCCCCATTATATGAATGATCTGAATTTGATTGAATGAGAATTCTCTGATACTCTGCAACGAATGTATGAATATTATAATTGTAAGTGCATTGTGGGTAATTGTACTCTGCATTTGTATGGGTTGGGATGTTATGAATAAGGAAGTAATCTACTTTGAATCAGTGGTTAAGTCACTATGTGAATAGTTTCGATTTTGGCACTTAACGCATTATGATCCAGCAGCTAAGTTGTGTTACTGTAAACGTGTCAAACAGACTCTTATGGTGTGTAGGGCTAGATAGGCATTGAATGTCCATAACCGTGTGTTGGGATGGTCGGAGATGGTGTATAGCAGATGGGGTTTAGGAATATATGTATCTAAATCTGATCTGCAATATATATATGAATTTGCATATATAAATATATGTATATAACTGATCTATTCTGAATTTGAACTGTAAATAGTTACGTACCAAACTGAATTTCTGAATTTGAAACTACTTTATAAATGAACACTAATTAAATAAACTTAATCTTTTTTTACGCTCTAAGTTCACAAATCGTTCTGTTTTTTATTGAATTTCAAGTGATCCCCAATCTTGAGCGGGTCAGCACAGCGAATGCTCGGTCAAACATTTACCTTTCTTTAAGTAGTATATTAGGATTTCAGAAAACTATCATAGTATGAATTTAGGAGAGTATATACATAATTAGTTTTATGATGAATGTGTTATGAAGCATGGTTTAACTTTATTGTGTAGTTGTGTGACAATTGATAATTGATGAGGTAATTCTCTAAACTTGAGCTAAACATCCAGGCTGGGTTTAGGGTGTTACACAACTTACTTTAGCAGATAAACTAAATGAGTCTGTAATCTTGTAAAACAATCAAAGTCAGCATTTGATTCAAATATTGAGAAGGATTATTATGTCGTCTACAATTCCAATTGAGCAGGTGACTAGTCTTGGCTATCGGAGCAGTTGACTCTACGAGTAGAGGCATAGATGTATTCATTGGTAAAAGGATACATTGGACTGGACTCAAGATGAATTAATTTTGAATCCATTTTTGAATTAATTCACTTGTGACGTTCATGGTGTGATTTACCTAAATCCTGAGTTAGTCACTAACTATGCGTATGTAACTCACGTGTTTTGATATAAGTGGAGGTTTATGCTCTAAAGATGATCGAGCTGATAGCCGATATGTTAGGTACATGACTTGTGTATGGTATACCTTTACTAGCAATAGTGGAATCAATAGCTCAATTAAAGAGTTAACGATATAGTCTCATTAGCATTGTGTGGACTGATAAATATAGAACGTGGTCATGGGTTGCTTGTTCTCGAACGAGCAATTTATCATAGCTATTTGTTGATAGTGATCATATTAAGAAGATACAATGATGACAATGAGATAAAATAGGATTTTATTGAGTGAACAGATTTAACTCAAAGGAATCAAGGATATTTTATGAGGGTAACACACACATGACGAGGTCATTAAACAAAGCAGTTGGATGAATTATTTTCATAAATAGTATACAATAAGTAGTTTTCAATCACGGTACTTCATGTGGACTAACTCCATGATTAAGTAATTGCGAATTATCGGAACGATAATTCTAGAAATAATTGCAATTACTAGAGCCTAATTGTATATGTGTAGTTGGTCCCTCCGCTAGTTCAATAAAAGCTCGGTCAGACTATATTTGAAATAAAATAAAATTTTACGACTTTGGAAATAACTTAATTGAGTCTATTTATTCGATGTGGAACTAAATTAGGCAGTTGTAAGTATTGTTCAACTAGAGAATTTGATGAAAAAAATCTTTAAAATTTAATTTGAAAATTTTAAGTGAATTTTGGGAAAATTAGTTTTGATCAAGTAAAATTAAATTAATCAAATTAATTAAAATTAATATGATATTTTTGAAAATTCATTTTCAAGTCAGACAATTGGCTCAATGGGTAATTAAACTTGACAATTGGACTTGAAATCGTAAATTGGGCTCGAGAGCCTAAAACTGAGACCAAGAACCAAAAACTAGCCGAACTGGGCATGGTATGTGAAATCGGGTCGACATTCCAATTGGTGGTTGGACCGAACCGAATCGGTTAAAATCGAACCAGCTTGGGGTGCTAACAATTGCGACAGTGGCATTTCGGTGGCTAGAAAATGGTCGACAGCGATGGTTCTTCGGTGGTTAAGTAGTGGAAGAATTACACTCCTACTAGGATTCTACTAGAGAATTTGATTTAAGATTAATTATTAAAAAAATAATATTTTTAATAGATTTAATATTAAATTAAATTTAATACTTATCTTAATAGTATTTTATTAATTTAATATGAAAGTGATTATCTTAATATTAAATTTAATTTAATGTTTATCTTGTAGATAAATATTCTATTAATTTAATAAAATTTAATATTAAATTTAATCTAATATTTATCTTGATAAGTATTATATTAATTTAATATTAAAGTGATTAAGTTTAATCATAGTTGAACTCTCTAAACTCTCCCTATATAAAGAGAGCCTTGGGTTATTATTTTTCACAAACTTGAGTTCAAGAGAAAGTTGTAGAGAGAAAATTCTTTGAAGAAGTTATTTTAGAAAATTTCTAGAGATATTTTTCTTATTTACAAATTGGCACAAAAGTTTAGAGAAATTGCGAAATTACCTCATTGGAAAGTTTTGTGAAAAATTTTCTGATTCAAAGCGAGCCTACACTCGGCAGACATGAGCTTGAGGATAGCGGATTAGACTATTTGATCGAAGCGTTCATCCTAGACGAATCAAAAAGGTACAATGTTGATTAAGTGTTCATTACTTTAGATATCACAACTAAATTCTAGTTTTGGAAAAAAGTTTAAAACTCTGATTTTTCCCTAAATTATTTTCTATTGCGTTTTTCAAACTCGATTTTCCAACATGTTGTAGGTGTATTAAATGCTCTAGTTTTCACTATTATAGTATACCCAAAGGCCAATCATGAGATGGTTGTAATTACATACTTATTTTACCTTGTTTATTAATATAAGGTATTGTTATTGTTATTTCATTTTCTTTTTTTGTGTATATAAATAAATTGAAATATAATAAAGTCCTAAGAAAAATATGATTATTCTTAGAAGGTCTTTAGTCAAGTATTATTGTAGGCTTGGACAATAATAATGCATTAAGACTAATGTGTAGTTGATTTATGACAAAATGTTGTCATTAACATAGGGATGTCAAAATCAATACATGAGTATGTGCTAAAGAACAACATATTGGACTGACATGCTATGAGCATGTTTCTTGGATTATTATGTAATAGTCACAACATTACTCATAATGATAACTATGTATACGATTCTCAGACTTGAGATCATCATTATCCTAACATCGTGAATCGTATATTTTAATACAGTCAAATGTCTTCCCTAATAGGTTTTATTGAAAAGACTGATGTTGAAAATGCCACAATCAATGTAGTAGGATATGGTTGATCAATATAGGATTTGTCCCTCCTACATAATGGGAGCAACACCTTAGGCCACTTGATTAAGTAAGACTAGAAATACATGGCAATGCTCGAATAAGTTGATATGAGATATCATACTTGTTTGTTTATTGTAGTTTACGATTAAGTAAGACTAGAAATACATGGCAATGCTCGAATAAGTTGATATAAGATATCACACTTATTTGTTTATTGTAGTTTTCTCGAGATATCAAGAAACATGAGATTGGATTATGCAAGTGTGACTGTTTCATGACTTGTGTCCAATCTAAATATAAAGGACAAAAGGATGTAATATCTGAAAGGTTTATCACAAAAAGATTATGTCGAATTATGACTTCTTGTAACTTAGGTAGCAATGATACATTATTAGATGTCACTCATTGCTTGTATTATTAGAAATTTTCTAGTATTACTACCAATGTTACAAGAACCTATAAGGTCACACCCTATGGTTAAAACGAACAAAATCCAAATACAGTTGGTATTGTGTTTAGCTATCACATGAATTAGATTAATAATTGAAATAATTTAATTTGACAGTTAAATATTAAACGAATTAAATGTACAAGCTTGTTGTACACAATTAGAGAACATAATTAAAATTAATATATGAATTTGATTCATATAAAATTTTAACAGGATATAGTTTACCGACATTATTATAATAAATTATTATAATTATGATTTCGATCAAACATTGAAACATGATACTTATAATTCTTTTTGGAAAGAATATAACATTTTTAATACTTTCCATATGTTCTCTATAGGATGATTCTGTTTTCAATATATGGATACCAAAATCTCGAATTAGGGTTAAGTGCGTTCTAAAAGAAATTAAGAAAAAAGTTTTAGCAACCGTTTTGAGATATTTTTCTCTAGAAAAGTTTTAGGAGAGTTCTTGTCATTCATTTTAATACTAGGTGGACTACGTAAAGGCCAGGACGTTTTCATTATGGCTTGGAATCGACATCGAATTAGCATTATCATTTCATCATTTTTTAGTTAAAAAGTTATATCTTCAACTTTATTTCAACCCGTTTCATTCCTCGTACATGGATCAATGGTTGAGGATTACCGGAATATTTTTTCGCTGTGCCACAGGGCATACTGACGATCCCAACATTCATCCCCAACAGCTCTATTAACAACCACAACAACCTCAACGATTGGAAATCAATTAAGGGGTATATATACCAGCTTCTAAAGATCATACAGCAACAAGAAAGCATACTTAAGCAAAAATCATCAATCAAACAACCTTTGTGTTCAATTCTTCCATAATTCTCTTGTACACACTTGT
The DNA here is from genome assembly GCA_025698465.1 of Gossypium longicalyx. NCBI lineage: Eukaryota > Viridiplantae > Streptophyta > Magnoliopsida > Malvales > Malvaceae > Gossypium > Gossypium longicalyx. The sequence goes on along the minus strand of CM046999.1, from coordinate 30,739,819 downwards.
GAGCTTTTATTGTTATTCTTTTGCTCAAGTGTATTCTTGTCTATTTGTGCTTAATTGGAAAATATTCTAATCTTTTTAGGATTATTTCTTTGTTTTCTTTTTTGTAATTATTTGAGAGGGTTTGTGTCTTAAGATTTTGGTAGACATCTTAAGGGAGTTGTAAGGTTAAACCTTGTCCTCAAAGGTTGTATAAATTAGTAAATTTGGGAAAATCCTTAGTTGTGGAAAGCTAAGGTAGTGGAGTAGGGAATTGAGGTCGAACCACTCTAAATTGTTGTGTTCATTGTTTTATCTTTTCTTTCTAGCTTTTTAAAATTTTTAAAAGCCAATTCACCCCATCTTGGCAATTTTAATTTAATCAATCTAGCTAACACAAAAAATTCATAAACTGCTCACTATCTTTAAAGGACTTGAATTCCTCAAACATTTTATCATTTGAGAAAAGTATTTAATTAAAGTCCCCCACTAATAACCATTTTTTCTAGTCCCTCATTAATAACCGTCTTTCCTTCTCAACTTTACAAGATAATTCACGTATTCTATCCCAAATCAATTTTCTCTTACACAACACTAGGTAACCATAAAAACAAGTTAAGAAGAAGAAATTATTAAACTTTTCATACACACCAAAATGCTAGACACTATTGTTACTATATATTGGGGAAAGAGTGATACTTTCATACCACATTGCATTCACACCCCTCCCTTAACAATATATGGAATTATTTCAAAAAAATTTAAACCCTATCAAGTAGATAGTTTACTTTACTTTATAATAAGGGATGTTAAAATAGATCAAGAAAGGTGTTGAATAACTAGGGTTGACCTATACCTCTAGTGTTCCAGCTTAAAAGAATCATGGCTCTTAGGAAGGCTATTGTGGGCCAATCTTCCGAAGCCCATTAGTCTATTCTTGGTCTTCTTTTGCATTAGATTCCATGCCCATCACCTTAAGATTGGAAATCATTCTTTTGATTTGTTTCTTTCTTAGATTCTTTATTTGAATCTTTCTCTAGCCTCTTTTGGTTGCCAAAGTTGTCACTATAGGTTCTTCCATCATCTCCTATAAGAATCATTATAGCTTTTCCCTTGTTCCTCTTGTCTCTATCTTTATTATCACCTTCATGCCCTCTATATGTACATTCAACATTAATCCACTCTTGATTAACACCTTCTATCTCCATTGGTATATACACAAGATTTAAAGTCTAGCCTATCATATTGGTAGCTACAAGTTCATCAAGCTACCTTTGGATGTTTATTTCATCCAATGGGTTATTAACAAGGAGCATGAATCCTTTTCGTGTTAATTCTTTGCCTCCCTCAATCAACCCCAAACCATCTTATGCTCTCCACCATCGTTCACCTCTCCACCATCACAACACTAAACCAATACCTGGTGCCCTTCAAGCTACTCTCATCACCACTTTTATAAGCTACATTCCCTCAGCTCTCTCTCGAACACCAACTCTCAACCTAACTGAACCTCCATCATTTTTCGATCATTACCTAACCACCAACATCCCCATACCCGAACTATCTCGTTTAACCTTAACCCTTTTTGCACCAACCACCCTTAATCATCACTACCATAACAACACTCAACAAACAGTAACCAACAACCAAATAACAAAAAAAAAAAAAAACCTATTTCAACGCACCAAAAATTGAACCTAAAAAAAAAAAAGAAGTCAAAAAATATTAAAAAGAAAAAGAAAAAAAAAAGAAAACTAACCAAAACTTAAACTTAAAACAAACATAATGGACTATTTTATAGTTTACCCTATATAAAATCATAAAGAATTTTAAACTTGCACATAAAAGAATTTTAAATCTCCCAACTTAACCACTTATCTATTTTAAATTTTGTTTTAAAATTATATTTTAAGCTATTTATTTTAATATATATATATAGTCATTGAAGACATAAATACTTTTATAATAAAATTTGTTGCTTTTAAAAAATTTTATTTGTCTAACTTTTTTTTTCCAATTGAATTGATGTCTATTTAATTTGTGAAACAAACTAAATAAAAAACTTTATAACTTCTACAGATAAATATTAGATCCCTACTTCCTTTAAAAAGAAAAGAAAAAAAGATCCCTACATTATTTTGTGATATGATTTAGTAGATAAATTATAAAATGGTCACTAAATTAAGGTTAAAACTATTTTTTGTCACTAAACTTTTTAAAATTATATAATAGTCACCAACGTTATTAGGTTGTTACATTTTGATCACTTATTTATGAAAATGATGATGTGATACATTAACTCAAATGGTTGATAACTAATTTGGCCCTTGAATTATAATTAAAATATCAGTTTGGTACTTTTAGAATTTAAAAAAAAACACATAGAATTCTAAAAATTATGAAAAATAATAATTTATTTTTTAAAAATGATAAAAGATAAATTTTAAAATTCTAAATATATGGAATTATTTTAATGTAAAATTATAAATTTCTTTAATTAAAATTAGTATTAGGTGAAATGTTTTATATATTTTTTGTGAAAACCATTTTGATTGTTGCTATCATTAGACAAACCCTAAGTAGTAGGAGCATATTTAAAGCCTAAAATGAATATTTTCAATTAGAAAATTAAGAAAAATTGATGCACCCAACAAAAGGAAATGTTGAATTAAGAAACCCAAGATCAATATTTATTTCTTTATCACAGTTGTACCCCAAAATAAATCAATATCCATTTCTTTGAAAACATTACTTTTTCTCCAAAGGCAATTAATTTCCTAGTTGAAGATCATAAAATGCTTGAAAACGGAATTTTGAAAAGGTTGTAGTTATTAATGTGGTGTGAAAACGCATTTAAGGGACGTGTATTTTATGTAACAACCACTTTTAATTAATATATAATCATTTTTAATTAGATGTTATTTTTAAAACTTGTAACCATCATTTACCTTTATAATGGGCCTACAGAATATGAAAGATTAGTTATTGAGCTTGTTTTAATAGATACATTGAGAAATAAAAAAAAATGTTTAAGGGTGTAAAAAACCCTCAAACTTTAAAAAATATAAAAGTGTAAAATTTTATATAAATAGTAATAAATTATAAAATATATAGAAATATAGAAAAAAATTATAAAATTTTATAAAGTCGTAAGAAAATTATAAAAAATATAAAGAAATATAAAATTTGTAAAAAAAATATAAAAATTATCGTACCAAAAGAATTATTTTATAATTTTTCTATAACTTTTATTGATTTTTATCTTTTATCATTTTTCACCATATGTCATGCTGTGTTGCGACACGTGATGGCTTTAATTGAAAAAAACTGGGGGTCGTTAACTTTAACGGTCAACGGTTAAAGTTAATGGTTAAAGCATTTTTTATGCATTTTATAATTTTTTATGATTTTTATAAAATTTTATAATTTTTTATATTTTGTTACAATTTTTATAATTTTTTTCTAATTTTTAATAAAATTTAAATATTTTTATATTTTTATTAAAATTTAATAATTTTTATAACTTTTATTTAGTTTTTTTCCACATGTCATGTTGCGATTGTGACACAGAGTGACTTTAACTAAAAAAAATTAAGAGCAATTAACTTTAATGATCAACTATTAAAGTATCCAATTGAGTGTAAAAAGAAAACAGGAGCTTAATTGCTTCTTCTTCTTTTTAGAAATATTTGAGGGTTTTTTTTATGCATTTTGACAGTTCAAGTACCCAATTGAGTGAAAAAAAAAAGCAAGGACTTAATTGTTTTTTTTGAAAATTTTTGAGGACCTTTTTTATGCATTTTGAAAGTTTAAGTACCCAATTGAGCGCGAAAAAAAAGGAGCTTAATTACTTTTTTGAAAAAGTTTAAGGACTTTTTACACCCTTAAGCTAAAAAAATAAAAAATGCTGGTGCTTTCTTGCTTGTGACCCAAGTTTGATTCCTCTCTTCAATATTTTGGATTTTTTTTATTTCATATTCTTTGGAGCTTTTTTATTTTAAGTTTATTTCAAGCTAAAGTACTTTTTGAAAGTGTATAACACCTCAAATTTTTAAATTTTTGAACGTGTTTTTTTTTAGATAAATTGACTTAATTTGGTGGTTAAGTGCCTTGAGTGTTTGCTTTGAACCCTATGTTTGAGTCTTGTTAAGTGCAAGTTGTGGAATATTTTTCTTTTAAAAAAATTTAGCATGTGGGGGTTTGGATGGGGTTAAGATTATTATAAGATTTTATTAGATTTTAATTAAATCAAAACTCTCCTACTTTTATTCTTTTTGTAACCACCCTAAACCCCTCTTCTTGGTTTCACATTCTTTTTCTTTTGCTACTATACTACCATTCCAAATTCTTTATTTTGATTCCTCCTTTGTTCATCTCTGTTATCTTGAGTATTAGAAAAATATTGATTGTTTCTTCGCATGGATTAAACTTTGGCTGCAGTGTATGTGTTATTTTGTTGTTTCCTTTTTCTGTTGTAAGTTTCTTTCGGTTTTGAATCAAGGTGGTTGAATTGTTTTTGAAGTATTTGATTAGTAATTCTTTATGGTGTTCGATTAGACGAAAGGGGTGAGAATCCAACTCCTCGATCAGAGTACGCTTCTAGTTGGTCGTTGTTTTTTGAGTGGTAAGTGTGCCAAAATCATTTTGGAGACTAAGATTTTAACATGTTAGGATTTTTAATTGGTTAGGTTTTGATGGATTGATTGGTCTGTATTGTTTGAAACTGTAGGTTCGTAGGTTCTCGATAGTGGAGTGGGTCAAATACGTAATTAAGTGGGTGAAAATAACCTAAAAATTCCTTAGAAACTCGACTAAAATCACAAAACAAAGGTTGTACAAAATCCAACTCCTCCATCAGAGTAGGCTTCTAGTTGGTCGTTGTTTTCCGAGTGGTAAGTGTGCCAAAATCATTTTGGAAGCTGAGATTTTAAGATGTTAGGATTGTTAATTGGTTGGGTTTTAATGAATTGATTGGTGTGTTTTGTTTGAAATTGTAGGTTCGTAGGTTCCCGATAATGGAGTCGGTCAAATATGTAATCAGGTGGGTGAAAATAACCCAAAAATCCCTTAGAAACTCAACTAAAATAGCAAAATAGAGGTTGTACGAAATTGCCTAGTTTTCACACAGTCGTGTGGCCGAGCAATGTGAGACACACGACCGTGTGGGACTTAGGCAAATCGTGCGTTGTGGTCGTATGTAGCACACGATCGTGTGGGATTGTGTAGCCTGTGTGGCTAGGCCATGTGAGACACATGACTGTGTGAGTCATTACAAACTGTGCGTTATGGTCGTGTGCAGCACATGGTCGTGTGGGATTGTGTAGCTCGTGTGGCTGGGCCGTGTGAGTCATTACAAACCATGTGAATGGCCAGTTTGGACCACAAGGGCTAAGCTTCTGGGTCGCGTGGGCCATTTGGGCCAATTTTAGGGCCCAATTAAGGGCCGTTTAGGGGACTTGATATTTGGGTCCGAAAATATCGTAAGGGCCGAAAAACTACAAGTTTAATACTTAGGTTCGTATGAGTAACTCTAAAAGCATGTCAAATATCAAGTTTTAATATTTGTTAAATAGATTATGAATATAAGCATGTCATGTAACATATGCTATATGTATATATGCCATCTGTTGTTATTAATATATGTGTATGATATGTATATGTATGGGGTGGGTTATGTATGATGGAGGAAGTGTATATGGCAGTACATACTGCAAATATGGTGGCTAGACCGCAACACTATATGTATGGCAGCTCCGTTGCAATTTTATAAGTGGAATATCACAACATACCAGTGTGATTGGATGGAGGGACTCATGAAGTCCATTATGGTTTGATTGGCTGATCAGTATGGGGTAGGATTTGATATGTACGTTATGGTATGATATTATTCGTCTGATATGTTTGAACATGTTATGCTACAGTATGATAAGTTATAATCTGATATGGTATGAATTATTTGAAGTAAATGAGTTAAGTGATGTTCTGATATATAATTGACATGTAAGAAAAGCATGATTTTGGAATTTGGCCCAATTCACATTGGGCTATTAGCTCACATTCTTGTATGATTTGTTTCAGGTAATCTTTTAGCTTAGCATTGGACGGTGTCACTGGAGACTCGGCTTTCACATTTGCTACAACATTTTATGGCTCTGACATATTTGTTTTAATGGGACATTTTGGACTTTATTAAGGTTTATTAATTTTTGGATATTTTATAATTCGTTTAGATCGTTAGGACTTGAACGGTTTATCTTGCCTAAGCTTAAATGGTTAATAATCCGACATAAGGTAATTAAAATGAACTCTAATATTTCAAATGATAAGTTTTCAAGTAATCGCCGCTGCAAACTAAAATTTAAGGATTTCACTAAAGATGATTTTGGGGTGTTATAGAAATAGGGAATTTAGCTCGGTTTATTGAAATGATTGGAATGTTTTGTAAAAGAGAGAGACGATAGAAATTTTCAACCCATGAGAAATCAGATTTCTTCAAATAAACTATGGTTTTCTTTTGTTTAGTGATGTAGCCTCCATAATCTGATTATAATGTTTAGGCCGAGTTTAGGGTGCTACAAAGTATGTCATTTATTGCGTATTTTTTAGCCATACAAAAAATCTATTTCCCTAAATACTAAAAAATGGCTTATATCTTCTTCTTTTTCTTTTTCTTTTCTTTTTTTTTTTAAATCGACATATACCGATGATTTTGCCATTTAAGCCACTAACAAATGTGGTTTTTCAAAATATTTATAAATTTATTTAATTTAATACATATGATCCATAATAAAAAAAACTTAAAATTTAAAAAAATATTTTTTAAAAATATTTATAGCTTATTAAAAATCTAATGGTGTCAATGACTACTTTTATATTGCTTATTTTTAACATCAATAATTTAAAATTTTCTTCTAAAACAATTATTTATCCAAAAAAGCAATTGCAATTAGTAGTATTTTGAGTAAAAGCGAATCCTCATTAGGGCCTAGGGTGTGTTGGCATCTCCAAAGCTTTTGAAAATTTTAATTTATTATTGGAACTTTTGAAATTTTTAAAAATTCTTAAATAGACTTTATTTTTTATTTTTTTTTAATTTTTATGAAACCTCTAAAAGTTTTAATTAGAGGTACTGAAAGTGTTGAAAATTCTTATTAAAACTCTCAAAATTTAAAAATGTTTTAGTTAGACCAAGATATACCACTAATTTTGAATCAATGAAGATGACAAAATTTTAAAATTTCTCACCGTAAAAGGATTTAGGTAGTGAGTCATCCTGTAAGGGTGATGGTAGGTAAAGCTAGAGGTCAGGTCATTAATAATTTGAATCAGAACACACATTTACGAGTCAACCTTGGGCAAAGAAAAATGAAACCTGGGCCGCGATTTTCCATTTCCATTTCCCTGTTCTTTTTCTTTGTTTGCCTGAATGACTTTGGAATTCTTTTCTAGTAAAAAAGAGCAAAGGGATTCACATTTCCAATCCTTACATGGACTTGTGCTCTACTTCTTTCCGTCTTCTCTAATAAATTACTCGTTCTCTTAGTATTACATTTCTATAAACTGCTGTCTGCTTCCTTTCGAATACGTCTGCAACTCATCGAGTCTCGTCATGGTTGATATTCTAAGGTATGAATACCATCCTTTCCTTTTGCTGGGCTTTCGATTTTAGTTTCCCTTTCAGCTTCAGCTTCTACCTCTTAATTGGTTCCTATTTATGAGCTTTACTCTTCTTTTTTCCTTTTAAAAGACAAAGAAAGAATTGTTTGTAGTGTTGTAGGCAATACATGATATCTTGAAATTTATTTTTATTTTACTTTAATGGAAGGTGTTGCAAGCTCCTCCTCAGTTCTTCAAGGGAAATTAACAAACTCACATTAGAGATGACACCCACTTAATTATAAAATTATTAAAATTTCTTTATTTCATAAAATAAATCGGTAATTTTATTTTTCCATATAAAATCTTTAAAAAAAAAATTTGCTTATGAACTCAAAACACTATAATTTTTAATAAATCAATAATTTTTCATTTACATCATTAATGTGCCATAATCTAATACATATAATATTTGCTTGATTGAGTTAATGTAACTCTGAAAAAAATATTTAAAAATCTTTTTTATAGAGTAATGAATATTAATGCATACTATTTTATATGAAATGATTTAATAAAACAACTAAAAATAAAAGGGTTGAACTTTAGCCTAAATAGATTTCTTTTATATATTCTACCACATTGAATATTCAAATATGAATTTGTGCAGATGTTCTAAATTTTGAATCTATTTACTATTAATAATAAATTCTATTATTATTATTTGATTTTTATTTAAATAACATTTATTCATGAGATATTTGAATATGTTAAATATGAGAAAGGATTATATAAAATATAGATGTCACATCATCCTCCATTCCTTGCTAATTATTTAATGTCATTTTAATATATTTTTTCATGCCATTGACACATCATTTTAGTTGTTTTTTTTAACCTTGAACCTTAGACACTAGACCCTAAACTTTCAACCTTAAACCTTAGACCCTAGACCTTGGGCCATGGACTTTGGATCTTAAAACCTTAGACCATAGACCTTGGACTCTGAACCATAAATCCTTGACCTTGAACCTTGGACCTTAAATATTAGACCTTAGACCCTAAACAAGTGATTGTATGAAACAAAGATGTCACATCATTTTGTATCATTTACCAATTCTTTAATTTCATTTCAACATATCTTTTCATGTCATTGACACATCATTTTAGTATTTTTTTTTTAACCTGAGTCCTAGACCCTAAACGTTAAACCTTAAACCTTAGACCATGGATCTTGGACCCTAGATCCTAAAACCTTAAACCATGGACTCTAGATCTTGAAACCTTAGACCATGGACCTTGACCTTGAACTAGGGTCTAGGGTTTAGGGTCCAAAGTCTAGTGTTCAGGATCTATGGTCTAAGATCTAAGGTCTAGGGTCCAAAGTTTAAGGTCGAAGATTTAGGATTCAAGTTAAAAAAATACCAAAATAATGTGTTAATGACCTAGAAAAAGATGCTGAAATGACAAATATATTCAAATATTTGAATTGGAATTCATTATTTACAAATATCCAAATCCATTATTTGAAAGTATAAAATAAATTGGGATAATTGACGTTGGAGGTGTTTATAATTACATTTTCTCTGAATCCATTATGAATTCTATTTATAATATTTAAAATTTAATATTATTTGATTCATCAATATCTGAGTCTAAAAAAAAAAAGAGCATAATACATTTTAAAAAAAACCCTCAAACGAGCATGTTATGTTTAAAAAACCCCTTATACTTATTTTGTAGTAAAATAATCACTTAATATATTATTTTTATCCATTAAAACCCTTAATTTTAATTTAGATAATTTTTTATATTTTACTTATCATACTTTTATTAGTTACAAATAGTTTTTTATTAAACACTCATATATGGGATTAAAACATATATCTGTAAATTTTGAAATCTGCCCAAAACCCATTATTATCCTCTAACTAGTTTCTTTATCCTATGATTCCTAGGTTCACGTGTAATAATTAAAATATATTATAATTTCGTATGTAAAATATGTTTTTAGTTGTTTATTTAAAATATAGTTTAATAAATTAAAATATAAAACTTTACGTAAATTTTGTTTTAAAAAATAAAATAATTCAAAATTTAGATATTTGTAATATAATTAAGCGATAATAATCATTAAATTTATGTTAAAGGAGCAATATATATTAAGTGAATTATAAGAGGAGGACAAAATCCTAATAGTAACGCAATTCAAAATTAAACCATACATAAAATGGTGAATACCCTGACTATCATGTCAACACGAGATTTAAGTAACAATATAGTTTTAAACAAAACATTAATAACCTAAAACTTTTAATCCAAATAATTGAAATCCACATTAAACATTATGAAAATAGGTAATAAATAAATTAAACCAAAATTTATAATTCATTTAAAATTCAAAAAATGATAAAATATTTATTTTATAGTTAAATATGCAGTATTTATTTTGAAAGTAAAAAATGAAACCAATATTTTTAAAATCAAACTAATAATTGAATTGATCATACCACAAATTCTTAATTCAACCAATTCAATTATTGATCTAACAAATTCAAATGTTAAATAATCAATATTATATACTAAAGGCAGACAAAACAGGAAAGGAAAAAAAAATCATTTGAATAATTACAACAAAATAAACCAGTTATTCCAATTTTATTATTTTATTAATAAAAAAATAGTGGCTAATGAATATACATTAACTCTCTTTCCCTTCAAAAATTACAAATATTACCTTGAAAATAAAATACATACAAATCAAGAAATAATAAAAATATTCAATCACTATTCATAACTAGCTATTTATCAGGAATTAATCATTATGATAGACCATGAATACTTTAATTGTGAAAAAAATAAAAAAATAAAAAAGTCAAAATCATTAATCACAATACAACTCATTTGGTCTAAATAAATAAAGAAAGCATTTATGTTGTTAAGTTCTTTAGTCTTTTGAAATAACAAAATGAAATAGAAAATAAAGCTTTGCAAAGTTTCTTCACCAGAAATAACTCAACGCTGATAGCGACAGTTAGAGACAGTGGCAACCAGCTTCAAGGCGGCACAAAGCAAAGAAACTAATAAAGCAAATTGTTTTTTTTTTTTTTTCTCTGTCCTTGTGGTTTAGATAGAGTACCAATTTGGGAATGCTATTTTTTTTAGCTTTTGGGCCGGTAATCATGGGCTTTTTTTTTTGGTTTAGCTTAGTCCAATCTAGACTAATATATGAAAAACTAGTTCACTTGATTTTTTTGATTGACGTTTATGGTTCAACCGCAATTTTTGCTAGTTGACGGTTCAAATTGGGTTTTAACATTCTTTGAATTAGTATATTGACTAGTTCCCAATCCAATTGGTTTGTCTAATTTGATTTCAACATCATTGGAGATAACCATAATTATGAAAATACATTAAAAAGAGTCCATAGTTATAATAAAATGAGCTCATTTCATAACAAAAAATAGAGTTACTAGGGTAATTATTGTAAATTCTAAGAGATAAAGATGTATAGAGTTTAAATCCATTAGGACTCTCATTTTGTAGATAGGCACAAATCTTAACCGTTGATGTAATTCGATTTGTATCGTTGGATCTAGGGAAGCTTAACTATAAATAAAGGCATTTCTCCCCTCATTTGTAAAGACTCAATTGTAATCCTTTAAAGTAATAAAGATACTTAGAGAACATTTACTTAAACACCTTGTGTGTTGCTTTCTTGTGACATTTTTTTTTCTTGCGTTGCTCTTTTGTTTTCGAGTTGCTTCCATTTTATTTTCGGTGCTTTAGAGAACTTTTATTGAGAATTCTCACTTTGTGAGAGTTAGGCTAACTTAGGTGAATTTGAAACCAAGAAATCGCCTAAGGCCGCATAGATTGTGAAACTAAAGTTCTAGCCCCGTGACATTTATAACTAGTTTTGACCATATAGCAATCATCGGAAAACATCACTAAAGGATATGATCGATATCCTCTAGCTCATCCCCACATAAGTTGCATTTAAGGTCCCTTGTAAGATGCCTTTGTCACCACTTAGCATTAGTCATCAAGCTATTCTGGAAAATGAACCTCAAGAAGACTCACACTCTTTAGGGAGCTCGAACTTTCCAAACTATTTTAGAGATCTTGTCTGATGCATTAGAAATAGTTCCTGGTACAACTTCATTAACACTTTTTGTCATAAATCTTTTGTTTTGATTCAATACCCAACTCGAAATATCATCAGCATCTATAGAATTTTAGGGTTTAATTGTCGCAAACCAATACCTAATTTCAATAGGGACTAAATGAGCAAATTTTCCCTACGCACATTCTCCATCATGCATTACTATGTAACTAACTAGAACGTGCACACCTTTGGAAAGTGAAGGGCCTTGCCATAAATTTTCCAAATGACCACAACTAGGAACCCATTAGTCCTTCCAAAAATTAATACAATTACCATTACCCAAATTCTACAAAATTCATGATCTAGTAATATCCCACACCATACAAACCTCCTTCCAATGTCAAATGTATCCAGAATTTTAAGGGTGATTGGTAAAACCCCCTTCCATTTATACTTGGAGTGAATAACTTGAACCCAAATACGGTCTTTTTAAAAAAACCAAATTGAAAGTAATTTTCATAAAAAAATGCATGGCTATGTAGCTCTAGAGTCCTTAAGCCAAGGCCATTATCATTAACAGGCTTACAAGCTTTATTTCATCGAACCAAGCTCATCCATTTCTTCTCCATTGTACCACCCCAAATGAAGCTTCGTATCACATTTTCTATTTCAAGACAAACTCCTTTAGGAATAAAATTATATTGCATAACGTAACTCAAGATTGTTGCTAGGATAGACTTGGCCAAAGTGATACGACTAACCAATGATAAAGTTTTCACCTTCCAACCAGATAATCTTTGTTTCATCTTCTCAATTAAGTAAAGGTAGTTTTGGTAACTCTAGTGTGAAGGATAGGTACTCCAATATACTTGCCAAGACCCTCCACCACTTGAAACTTGAGCTTATATTGGCACGAATATGACTTGTAACATTCTTAGAAAAGAATATTTGGATTTTTTGAATATTGATGTCATACCCCAAAGCTGGACAAAATTCCTTAAGAATTATATTAATTACATTTAGTTGCTCCAAAGATGCCTCAACAAAAAGCACTAAACCATTCTTTACTAACTTCATCGGCTACCAAGAACCCAACTCAACTTCTGTAGTAATCACTTAGGCAAGTCTTTCTATGCGTAATACAAAAAGGTACGGAGAAAGATGATCTCCTTGTCAAATACCCTTATGGGAGTAAATTCTCTTGATAGGCCTTCGTTCCACAATAGTTGAAGCAAAATGGATGTGACACACTACATAATAAGTTTGCAACATCCATCTGAAAGACTAATGTCACCCAAAGTGCCATTAAATCCCCAGTCCAATTTGTCATACAGTTTCTCAAGGTTAATCTTGATGGCCATCATACCACTTTTCCCATATTTCAACCTCATTAGGTGAATTATTTCCTGTGCTATAATGATATTATCAATAATATTACGACCAATCAAAAAACTCGCTTGATTCAAAAAGACCCGTCAAGGAAGGAGAGGCTTTAACCTATTCACCACCACCTTCATAACAATTTTATATAAAATAATGCAAAGGCTAATATGCCAAAATTGACTTACCATTTCCAGGCATTGGGTTTTAGGAATCAAAACTAGTAAAGTTCTATTAAACCAACAAGGCATGACATTGCCAACAAAGACTCTTCTAACGAAATCATACACACTCTTGTCAACCACCTCCCAATTCCTTTGAAAAAAATATACATTAATACCATCAATTCCCGACACCTTAAGGGGTTGCATATCCATTACCATGTTCTTAACATTCTCGCCCCCTACTGACCACCTCCAGACATATTAATATCCAGAGTGTGAATGCTACAACTAAAGATATGGAATTGAGGTGGTGTTTGCAAGTATACGGGTCAAGTTGTAATATAATTTTTACAATGAAGTAGATAAGTACTCCAAGGATCATAGCAAAAGGAGGCGAGTACTAAATTAAATTTAACCTAAATGCAAATAAAATTAATTAGTAATTAAATAAATTATATTGCGAGTGAATATAAAGAAGAAATTTTTTACTTTTATAAATAAATAATAAAAAATTACATAAATAAAGTGAACTTCGAATAACTAAAATCTAAACTCAATCAAATCTAAATATGGGTGATTAGGTCGCTTCGGTGGTCATAACTAATTCCTATTTCGGGTTTTTATTCAATCAACTAGTCGTTACCTTAGCAAGATCTCTCAATCTTCCACTAAAATAGTGAGTCAATAATAACTACTTATCTCTCAACCTCATAGTCCAGACCGATTCGTGGCTAAGGTGTTCACGAATAGACCATACAAATTTTGGGTTAATTCCCATCTAAATAACTTCCTAAGGTCATCAAGCCTAGGTTTAAGTTTTTTTTCTCCCAAATAGTTGATCCGCTAAGAAAACCCTACATAACAATTAGTCAATCGCACCTCCACTCGTTAATCCTCTATAAAAGGATTAGTTGCTCATGGAATCCATAAACATATTAAACTTGATAATAAAGATATGCATGAAAAATAGACCAAGAATAAGATTTAGATAATCCTAATGGTATTCAATTAATGAAATGCAAAAATCCTCAAACATTTAATTGTGTTTACAAATCAAGTTCTTTGAAGAACACAAAAGAAAAGAACTGAAAAGAAATCTAAAGCCTAAAAGAAAAGAAAACTGAAAACTAAATTACACGTAAAAACTGATAATAAGGAAAATTGTCCTTAAACAAGTATTTGAAGAGCCTATTTATAGAGATAGGGTTGGTCGTCATCCTCAAACCTAGGTTAGCTGATGTTTTCATGTTAATTTCAATTGTGCAGACCAAAATGCCCATCACTTGTAATTGTTCCCATACAGGGCCGGTGCCACGGCACCCTAGTGCCTGTGTCGTGACACTGAAGGCAGTATGTCTGGTTCAGGTTTGGCTTCAAAGGTGTGTCGTGACATCCTATTGCTATGTCGCGACACCAATGGCAGACTTGAAATTCTTGTATTATGCTCCCTATGTTGCGATATTGAACTTCCTGTGTTGCAATACAACAATCAGCTTTGAGTTCCTATGCCTTTGAATGGTATTCTGCACACTCACTAAGTACGTTAGCTCACTCTTAGGCCTCATCCGGCTCCTAAGGTTATAAATAGATTCAAAATACACATTTTATTGAATTTAAAGCTAATATGAAAAAGTTAACTAAAACATAATAAAAATGCTTATATTCGAGCTCCTCAAGTACGAAAACTAGTTTAATCTACTACACTGTATTACAGCAAATCACCTACCATACTATCCAATAGGACCTTCTCATCTTAACTAATTGGTTGGAAGTAACCTCATATCTCATAATTCCTCAAAGTAGAATCCCGAGTAAACAAATACGGTAATAGCTAAGAGCCATTTCTTAAAGAACAGTGGGGTCAACGTATCATTCATTGTAATCATCCTTTAATATACTAATGTGAGTACCCCGTTGACACAAATAGTTGATATATGAAAGAATCAAGTATTCCTATCACCATTTTGAATCTATTGAGCTCAAGATTTTTTAAACCATAAGCTTTTCTTCTGTTCAAGGACCAACTTAAGTTCAAATTTCAAATTCTGTTCAAGATCTTTTAAAAAGTGCAAGGGATGTCTTTCCAAAGCATGTTGAATACATGTAATCCAAGATATCAACTTTTTTTTGCCAGTCGATATAACCAAACATGTCTTTTATTTAAATCTTAACTCTATTAGTAAAACTTTCACTGTTGGTGTTGGATGTTTACCTCGGGTTCCAAGTTTGCTTTAGGAAATCTTTGAAATTCAGGTAAAAGAGCCACATTGTCACAAATTTAAATGGTCACTAGTGGCCTAAAATAAGAAGAAGGGACTGATGATCGCTACCCACCCACTCTAAATGATGTATAGCTAAGTGCAAAAAATTCATTAGCCATGCCCTATTACTAATAAACCTATCCAGATGATTTAGGAGATTGGCTCTTGACCACGTAAAACCAAGTTCGATATAACCCACGTCTTCCAACCTAATATCAAATATGCAATCTCTGAAAAGAGAACTCACTTGGTCAATTGCCATACATCTAATATTACTCTCCTCCAAAAAACTAATCATATTAAAATTACCCTCGAGAACTCAAGACATGCTGTTCAAAGGCCTCAAATGTAGCATTCGATCCCATAACCTATTTTGCTTGCTAGTGTTTGGGCTTGCATACACTGCTGTATGAAAGTAAGCTTTTTTCTCCTTGGTAAATAAACATCTAGTGTGAAAAACCGATTATCAACCTTAATTACATCAATATTAAAGTGGCTCAACCATGTAATCCAAATACTGCCAAAAAAATCCTAAGCTTCCACTCTAAATGAATAATCAAACCTTATGTTCTTAAAAACCTCATCCACTTTCCTCCTGCTAACATTTGTTTCCATAAGAACAAGAACATGGGGCTAATAAATCAATAATAAATCTTTAATATTCTTATAAACTTGACATTAGTGTCACAGGGCTAGATCTTTAGTCTAAAAAATCACATTGTCTTAGGCTATTTCTTGGGTTCAAATCCTGCCTAAGTTAGCCTACTCTCGAAAAATGAGAATTCTAGTAGAAATTCTCTAAGGCATCGAAGCAAAGTGAAAGTAAACTCGAAAAATGAAAGAAGTTATGAACGAACAAAAAGCCACAGAAAAATAGCGTACACCAAGTGTTTAAGTAAATGCTCTCAATAGTTGAGCTTTATTTATAGTTGAGGGGAAAGACCTCTATTTATAGTTGAGCTCCCCCAAAATCAACGGTACATATTGAGTTACATCAATGATTGAGATTAAAGCCTACCCATAATTGAGAGTTTTAAGGGGTCTAAACTTTATACAATCTTATCCCTTTAGGATTTACACTATTTATCCTAGTAACTTTAGTTTTACTAGAGTGTTTCACTAGGCTACCAACGCTTCAAGTAGATGGGCTTCTCCATTGGTTCTATGAGTCAGACTAGTTCAAGCGGATCAAATTAGCCCTATTTTATAAGTTGATCTCTATGGAGTGTTCTGTGCACAATGGTCACGAGCTTTGATCCATGGCTCACGGCATTCTCCCCCATCCATTCTCACGACGCCCTCGTCACATCCTTGGAATGGAATTGGTTGGAATTGGTTGGATTTGCCTCGACTTATGTCTCCGTCATCGCGTAACTCAAATTATATTTCTCTCATGTACATAGAGGCCACCACTCTTACTGGCCCCCATTATGACTTGCCTCGATCAAGATCCTCTTGATCCATACAAATAGGCTTAGGCATGCCTACATTGAATATCGGTTTTACCTTGAGTCTTGCTGCTAACTTTGGAATGTAAGCTCCTTAGCTTACCCGCTTCAAAACTCTGAAAGGCTCATTGTTTCTTTACCAAGCCTATGGTAAGTCATAGTGTAAAACACTAGATATGTGTTTGAGATGTACCTCACTCATAACATTTACTCTGTTCCACTGTCTAGCTTGCATCACCATTTTTCCCTCAAAGCCTTATGCACAACCCACCTTTTCCCCTAAGTGGTAGCCCCAATGATAACTCAACAGGTTTCATATCAATATTCTGCCCCTATAGCATTTCCAATAGGGTCTTTGTAGCACTATCATATACCAAGACAATATCCCCACCACACGAAACATCCTTGGCTAGCTGGATTGCCAACAACACCTTGGTTCCACCCCTTGTGTCTCGACTCACTGGTACAATATATTATTGTTATCGAGTATCCAAGATAAAAATGTAGTCTGCAAAAGGAATAAACAAAGCATTAATATTGTCAAGGTAATTCAAGCCAAACATGAAATTGTAATCATCTAAGTAAATTACCTCAAAGTCTTTATTGCCTTTCTATTGACGATATGTAGTTCAACTTTTTGCGCTACTCCCACATTTGGGACCTCTTTGAAATTAACAATCTTAATTTTCTTAGTTGATTTGCTTACTGAGAAACCAAGTTTACCCACAACTTTTTTCGATATGAATAGACCCGATACCTCTTTATCAATAAGAACACTTTTTCTTTGACTTGCTATGTTGATGTCCACATACATCAACCCTTTCTGCTTCTGCTTCCTCTTTACCTTCGTAGAATTGAGTATTACTGACCCAAGCTCTAAAGTCTCAAATTCAATAGGCTCTGCTTCATTCTCTTTACTCATCCCGGATATCTTTGATCGCTCTGAATAGTCTCGCATCCTATGTGAATCACAACATAAAAAGCACTTCATTGGCTTCTTTTTATTCTCTTTGACCCTCTTGGCTTCGACAAAACACACAATTGAACCAGGCCTCAGTGATGCTCTATCTGGCTTATCACCCTTTTCGATGACAAAAAGCATAGATTTTTTTTGACAATCCCTCACCATATGCGAACCATCACAAATAAAGCATTTCAGTAGTCCCTTCAGTTTATTGTTGGACTTCCACTTCCAATTATGTGATTTCATGTTGCCACCATTCTTACCATTTCCACCATTGCCATTTCCATCTTCTTCATGGTCTCCCCCACCATTGCACGTCCCTTTAGGCTTGGAAGACTCAAATTTGTCTTTCTTCAGATCAAGCTCGATAAAAGATCCTGCCTCAACCATGGCTATAGTAAGCTTAGTGATACTTGTCGACACAACTCTTGCTTCACCTAAAGCTTCAACCTATCTTCAAACCAGTAGAAAGCTTCTTTCTCACTCAAGTCAGAGATTTGGAGCATCAACTCATTGAATTCTCGAACATACTCCCAAATAGTGTCTTATTGCATAAGGCAGCACAACTTAGCTTAAGCCTCTTTCTCGACATACTTTAAGTAAAAATATTTTTTTAGTTCTTTTTGGAACTCCTTCTCAGTATCAATTGTGGTCCTAGCTCATCTCTCATCTGTGGACCTACAATATCACCATAAAATAGCGATATTAGCAAAATAAACTACAGTAATGTTTACCTTAGTGGCATCGTCCTCGATGCCTACCGTACGAAAGTACTTTTCTACCCCCCAAAAAAATTCTCCACATCTTTTGCAAACCTTGCCCCATTGAACTCTTTCAGTTTAAGGATATCCATCTTATGCTGCTTAGGAACTGAAGCCAGCTTCCTTTTTCTAGCAACAGCTCTGCATAAAGCAAGCTCTCCTTCGAGCTCCTCAATTTTTTTCCATCACGACCTTAGTTTCCTCCTTCAAAGCCACAATCGAAGCTTTGAAAACATTATTACTCTTAGTGAACTTCTTGGTTTATTCAGGCATGAAGGCATTGAAGGCCTCTTTTAGCACATCCCGATTGGCACTAAGAGCCTCTGCCACATAGTCTCTAAACTGCACTCTTATTGAATCTAACTCATCAGTGTGTCCCTCAACTACCTTGAGTGTTTCCCTCACACCACTCATAGATTCCTCGAGATTGGTCACCTTACCTTTTAGAGCCAACAACACATCCCTCAATCTGCTATCTTTCCTAGACCTCCCACGAGTCTCCATTGAGACATTCTGCTTGTTTCCTCTTTTTACAATCGATGCCATCGAACACTGGCTTTGATACTAACTATCACGAGGCTAGATCTTTAGTTTGAAAAATTACGCGACCTTAGGCAATTTCTTGTGTTCAAATCCTACCTAAGTCAACTTGCTCTCAAAAAATGAGAATTCTAGCAGAAATTCTCTAAGGCACTGGAGTAAAGCGGAAACAAACTCATAAAATAAAAGAAGCTATGGAAGAACAAAAAGCCACAGAAAAATAATGCATACCAAGTGTTTGATTAAGTGCTCTAAGTAGTATTCAATTATCTTGAAGGTTTACAACTGAGTGAATACAAATGAGGGGAACGACTTTTATTTATAGTTTAGCTCCTCAAAACCAACGATACATATTAAGTTACATCAGTGGTTGAGATTAGAGCCTATCTACAATTGATAGTCCTAAGGGATTTAAACTCTATACAATCTTATCCCTTTAGGATTTACATTATTTGTTCTGATAACTCTAGTTTTACTGGAGTGTTTCACTGGGCCACCAATGCTTCAAGTAGATAGACTTCTACATGGGTTCCACGAGTCAAGCCAGTTCAAGTAGGTCAAATGAGCCATATTTCATAAGTTGACCTATATAGGGTATTTTGTGCACAATGGTCATGGACTTTAACTTGTGGCTCGTGACACCAGTAGCACCTTGGAAATTCCAAAAGATGCACTTCATCATGAATAATAAATTAGATAAAATCAAACTTACAAAGTTATGCTAACTATGGAATGAGCTTTAATTAGACAGATCACGTTCATCCGGGTCAGCCATGGCACTATCAAGTATTAGACAGTTCATGTATATGGGTTCCACGAGTCGAGCTAGTTCAAGTAGGTCAAATGAGCCATATTTCATAAGTTGACCTATATGGGGCGTTTTATGCACAATGGTCATGGACTTTAACTTGTGGCCCGTGACACTAATAGCACCTTGGAAATTCCAAAAGATGCACTTCATCATGAATAATAAATTAGATAAAATCAAACTTACAAAGTTATCCTAACTTTGGTATGAGCTTTAATTAGATAGTTCACGTTCATCCGGGTCAGCCATGGCACTATCAAAATCCTCATCATTGGCCTTAGTCAACTCCATCTCACTACTAAGTGTACCAAGTTCCCTCAACATATTGTACACCCATTTAGAAACCTGCAAGTTAATCGGTGTTTTAAGTTTTGGTTGTTTTTAAACCTTAAAACCTTTCCTTGACACATTTTTCATAAAGGCTAAAACTTTATCAATTTTCTCACTTAAATGCTCAATAATCTCATTGTTACCCAAGTCGTATCCTTCATTCCTTAAACTTTCATTCGGTCCCTCTACAATTCTAGCTGCTTTGTTTGACTCCCTATTCAAAGAAATCTACTGCTCAATAACCATATTTTGTTGACTTCCATTGTTAACGTCAATAGGGTTAGCCAATGTGTTGTTAATCCATGCATAACAGAATTCTTCATATGTTGCAGCAATTAGGTTTACACCCCATTTCCCTTTAACTCACGTTATTGGGCTCATCCCATCTATCCCAAAACCTCCCATATCTTTGTTATTATTCCCATGTACTTGGGAATCTTCATCACATATAATTCCCTCTTGTAATTCCTTCTTTTATATAATATATATATATATATGATTCCAACATCTTTTTGTTTGACGGAATGGATATGTCTTTATGAAATTAACATTTCATTGTTATTAAAATAAATATTGGTTAAAACTAAATAGTTTTACATGCATCTTTTTTTTTTTAATAGTTTGCATTTGTCTAACTCAATGATATAACATACACTATTTATTTAGATTACGCAAGTTGAGTTTTAAGAGAAATAAAAATTCATAACTATTAATTTGATATAAAAATAGGGTAAACTACCTAGTTCGTCACCCAACTTTTAGGATGGTTTCATTTTGGTCACCCAAAAAATTCTTTGCAATTTTGTCACTCAACTTTTAAGGCACCTTCATTTTAGTCACGCAAGTGTTGGATCCTTAATGGTGGTTAATTGTACATGCCACATCATATTTACATTTTTATTTTGGTCACCCAACTTCTAGGTCGCTTTCATTTTGGTCACAAAAAAAATCTTCTTCTTTTTTAAATTTAAAAAGCGATTTAGCTTTAATGTTTTAGAGAACTGACACTCTTGGGGGATGTATTGATACTTGGGCCTATGTATCGATATTTGGGACCATGTATCAAAACATGTTGGCATTGTTTCAAAATTTTGGCTATTGTTTATGGAAGTATTGGAATAAAGGGTCTAATTACCGATACTCAACTAAAAGGTATTGACATCGGGACTTAGAGGTATTGATACTCAAGCCTAGAAATGCAAAATTTAGGCTAAACTAGTGCAATGAAAAATACTAAAAAAAACAAAATGTAGCAAACATAAACCTAAACCATAACCAACATATTTGGTATCCAATATCTCATTCAAAACACGCTTGTTAGGCGGCATACATCAGAAAAATGAAAATTGGTAGCCTTGGCAAAATAGAAACCAAAACTATCAAACTTTTGCTTGCTAAAAACTTCAACAAAATTTTATTTAAAACTTCTTTAGCAAACAAAACTTGTAACTCAAGATGATCTAATATAACCATCAACAATAGTAAAACTCAAACTAAAATGAGAATGGTATTAACAAAAAAGATAGTTCTAAGTACATGCCATGCTAAAACCAAAGCATAAGTCGTTACGGAAATAAAAAATAAATTTGTGGAGACTCGAGATAATGTTGCTCGACCAATGATCTCTTCGAATCTCTACATATGATCTGCGCGTGAAACAAACATTTCAGCATTAAGCTTTCCTTAAAGCTTAGTGGTGCTCAACTAAGTTCTAAAATATCATATAAACAAAGTTAAAAACACATGCAAACTATTAATTTCACAACAAATAAAAAATTATACCTAAACAAAAATCAAAGGTTAAATTCTAATATTAGTGTAGTATACGAAAATTATGAATCTAATTCCTATACTTTAATCTGGTCAGTTTTAGTCCCTCTACTATTCAAATTTTTAAATTTTAGTTCTCACCAAATAATAACTATTAATTTTATTAAGTTCCAGTATTTCCAAAGTCTAATGCAACAAATATATTATCATCTATGTAATGTCATGTTAACTTGTTACTTCCATATATTACTTACTAAAAATCCCGTTAATAGATCAATGGATGTCATGTGCATCATGACTAAAGTATCAAATTTCGAAATTGTTAGGAACTTAGAATGATCCAATTGGAGAATATAGACTAAATTTGCGCTAGTACAAGACTAGTAATTGAATTTAATTGAATAGAATTAATAGCTACTATTTAGGTTAGGACTAAAATTTTAAATTTTTTTTAAAAAAATACAGAGATTAAAATTGATCAATTAAAAAAATACATGACAAAATTTAATTAATTTAAAGTATAATGACTAAATATATAACTTTAACAAAATACAAATGTTAACTGAAATCAAACAACCCATACCATACTTGTACAATTACTATGCCAATATCTCAACCACGTTTCAACTAAGCATAGTCATATGAATCAATTGATATTTAATTTCTTTAACAAGTAGAAATCGTGATCACCATTTTATACTTTTAACCCTAGTAATCATTTATGGTAGTAGCATCGAATACACGAATGCTCATCCGGTATCCTGCTATTATATGATGAGACGTTAAATTTTTATATTACGTTAATGTGCAAAGCGTGATATTTCTATACTAAATTTTAAACTCAAAAAGTATCCCAATTATATCCAACTAACTTTCCAAACAAAGTTTTCAAGACATGAATAAATACTTTTACTCAATTATCATTTAAACAACAATATAGAATTTCATGCCTATAATCAAATCATAAATCAACTATTACCTTATTAGTTTCACTCCTTTTAGGCAAAGTAAATTTCAAAGGTTCAATGCCTAGAAACAATCACTCCTCCACAACTTTCGCCTTTTCTTTATCTTTCCACCTTTTAGCTAATTTATTTCGCTTTAAAATCTAATCAATTAAACCTCTCGCTCTCCAAAACCCAACCAAAATCCCATCAACACTCAACTTAATCTTCACTAAAATTCATCAAGAAACACCAAAAAATCAATTTCTTCCCGGGAATAGGAAGAAAAAGACAAAGATTTCACTCAACCATATAAAACTTCGACAAAACATCAATAATCTCCTTTATCTTCTTTAATTGATTGATTTTGGCACAAAGTTTGAAGAAATGTTGAGAAAATGTTTTCTTCCTCTTGGTTCGGCGTGAAAGAGAACATGAAAACAAACTTTCACTTCTATTTTCCTTCGAAAAAATATAACTAAAATACCCCATAGGTAAAATTCCCACATAAACCCCTCAATCTTCTTTCCTTAATCAAATCTAAACCTTAGATTTGTTACCAGACAATTTGACTTTTCTTTCAAAAAAATCTTTTTTAGCGCCAACCAATTTAATAATAAGTCTCGGTGAAAGTTCACTTTCATGGAATAATACGATATTAATTATTAGAAACCTCTTTGTTTAAATTCCGAAACATCATGAATTTCAAACACTAAATTTTTTGAGGCATTATAAGAGGTAATCTTACATTTTGTACTCAGAATGTCCTCTAAAAAGTAATTTTGAACATATGGTGTAGTAAATGCTACACCAATAGCATAGTCATTTTGTTAGGCCCGAAAATTAAATTGGTATTTTTAAAATTTTTTGCATACTTTTCTAAATGATAAGGAAAAGAATAAAAAGCTTAAACAATTTGATTTATAGTGGTTCGACCTCAATTGCCTACTTTCACCACCTTAATATACCTCAATTAAAGATTTTCCAATTCACTATACTTGAACTGTTACCTTTCAAGGAAAATGTATAACCTTTACAATTTTTATTTTTTTCACAAGGCTTAGATAGAACCTTTTCCCCTAATTTTTATGGCTAAACTAGAACAATTGGTGATGTGAAAGAGAGTAAACAAAGTGACCTCTACAAAGCATGTGTTTACAAAAATTAAGCTCCCATAGAAATGAAATGAGAGTGATAAAAGATCTAACAATAAACTCCTAAAGAATACTTACTAGAGAAATGAAAGAATAAAGATTTGAATACTTTTCTCTTGATCTTGATGCTTGGATATCTCTTTCTTGAGTCTTGAAGTATCCTTGAAATGTATTTATATCAAGGAACAAGTTTGCAGATGTTTATGGTTATTGTGGACGAATTCTAGCCGTTGGAAACAAATTTTAGGCTTAAAAATTATCAATGCAATGTATGTCTCGAGACTTGGCAATATGTTTCGAGACATGGCTAAAAATTAGTCGTTATATAGCCATTGGCAAGCCATGTCTCAAGACATGAATAGTGTGTCTCAAGACAATCTATCAATTATCTCTAGACATATTGCACAATGTCCCAAGACAGACAGCTGCTAAAATAGATTTTTGTTTTGAAGTTTTTATGAGGCATATTCTCGAAACTTGCATACCAAAATTACTTAAAAATATTTTAAACACATTAGAACACTTTGGTATTAATCCAAAAATATTTAGATAAATTAAAACACATTTAAAACATATTTTGAGTATTTTGTAAGCCTTAGAAAATGCTTGATAAAATTTTCAATTATATTTTCAGCAAATGATTTAGGACATATAATACATATAAGATTTATATAAAAAAAATTTGACACATCAAAGCTAACACATTTTTTTTCTCCTCCATTCATCTCGGGTGTGAAATTTTGGTATTTTGGTTGAAAGATCTAGTTAAGCTTGTTTCCCAAATTCCATGGCTAAAGAACTTTTAACCCTGATACAAAATGACAATCAACTTTTTGATGACCACAACACGTAAAGAGAAAATAATCGAAATGGCACTCGAAATAACGTTGGGCTTATTTAATTACAGATCGATAGCTAATACTTATATTCAAGTCCAATTAACATAAGATTTTTGTTTCTCTCCTCTATTTATGTGTGGCATAAATACGGATGTTTTCCAGGTTCATTGAAAAACTTCACAATTGATGTACCAATTTCTTGAGCCTTAATAGAAGTTGAAGATAATTTCCCACCTCAAGTTGAAGAAAATGGAGAATAAAATAATTCAACACATTTTTGTGGTTCTTCTTATGATGGAATCTCTCTCATTACATAAAAGAGTTGGAGGATTATCGAGAGCCGAAATAGTGAATATGACATGTACCAACGTAGTGGAGTATAACAAAACTTCATTGGTTTCAAGTTTCATTGCTGTGATGCAGAAACTCAGTGAACAGATGCGTGAATCAGGTTTTGGAATAGCGGTTTCTGGTTCAGGGTTTGACACTACCCATGGCCTAGCTCAATGTTATGGGGATCTATCATTGGTCGACTGTACATTGTGCTATGCTGCGGGTCGTTCGATTCTTCCTCAATGCTTTCCGTTCAACGGCGCCCGAGTTTTCCTTGATGGGTGCTTTATGAGATCCGGGAATTATAGCTACTATGATGAGTACCTGGGACCTAACGACATGGTAGTTTGTGGGAATGCAAGCCGCAAGGGATTGAGTTTCCAAACATCGGTAAAAGAAGCAGTGTCACATGCGGTGGCTACTGCACTGAAAAACAAAGGCTATGGTAAAGCACATGTTCCGGTTTCGGGAACAAATGAGACGGTCAATGTTCTGGTCGATTGCTGGCGGACGTTGAACCGAAGCTCTTGTAAAGCATGTTTCGAGAATGCATCGGCGGAGATGTTAAGGTGCTTGCCATGGTCTGAGGGACGGGCACTCTATACTGGTTGCTTCATGAGATACTCGAACATAGATTTCCTCAATAAAGAACTTGCAGATGGAATTTCAGAAGGTAAAATAATATATAATCGAATCAGAAGTCTGATAGGTTTGAGTTATTTTGCTGGCACTATATGTGACAAAATTCATAAGCTAACTTGATATGTATTCATGAATTTGCAGGAACCATTATAACTATAGTAATTTCTACGGTCAGTTCGCTTGTTGTTTTAGCTGTTGGTGTAGCTATTGGAGTTTATATCAGGAAACGCAGATACATACAAAAGAAAAGAGGTAAAAGGCTTATTTACTGAATCAAATGTTTAGCTCAGTTTGATCATGCAGTCACCTCAAAAGAACAAAGGAATGTTAGCCAATGTTATCTAAATT
This sequence comes from Gossypium longicalyx, assembly GCA_025698465.1. NCBI lineage: Eukaryota > Viridiplantae > Streptophyta > Magnoliopsida > Malvales > Malvaceae > Gossypium > Gossypium longicalyx. Next base: position 30,713,456 of record CM046999.1, on the reverse strand, counting down.
ATTCAACTCCATTGAATTATTACAATATTGCTATCTGGAATAGTGGTGAGCCTCGTCTTTGTTGCTAAACTATTTCCGAATTCCAGGTTCAAATGATGCAGAAAAGTGGGTGAAAGTCCTTCGTGATAGTAACTTGAATTTCAAGTACTCTACCCTCGAGAAGGCTACCGGTTCATTTGACGAGGCAAACAAGCTTGGGCAAGGAGGATTCGGGACCGTTTATAAGGTAGTTGATGTGCTTTGCTTTCTACATTTAACAGGTATTTTATGGTTAATCATTTATCTCTCACCTGTAGGGAGCTCTGTCTGATGGAAGAGAAATTGCTGTCAAGAGACTTTTCATTAACAATCGACACCGAGCAGCAGATTTCTACAATGAAGTCAACATCATAAGCAGTGTGGAGCATAAAAACCTAGTGAGATTGTTGGGATGTAGTTGTTGCGGACCTGAAAGTCTTCTCGTTTATGAGTTCCTCCCTAACAGGAGTCTCGATCACTTCATCTTCGGTAAATTTTATTCATGTCGGATACTTTTGATAACGTGTCATCATCCAATTCACTGTAAGTTATTTCTCCCTTTCAAAACATAAATAGATCACAGCAGAGGTAAAGAACTTAACTGGGAAAAGAGATTCAAAATCATCATGGGGACCGTAGAAGGTTTAGTTCATCTTCATGGCAACCCCACGAACAAAATCATTCATAGAGATATAAAAGCTAGCAATATTCTGTTGGATTTAAAGTTCCGAGCCAAGATCGCTGACTTCGGGTTGGCGAGGACTTTTGAGGAAGATCAGAGTCACATTAGCACTGCCATTGCTGGAACATTGTAAGCAAAAGCATCACCATTGTTTTTTTTTTTTTTTTTTTTTTTTTTTTAGGAATGATTTATTATTTAGCACAAAAAATAAATTTTGTTCGACCATCTACAGGGGATATATGGCTCCTGAATACTTAGCCAATGGGCAGTTAACGGAGAAGGCGGATATTTATAGTTTTGGAGTTCTTTTACTAGAGATTGTTACCGGGACGCAAAACAACAAGGGTCAATACACAGATTACTCATACAGCGTGGTTGCCATGGTAAGCTTCAAACATAAAAACTTTTTTCCTACACAAAGCACCACTTTGTGAGGAAAAAAAACTAAAGGTTTCTTGATATTTTCGTGTTTTCATGTGTGGAAACAGGCATGGAAACACTTTCAATTAGGGACAGTGGAGGAGATTTATGACCCAAATTTAATGTTAAGTGACGATAACCAAAGCAACAAGAGTGTGAAGAATGAGGTTTCGAGAGTAGTGCATATAGGACTACTTTGCACACAGGAGAGTCGATCACTGAGACCATCAATGTGGAAGGTACTAGAGATGCTAAAAAGGAAAGATGAAGACCTCCCTGCACCAACTCCTCCTCCTTTTATGGATGAAAATACCATGGAATTCAACGACCGCAGTGAGAACAAATGGCATCCCATTAATGCAGCTGGTACTGATTCGATTGCCACTATCACCCATAGTTCTTTTTACCCTAGATGATCTTTAAAGTCAGATCAGATGCAAGTGAAAGAGTATACTGGGGGAAATTAAACCTTCAAAATGATCCCACTAGGTAGAATAAATAATTATAAATACAATATGATATTAAAATTACCTAAGCAAGCTAATTCCATTTCAGATGAGAATGGCTAAGCGAGACAACACTGTTCTGTAACTTACAATGGAAAATATTGTTGATTTATATGATTGGAATCTTTATTATTCATGAAATATATCCATATTTGATATTTGTGTTTAACATAAATTTGAGCATAAAATATGATTTTAAAAAATAATTAAGCATACAAATATTATCTGAATTAAAGTGGGACAACAGATTGTTAGACAATAGCGCAGAGTTCGATTCCGTTTGGTTGCACTTTCGGATTTTCATACTTTTTAGTTTCCTTTGACTAATTATGTGTTTTTCAATTTTATTTTCAGACATTTATTTTATGAATTTTTAATGTTATTTGATAAGGTAGGAAAGTTTTTTCATTTAAGTAAATAAAAATAATCAATAATTTTTGTATAATCTTTTCGAAAAATTTAAATTTTATATAATATTTTAAATTGTTTTATTATTTTAAATATAGAATATTTTACATCATAAAAGTAAAATTAATTATAAATTAAATAAAAATAAAATTTAATTTTTAACTTATAAATAAAAAACCATCCAAACACCAGAGTCAAACAAACTTTCTACTTTTTTGCTTAATCATATTGGACAATCCTTGTAAAAAAGATTTGTTTCATTAATAGCTTGTTTCTTTTAAATAATTATTTTATTAATTTATTGATTTTTTTTTTCAACACTGGAAAACAGTATCAATAGATTTAGGCATGCTTCGCATTGAGTTTATTATTTGTTTCTATCAAACTATAAATAAAAAATCTCAAGGTTATATATGTTTTAAGTTTTTATATACTTTTAGATTTGAAATTTAGTCCTTCTACTTTTATTTTTAATAATCACAGTTAAACTTCTTCTATTAAATTCATTAGTGTAACATTTTGAAATAAAAAAAAAGAAAAAGAAATCACTTGATAACTATATATGTTCGCTTTAATGTCCCAAACTTTTGATATAACAATATTTAAAATAGATTATATATATTATATTCCCTAAATCATTTAGTAAAAAAAAATTCGAAAATTCAAACATTTTAAAAATATTTTCAAAGACTTGTATGTTTTGACCTATTTTAATATTTTTTAAAATTAATGTCAAAGTGTTTTAAAAGTTTAAATTAATTTTATACAAGTTTAGAACCAGATTTTGATACATATTTTAATTTATCGAGATATAAAGAGTTAATAAGCTATTAACTTAAAAAGGGTATATATCTTCCTATACATCATGTTTTGGAACATAGGTTATGTTCTTGTACAACAATTTTCTTATAGCTATTTCTTATATATTGGAATATAAGTTGCAAGCTTGAAATTTATGCTCTGAACCACTCTAAAATATCCCTAACAATTATAAATCACTATAAATCACTTCCCTAATATAAATTCTCATCAAGTACAAGTTAATATTCAAGAGTTGAACATCAACATCAACATCTAAGTCAAGAGAAAATCTTCAAGTTCTTCGTTCTTTCTTTTCCTCTTGTATATATATCTTAGTAGCTTATTGTAATATCTTTTATCACTCTCACTTCATTTTGATTTGAGCTTAATTTTTGCAAACTCATACCTTGTATTTTTTTTCTTTCCTTTTTTACTTTCTTTCATATCATCAATTGTAAATTAGGAGGATTTTAGTTAAGCCACAAAAACTAAAAAATGTTTTAGTTTAAACATAAAATCCAGGGGAAAAGATTCTATCTAAGTCTTAATAGAAAAATATAGCATTGTAAAGGTTATAGTTTCTTCTTGAAAGGTATCAATTCTTATAGTACATTAGAAAATCATTGTTTGAGGTATACCAAGGTAGCGGAGATAGGCAATTAGGGCCTTCCCACTATAAATCAAATTCTCTCAATTATTCTCCCTTTCTCTTTTATTTTGGAATATCTTTTAGAAATTTTTAAAATATTAATTCACCCAATTGGTATTTTTGGGCCAAACAATATAATAATAACATAAAAATATGGATGTGGATTTTTCTTAAATTAAAAAACACTTATTCGAATTCGTCATGATAAAATATTTATTTGTTGGAATGTTGTTCTTAAGAAAAAAATGAAGAAATAGTTTACGATATCAACTCTTTAGACCAACTAATACCTTATAAATGGATACGAACCAAATTATGAAAAATTTTTAAAGTATGATCTCCAAAATAAGCAACTCAATTTTGATTGAATCTTCACATTCCAAGGGTTGAATTAATTCACCCAAATCCAATCTAATCTTCAAAAGTCAAGAATTGTTTCCAGAGATGGACCATAGTATCTTCAGTGTAACAGCACATTAACTAGTCCAAAATTTTTCTTCATTAAATCGCCAATTCAAATAAGGCAAATAATTAAATTGCTTAAACTTCAATTAGCACATCTTGCCTCAACAGTACTTATCTATATAATTTGCACCATATGTTAAACAAATTATAACATATTGCCGTAAAATTTTATAACTAAATTCTTTTAACTTCATTTTTAATGATGTGTTATCACTTGGTTCATTGATGATGCATAAGCGCCGAAGTTAAGTTTTTGGGCCCTCTTTTAATAGATGTTAAAAAAACATTGGGTAGATTTGACGAATGAAAAAGCTTCATTTGACATGTTGTAGCCAATGGAAAAGTACCACTTGGCATTCCTTTCTAAAACATATCATTTTTCTTTGATAAAATATGTATAAATCATAAAAAAATATAAAAAATATAAGAATTTAGAAAAATATATACAATTTAAAATATATATGTCAATTATTAAAATTATAAAAATGGAAAGAAATAATATATATATAAATAATCTGAAAAATATACGTGAAATCAGAAAATATATAAAATCTACTTATATACATATAAATTATTAAAATAAAAATAAAGTATAAAAAAAAGTGTATATAAACTTTAATTTATATATATATAATAATTAAATATATAAAAATTTAGAAAAATATATAAAATCCAAATTACATAAAATTATAGATACAAGATGATGAATATGATGAAGATGGGTTAAAGCATTAAAAGGATACCTCAATATAAGTTGTTCAAATTTGGAATTCTGTAATCTTTTCACTTCAGTAGAATTGTTCATCTCCTGATCCGAAGGATCGCATAAAAAATGAGAGGGTTTGAGTAAAAATATAAGCTTGAAAAATGGGCTTCAACAAAAAGATAAGATCCGTTTAGAAAAAATGTCGAGCCTCAGGTAAGACTTTTTTGGCCCGAGTCTTGCTTGGCCTAGCCCGAATTTGTAAAAAAAGTGTTGTTTTCTTTTGTTGTTTTTTACTATTTTGTTGCTATTTTCTTGTTGTTTTCTAATTATTTTGCTACAATTTCATTATTATGTTGTTACTATTTAGATATTGTATAATTTTTATTTTATTGTTAATTTTGTTACTATTTTAGAGGTATTTACTAGTTAAGTTACACATATCTTAATGTTATTTAAATATACATATTTTTTAATTTATTTTTAGTTTGTTGGGAAACATTTATTTTAATATTTTTAATATTTTTGATGTATTATAATTTTTTTTAAAATAGTATAAAAAATTTAATACAAACAGACCAAATCAGGCTTAGGTTTTAACATTTCTATCCGGATTGAATTTGGACAAAATTTTGTTGGGAAACATTAAAAAAAAAATTCTTTTACAGATAATTAATAAAATTAAAATTACTTCAAAAAAATTAAAAGCTGAAAATAATCAACACCCTAAACATCATTTGAATTTTGAAGCTTTGTCTTAATTTTAACAAGATGTAATAATTATTATTAATTGTTCCATGAGGAAAATAAATAAATTAATTTCAACAACGCCTTAAACATGGTGTATAATTTATATTAGAGGAAATAGCAGAAATTCTACAAAAGGCGAAGCTACCATTGCACGTTTGCAAGAGTCTAGAATGTTGAACGGTGGACGACTTATTTTAGCAGGAAGTTGCGGGTAAAACTACTCCCACTAATTCCGTCCATTCAACCATGACTTGGAAATTCGAATCCTAGGCCATAGCTGGTGGGGGATTAACTTCTACTATTTTTATTTTAGGCTAAATTACATAATAAGACACTCAATTTTTAGTAAATTATAAAAACTTTTATTTTCAATATTAACATTATCATGCATTTCTGTTTTGGTTGTCCTTGGATAAATCATTAACCAAGATTCTGATGTCATCTTTTACTAATTGGTATTTTAATGTATTTAATCCTTAATATTTACACATTTTATTAAATTTGGCACAGATATAATGAATCATTAACACACTAACCCAAGTATTATTTGTAGTTTATATTTAATTTAAAGTTGTAGATAAAAGTTAAATTTTTTTTATGTTTCATATTTGAGTTTAATCACATATGTCTAGATTTTATTCTTAATTTAAACATTATTATGTGTAAATATATCCAAATATATTTTGACTTTCAATTTATATTTATTTGACTTTAGTTATAATTATTTAGAAATCCAAGGAGCAAAATGAAGTTGCTAATTGTATGGCAAAAGAAGCTTCATCTTCCAGAGTTGATCTGCATTTTTATGAGTCTCCCCCTATAACGATTCGAAATCCCCTTGCTTTGGATCAAACTAGGGGTTTTTTCTCAATTTCTTGAATGTAATTAATTAGTTTCTGTACTAAAAAAGAGGGAAATGTTTTTGTTTATTGTAGTTTTAAAGTGGTTAAGAAAAGGATGAAGTTAATATTTTGAAAAGATTATTTAGTTTTTACATGATAATGAAATAAATTTATGAGAAACTAATTAATTTGAAGAAGTTATAAATATTATTGATGGGTAAAATGAAAATGGTAAATGACTGTATAGTTTTAACGTTTCTTCAAATTCTAATACATAAAATTAAGTTATAAATATAAATTTTATTTTAAGACAATCAATTTAAATATATATTAGAATGGATTTTTCAAAATTTTTGAGGTTTAGTGTAGGAAGTGAATTTCGTATCGATATCACTTGTGACAGTTGAAATATCTCATTTTAGTAGTAAATCAGAACAAAAAATTCTAAATACAATTTTGGTATAAATTCCTATCAATATTGGTGCATTTTAGTCCATTTCAACTTGTATTAGTGCATATTGACCTGTATCAATTTGTACAAGATTTTAATATTTTTATTGATATATTTAAAAATAAAATATAACCATTTAAGTAATTTATTAAACATAATTAATATTTTCATATAAATATATTTAAATGTATGTAATTGAGATATAATTACCTGTGTATAATATATATGAAAATATTTTAAAAAATATTAAAAAACTCAAAACGGTATACTAAAATATATTGGTATTGATATATTTATTATTATATTTAAAAATAAAATATAATCATTCATTTCCATATAAATATATTTACTTATATATCAATATATATTTAAAAATAATAGGTCAAAACTAATATATAAATATATATATATATATATATAAATATAAATTTAAACTCAAAATAAAAGTGATTAGTATGACAGTATGTTGGTAAAGACTCCTGCTGATGATTAAACTAAACAATGTGATTTGATTTATTTATTTAGAAAAAGAAAAAAGAAAAAAGAAAGTGGGAGTGCTAATAGTTTATAGATTTGAGCACTTCTTTGAATTGGTATTTGGCTTTTCCATGAAGAAGAGATATTATATTTTGAAAGAAGTATCCAAAGAAATCCATAACTAATCAAATTGCTTTCTTACGAGTGCTATCATATTTCAAATACTTCAGCCTTTTACTAGACCCATTTATTGGGGAACCTTCAATGTTGAAACCAATATTCCTTGTTAAATGATTTCAACTTTTTATATTTGTTGTCCATACCTACGGTTTGTGGGTTTTTAATTTCTCATAAACTTTATGCCTTTAATTATCCTGACAAGTACTAATCAAGTATAATAGTTTTTTGGAAAAAAAAAATTAAATTTAAATCCATAATTATCAAGTTAAATTTGAGTTTAATAATACTTAGACTCGAATGACTCATAAGCCTTATCAAGCTTTTCATATTTTTTATATTATTAAATTACATTTTTGCTCTAAATATATAATATTAACCTTAAACTTCATTATTGAGCCAAGCTCGAGCTTAAAAATAGATGTTTGATCTAGCTTGAGTTGAGTATCGAACTCCGAATTTCAAGTTGAGCTTGAGCTTGACTGTATTCAGGCTCAACTCGGCTCGATTACACTTCTAGTCTTGCGATTTCAACACCCCTAAATTTTGAGGTCTCATGATTTTTTTTTCTAATTTCTTGAATTTACTTTAATTCATTTAGTTTAAACTTAACAAATTTATTTAATAATTATATCAAATATATGAGAAAAAGTAATTAACTGTTGTTATACAATAAAATACAGAGAGTAAAGAATAAAGAAAATGGGAGAGCAAAAGAGAGAGCGTATTTCTATTGATCAATGGGGATATTTATAAAGCTTCTCTGAAGTCTCTATTTATAGGCATAAGAAGTATAAATGAAGTAGAAATCTACTTCTAATCACTATTAGAATTTAAAGTACATCAAAACTTATCTTGATCTTGATGGACATCCACTTAATAAGATATTCATAACACTCCTCATTGGATGTCCATTGGGAGATAATGTGCCTCATTAAAACTTTACTAAGATAAAAACTCTATGGAAAAAAAGTTCTTAGTGAAGGAAACAGAGTACACATATCTATAATACGCATAATATGTTGCCTCATTAAAAATCTTACCAGGAAAACCCAATGGGACAAAATCTCTGTTAAAGGAAAAAGAGTACAACGCGTATTTACTTCCCTCATGAAAACATCACATACTTTCTCATATTCTATGTATTCAATCTTGAATACTAGCTTTTTAAATTACTATTTGAATGTATTTACTAAGCATTTATATCACCATTCTTTTGAAAGTCTAAAGATTAGCAAGGGTTCCTTCGTTGTGATGAAAAGGCAGAGAAAGACTATCAAGTTATATGTGTAGCAAAGTTCAACTGTTACTGGTGATGCAGCTACCGCTTTCTCTTCCTTGTCAGATTATGATGTTACTAAACTTAGACAAATGCGTCTAGGGCATATGAGTGAGAACGAAATGGTAGAATTGAGCAAAATAGGACTTCTTGATGGACAAGATATTAGTAAACTAAAGTTTTGTGCACACTGTATTTTTGGGAAACAAAAGAGAGTTTTCACTAGAGGAATCCATAACACGAAAGGAATGCTGGATTATACTCATTCTGATCTTTGGGACCAACTAGAGTGTCTTCGAGAGGTGGAGCTAATTATATGCTGACAATCATTGACAATTTTTTAAGAAAATTTTGGGCATTCTCTTAAAGCAGAAAAGTGATATGTTGTCCACGTTTAAGAATTAGAAGATTACAATCGAGAAGCAGACAAGAAAATAGATAAATCAGCTCCGCGTAAATTATGGTTTGGAATTATGTTATGACGAGTTTAGTGAATTCTGCAAATTAGAAGGGATCATGAGACACTTAACAGTTTGTCATACTCCACAAAAAAACGACGTTGCAGAATAAATGAATATAATAATCATGGAAAAGGTTCGATGCATGTTGTCGAATGTTCATTTACTGAAGTCGTTCTAGGCTAAAGTGACCTCTACAGCATGTTTTTTAATTAACCGATCTTCGTTTATTACCATTGAGAAAAAGACTCCACAAGAGGTATGGTCTGCTACTCCTGCTGATTATTCTGATTTGAAGATTTTTGGGTGTCCCGTGTATGCTCATGTCGATAATGGGAAATTAGAAACTCAATCTACTAAATGCGTTTTTCTTGGTTATAAGGTTAGTGTTAAAGGATATAAGTTATAGTGCCCTAAAACGAAGAAAGTTGTAATTAGCAGAGATGTTCTTTTTTATGAAACTGCTATGTTGCCTATCTTACCTCTTAAAGACTCTTTCAATATAGACCAGCAAAGTTCAAACACACATGTGAAGTAGGTGGAGCTTCAAATTAATCCAGAATGTACAACAGAGTCTACTTCTCAAGTTAAAACAAAAACTCAGAGTAGAGTTGCTTCTTCACCATAGTCAGCACCACAATATTCTATTACCAAGAACAAACCTAGAAGAGAAATCAAACCTCCAAAAAGGTACGTCGAGGCTGATCTAGCTCCTTATGCTATAAATGTAGCTAAAGATATAGATACAAATCAAGAGTCATCTACTTATTCTGAGGCAGTTAGTTGTGAACATTCAGGAAAGTGGTTGTTTGTCATGTAATAAGAGATGAAATCGCTCCATAAGAATAGAACATGGAACCTAGTGAAACTTCCTAACGGTAAAAAGGTTGTTAATTGTAAATGGGTGTTCAAGAAGAAAGAAAGGACTCCAAGAGTTAAAGAACCTAAATATAAAGTAAGGCTGGTTGCAAAAGGTTACAGTCAGATTCTAGGTGTAGACTTTACAGATGTGGTTTCTCTAGTTGTGAATCATATTTTAATTTGAGCGTTGCTTAGTATTATAGCCATGTATGATTTGGAGCTTGAGCAGTTAGATGTAAAAACAACATTCTTGCATGGAGAACTTGATGAAGATATTTAAATGCAATAGCAAGAGGGTTTTATAGTCTCAGAAAAAGAGGGTTATGTTTAATTGCTAAAAAAGTCCCTTTATGGCTTGAAACAGTCCCTTTATAGCTTGAAACAATCACCAAGGCAATGGTATAAGAGGTTTGATTCATTTATGACTACTCATGATTTCAAAAGAAGTAGTTTTGAAAGTTGTGTTTATTTTAAGAAAAACAATGATAGTTCTTTAGTATATCTACTCCTTTATGTTGATGACATGTTGATAGTAGCCAAAGATAAAAGAGAGATAAGAAAGGTTAAAGCCCAACTTAGTAAAAAATTTGAGATGAAAGATTTGAGAGCAATAAAGAAGATACTTGGGATGGAGATTCTCAAAGATAGAAAAGCATATAAACTGTACCTAAAAGAGAAAGGGTACATTGAGAAAGTTTTTTGCAAGTTCAATATGCAGAGTGCCAAGTCTGTTAGTATTCTATTAGCAACCCACTTTAGGCTTTCATCGGCTTTGTCTCCACAATCAGATGATGAGATTAACTACATGTCATGTGTTCTATATTCTAGTGCAGTGGGATCTCTCATGTTTGCTATGGTTTGTTCATGTCCAAATTTATCATATGCAGTTACTGTAGTTAGTAGATACATGGCGAATCCTGGTAAAGAATACTGGAAAATAGTTCAATGGATTTTCAAATACTTACGAGGTACTATTGTTGTTTGCTTATAGTTTGGAAGAACTAGAGATGGATTCATTGGGTATGTTGATTCTGATTTTGCTGGAGACCTTAATAAAAGAAGATATCTCATAAGGTATGTCTTTACTATTGGGGGTTGCTCAATAAGTTGGAAACTCACTTTGCAAACTATAGTTGCTTTGTCTACTGCTAAAGCTGAGTACATGACGATTATTAAGGCTTGTAAAAAAGCTATTTGGGTAAACTCAGTAAAGACCTTCAAATCAATACAATTTTTTGTGACAACTTTCTTATGAAAGATCAAATGTTTCATGAGAGAACAAAGCACATTGATGTTCAATATCATTTTGTGCATGATATTATTGCTCGTGGAGCTATCATTGTGAGCAAAGTTAGTACTCATAAAAATCCTACAGATATGATGACTAAGTCACTTCCTATAACCATGTTTGAGCATTGCTTGGACTTAGTTGGTGTTCATTGTTGAAGAACACCCCTTAAGGGGTTTCGTGGAAGAGGTGGAGAACTTATTCATTGAGAGTTCATGGCAAAGAACTTTTTTGTTGAGAATTCGTGTCAAGGTGAAGATTTTTAGAGTTGAGTGACTCGAATCATTGTTAAAATAAAATACAGTGGTAAAATAAAATAAAAGTAAAATCCAATATAAAACTATTCTTCTTTTATTTTACATTGATTAGAATAAGATTTTTCAACCTATAAATAGATGTAGGCTAAACTCCTCTTGAATCATTCGAATATGACATTAGGAAATTTTCTTCTCCTCTGTCTGTGGTTTTTTCCGAAATGATTTTCCACGTAAAATCTATGTGCTTTATTTTTTTTCTTATTGTTTTGTGATCGTTCTATACTGTCATTATCGACGTTAGTTCTACAATTATCAATAGAAAAGAAGAAATGGAACTAATCTTCAAGTTTAGATAAGAACAAAGATTGAACTAAGGAAAAAAATACATGTTCATGTTAATGAAACCCTGCATTGTTTGTATGCACATCCATATTGAAGGGCAATAAAATTGAGTTTCTTGTGTCGAAACCATCCAAAAGTTTATGGTGGAGCCTGTTATTATTAGAATATAGCTAACTAAACAACCAGGACAATTTCGCATGAGAATCTAATTTCGTCTAGTTTATGTATACTGCCAAAAAAGTTACTTATATGTGAAATGGCAGTTTCATGGCAATACTAAATGGTAATTGAATTTTTAAGTTTACATAGTTTAGTTTTATGTCTTTGAATGTGTCATTGATTACATTATTTATTGAAAGTTTATGATTAATTCTATTTATTATTTGCAATATGAAATTTGTGTGACCCGAATCCCATTTGATCCAGCCTGAAAAGTTCGAGGTGCAACTCACTTGTTAAAGAAATAAAATAAAAAGGCAAAGTTCAGGATTTGTGAGGGTGAAGGTCTAAGGGTCGAACATCCACCACTAATCTCGATCGTGGGTATGGGGTCAAAGCCCCTGCAGTATGAGCTTTGTCGTACAAGTTAAATCCATATAGGACTATACTTTTTATATTAGATGTTGATTAAGAAAAAAAGGTTGTTTAACCCTTAAAAATTGCGCATAGCCGAAAATCTCGTGTATTCTTATTTTTCAACATTAGTGAATTTTTCCTCCTTTACCCGTGGTTTTTCCCGATAAAGGTTTTCCACATAAAATATTCATGTTTTTATTTTTCTTTCTTATTGTTTTGCAATAGTTTCTACTGTCATTAGCAAAATATAGTAGAACACGTACCAAATATTAATTCTACTCTAGCCAAATCAAATGGTCTTACTTAAGCTCATGCCAGAAAGGTTTTGGGCAAAAGGAACCAAAATATATGTATATATTATTATAAACATATAAAAAGTGAAGGCATCACCTATTTGAAGCAACTTTTAGCTGGAGTTTTAGGTAAAGTCAAGAGTTGTTCTAAGGTCCATTTGGATGTGCAATGGCAAATGAAATAATTACTTGATTAAATTAGATACAATCAGTTCAAAAGGAGAATAAAATACAGTTTTAGAAGCTGGAAAGGGCAACTTGTGATATTTACCAAGCTGACAAGCTGAACAAACAAATACAACTTTATTCTTCTGAAAAGAAATATTACAAGTTTGAATAACACTTTGAAGTAATTTTTGACAAGGATGTCCCAACCTTCTATGCTATAGATCAGCATTAGTACTGAAAGAGAACTCAACATTGTTCAACAATCTCATAGGGAGGCTATTGGAAGCACTTCTAGCAACAAAGTGTTGTTAACAATCAGCTACAAATCTGTACAACCCTTTATGAATGTGCCTCATTAATAAAGTTTCATTTGCCTATAGATCCTTCACAAAGTAATGGAATGAATGAAATTCAAAGAAAACATTATTAACTTTTACAAACAAAGCAATTGACAAAAGATTTTTACATAGATCAGGAACATGAAGAACATGCTTGAGATGGAGAGCTCTCTTTCTAGACATAAGAGTTGAAAAACCTACATGATCAATAGGTAAACTAGCACCATTTCCCACAGTTAACTGACCAGTACTTGTATAAATTGCAGTATTAGTCAGATTGGAGATAACACTAGTTACATGATGAGTAGCTCTAGAATCTGGATACCAGACTTGTCCAGCATGAGTACTAGGACCTGCAACAACAATGTTACATTCTGATTTTGAAGGAAAGGTTGTCTGGACCTTACGCAAGGCACAACACTGAGAATATGTTGGTTGAGAATGAACGCATCCTCCACAAGTCTAAGACATTTGCCTATCACCATGAAACTGATGATATTTAGCATCCATTTGGAAACCTAACCCTGCATCTCCTGAAAAAGTCTCATCAAAACGATAGTAACACTTTTGCACCACATAACCAATGCGTCTAAAGAGTTGACATTGAGGACGATTATTAGAAAACAGTCCTCTTGATCCTCGTCCTCGAAAGAAACCTCTTGTACCTCTTAATTTGCCATCTCTATTAAAAACATAACTAGAATCTTTAAACTAATTAGAACCACCTTCCCTCTTTTGAACTACATTGGCTTGCATAGGAAGGTTAGCCATAAAATCAAGTTACCTGGACTCATAATCTACCAGCAACTCAATAAGGAAATCAAGTGAAACACTAGTAGCAGAAGTAACTGCTTGAACTAACTCATATTTTACTGGAAGACCAGCAAGAACAAAACTGACCTATTATTGATCAAAAACACCATTACCAGCTGCAACCAACACATCACATATTTGTTTTATCTTGGACATGTAATCTTTAATAAACAATTGCCCCTTCTTTTAAGAGTATAGCATATATTTTATGCTAAATAGCTTAACACTGGATCTAGTTGCAAACCTTCTCCCCACTGTTAGCCAAATATCCATACTCGTAGTAGCTCTTGTTAGATGCACAAGAATATCATCACATATAGTAGATAGTAACCATGAAGCCAAGAGTTTACCTTGCTGTTTATGAAGCAAAAACTCTGGATTGTCCACAAGAACACCATCTGGACCTATTGTATACTGAGAAATATCAAAGGAATGACCCAATACATACCGTTTCAACCCATAACCTTTAAGAATGAGCATAATCTAATGCTTCCATAAGAGAAAATTCTTTTAATTGAGCTTAACAGTATCATGGTTGGGGAACTGTTGAATCTGATTGTTTAATCCACTTAAACTAGCCATACTTGGTGACACAGGGAACCTTTCTTGCATTCATGCATCTGTTGATGAATGACCATTCCCAAACACTACCTTTGGAACCATGAATGCCTGACCTTCAAAGCTACGAACACCAAAAAATGAACTGGCACTGATACCATGAACAGATTAACAGTAATACCAGAAACAAAAACTGAAGAAGAAATCAGTTTACTCACTTTATTGATTGAGTAAAACTTCAACAATACAAGGCTTTCATCTCATATTTATACGATGAAATGAACTGAGCTAACAACTAACCTTAACCAACTTTAACTGCTAACAACTTCTTTAACTAACAACTAACTTCAACTAACTTGACTTTCCTTGATACAAAATAATCAATCCTTAAGATTGGTTTAAAGACTTCAGCCAAAGGACAATCAATTTCCATCATAATGTGAGAATTGCGTACAAGTTGTTTGCTCCAAACCTATAATAATTTTGGTTACTCAACTTCAAAAAATTACAAAATGGTCATCGAACTATTCGATAGTTTTCATTTAAGTAATTTGATTATTACAATCGTTGTTCTATAGCCTTCTTTTTTCATACCATTTGCACCAATTGAAAGCTCTCTTTCTCCTTCTCTTTTACAGTTTAGTTTTCTTCTCCTATCTCTAATATGACCGTCCGATCGACTTGGATCTAAAGTATGTCATTCTACTTGTCTATGAGTACTGACTCACCGTATTGATTGTTGAATTATCGCTTGGAGTTGTCTAGCTATACTTTAAAAAAAAAATCTTGATAGCTCCATGATTTAAATAAAAATTTTCAAATAGTTTAGTGATTATTTTGTAACTTTTTAAAGTTGAGTGACTAAAACATAAACTTACTAATAATTTAGTAACCTTAGATATAGTTTATCCCTAAAAAATTTAAGCATTTACTCATTTTGTCTGTGTTCTTTTAATTGTTTTGAACGTTTCAAACGGATTAGTGAAGTTGGGAAGCAAATTCCTCCCCAAAACAACCAAATTTATCATGTTAAAGTCTAAGCCTGTAAAAATTGAAAACATAAAATCACATGCTTTATATTTAATGTTTAATACAATATTTTGATTAAATCAGGATAAATAAAATGACACTAGATTAACCTACGGTTAAGAGGTTTCTTTTTTTTTTTTTTAATTTGATTGATTGTGATGTGTTTAGAGTCCAAGGGTAGGTAAGAAATTGAAACACTGGGTACCGCGTTCCGATTTATTTTTCATTTTTAATTGTTTAATTGCTGAGATTCTTAGTTTCAACGACTTCGCTCATCCTTCCTATTAACAAAGGAGGTGGCGCAGCCTTCCTTTGAAACTTTTACACAGATTTCCATTTCCATTCCTTACTTTGACTTTCTCTCCCCTTCTATCTTCTTCAATATTTATTCAGTCCATCTCTTTGTATTGCATTTTTGCCTTTAAATCTGTTGCTTTTCTCTGTAATTCTTTTTCCGAAGGGGTTTGTTCTTCGATTCTGCAACTCAAATCGGTCGTCTTCTGATTCCATGGCAGATAAAGTAAGGTATCAATAAGATCCTTTGTTTTTTTCTTTTTCCTTTTACTTTCAACTCTGTTTAGTTTCTGGGTCTTAATTGATTTTGGAAGATAACAAGAAAATAGAAGTGTAGTGATAAGTTGAAGTTTCTTCAGATTTTCCTCTCTTTTTTTTTTTTTTTTTTTTTTTTTTTAAGCAGAAAAATTTTGAAAGCTCAAAATATAATTTTACTATTCTATTAACTTAATACTTTTTCAATTTTTGTGGATAAAGGACCCTGCATCTATAATTGAGCCTTATAGCTTTCATAATTTTTGTTGATTGATGCTTTAAAATTTAAAGGTTAAGTTTATAAGTTTTTATTTGCTTTTTTAGTAATCTAATGATTTACGACAGTTGATTCGAGCCTGCCGATCCAAACTCATTTTATCCAATTACTGAACCCACTGAACTCTACATACACTTCAATATAAACTTGCAATTAATACTGAAAATAATAATTTTAATTTTCAAAAAAAAAAAAACTTTAATTTCGATTTTATTTTAATATTTCGCATTAAATTGTTTCGATATTTTATTAAAATTAATTGTTTCGATTCAATAATAAATCGGATTCCATTCATATTGTTGAACTGTTAGATATATATAAATATATATATAATAGTCGTTCCTTTAATATAATTTCCCAATATTAATTTCTTTAGAATAATTAATTAATTTCTCAACACATGTTCAGATGTGAAACCCTGAAAGTTCCGTTTACAACTGGGTTTGAACGCCAAGTCAGGACATTGCCATTTTTTGACTTTGGGTGATGGAGAACCTTTTATAAATATTGACACGTTTTCAATCACAATCGCTTTCTTTTCTCATTTTCTACCCTCTTCCATGACTATCATCTCATATTTTTCTAGAAAAATTTAAAATAATTTCTCTCACATTTGTTCATGAATCGAATTATTTGTTAAGATTTAAAGGTTGTTCGAAATTTAAGAGAGTTTAGATAAAAATATTACACTTAAAAATTTGATTTAGATAAAAAATTAAGCCCGTTTGAAATATGAGATAAGTTTGAACTTTAACATTTAAAACCCAAGCTTAACTTAGCTCATTTTAAAATTTATAATATTTTATATTATGTTATTTTTATATATTATGTAATTTATAAAACATTAAAAATATAAATTTATATTAAATATATAATATTATTCTAATGTAAATATTAAAATAATGTTACAATGACTATATAAAAATTTTAATAAATAAAAAAATAAAATTATTAAATATCAAAATAAAATAATATAAATATTTTTAAAAAATTAAAAATAATATGAACAAGCCTAAAATAGGATTGAGTTAATTTTTTGCAAATATGACGGATTTGAGCAAAATTTTAAAGTCAGGCTGAATCGAGTTTGGTCAAGTATAAGGTATGTTAATATCATGTTTAAGCTGAACCCATAAGCACCTCTATTTATAGTATACTTGTACTCTAATCCAATTAATTAAATATAAAATATTTGTTTTGTTTTGTTTTTTTTGTTTTTTTTAATATCAAGTGGGACAAGAAGATGGGAATTTACATAATCAATTTTATTATCTTTTCCAGGTTTAATGTAACTTGAACCAATTTCTTGCAACAGAAGTTGGAAATAGTTTAGCCACTCCAGAATCGGCGTTCTGGTCCAAAAGAAAATGAATAGAAGGGCTCAATATGTTTTCATGGTTCTTATGATCGGATCTATAGCATCATTCCAAGGAGTTGTAGGCGATGCAAGAGCTCAAGTACTAAACATGACATGTAGCTCTCAAAAGGAGAACAATAGAACTCTTTTTGTTCCCAATTTCATTTCTTTAATGGAAACCATCAGTGACCTTATGCGTCAATTTGGTTTCGGAACCGCGGTTTCTGGTTCAGGGCCTGATGCTAACTATGGTCTAGCTCAGTGCTATGGTGATCTATCTTTGCTTGACTGTCCATTGTGCTACGCCGAGGCACGTACGGTTCTTCCTCAATGCTATCCGTATAATGGTGGTCGAGTTTTCCTTGACGGCTGCTTCATGAGATCTGCGAATTATAGCTTCTATGACGAGTACTTGGGACCTACTGACATGGTTTTGTGCGGGAATGCAAGCCGCAAGGGATTGAACTTTCAAGCATCAGCAAGACAAGCTGTGTCGCGCGCGGTGGCTTCTGCATTGGGAAACAGAGGCTATGGTAAGGCTTCGGTGGCAGTTTCGGGAACAAATGAGACGGCTCATGTTCTGGTCAATTGCTGGAGGTCATTGAACCAGAGTTCTTGCCAAGCATGTTTCGATAGTGCATCGGCAACAATGTTAAGGTGCTTGCCATGGTCAGAGGGACGGGCACTCTACACTGGCTGCTTCATGAGATACTCCAACATAGATTTCATCAATAAAGAAACTTCAAATGGAATTTCAAGAGGTAAAAGAATTTCAGCTTGTTTATCATCTTCCGCACATTAAAATGTTAGTTAATTATATCCGAGTAGGGCTGGCAATGGGGGTAGACGTTCCCAAATTCGTAACGTGACTTGTTTTTGTATTCATGAATTTACAGGAACCATTATTATTATAGTAATTTCTGCTGTCAGTTCCCTGGTTGTTTTAGCTGTTATTGCTGCTATTGGAGTTTATATCAGGAAGCGCAGATACATACAAAAGAAAAGAGGTAAAAAGCTTATTTACCAAATCAGATGTTTAGCTCGGTTTGTTCATGTAGTCACCTCGATCATAGGATCTGAATTCTGACATCTGCAACTTCTTTATGTTGCCTAAAATGTTTCCAAATTCCAGGTTCAAATGATGCAGAAAAGTGGGTGAAAGTACTTCGTGATAGTAACTTAAATTTCAAGTACTCTACAGTAGAGAAGGCTACAGGATCGTTCAATGAGGCGAACAAGCTTGGACAAGGAGGATTCGGGACAGTTTATAAGGTAGTTTTCCCACTGATGTTTAGTGCTCTTGTTCAGCATTTAACCGGTATGCATTGGGCGATGATTCATTTTTCATCTGTAGGGTGCTCTACCTGATGGAAGAGAGATAGCTGTCAAGAGACTTTTCTATAACAATCGACACCGAGCTGCAGATTTCTACAATGAAGTCAACATAATAAGCAGTGTGGAGCATAAAAACCTGGTGAGATTGTTGGGATGTAGTTGTTCCGGACCCGAAAGTCTTCTCGTCTACGAGTTCCTCCCTAACAAGAGCCTTGATCATTTCATCTTTGGTAAACACTGATACTTCCAATATCAATATCAATGCTTCAATTGATACCGATATATCACTAACAGTTTTTTTCCCTTTCGAAAACATAAACAGATCCAAGCAGAGGTAAAGAACTTACCTGGGAAAAGAGATACCAAATTATCATCGGGACCGTAGAAGGTTTAGTCTATCTTCATGAAAACCCCACGAACAAAATCATTCATAGGGATATAAAAGCTAGCAATATCTTGTTGGATTTAAAGTTCCGCGCCAAAATTGCTGATTTTGGGTTGGCAAGATCTTTCGAGGAAGATAAGAGCCATATCAGCACTGCCATTGCCGGAACACTGTAAGCATCATCTTCTTTCCGTTCGTTCTAGACACGATTTGCTGTTTAGCATAACCGATAGTTTCTCATATTCTACTTTTATGATGCACAGAGGATACATGGCACCAGAATACCTAGCCAATGGTCAGTTAACGGACAAGGCCGATGTCTATAGTTTCGGAGTGCTGTTGCTAGAGATCATAACCGGAAAGCAAAACAACAGAAGTAAAGACACGGATTACTCAGACAGTATAATTGCAGTTGTAAGCTTAAGACAGTCCCTCTTTCTATAATTTTCCCAGACGAAACACCACTGATTTCCTTTTTTTTTTTTTTGTGTGTGTGTGTGTGGATCGAACAGGCATGGAATCACTTTCAATCAGGGACTGCAGAGGAGATTTATGATCCAAATATAATGTTAAATGAAAACAGCCAAAGTAGTAATACGAAGAATCAGGTTTACAGGGTATTGCATATCGCACTTCTTTGCACCCAAGAGGTTCGATCACTAAGACCCTCAATGTCGAAGGTACTACAGATGCTAACAAAGAAAGAGGAAGACCTCCCTGCACCAACGATTCCTCCTTTCATGGATGAAAAGACAATGGAATTCAACGATATGAGCGAGAACGAGTTTTATCCGCTGAATGCAGGTGGGACTGATTCAATCGCTACTGTGGCTCACAGTTCCTTTTACGCAAGATGAAGGTGGATTGGATTTTACGGTAATATTGGTGAGGGAAAAGCTTTGAAAGAATTCCATTTAGTTTCGGAAAGTAGGTGGAATGAATAGAGTTATGGTCGAAATGCAGAATGACATCAAATTATTGTATAATGTGTAAAATATGTAGACTTTAAGTTTGAAAATTTTTTGTTGATCTTAGACCGAATTTCTTTTATTTTATTCGCATACTCACCCCGAATCCCAATAACTGTCATCAACGAAAGCAAATCCAACACCAATTTCCACTTTCTATATCCCGATTAATATAACGATGAAAATAAGAAATCCTACACTTTATAATTTAGCTAAATAACCTTGTTGATAACTCAAAATTCTGATTCCTCATTTTTTTTTTTTTGTTAAAATCCCTCAAACTTGTAAGAAAAAAGAAAAAGCAATTAAACTCTAGTACTTAAATTAACAAAATATATAAAAAAGTTCTATGACCTTAACTTTAACAGTCAAGGTCTCAGTTTATTATTATTATTATTAATACCACGTGTTTTATCATGTGACAGAAAAATAATAAATATTAACAACTTTATAAAAATATAGAAAATTTTTAAAATTTTTAAAAATTAGAAAATTAGATAAAATATAGAAAAATTATTTAAAAATATAGAAAGATTTTACATTTTAAGTTTTATTTTTGCCACGTGTCACACCATTATTGTGTCACATTGTGTAAAATGATAAAAAAATTATTAAAATTAATAAAAAATCATAAAATTTATAAAATACATTACAAAATATAAAAATTATTATAAAATATAAAAAAATATAGTATTTAAAATTATAAAAAAAATATGTAGAAATGGGTCTTAGTTTCACTTTGCTTCTCTTTTTATTTTATTTTTTTTCAATTTTCACTTTTGCTGGCTTTGATATTTTATTATCTTTGCCTTGCTTGTTGGTTTTGAATATTGATTGTTGATTTTCTGGTACATTTCCTTTCGTTTCAAAAGCAGGAAGCTTAGACCAAGGTTTGAGATTGGATGAGGTGAAGGTTACAGAGGTCTCTGAATGATAGATAGGTGTGAGGAGCTGTGTTGGTATTGGTTGAAAATGGTGAGTGGATTTGTGGGTGTTGGACCAGGCGAGGTTGAGTAGGTTTGTGCCTAAAGATCAAGTGGTGATAGTTTGTAACATCTCTATCACCTCTAAATGCTAACTCATAAAATTTTTTTATGAGAATCGAAATTAAATTGTAATTTTTATAATAGTGAAAATATAATTTAATTATTTTAATAGTCTATATCTTTATAATTTTTAAAAGATTAAATCAAATTTTTATCATTTTAAGGGGGTCAAAGTGTAATTTTATCTTTACTAATTTTAAATTTTAAAAATTTTAAAGGGTCTAATAAAAAAAATTTTATTTTAAGAGGGGTCGGGGCCTCTGCTAGCCCCCTAGCTACGCCCCTGAACACCTCGTAAGATGAGAATAGTGTTATTTCAAGATTTGCACGCGTTAGAACCTTCAAAATAAATAAAATAGAAATTATTAGTATTAGTAGAGAAGATAGTTGAATACCATAGGAAATTAAAAATACTTTTGAATTGAGAGAAATTAATTTGAGGTATTGACTAAATTGTAATAGTGTGAAAAATGTTGAGACAAAAGTGTGAGAATTAAAAATAAGAATGATTAGCTTGAAGTGAAGGGAAAAAGAGGTAGGATTAGAAGTGCAAGTTAACCAAGAGAGTATTATGAACAGGGGCGAAGCCAGGGAGGCTGGCATGGGCCTCGCCCCCCTAAAATGTAAAATTGTATTTTAGGCCTTAAAATTTTTTAAAAATTTTAAATTAGTAAAAGTAAAATTATATTTTGCCCCTCTAAAATTATAAAAATTCGATTTAATCTTTTACAAATTATAAAGATATAAACTATAAAAAATTAAAATTTCATCCGGCCCCCCCAAAAATTTTCTGGCTTCTCCCCTGGTTATGAAGTGTGGATGAAATTGAAATATTTTTAATATTTTAAATGTAACACCCCTATACCCGATTCGACCTAAGGAACCTGGTATAGTAATATTACATTTGGTGCCAAAGTGATTTTGGCTAATCACTAATATATTTGAACATTAAAAAAAATTATAATTTATATGTTAGTCCCTACTACTTAGAACATACTTGATCTTCCTAAGTACATGCCATTCTATTCAAAATTTTAAAACATACCCTCTTGGCACTTGGAGATGTGATGAGATGAATGCTTAAATCCTCAATTACAACTCTTCAAAATCACTGTACATGCCATTCTATTCAAAATTTTAAAACATACCTTCTTGGCACTTGGAGATGTGATGAGATGAATGCTTACAACCTCAATTACAACTCTTCAAAATCACTGTACCTAATCTGCGCACAGAAAACAAAACCGAAAGCTGAGTAAAAACTCATTGGTATTTTTATAATCCAAATATTTAAAAACAATATAATATATACAATAGGCACAATTAAATTTATAATGACAAATTAATGTCTAGTATCATATCATAACTATCATTTTTTTATTTATTAAACAATATCCTAATTCACACAATTGCTATATAAATGATTATTTACATATCAACCATATTTATTCGTACAATGGCATTAGTCATGCAGTACTCAATTCATGAATACATCATTTCATACCATACTCAATTCATGAGTATATAACTCATATATTCCATGTATTGTCAACATATTTCACATTCTCATCACTTACTATTTCAAATATCATATTTGCTATTCAAATAGTTTTTCACAATATAATACACAATTCATTTTCAATATCATTATCCATTCCATGAATCTATGATTCATGCTTTCCATTCGAATAATTCAATTCCATATCCCATTCCAATTTCTTATTCAAAATCATTCATATTGCCAATTCATTTATTTACCCCTATTAACACGACTCAGACTCGGATGGATACACGGATCTAATCAAAACACACCACTATGGCACCCAGTGCCTCATCGGATAATTCAAAATAATAAGTTGACACTTAGTATCTCATTGGCCATGCCGAAGTAAGTTGGTATACAGTACCTCATCGAATTTATTCAAAGTAATAATATGACACCCAGTGTCTCATCGACTCATGATCGAAGTATCCATGAACTCTTCCAATCCTATGGCATGCCAACTATATCTGATTCAACCTGATACAATTAATAGGATTTTCAATTCACTTTTCAACACAACCAATATTCAATATTCAATTGCCACAATATTCACATTTTAATTATCAATTAATAATTTCATCAATCACAAATTCATATAATCTCAACTCATTATCCAAATAATAATAATCAACACCCACCTTAATTACTTACCATACACATTAATTTAAAATACAACAAATAAAAATTACGAAATTCAGATTATAGAAATACAAACCATAATTCCTGAGCTACTCCTAGTTAACATTGTCTTTTCCTTTCTTAGTCGAGGTCTCCGGCTCAACGTTAGCTACAAAAATTAAAACAATTTAAAATCATTAATACACATAATTTCACATTAAATGTTTCAATTATTATTCAATTTTTTTTGCTCACATTTCAATTTAGTCCCTAATCAAAACTAACTTTATTTTATTTAAAACTAATTTCATATTTTCATTCAAATCTCACTTTAGACTAATTTCAACTTTCAAATTTCACCAATAACCCTAATTTTAAAATTCTCTCAATTTAGTCTTTATAACTCAAAACTTATGATTTATTTTACAATTCAATCCCTTTTTCATTTCTAACTTGAAATTCTATCAATTTAATCCCTAATACTTCAATTTGTTCAACATGAATAACATCTAAAAAATTCACTAACTTCTAAAATTTCAATATAAATCAAGTAGTATTTTATTCTAGGATTCTAAAAACATCAAAATTATAAGAAAAGGGATTAAATTGACTTACCAATTTGAGTTTGAACCTTAAAACCCTAAGCTTTTCTCCTTTTTCTTTTTCTTTCTTTCCTTTGTCTTCCCTATTTTGTTTTTCTATTCTATTCTTTTTTCTTTCTTTTTCCTTTGTTTCATTTATTTGTTTTATTCTTTTATTATAATATCATATATTAATATAATATAATACAATAATATAATATAACATTTACTTAAATAATAAGTAAATAGGTTATTATTATTTAAATATATGTATTTTATTTTACCACATGTATTTCATTATTACCACACACTTGTCACTCATAATTTAATTGCTAATTTAGTCCCTTCAATTTTCTCTAGTCTATAATTCAACTTTTATCATTTATGCAATCCAATCCTTATACCTAATTACTCTTAATTTAAACAAATTAACCTAACCAAAACCTAATTAACCAATAACTAACTTCGTAAATATTTATTAAAAATATTTACTAATCCGTTTTTCGAAAATGGAGACCCGAATATGCACTTTCCGATAACCGTAAATTTCAGGTCGTTACATTAAATATTTAATTCAATAGATTTTTGTCATAGAAGGGTTTAGAAATTTCTTCCATCATCATCATCCATTTTCATGTCACCTTTCATCTCTATTTTTATTCAATTTTTTTATTTTGTTTCATTTTAGTCCTTTCCACCATTTCCAACCACGTCGAGCTTAAAAACTTCAAATTCTTCCTTGGATTTATAGTGAAATCAATAGAGTAACCTCATAGTAAACTGACTTTCTTGTAAAGTTAATTAGTTTCCACATTGGAAGAGAGAGAAAAGTGATGCTAAGGATTTGGGTAAAGTTCAAGGTAAGGATGGTGGGGTTTCTTTAAGGATTTCATGTTTATTTTATTAAAAGTGCATGAAAATGATATGTAAATAGGTTTTGATATTAAATCTTGTATATCTGTGATATGTTAATGAAGACAAAGAGAACAGAAGTGACCAAAAAGATCTTAATAAGGGAAAAGAAGTAACAAAAGGAGTGAATGAAGAAGAAAGAAGCTCATCCAAGCACTTGATTGTAAGTATTTCAATAATTTTACTTTACCTAACTTAACCTAAGTGTAAGTCATATTAAAATTGTTATATGATTAATTTGTATGTGAATATGTCCATATATATATAAAGTTGTTGTATGAAGTGAAAATATAAATTGGATTTTAATCACAAAATGATTATATTTGGTATATTCAAATAGTAATAAGAAAGGGATAAATTGTAAAGTGTACAAAATCAAACATGTGAACTAAAGTATTGATAAACAGAGTTTGAATGAAGTGTGATGTATTAGTGAATAGACAAAAAGTAATATTATAGTGGAATTATAAAGTATAATAAATTTTCATGTTAATAAAGACTAAATTGTAAAAGGTGTAAAGTTTAAACTATTTTTAATTATTGAGTAAATATAGTGAATTTAACATATAAATGCACATGTAGACAATATGTGAACTAGTAAGATATATATGATATGCTATTAGGAAATTTCCGCGCTAATGATAGTGCACTTTAGTGATCAATAAAATGTATTTTCACTAAGTAAAAGATTTGAGAGGACTTAATTTGGTTTCCAAACTCATGAAAGATTGAGTTGCCATGAAATACTTTTGGACATTGTTAAGCATGATGAAAATAAATTGAGTTGATAAATATAATTATCCTATCCTATTTTATGTTGATTGTTTTTGTAACAGCCCGATTAAGGGCCTAGTTGGAATAGTGGCCTCGAGACCACAAATTCGATGTCAGAAAAATTATTTTATTATTATTTAGATGTTATAGCATGTTTTTAAGAGTGCATGAAAAATGTGGTGAAGTAATTTTAGCGTTTTTGAGCTTAATTGCGAAAAAAGACTAAATTGCATAAAATGCAAAAGTCCTAAATTGATAGCAAAAGTTGTCAAATAGATAGAGAATAAAAATTAGAGGTCTTTAAGGGGTAATTAGACCCTTTCCTAAGAGCTTAGCCGGCCATAGGGAGCAAATTGGTCAAAAAGTCAAAAGTTTGGTGGGTTTGGTGGCTAATTTGACTAAAATAGAAATAAAAATAAGAAAAAAAAAAGATGATATCACATTTTCATCTTCTTCACTACCATCGAAAATATCAGCCATTTTGGGGGTTTGAAAGCTTCAAAATTTTAGCCATTTATCCCTCTTGCAAGTAAGTGATTTCCATGAGTTTTCTTGAAGATTTTTACATTTTTGAGACCCTTGAAGCATAAGCTTTCAAATAAGGGGACTATATTGCAAAATGGTTGAGAGTTTAGGGTTTTTCCATGAGAGCATTTAGGGTGTTTTCTGAAATTTTATGGAAGAATATGAGTCCTAGCTATGTTATAAACAACTTTTGTGAGGGAGTTTTCATAGAAAACACCTAAAGGGACTATTTTGCATGAGTTGTAAAATAGTTAATAAATAAGTGAAATAGTGAGAATTTGAAGTTGCTATAAGAGTAAAAAGAGTTCGGCTAGGCTTGACATACGAAGAAATTAGATAAAAATCAATTTTCGAGCATAGGGGCAAAATGGTCATTTTGCCAAGGTCTAGGGGCAAAATGGTCATTTTACCTAAGATGTGAATTTTAGATTGTCTAATTGTGTTTCGTGACTAAATGAGTGCATTTTTCTATTATAGATTAAGATTTACCGAATCCGAACCTAGACCGGGGGAAGGCTAAACAAATTGACTAAATCGACTAGTCGTGTACGTTTTGTAATCTAAGGTAAGTTGTAGGTAAATAATACAACTACATTGTTATTATATGTGCTTGAAATATTATAGCATGAGTTTCTTGATTTTGGAATTGAGAATGTGTAACGATAAATGAGATAGTAGAATTTTCGTTGGAACCTTAGGAAGTAAATCGGATATTCATGTCATTACATATGGGTTTTTGTGGGCTAGTGTAAGACATGTCTGAGACATGAATCGGCCACATTATGAGAGCCAGTGTAAGACCATGTTTGGGACATGGCATCGGCATTGAGACGAGTGCCAGTGTAAGACATGTCTAGGACATGCATCGGCCTCGGAACGTAAGTCAGTGTAAGACATGTCTGGGACATGCATCAGCTACGAGATGTGTTAGTGTAAGACCATGTCTGGGACATGGCATCGACACAGATATATGAGAGCTAGTGTAAGACCATGTCTGGGACATGGCATCGGAACCTTACCCCATGTTTGAGGCTTATGAAATATCTGGTAGAGTTCTGAATGGTTCAACTATGAAAATTATGATCGTGAGTTAAATAGGAAAGTATAACCGTGTTGTGAGTGGTACAGGTACCTAATTGGTACGTATGAGAAATGAACTCAATATTGTATATGTGACTTGTATGGACGGTAATTAGTAAGTGTGCTTATGCCTACCTTTGTGTTATGAGCATGGTGATCATTGATGAATTTGTTGTTGTATATTTATTTATATGCAACTTACTAAGCTTTTATGCTTACTCCCGTTTCTTTCCATTTTTCTTATAGTGCCGCCTAACTAGCTCAAGGATCACCGAAAGTCAGAGATATCGATCACACTATCAACCGAAGCCTTCGGTATAGTTGGATTTATATTTTTGAATATGGCATGTATAGGGCTTAGACTTCATTATTTTGTGTCTTTGAGAAGTCGGTCAAATGTGTTGGCTTGGGATAGATCCCACAATTTGTATTAAGCCTTGAATGATGGTTAACATTCATTTTGAGTTTATAAAAGATGCATTTTCATGGTTGAATGAATATCTATTATGGCTGATTTGATTATAGAAATTATGCTCGTTTTAGTATTGGTTGGTATTTGTAGGAAAATAGGTATGTAAGGGTGGCAATGAGGCTTGGTAAATAGTCTTATATTGTCCACACGGGTAGACACACGGGCGTGTGTCTAGGCCGTGTATGACACACAGTTTGCCCCATGGGCGTGTAGTCCAATCGTGTGTCCCTTGTAACTTAAAAATGAGAAATAAAATGTCCAGTTTTAGGCACACGACCTAGCACACGGGCGTGTGGCTTGGCCGTGTGATGCCACGGACTTTAATATGGCCGTGTGATACGGCCGTGTGAAGTTTGCACCTTAATTGTGTAATTAAATTTCCACATGGCCTAGCAACACAGATGTGTACTCAGGCCGTGTGACTCAAGTTTCTTCTTGAATGTAAGTCAGAAAGCTCCACGGGCTAGGGACACGGGCATGTGTGACCACACGGCCTACCCGCACGGGCGTGTCCCTATTCACACGGACGTGTGGCCCAGTTTCAAGATAAAATTTTCTTAAGTTATCTCAGAACTCTGAAAGTTTTTGGTTTGGTCCCGGATTATCTCTAACGAATATTTTAGGCCTCGTAGGCCTGTATAAGGGACTTTAATCATGTGTCTGAATAATGTTTAATTTGGAATGAAATTCTATTATCACAATTTGTGTAAATCGTGTTTAAGTCTAGTAATGCCTCGTACCCTATTTTGGCATTGAATATGGGTAAGAGGCGTTATATTTAGTGGTATCAGAGCTATAGTTTAGTCGGTTGTAGGACTAACCTAGTGAGAGTACGAGTCTAGCCATTCATGCCATAATTATATATTGATAATGTGACGATTTCTGACGATTATAAATTATGTTTTTATATAGTAAATGGATCCTGATAGAGCTATGACGGATAATGTGGAAAGCAACGCGCCCGCTCCCGCTGAATGGACCGCGCCAGTAGAAAGTGAGCCCGTAACTATGAGCCAGGGCGGAGGAGGTAGAGAAGCCTACCTCCGAATGATGGACGCTTGGTACACGGAGTTTGTTCGTGTGAATCCGAACACTCCACCTCCCCACCTCCTCCGATTCCTCAGTATTCCCCGGTAGCACCGCAAGGCGCGGACATGTTTATTAGAGAGAAGCCTCCGGTGGATAAGATCCGGAAATAAGAGGCTGAGGAATTCCTAGATAACATAGATGATGACCCGAAGAGAGCAGAGTTTTGGCTAGAAAATACTATTTGGGTATTTGATGAACTATCATGCACACCTGAAGAGTGCATGAAATGCGCAGTGTCACTTCTACGGGATTCGACTTATCAGTGGTGGAACACTCTCATGTCCGTCGTACCGAGTGTAATACCCCCTACCCGTATTCGTTGCCGGAATAGGGTACGAGGCATTACCGGAGTTTACGAATTAAAATTTTTTTTACTCAATATAACCCCTTTATAGATATCTAACATTCCCTGCAATTTAAAATCGAGACTAATCTACATCAACCAATCCAATTCAACATATTTTAAAGATAAATTCATGCATATTTATAAGATAACCTCATCTCATACCAAAACCAAGATTTGTTAGCCATACCAATGGCTGACCTTACATTCATTTCACATTAACATTTACTTTATTAGCTTATACATGCCATTGATTTCCAAAATAAAGTTTCCTTAGATAATGAAGTCTTGAGGTTGATAGTGTGATGTATCTCCGACTGAATCCGACCTCCGAGCTCTTAACACTACAAAACAGGGAAAAATGAAACAGGATAAGCACTTTGTGCTTAGTAAGCTCATGTAATAAGAATTATACTTACCTAATATTTTCAACACAATGCAATAAACATTCATATATCCATTCAATGCATTATTACCCTAACATGCACAAACTCAACATTCAAGTTAGTCCAATAATTTCTGTGTCAATAATATAAATACCATGATTGATGAGCTCATCAATACCATGATTTCCATTCCCTTATTATTTTTCCATATTTATCCCGTTGAATTTCTCGAAATTTTCGATGGATTTTCAGAAGTACACTTTTAGTGTACAATTTCTGGGTCCGTCAAATCATATTTATGTGCGCACATTTCCATTTCAGAGAGCACACTCTCGCGAACCTCATCCTTACAACAAGATTACCAGTCCAGGCTAAATCTCATGTAATATAAACTCATAGAGTATTGTTGAGATTACTAGTCCAGGTTAAATCCCCTGGAACGATAATTACTCTAATGAGCTTGGACCTGAATTACCAGTCCAAACTAAATTCAGACCCTAATTCGGATTACCCGTCCGGGCTAAATCTATTTTCCATATATTCTTCAATAGGGCTATATCAGGATAGGATCACCCGTCCGGGCTAAATCCTTTTTACCGTAAATTCCTTTTTAGAGATCCATAAAATTTTCCTTTCATTCAACCAGGATTTCTTTCCTTTTTATCAAACATCTCAATGTTTCATCAATTTTCATAAAATAAACATTCAAACCATATTCAAATCAATAACATACATTTCAAGCATTTAAGAATATAATTCAAGTTACACGAACTTACCACGATACTTGTTCTTATACAAAAATCTACTAATCTCGAACTTTTTCCTTTCCTCAATCTAGCTTCGTATTTGAATCTTCTGGATCTAAATAATAAATTTAATTATCAATTTAATACATTTGATGTTCATATGCAACATTCTCTATAATTTCATTATTATTTATAGTTCATTCAAAGTTGTCTACATGAGTCATAGTCACTAAATTATTTTTATCTTGAGCTAAAGAACTCCAAATTAGGATCTGCTAATTTTTCCTGAAACTACACTTACATATCTTCTTACCATAAAATTTTTATAATTTTTGGTTTAGCCAATAAGTACAGTTTATTCTTTAAAATCACTCATGTTCTGCTATCTAACAGTTCTAACCCTTCTTCACTAAAAAATAATTATCTCTTCATACAAGATTCAGATGATGTTCTTGTTTATTTCTCTTGAAAATAGACTCATTCGGGATTCTAAAAATATAAATTTAAGCTCGTAATTATTTGTATTAATTTTTTTATAATTTTTAAAATTCAAAACAGGGGAACCCAAATTCATTCTGACCTTGTCTCACAAAATTTATTATATCTAATTATTTACAAATCCATTGCTTACACCATTTCTTCTATGAGAAACTAGACTCAATAAGATTTGATTCCATATTTGTTAATCTTCTAATTTGTTTTTCAAAATTTATGGTGATTTTTCAAATTTAGTCTACTGCTGCTGTCCAAAACTATTTTAGTGCAAGCTATTTATTACCATTTTCCCCCTAAGCTTTTAATAAATAATAATTTCGTCACTACTCAATTAGCCTTTCAATTGAGCTGATTTTTCTCAATTAACATTTTATTCTATCACTTTAAACTACTTTATAACCTTTGGGAATCAGAATTTCAGCACTAGACTTTAATTCCAATCATTTTCATTATTAGGTCCAAAAAATCAATTTCTATTGAAATTACCTAATAAAATTATCTCATAAACAAATTAAAGTTTCAATTTCATACTATTTCATCATAAACTTACAGCACTCAACCATGGCGACTTTCAATTTCATACATGAAATCAAAAACTAATGAATTTAATAGTAGGACCTATTTGTAAAAGTCTTAGAAACACAAAAATTACAAGAAATAGGTAATGATTAACTCAATTGGTGTAAAAATTATGGAATACCAGCTTAATGAACCCCTCCTATGGTGTTTTGGCTGATGAGAATGAAGAAAAATAAAGAGAAATCTAGATATTTCCTATTTAGTCCTATCTTTATTTAGTTAATTATGCAATATTCCAATTTTGCCCTTAAATCATCAATTTTCCTGCTGATTTCATGCCCTTGCCATCCAGCCCAAATAAATTTTGGGTTTAATTTCCTTTTAAATCCTTTCTCATTAGAAACTTAAGCTATTTAATCATTCTAGCAACTTTTATACCTTTTCCAATTTAGTCCTTTTCATTTAATTGACTACCCAAACATTAAAATTTCCTAACAAAATTTTAATACCATATCACTAACATTTCATAAATATTTATAAAAATATTTTCAAATCGGTTTTATGAGATCGAGATCTCGATACCTTGTTTTTACCCAATTTCTTCAATAATTTATTTTTCTAACTAACCACTAAATCGGAAAAAAAAATTTTATCGATATTTTCATACGATTTTCCTATTATATTAATATTCATGTAATAATTTTTAAAAAAATTTATCTTTAAATCGAATTTGTGGTTACGAAACCACTATTTCGATAACCTTGAATTTAAGCCATTACAACTCTCTCCCCTTTAAGGATTTTCGTCCTCAAAAATTTTACCAGTAAAGAGGTTTGGTTATTGTTTCCTCATTGCCTCCTTCGGTTCCCATGTCGCTTCCTAAATCTTGTGCTTTTGCTACAATACTTTCACTAAATTTATATTTTTATTTCTAAGCTCCTTTGTTTCCCGTGCTAATATATTGATCGGTCCTTCACTGTAAGTCATATCTAATTGAATCTCCACTTCTGTCGGAGAAATAACATGTGATGGATCTGACCGATATCATCGTAGCATAGATACATGAAAAACATTATGGATTCTATCAAGTTCTGGTGGTAATGCCAATCGATAAGCGACTGGTCCAATTCTTTCTATGATTTCATATGGCCCGATAAATCTTGGACTCAATTTACCCAATTCTTCCAAGGAGACACTTTCAGGAATACTTTATCACCAACCTAAAATTCAATCTCTTTTTGTGTAAGATCGGCATATGATTTTGACGATCAGAAGCTACTTTTAAACTATCCCGAATAACCTTTACTTTTTCTTCTGTTTCCCGGATCAAATCAACCCCATGTATCTTCTTTTCACTGAGCTCTGTCCAATATAATGGTGTTTTATATTTTCTACCATACAAAGCTTCATACGGAGCCATTTTAATACTAGACTGATAACTGTTATTGTAAGCAAATTCAACCAAAGGTAGATACCTCTCCCAATTACCTTTAAACTCTAGTATACAACATCGGAGCATATCTTCCAATACTTGAATTACACGCTCAGATTGGCCATCTGTCTGAGGATGAAATGCAGTGCTGAAATAAAATTGAATGCCCAAGGCTTCTTGCAATTTGTCCTAAAAACGAGACGTAAATTGGGGATCTCTATCCAATATAATGGAGTTAGGCACTTCATGCAGCCTGACAATCTCAGATATATACAGTTCAGCCAGTTTATCTAAAGAATAATCCATACGTATCGAAATAAAGTGCTCTGACTTTGTCAATCGGTCAATAATCACCCAAATAGCATCTTTTTTCCTCGGAAACAACGGTAACCCCAATACAAAATCCATAGTGATTCTTTCCCATTTCCTTTCCGTTTTAGTAATTGGCTGAAGTAACCCCGAAGATACCTGATGTTCAGCTTTAACTTGCTAACATATCAAACACCTTGATACAAACTCAGAGATATCACGTTTCATACCCGACCACCAGTACATCTTTTTCAGATCATTATACATTTTATTATTCTCCGGATGTACAGACATAGTACCGCTGTGAGCCTTGTGTAAAATCTTTTGTATGAACTCTAAATTTTGAGGTACACATACCCTACCTATAAATAACAAACAACCATCAATCCCAACTTGAAATTCAGAATCAGTACCTGACTCACACTGTGCCCGTTTAACCTGTAACTTCTCATCATTGTTCTGAGCTTCACATATTTGCCGTAAAAATGTTGGTTTAGCTCTCAATTCAACTATGATTGAACCATCATCGTCAGTGTAACCGGGTATTCATAGCTCGTAAAGCAAACAGAGATTTCCGGCTCAAAGCACCAGCTACAACATTAGCCTTACCCGGATGGTAATCAATAATCAAATCATAGTCCTTTATCAGTTCAAGCCACCTACGTTGTCTCAAATTCAAATCTTTCTGTATCATCAAATATTTTAAGCTTTTATGATTAGTATAAATATGACATTTCTTACCGTACAAGTAATGCCGCCATATCTTCAAAGCAAATACAATAGTAGCTAATTCAAGATTATGTACTGGGTAATTTCTTTCATGTGGTTTAAGTTGTCTTGAAGCATAGGTTATTTATTTACCTTCTTACATCAAGACACAACCTAAACCATTTAATGAGGCATTATTGTAAATAACAAATTCTTTACACGGTTTAGGCTGCACTAATACAGGTGCTTTTGTTAGTAGATCTTTCAGTCGGTTGAAACTCTATTGACATTCATCAGTCCACTCGAACTTTACATCTTTCTGCAATAACGAGTCATCGGAGAAGTTATCATAGAGAATCCCTGTACAAATATCCGATAATAACTAGCTAAACCCAAGAAACTTCTATCTTCAGATACATTCTTCGGTGAACTCCAATTGACAATAGCTAAGATTTTACTTGGATCTATCCTGATGCCTTCGGCAGATACAATATGTCCAAGAAAACTTACTTTTCGAAGCCAAAATTCACATTTACTAAATTTAGCATATAACTGTTTCTCTCGTAGAATTTGCAACATAATTCTCAAATGTTCTGCGTGTTCTTCTTCATCCCGAGAATAAACCAAAATATCATCAATGAATACTGTCACAAATATGTCTAAGTATAGTCTGAATATCCGATTCATCAAATCCATGAATACTGCGGGTGCATTAGTTAGCCCAAACGGCATAACCAGAAACTCATAATGCCTGTACCTGGTTCTGAAGGCTGTTTTTGGCACATTTGACTCCTTTATCCGTAGCTGATAATAACCTGATCGAAGATCAATATTTGAAAACACTGTAGCACCTTTCAGCTAATCAAATAAATCATCAATCCGGGGTAATGGGTACTTATTCTTTATAGTTACTTTATTAAGCTGCTGGTAGTCGATACACAGTCTCATAGACCCGTCTTTCTTTTTCACAAACAGAATCGGAGCACCCCAAGGTGAATGACTCGGTCAGACAAAACCCCTGTCAATAAGTTCTTGCAATTGTATCTTTAACTCCTTTAATTCTGTAGGAGCCATCTAGTACAGAGCTATGGAAATCATAGTAGTTCCTAGAATCAAATCTATAGAAAATTTCACTTCTCTTTCTGGTGGCAACCTTGGTAATTCCTCTGGAAACACATCAAAAAATTCGCATACCACTGGCACTGCCTGTATCTTTGACTTAAATACCTTCGTGTCGAGTATATAAGCCAAGTAAGCATCATACCCTTTTTTGACATACCTCTGTGCTGCCATTACTGAAATCACATCAGATAACCCCCCTGTCTGATCAAATTTAACCCAGAGCAACTCACCATTCTGATATTTTAGCACAATATATTTCTGTCTACAATTTATTACTGCATCATGCTGGGTTAGCCAATCCATGCCCAATATCATGTCAAATTCATCAAATGGCAGTAACATCAAATCAACCAGGAAACAATAACCTCTTACCATCAGTGGATAATTTTTACAAATTTTATCCACCAAAACAAATTGGCCCAGGGGTTCGAGACTTTAACCACAAATTCAATAAGTTCAATAGATAAATCTTTAACACATGCAAGCTTTATACATATATAAGAATGCGTAGAACTGGGATCAATTAATGTAGTAATATCAGTGTCAAGTAAAGAAAATGTACCAGTAATAACATCGGGTGCTGAGGCATCTTCTCTGGCACGAATGACATATGTCCTAGCAGGTGCTTGTGCCTCAAGCCTGCTTGCAGTATCTTTCGTAGCTCCTCGACTACCACTGACATTACTAGATGGTCGAGGTGGTCTACCCCTTAAAACTGGATTACTCAGCTTCAATATCCGTTTAGCTTCTTTTTCACCCCTTTTTGGACAATCTCTGAGGAAATAGTCGAAAGAACTGCATCAGTAATAAGCTCCACTTTTCAGCCGGCATTCTCCAAAATGAGCTTTATTAGAGTACTGGCATTTCGGCTTAGGGGTACCAACACTACCAACACTGGTCACTGATGGAGTGGAAGGTCTTGGATTAGTGCGTTGAGAACCTCGCTCTCTGCCCGAATACCTAGTGGCTGAGATAGAACGATCCTGGTACTTCTTCAATTTCTTTGGAGTAGAAAACTGGGATTTTCCTATTGGTTTTTACTAAAAATTCGAGCTTCCCTCTCATCCTGTTTCTTCTCTTTGCTCAATTCTTCTGCTTTATAAGCTCTCTCTGCTAATGTAGCAAACTCTCGAATTTTAAGAATTTCGATCAGTAGCTTAATGTCTTCATTAAACCCTTCTTCGAATCATTTGCACATTTCAGCTTCTGATTGTACCCATTCTCGAGTATACTTACTCAACCGAACAAATTCTCTTTCATACCCAGATACTGATCTATTGTCATGTTTCAGCTCAAAAAATTCTTTTCTTTTATGATCAAGGAACCTCTGACTGATATATTTCTTTTTAAATTCGTTCTGGAAGAACTCCCATGTAATTTCTTCTTTCGGAACAACTGAAGCTTTAGTATTCCACCAATGATAAGCTGTGTCTTTTGGCAGTGAGACGGCACATTTCAGACATTCTTCTGGTGTGCAAGATAATTCCTTCAAAACCTGAGTAGTATTCTCTAACCAGAATTCAGCCCGTTCGGAATCATCATCTACTACTACTTGGAATTCTTCGACCCTATATTTTCGAATTTTATCTATTAGAGCTTTCCCTTTTCTGACAGATTCAGTACCTCTACCCTGTGGGATCTCGAGAACTGGTGGAGGAGCAAGAGGGGGAGCTTGTACTTGCTGCACTACAGGGTTAGTTCTTAAGTATTGACTAAACCATTCATTTATCATTTGAAAGAAGGCTATTTTTGCCTCCTCCCCTCGACCCTCTGTCTCGGGCCTTCTACTGTTAGTTTCTTCTCTTTGTACTGAAGTCGGAGCATGACTCCCAGCTTCCTCGGATTGAGCTCGATCGGATGACATTACTGTAAAAAACACATTTTAAATGGTCAGGAGACATCACACTATCAATAATAATTTAAATGACATATATAGCTAATCCTGTATTTGCTACGTCGGTCCTAGAACCGGCTAAACCTAGCTTTGATACCAACAAATGTAATACCCCCTACCCATAGTCATTGCCGGAATAGGGTACGAGGCATTACCGGAGTTTACGAATTAAATTTTTTTACTCAATATAACCCCTTTATAGATATCTAACATTCCCTACAATTTAAAATCGAGACCAATCCACATCAACCAATCCAATTCAATAGATTTTCAAGATAGATTCAAGCATATTTATAAGATAACCTTATCTCATACCAAAACCAAGATTTGTTAACCATACCAATGGCTAACCTTACATTCATTTCACATTAACATTTACTTTATTAGCTTATACATGCCATTGATTTCCAAAATAAAGTTTCTTTATATACCGAAGTCTTGAGGTTGATAGTGTGATGTATCTCCGACCGAATCTAACCTTCGAGCTCTTAACACTACAAAACAGGGGAAAAGAAAATAGGGTAAGCAATTTGTGCTTAGTAAGCTTATGTAACAAGAATTATACTTACCTAATATTTTCAATACAATGCAATAAAACATTCATATATCCATTCAATGCATTATTACCCTAACATGCACAAACTCAACATTCAAGTTAGTCCAATAATTTCTATGTGTCAATAATATATATACCATGATTGATAAGCTTATCAATATCATGATTTTCATTCCCTTATTATTTCTCCATATTTATTTTGTTGAATTTCTCGAAATTTTCGATGGATTTTCAGAAGTACACTTTTGGTGTACAATTTCTGGGTCCGTCAATTCATATTCATGTGCGCACATTTTCATTTCAGAGAGCACACTCCCGCAAACCTCATCCTTACAGCGGGATTACCAGTCCAGGCTAAATCTCATGTAATATAAACTCATAGAGTATTGTCGGGATTATCAGTCTAGGCTAAATCCCCTGCAACGACAATTACTCTAATAAACTTGGATCTGAATTACCAGTCCAGGCTAAATTCAAACCCTAATTCGGATTACCCGTCCGGGCTAAATCCATTTTCCACATATTCTTCGGGAGGGCTATATCAAGATAGGATCACCCGTCAGGGCTAGATCCTTTTTACTGTCAATTCCTTGTCAGAGATCTATCAAATTTTCTTTTCATTCAACTGGGATTTCTTCTCTTTTTTTTATCAAATATCTCAATGTTTCATCAATTTTCATACAATAAACATTCAAATCATATTCAATCAATAACATACATTTCAAACATTTAAGAATATAATTCAAGTTATACGAACTTACCACGATACTTGTTCTTATACAAAAATCTAATAATCTCGAACTTTTTTCCATTCCTCAATCTAGCTTCGTATTTGAATCTTCTGGATCTAAATAATAAATTTAATTATCAATTTAATACTTTTGATGTTCATATGCAACATTCTCTATAATTTCATTATTATTTATAGTTCATTCAAAGTTGTCTACTTGAGTCATAGTCACTAAATTATTTTTATCTTGAGCTAAAGAACTCCAAATTAGGATCTGTTAATTTTTTCTGAAGCTAGACTCACATATCTTTTTACCATAAAATTTTCAGAATTTTTGGTTTAGCCAATAAGTACAGTTTATTCTTTAAATCACCCATATTCTGTTGTCTGACAGTTCTAACTCTTCTTCACTAAAAATTAATTATCTCTTCATACAAGATTCAGATGATGTTTCTGTTTATTTCTCTTGAAATTAGACTCATTCGGGATTCTAAAAATATAAATTTAAGCCCCTAATTATTTGTATTCAATTTTTTATGATTTTTCAAATTCATAACAGGGGAACCCGAATTCATTCTGACCTTGTCTCACAAAATTTATTATATCTAATTATTTACAAATCCATTGCTTACACCGTTTCTTCTATGAGAAACTAGACTCAATAAGATTTAATTATATATTTTTTTCATATTATAATTTGTTTTCTAAAACTTATGGTGATTTTTCAAATATAGTCTACTATTGCTATCCAAAACTATTTTAGTGCAAGCTGTTTATTACCATTTTTCCCCTAAGCTTTTAATAAATAATAATTTCGTCCCTACTCAATTAGCCTATCAATTGAGCTAATTTTTCTCAATTAACATTTTATTTTATCACTTTAAACTACTTTATAACCTTTGGGAATCAGAATTTCAGCACTAGACTTTAATTCCAAACATTTTAATAATTAGGTCCTAAAAATTAATTTCTATTGAAATTACCTAATAAAATTATCTCATAAACAAATTAAAGCTTCAATTTCATGCTATTTCATCATAAAATTACAGCACTTAACCATGGTGACTTTCAATTTCATCCATGAAATTAAAAACTAATGAATTTAATAGTAGGACCTATTTGTAAAAGTCTGTGAAACACAAAAATTTCAAGAAATAGGCAAGGATTAACTTACTTGGTGTAAAAATTATTGAGTATCAGCTTAAAGAACCCCTCCTATGGCATTTTGGCTGATGAGAATGAAGAAAAGTGAAGAGAAATCTAGATATTTCCTATTTAGTCCTATCTTTATTTAGTTAATTATGCAATATTCAAATTTTGCCTTTAAATCATCAATTTTCCTGCTGATTTCATGCCCTTGCTGTCCAGCCCAAATAAATTTTGGGTCTAATTTCCTTTTAAATCCTTTCTCATTAGAAACTTGAGCTATTTAATCATTCTAGCAGCTTTTACACTTTTTCCAATTTAGTCCTTTTCATTTAATTGACTACCCAAACATTAAAATTTCCTAACGAAATTTTGATACCACATCACTAACATTTCATAAATATTTATAAAAATATTTCTGACTTGGTTTTATGAGATCGAGATCTTGATCCTTGTTTTTACCTAATTTCTTCAATAATTTCTTTTTCTAACTAACCACTAAATCGGTAAAATTTTTCTATCGATATTTTCATGCGATTTTCCTATTATATTAATATTCATGCAATAATTTTTAAAATAATTTCTCTTTAAATCAAATTTGTGGTTACGAAACCACTGTTGTGATAACCTTGAATTTAGGCCATTACACCGAGAGAGAGAATCACTTGGGAATTCTTCCAGAAGAAATTCCAGAAAAAGTATATTAGCCAAAGATTCATAGACCAAAAGAGGAAGGAATTCCTAGAGCTAAGGCAAGGTCGACTGTCAGTGACGAATATGAACGTGATTTTGTGAGGCTTAGCAAGTATGCGCGGAGTGCGTATCTACAGAAGCCACCATGTGTAAGAGATTTGAGGATGACCTTAATGAAGATATCTGAGTGTTTTTTGGCATCTTAGATCTGCGGGAATTTGTAGCACTTGTTGAAAGAGCCTGTAAAGCCGAAAAGCTGATTAAAGAAAGGAGGAAAGCGACTTTTGAGTCGCGAGATTCAAAGAAGAGATAGATGGGGAAATCACATCAATCCTCATCTAAACAATCGAAGGAATTCACTCCCCGATCGAATGCTTCATTAAGGTTTTCGAATAGGAACAAGAACCGGCAGAACACAACTTCTAAAGCCCAGACCGCTTCAGTCACAAGTGTTGGTAGCACTCGGCTAAATAGGCCAGAATGCTCACAATGTGGTAGGCGTAATTTTGGCGAGTGCCAAGGGAATGAAAGGGGATATTTCAAGTGCGGATCATTGGAACACTTCATTCGCGATTGTCCTGAATTGGAAGAGAGAGAGAGAAATAAAGATATGAAAGCGAGTACTGCTCTTTTGAGGGGTAGGCCACGAAAGAACCCAGGAAGTGAGGCTAGCAGTAGAAGCATGCCAAGAGATGCTGCTGTGAGGTCCGAGGGCAGAGTGCCTGCAAGGACTTATGCTATTTGAGCTCGGGAAGAGGCAGTGTAACATCCCAATTTTGGGCCTAGTCAGAACAGTGGTTTCGGGACCACAAATTCGATGAATAAAATTTTACTTTTATTATATTTTTATGGTCTACAATTTCACGGAATAATTTCGTGAAAATTTCGTTCGAAAATTTCGACGTTTGGGCACTCAATTTGGTCAAAAGGACTAAATTGTAAAAAGTGCAAAAGTTGAGTTCTACATGTTAAGGGTGTCTAATTGTTATGAAATTTTAAACGGGAGGTCCTTAAATGGTAATTAGACCATTAGTTAATTGTTGGATAAAAATAGACATGAAATGGGTGTAATAAAATATTTTTAAGTTAGAGGCATTTTGGTAAACTAATAATTAAAAGAATTAAAAAGGGAAATAATCCAAATTAGCTATCATCTTCTTCATTCAACTGTTTCTACTAGCAGCAGCCATGGTAAGGGTTTGTTCAAACTCCCAAGCTTGATTGTAAGTGATCCCTAGCCCCGTTTTTAAAGTTCTTTACATTTTTGAAATCCGGTAACTTGATTAAGCTTATTCTAGCAATAATTTAATCTAGGGTTTATATTTGGAAAAATACCCATAGGTGAAATGTGTTTATTTTGATGTTTATGGTAGAATATGAAGCTTGAAATTGTGTTAAACAACTTTTGCTAAGCGATTTTACGTGAAAACAAGTAAAATGACATAATCGTTAAAAATACCTAATGTTCATAAGTACATGTTAGAGTGCGAATTTGATATTGCTATAGAAGGGAAAAATGATCAGCATGTCATATAACATAATAAAATAGGATGAAGTTTAATTTACGAGCCTAGAGGCAAAAATGTAATTTTGACAAAGTTTAGGGGTAAAATTGTAATTTTTCCAAAATATAATTTTGGGTCAATTTGAATAATTTGAATCCTAATTAGGCTATATTTGTAATGATAGAGCAAGGAAAATTGAAATTTGGGCTAAAATTGGAAAAATACCAAGTTGTGGACTAGAATGGTAAATTGCTGTTTCTGAATTCAAGGTAAGTTCGTGTGATTTAATAAGCTTATTATTCATGTTATTATTGTTGTACATGAAATATATCTTGCAAGGATTGCATTGAATATAATATTTTAAATGAAATGAGTAAATTTTTTATTTCTATAACTAAATTTAATATGTATTTGTCTTGATAATTATCTAAAGTACATGATAAATGAAAATGAAGACAAGTGTTATTATTATTGTATGAATATTGATTTGAAATGTACATTGACTATTACTTGAAAAGTGAAACGTAATTGAATACCCTATTAACAATGTCGGGCTAGTATGCCATAGGATTGGAAGTGTTAAGGGATATTTCGACTTTGTAATACCATGAAAATATTTACAGTAAGATATTATCCTTGATATAGTAAAATAAGGAAATAAAGCGAAAAAAAAAAAGAGGAAATTTTGAGATATGTCAATATTGAGAAGTATATTATGATATATTAATTCAAGAAAGGACTAAATTGTAAAAGTGAGAAAAGTTTTGTTGCACAAGAGTAAATACTCAAAATTTGAGGGATTAAAGTGTAAATATGAAAAATTTGAAGGACCAATAGTGTAAATATTTTAAGAGTGGAATAATCTAGAAACTAAGGAAAATGGATGAATTAGGACCAAATTGAATAGATGAAGAAATTATAAGGGACTAAATTGTAATTTTACCAAATTAAATGATGACTTAAGGATGGAATTTTAAAAGATAATGAAGGGCAAAATGGTCAATTGGAAGAGAGAGAAATCTAGAAAGTAATAATGATGCTAGAGATATTTTAATATTTTATAATTATTTAATTAGATAAATATTATTTTATTAATATTTTAATAAGATATTTTAATATTATTTTAATATTATTTTATTATTATTTTATTAGTATATAAAGAAAGAAAGATGAGAAATTCTCATCCATATTTCCCATGCACTAACGTGAGAGAAAGAGAGGAAGAAAGAAAGTTTTGCTTTCTTTACAATTTGGTCCTTTTTACCAAAAATTCACCATTTTCACCCAAAAATCAAATGAATTTCCATAGTTACCAAGAGAAAAAAATGTTAAGGAGACCATCGGGAGTTAGAATATCAAGTTGGATTCAAGAAATAGAAGCTGGAGGAGAGAGAAAATCAAGTTAAAGATTAGTATCAATAGAACAAGGTAAGTATATCAAGATTTCAATATGTTTTTAAGTTTGTTATTATTGACAAAGCATGGAAATAATGTTATAGTAGAGTTTTCTTACATAAGGTCCTATGTTCATGATATGTTAGTGAAGAGAAAATAAGAGAAAGTGATGAGAAATGGTGTAGAAAAAGAAAATAAGGGTGTTATAACATGGTAATTAATATTTTGTACTAAAACAGTTTTGGACAGCAGCAGTAGTCTAACTTTGAAAAATCATCAAAAATTGTAGAAATCTAATTATAGGATGAATAAAATATGAAATTAAAGCTTATTAAGTCTAGTTTCTTATAGAAGAAATTATGTAAGCAATGAAATTGTAAATCATGAGATATGATGAATTTTGTGAGACAAGGTCAGAATGATTTCGGGTTCCCCTGTTCTGACTTTGTAAAATCATAAAAATTTGGATAAAAATAATTAGGGGTTTAAATTTATATTTTTAGAATCCTGAATGAGTCTATTTTCAATATAAATAAATGGGAACATCATTTGAATTCTGTACAAGAAGATAATTAATT
This sequence comes from Gossypium longicalyx, assembly GCA_025698465.1. Classification (NCBI taxonomy): domain Eukaryota; kingdom Viridiplantae; phylum Streptophyta; class Magnoliopsida; order Malvales; family Malvaceae; genus Gossypium; species Gossypium longicalyx. The sequence continues at coordinate 30,669,779 of CM046999.1, read as the reverse complement.
TTTAGTGAAGAAGGGTCAGAACTGTTAGACAGCAGAACAGGGGTAATTTTAAAGAATAAACTGTACTTATTGGATAAACTAAAAATTCTGAAAATTTTATGGTAAGAATATATATGAGTCTAGTTTCAGAGAAAATTAGCGGATCTTAATTTTGAGTTCTATAGCTCCAGATATAAATAATTTAGTGACCATGATGCAGATAGACAGCTTGAATATTCATAAAAGTAAATAATAAAAATTATGGATAATGTTACTTACAAGTGTATTATCTACATTAAGGATGTGGAATGGAGAGGAGGAGGAGGAAAAAATATGTATGAATATTCATCTAGCATGGCTAATTTGCATATTCTAGGCTCAAGGACTAAAATTGAATAAAAGTAAAATTTTATGGGCAATTTTGTAAAAATGTAAAAAAAGATCAAATTGCATGAAATGGATTATTTTATTATTTAAATAAAAAAATTGAATGAAATTATTAATTTAGTTCACGATCGGGGGAAAACATGTTTTAGGGATTAAATTGAAAAGTGTTGAAAGAATAAATTGAAAAGTGTTGAAATTATAGAAAATTCTGATATTTTATAGAATTCATGGACTGTTATCAATATATATAAGAATAATAGCTGGAAATAAGGATTAAATTGCAAGAATTTTATTTTCCGACCCTAAGGATGAAATCGTCATTAATTAAGAGTTCGGGGTAAAATGGTAAATTTTGCCTAAAGCATTAATTAAATGCATTAGTATATGAAATGAATGAAAATGATGATCAAATTTATTCATAAAGATCCGAACGACTCAAATATGAGACTCGATCGTGAAAAAGAAAAGATATCGGATTAATGAAATTATAAACACAAACAAGCAATGAGGTAAGTTTGTGTAACTTGAATTGTATTTTAAATACTTGAAATATGTGGTTATGTGATTAAAATATGATTTGAATATTCAATTCATGATATTTGATGAAATATTGATAATACTCAAAATAAATTAAAAATAAATCTCGGTTGAATGAAAAGGAAAAATTCGATGGATCTCTCGAAAGGAATTGACGGTAAAAGGATCTAGCCCGACGGGTGATCCTATCTGATATAGCCCTCCCGAAGAATATGTGGAAAATGGATTTAGCCCGACGGTAATCCGAATTAGGTCTCAATTTAGCTTTGGACTGTAATTCGGATCCAAGCTCATTAGAGTAATTGTCGCTGCGGGGAGATTTAGCCTGGACTGGTAATCCCGACAATACTCTATGAGTTTATATTACAGGATTTAGCTTTGACCGTAATCCCACCGTAAGGATGAGGTTCGCGGAGTGTGCTCTCTCGATATGAAACGTGTAAGACCATGGTTGAAAGATACCATGGCAACCTGATATGAAACGTGAAAGACCATGGTTGAAAGATACCATGGCAACTTTGATATGAAATGTGTAAGACCATGGTTGAAAGATACCATGGCAACTCTGATATGAAATGTGTAAGACCATGGTTGAAAGATACCATGGCAACGTGATATGAAATGAACAAGACCATGGTTGAAAGATATCATGGCAACATGACGTAAAAAATGAGTAAGACCATAGTTGAAAGATGGCATCATGTCAAAGATGAATAAGACCGTGGATGGGAGATGCTATGACATCTGTTGAACAATTGATATCCGTAATATGTATCGGATGACGAATGGTTATATAAAATGGTTGTGTGTAATGTTTACAAGAACTGGTCATATGGAAATATATATGTACAAAATAGTTGTATGAAATAATTATGAAGATAGATAAACGAAACAAGTATGAGTACGTGGAATATAAATTATGTTAGGTTTGATATAAGCTATTATCTAATAAATATACATAAAATATATGGAAATGATGGAGTATGAAATATTAATATAATGAAATGAATCATATATGCTTATGAAGAAACGGTAAGAGCATAATATGTTTCATGACATGTACATATATGATTATCTTTGATATGTTGATACAAGAAAATTATGTAAGTTGAGACTATTATTGAACTCAAGTACGATATGTCGAGAAAATAGTTATATCAATGTTGAATTTATATGAGATATGTGCAAGTACACTAACAATATTACTGTTTGATGCTTATACAAGTACTAATCTGTTGATTGAATGGTAATATATTTATTTACATGATGCATTGAATCGGTAAGCATTTAAATTTTTTTTAAGTAATCTGCAAATGGTAGTAATGCTCCGAAACCCTGTTCTGGCAACGGATACAGGTTAGGGGTGTTACAAACTTTGTGTCGATGAAACACTATAAGTGTCGACCACTGTGACTGTTCCGAATTCGTTTCGAAGAGGTACTCCGTACCTTACTATTACTATTACTATTTCGGATTTGTTTCGATGAGGTACTCTGTGTACCGCTACTGTTACTGTTACCGGTACGGTGTATTTTGGCTTCGACTGATGAAATACTGTATGCTCTCCCGGTGTGTGGGTTGGATCCGTGTATCCGTCCAGGTCTGAGTCATATTAATAGGGGTAAATAAAGGTATTGAATAATTGACTGTTACTACAAGACTGACTGTTACTGAACAATTGACCGTTATTGAATAATCGATGGATACTAAAAAATATTGACTGATATTGGGCTTGGAATATAATGGATTAATGAATGAAATGTGATAGTTGACTGATATTTACGAGAAATGAACTAAAAGATCTTGCCATGATAGGCTTGATTATGTATTTATGATACTAATATGATGCATATGATTGTCATGTTTGAATGAGCAGTTGTGCTAAGAGATAGTACAGGTAAGTACTCGAAACCCATGAACATGTATTTAACATGTGAAATCAAATGGACTTGTGATAAGAATGCAAATGAATGATTGATACTTATGAGAATAAATTTTATGACAATCCTATGGTGATTATGATTATATTGCACTGGAACAGTTTGGACAGTCGCAGTGGTCCAACTTTAAAAATACATTAAAAAATTGTGGAAATTGAATTAAAGACTGAATAAAATATGGAATTAAAGCTTGTCAAGTTTAGTTTTTCATAAAAGAAACAGTATAAGTAAAATATTTCTATATTATGATATATTTAAATGTTTGTGAGATAGAGACAGAATGATTTTAGAAATCCTCTGTTTTTAGTTAGGAAAATCATTAGAAATTGTACAAAAATAATTATGAGTTATAATTTATATGAATAGAATTCTAAATAAGTCTACTTTCAGGAAGAATGAACAGGAACATCATCCGAGTTCAAACTATGAGATAAATAATTTTTAGTGAAGAGAGGTTAGAACTGTTGGACAGCGAAACAAGGGAAACTTTAATGAATAAAATGTACTAATTGGATAAACCAAAAGTTTTGGAAATTTTATGGAAGAAAGGTATATGAGTATAGTTTCAAGGAAAATTAACAAAACTAAATTTGGAGCTTTTTAGCTCCAGATATAAATGATTTAGTAACTGTAACTCGATAAAACAGCTTAACCTGAACATGAGTAATTGTACAATTATAGTGTTTTATCTTGAAAAGCATGTTAGTAATTGCTTATTAATTTCATATGGAATTACTAAGCGTAAAGCTTACCCCTCCTCTCTATTTCTTTAGTATTGGCAGGTTGGCTCGGGGTTAGAGATTGTCAGAGGCAGAATCACACTATCAAGCTATCACTTTTGGGAGAATTAATGCAAATATTTGTAATATCAAGTGAGTGACATGTATAGGAAGTTCGTTTCATGTCATGTATTATTATTATGATTTGGCCAAACATATTGGCCTATATCAAGCTATTGTATATGGCCATGAGATGTGGCCTTTATTCATTATGTTTTATAGGTTTAATTTTTTTTCTTCATGTCATGTTCTATGTTTTTGATGTGATGATGTAGTTAGGCTTGTTTGCTATATATGATGGTAGGAAAATAATATGTTGGTATTAAAATATAAGGTTCATTTCAAGTCCACATGGTTTGTCACACGGGCGTGTGACCAAGCCGTGTGAGACACAGAACTTGCACATGGGCGTGTGCCTAGGTTACCACAGCCGTGTCTTAAAGTCAGTTTAGTACATGGGCAGGCTACACAGACGTGGGTCATGGCCGTGTTTAAAAGTCAGTGTTGCACACAAGCTAAGCTACACGGGCGTGTTAAGTTAGTCACACGGGCGTGTGGAACTATTCAAAAGAAGAAATTTTATAATTGCACGAAAATTTTTTTGAGCTTCTAATCGAGCCTCGGTTTGTTTTAATTATACTTAATAAGTACTGTGGGTCCATTAAAGATATGATTAGCTATTTAGTGTTGCATTTAATTATGTTTTAGTGTAAATGTACTGAAATGACTGGTAATACTCTGTAATCCTGTTCCGGCAATGGGACGGGGTTAGGGGTGTTACAGGCAGAGTCTCCTGACGTGATCACGAGTACCTTTTCTATCCATAAAATATTTGTTGTTACTTTAATTGACCCGGGATCTACTCACTCTTATATTTGTATGGAATTGATACCTCGTATAAGTATGCTAGTAGAATCCACTGAGTTTGTAATAAAAGTGTCCAATCCTTTAGGCAGACATGTACTAGTGGACCAAGTAAGTAGAAATTGCCCTTTGACAATTAGAGGTCATTGTTTTCTGGCTAACTTGATGTTATTGCCGTTTAATGAGTTTAATATAATACTTGGGATGGATTGGTTGACTGCTCATAATGTTGTAGTGGACTACGGGAAAAAGATAATTGAGTTGAAATGTGAAGACGAGAATGTTCTTCGAGTTGGACCAGATGGGTCAGATAATCTACCTGTAGTAATATCATTTTTAACTACCGAGAAATATTTGAGGAAAGGATATGAGGCTTATCTAGCTTTTGTGTTGAATACTCAAGTGTTTGAGTTAAAGATTGAATCGGTACCAGTGGTTTGTGAGTTCACAAACGTGTTTCCGGAAGAATTACCCGGATTACCTCCGGTGAGGGAAGTTGAGTTTGGAATTGAGTTGGCCCTCGGTGCGACACCTATCTCGATTGCTCCATACAGGATGGCTCTAACGGAGTTAAAGGAGTTGAAAGAACAGTTACAAGAGCTAACGAACAAAGGCTTTGTGAGACTGAGTTTTTCGCCATGGGGTGCTCCGGTACTCTTCGTGAAAAAGAAATATGGGTCAATGAGATTATGTATCGACTATAGACAGCTCAATAAAGTAACAATGAAGAACAAGTATCCTTTGCCAAGGACTGACGACCTGTTTGATCAGTTAAAGGGAGCCACAATATTTTCCAAGATTGATCTAAGATCTGAATACTACCAGTTAAGAGTAAAAGAGCAAGATGTACCAAAGACTGCTTTTCGGACGAGATATGAACATTATGAGTTCATCATCATGCCCTTTGGTTTGACTAATGCCCCGTCGGTGTTTATAAATTTGATGAGCCGTATTTTTCGACTGTATCTGGATAAGTTTGTCGTCGTATTTATCGATGACATGTTGGTTTATTCGTGTAATAAGAGCGAGCACGCAGAGCATTTAAGAGTTGTGTTGCAAACTTCAAGAGATAAGTGGCTTTACGCCAAGTTTAGTAAGAGTGAATTTTGGCTTAAAGAGGTCAGATTTTTAGGAAACTGTCGAAGAATGTGACTGAGGTCCGAAGCTTTCTGGGTTTGGCTGAATATTACAGACGGTTTGTAAACAGATTTTCTATGATAGCTACGCTGATGACAAGGCTACTATAAAAGGATGTCAAGTTTGAATGGACAGAAAAGTGTCAACAGAGTTTCGAGAAATTAAAGGTTTTGTTGACCGAAGCCCCAATGTTAGTACAACCAGAGTTGGGCAAGGAGTTTGTGGTATATAGCGACGCCTCCTTGAATGGTTTGGGGTGTGTGCTAATGCAAGAAGGTAAGGTCATAGCTTATGCTTCAAGACAACTGAAACCACACGAGAAGAACTACCCGACACAAGCTGCCATCGTATTTGTGTTGCAAATTTGGAGACACCATTTATATGGTGAGAAATGTCGGGTATTCACCGACTATAAGAGCTTAAAGTACTTAATGGCTCAAAAGGAGTTGAATTTGCGGTAACGTCGATGGTTAGAGCTGTTAAAGGATTACAAGTTGGTAATAGATTACCATTCGGGAAAAGTGAACGTCGTCGCCGATGTATTGAGTAGAAAATTATTATTCGCGCTGAGAGCAATGAATGTCAATATGCTTTGTCTGATGATGGTTCAGTTCGAACAGAGATGAGAGCTAGACCGACATTTCCTCAAGAGATCCGAGAAGCTCAAAAAGGTGATGAGTAATTGCAAGCCAAGAGAACTCAATGTGAGTCGGGAATTGAATCAGATTTTCGTATTGGTACCGATGGATGTATAATGTTCAAAGATAGAGTTTGTGTACCCAAGGACAATGAGCTTATTCAGAAGATTCTGAGAGAGGCACATAGTGGTTGTTTGTCTGTCCACCCGGGCAGTGTGAAAATGTACAACGACCTTAAGAAAATGTATTGGTGGTCGGGTATAAAAAGAGACATTTCAGAGTTTGTCTCTAAGTGCCTAGTGTGTCAGCAAGTGAAGGCTGAACACCAAGTACCTTCGGGTCTACTTCAGCCTATCATGGTCCCCGAGTGGAAGTGGGATCGAATCACTATGGATTTTGTAATGGGTTTGCCGGTAACCTTGAAGAAAAAGGATGTTGTTTGGGTTGTTGTGGATAGGCTAACAAAGTCGGCACATTTCATACATGTGCGTACCGACTACTCCCTTGAGAGATTAGCCGACTTGTACGTTTCTGAGATTGTGAGACTACACGCGGTGCCCATATCGATTATTTCATATAGAGACCCGAGATTTACCTCGAGGTTTTGGAAAAAGTTACAAGAGGCTTTGGGAACAAAGTTGAGTTTTAGCACAGCTTTCCATCCACAAACCGACGGTCAGTCAGAGAGAGTAATTCAGATATTAGAGGACATGTTACGGTGTTGTGTCCTTGAGTTCTAAGGCAGTTGGGGAAAGTATCTATTATTGGTTGAATTTGCCTATAATAACAGTTATCAGACAAGTCTGAAAATGGTGCCTTATGAGGCTTTGTATGGGCGAAAGTGCCAAACACCCTTATATTGGATCGAGCTTAGAAAGGGTCTGATTTACGGGGTCGAATTAGTCAAGGAGACTAAAGAGAAAGTTAGAGAGATTCGTGACTGCTTGAGGGCTGCCTCGGATAGATAGAAATCCTATGCGGATTTGAAACGAAAGGAAATTGAGTTTCAAGTCAATGATAAGGTATTTTTAAAAGTATCTCCGTAGAGGAAAGTCCTCAGATTTGGTAGAAAAGGCAAATTGAGTCCTCGTTATATAGGACCTTATGTGATTACCGAGAAAGTAGAGTCAGTTGCCTACCGATTGGATTTGCCACCAGAATTGGAAAAGATTCACGACGTGTTTCATGTGTCCATGCTACGTTGATATAGATCAGACCCTTTCGTATGTGGTTACGCCATTAGAGGTTGAGATTCATCTGGACATGACTTATGGCGAAGAGCCGGTCAAGATTTTAGCTCGGAAAGTCAAATAGCTGAGGAATAAGACTATAGCACTCGTGAAAGTTTTGTGGCATAGACATGGAGTCGAGGAAGCCACATGGGAACCCAAGGAGACAATGAGAGATCAGTACCCAAACTTATTCACCGGTAAGATTTTCGGGGACGAAAATCCCTAAGGGGGAATAAATGTAATAACCTAATATAGGGGCCTAGTTGGAATAATGGCCTTGAGACCACAAATTCGATGTCAAGAAAATTATTTTATTATTATTTAGATGTTATAGCATGTTTTTAAGAGTGCATGAAAAATTTGGTGAAGTAATTTTAGCGTTTGAGAGCTTAATTGCGAAAAAGGACTAAATTGCTTAAAATGCAAAAGTCCTAAATTGATAGCAAAAGTTATCAAATAGATAGATAATAAAAATTGGGGGTCTTTAAAGGGCAATTATACCCTTTCCTAAGAGCTTGGCCGGCCATAAGGAGCAAATTGGTCAAAAAGTCAAAAGTTTGGTGGGTTTGGTGGCTAATTTGACTAAAATAGAAATAAAAATAAGAAAAAAATGATATCACATTTTCATCTTCTTCACTACCACCAAAAATATCAGCCATTGTGGGAGTTTGAAAGCTTCAAAATTTCAGCCACTTATCCCTCTTACAAGTAAGTGATTTTTATGAGTTTTCTTGAAGATTTTTACATTTTTGAAACCCTTCAAGCATAAGCTTTCAAATGAGGGGACTATATTGCAAAATGGTGGAAAGTTTAGGGTTTTTCTATGAGATAGTTTAGGGTGTTTTCTGAAATTTTATGGAAGAATATGAGTCCTAGCTATGTTATAAACAACTTTTGTGAGGGAGTTTTCATAGAAAACACCTAAAGGGACTATTTTGCATGAGTTGTAAAATAGTTAATAAATATGTGAAATAGTGAGAATTTGAAGTTGCTATAAGAGTAAAAAGGGTTCGGCTAGGCTTGAGATACGAAGAAATTTGATAAAAATCAATTTTCGAGCATAGGGGCAAAATGGTCATTTTGCCAAAGTCTAGGGGCAAAATGGTTATTTTACCTAAGATATGAATTTTAGATTGCCTAATTGTGTTTAGTGACTAAATGAGTGCATTTTGCTATTATAGATCAAGATTTATCGAATTCGACCCTAGACTGGGGGAAGGCCAAACAAATTAACTAAACCGACTAGTCGTGTACATTTTGTAATCCGAGGTAAGTTGTATGTAAATAATACAACTACATTGTTATTATATGTGCTTGAAATATTATAGAATGAATTGCTTGATTTTGGAATTGAGAATGTGTAACGATAAATGAGATAGTAGAATTTCCGTTGGAACCTTAGGAAGTAAATCAGATATTCATGTCATTACATATGGGTTGTGGGCTAGTGTAAGACATGTCTGGGACATGCATCGGCCACATTATGAGAGCCAGTGTAAGACTATGTCTGGGACATGGCATCGACATTGAGATGAGTGCCAGTGTAAAACATGTCTGGGACATGCATCGGCTACGAGATGTATTAGTGTAAGACCATGTCTGGGACATGGCATCGACACCTTACCCCATGTTTGAGGCTTATGCAATATCCGGTAGAGTTCCAAATGATTCAACGGTGAAAATTATGATCGTGAGTTAAATAGGAAAGTATAATCGTGTTGTGAGTAGTATAGGTACCTAATTGGTACGTATGAGAAATGAGCTCAATATTGTATATGTGACTTGTATGGATGGTAATGAGTAAGTGTGCTTATGCCTACTTTTGTGTTATGAGCATGATGATCATTGATGAATTTGTTGTTGTATACTTACTTATATGTAACTTATTAAGCTTTTATGCTTACTTCCGTTTCTTTCCATTTTTCTTATAGTGCTTCCTAACTAGCTCAAGGATCACCAGAGGTCAGAGATATATATCACACTATTAACCAAAGCCTTTGGTATAGTTGGATTTATATTTTTGAATATGGCATGTATAGGGCTTAGGCTTCATTATTTTGTGTCTTTGAGAAGTTGGCCAGATGTGTTGGCTTGGGATAGATCCTACAATTTGTATTAAGCCTTGAATGATGGCTAACATTCATTTTAGGTTTATAAAAGATGCATTTTCATAGTTGAATGAATATTTATTACGGCTGATTTGATTATAGAAATTATGCTCATTTTAGTATTGGTTGGCATTTGTTGGAAAATAGGTATGCAAGGTGGCAATGAGGCTTGGTAAATAGCCTTATATTGTCCACATGGGTAGACACACGGGCGTGTGTCTAGGCCGTGTGTGACACACGGTCTACCCATGGGTGTGTAGTCCGGTCGTGTGTCCCCTGCAACTTAAAAATGAGAAACAGAATGTCCAGGTTTATGCACACGGCCTAGCACACGGGTGTGTGACTTGGCTGTGTGATGCGCACGGACTTTAATATGGCCATGTGATACGATCGTATGAAGTCTGCACCTTAATTGTGAAATTAAATTACCACATAGCCTAGCAACAGGGGTGTGTACTCAAGCCGTGTGACTCAAGTTTCTTCTTGAATGTAAGTCAGAGAGCTCCACGGGCTTGGAACATAGACGTGTGTGACCACACGGCCTACCCGCACAGGCGTGTCCCTATTCACACGGGCGTGTGGCCCAGTTTCAAGATAAAATTTTTTTAAGTTATCTCAGAACTCTGAAAGTTTTCGGTTTGGTCCCGAATTACCTCTAACGAATATTTTAGGCCTCGTAGGCCTGTATAAGGGACTTTAATCATGTTTTTGAATAATATTTAATTTGGAATGAAATTCCATGATCACAATTTGTGTATATTTAATTGTGTTTAAGTCTGGTAATGCCTCGTACCCTGTTCCGGCGTTGAATATGGGTAAGGGGCATTACAGTTTTTGTTGCTAAAGTCATGCATTCATACATTTAGATAATTTGCATTTAGATTAAAATTGCATAAGGGATCAAACTTTGCATCTAGTTAATTTCACTTATTTTAAACATCATCATTCAAATTACTGAGTTTTTATATCAAATTGTGAATTTATAATTTTACAAATAATTGATTAACTTACACAGTCCCTGTGGAGACGATAACTCATTTTACTTACTTATTACTTGAACGACTGTATACACTTGCACAAACCACGTTGCACGTTCATAGTGTGACACAACTAAATCTTAAGTGGATGACGAATTATGTATGCATGACTCGTACACTTTTATGTAAGTAAAAGTTTGAGTTCAAATAGATAAGGAACCAAAAACTGGTGTGTTATGTATACGACTTTTGCAGTATGTAATTGGAAACACAAAAACATATAGACTTTTTCAGCATTTTTTTAATACTAATTCATGTCGTTTCTAAGTAATTTCTATCAAATTTTATACTTTTATTATAAAATAATTAATTTGAATTTAATTTATAAAAAATTTTGAATTTTGTTATTTTTATAATTATTTTTCATAATTTGGGTTTTTTTGGCAGTTTTGCACAAAAAGGTGAAAAATCAACTTGACAGTCATCTTGAAAAAATTAATCGACGAGGCACCTTAGGAGCTCAAGATGATGAATGAACAACCATGGAGGACTTAAATTTATGCTTTTGGGCTTCCTCGAATCAATTGGTCCGATTTAATTTTTATCAAGAAAAATGGGTAGCTTGAAGTAAAGAAACTAACCTAAATTGAGCAAATAAAGGAGGATGGATAAGCCCAATAGAGTAGCCCAAATTGTCTCATCTAGCTGACCTAATAAACTAATCTTAGCTGATTTTAACACTTACAAATCAACTTTTAAACTCTTCCTAAATGACGTTCAAACCTCTCTTTCTATGCATTTATTTTCTAGCCACAAGCTAAAAATAGCAAAACCAATTCAACCTCTCTTTCCACCTAACATGGCTTGCCATAAGGAGGGGGATTTGGTACTATTTTTAGCTAATGCATGCTGCCATCTCCAACTATAAATACCTCTCTTCACCTCTTCATTTTTCATCAACTCATTCATCTACACATCTCTTCATTCATCTCCCTTTTTTATTCTCTTTACTTTTCCAATTTTCTCTCTTCCCTTGTCTATTTCCCCTCTTGAAAAATATCTAGTACGCCCCTTGGAGTAGCAGCAATCAAGTATTCGTGAAGGCCTTGGATCGACATAACGAGTAGAAAAGAGGAGAAGCGTATTAGTCTGGCTTTAAAACATCACCAAAATTTGTTTTCTAATTCCCTTCTCTTAATCTTTTTTTTTTTCAGTTTATGTTGGGATCATGAATATGAATACTTGTTGTGTTGATGTTCTTAAATTAATTAAAATGGCTTAAATTTTATTCGTGTGATTAATTCCATTTTGTCCACTTAATTTGTTAAAAGCATGTTTATGTTGTTATAGGCCTTGCTAGTTTGCTCAATTAAATAAAATCATGTTTATGTTATGCTTTCATTTTAATTGTAAGATAACGAAATAATTAATTATTAATCAGATTGAAATTATAATTAATTGACATAGACATGTTTAATCTTCTAAGGTAATTGATAGTTAAATTAGTGATGATATTAAACAATACTTTAGACTTGCATAACTTGTAAGATTATTGTGATTAAATTGGTTTGATATAGGAATATACTGTTACCTTACTTTATCTTATACTTGATTATGAATATTAATTAATTGTTTGAATTGACATAAAAATATGTTTAAGAGATTAATTGATTTAGTAAGTATGTATGTGCATTAGTTAACAAAAGACCAAGTTGCCATGAAATTATTTGTAACAACATGAATATAGTTTTAATAATTCTAAGTGAAAGAATGAAATTGATCTAACACATTTAAGTCATATTGATTAAAACTATTTTTTTAGAAATCGTACATTTGGAATTTTATTTTTTTAGTTAATCACTTAGTTAATTTTTAGTTTTTTTATATATCACTTCTTTTAAATCAACATATTTTTCTTCCACCAAATTGTTTAATTTTACTTTTCATAAATATTTTCTTACACAGCCTTCGTGGGTACGACAACTCAACATTCTTGTCACTTTGTTACTTGATACAATTGTGTACAATTGCATATTTCCGTTGTTCCAGTAACGCAATTCTCAATAGTGGAATTCATAACCCAAGACATGGGTAAATGATATCCTTCATTGGCATTACATGGTTATGAAAAGTACATGTGGCCACAGATCGTTCATCTATATGATGAATGACTTGATTACTATTTGATAGTAATTGAATTTTCATGAAGGAAGATGTAATAGTTACCATGAGATAAAATAGGATCATATTAGGAGAATGGGTATTATCCCAAAGAGAGTAAGGATATCCAATAAGGGTAACACACTTATGACAAGGTCATTGGACAAGCACTAATCAAGTTGCTTTCATAATGGTATGCCATTGGGGAGAGCTCAGTCATGATATTATAGTGGAATTACTTCATGACTAATTGAGGTTATAATTAATAGGCGAAAAGTTGGAACTTAATTATAAGTCATTTGAGCCTCAATTACATATATTTAATCGATCCCTCCGCTAACTCATTGAAACCAAAAATGAATTGTGAGTTGAATCAAAATGAACAGAATGAATAGAAATAGAAAAATGAAAAATATTTAGGAAATAATTATGGTTTTCTCCAAAACGAAAATGAAAATGGAAAAATAGAATCATTTGGAAATAAATGTGGTTTTCTCAAAATGAAAATGAAAATAAAAATGAGAGATGAATTCATTTAGAAATGAACAATGAATTCTAAAAAATGACCGGAAGATTGAGTTTATATTTTTAAGATATTTTAAAACCTGAAAATGAAAATAAATCATACGGTTATAGTGAACAAGTTGAATGGTGAAATATTAAATATATTTTCTCAAAAATTTTATCAAGGATAAGATCATCATAATTTTACCGAGGGTAAACTTGAGATGAGAAAATTATTTAACATAAATATTGAAGTTTATTTTTGGGATAGAAAAATAAAAATTAGGTTGGATCAAATTATAAAGTATTGAGTTAAATGCTCGGAAAGTACTTGTAATTAGACCTGATTTGGAAGAGGCTCAAAAACCCCTTATGTAATAAGGGGGGACGATAAACCCTAGTATATTTAACTAGGGTTGCCGCCCCTACATCCTAGTAGAACTAGGATTTCGTTTTTCTAGTTGAAATAAACTTCTCTATTCAATAAGGGTTCTATCTTCTCTCCCTATAAATAGATAACACTGCTAGGGCTATTAACACAACTTTCAAATATCGCCGAAAAATAGAGAGATTTTTATTCTCTAAGAATTAAATATATTTTTCGAAATTCTATCAGTTTCTATTTGAAAAGAGAATTTTTGTTTTCACAAAAAAATAAAAGTCATTTCTAGTTCTATGTTTTGATTTGATTTGACCAAACCCACACTCGAAGCAACTCGTGAACAACTCATGGTACAAGAATAGTGGAGAAGATCATTTGGTTGAAAGTTGGGAACAACAAGGATCCGTCTATTCAAAAGCACAGATACAATTTCGATATAGGGTTTATTGTTATAAATATCACAAATCGGGTCGATTTTCAAAATTTTTATTTTTCGATATACAATAAAATTATTTTCAAACTGGATTTTTTTAACACTTATATCAAAGTATACGAGTCACACATATATAGTTCATCATCCATTCAAGATTAATGTATGACACACTATAAACGTCACAGGTGAATAAATTCATAAATGAATTCAAGATCTATTCTACTTGGATACTGTCTGATGTATTATCAGTTTAGTCAGTTACATCTATGTCTTTATTTTTTGGGACTCATGTACTTCGATGCTCAAGACAAATCATCCCCTGAATCAGACTTGATAGTGACATATTAGTCTTTCAATTAGTTTGCTCATTTTCGATTAGACTAGAGACACCTTTAGGTTCATCTACTAATATAAATTATCTTTTCGTATTACGATTCAACTACTTGATGTTGTTTGTACTAGTTAAACATTAGATAACTAGTGAGCTGATATTTGTTTCTATTTTACTTTGCATGCAAAAACCACATGAGAACAATTTACAAAGAATATTAATGTAATTCATGAATAATTTTGTTAAGCCATTCCGTTCAAAAAAATCGCAACTATACAAACTAATATATTACATTTAGAGCACAATCTCGAACATATAAGACATTCATCCCTTATATAAATAGATAATGGGATAAAGATCTCCTTGTCTAACACTTTTGGCACCTAAAAAAAACCTTCGAACTCCCACTAATAGTAACTGCAACTTTTAATCCAGCCACTGAGGAAAACTTAATATCCCAAACTAGCAAAATAAAGTTCCAGTTGAGAGAATCAAAAGCATTTCCAAAATCAATCTTTCAAGGCACACCTAGGAGATAAATGTTTCCTCCCATAACCAAACACAATTTCTTGAGCAAGCAACACATTATCAACCAGATTCCTCTCAATAAAGCACTTTGATTGCCGATAATTATATCAGCCAGACAAACCTTCATCCGATTAATAATTATCTTGGTAATATATTTATAGATGGTGGAGCAACAAGAAATAGGCCTAAAATTAGTAGCCACACTTGGACTCTAAACCTTAGGGACCAAGGCTAAAATGGTTGAATTGGAGGCATTTAACAGTGTACCAGTGTTGAAAAAAAATAGTGTACTGCTTCAATGACATCCTTTCCCACAATATTCCAGGATGTTTGAAAGAATTTAGAAGTGTACCCATTAGGCCTCAGAGCCTTGTCTCCATTCATTGCAAACAGAGTGGCTTTGATTTCTTCAGCTGTTACCCGCCTTGTTAATCTATCCTTCAAGGAGCCGGAAATATTGACTCCTAAAAGTTCCTTCAAAAATTCATCCGACATTGATTTAACATTCAAATCCTAAACCCCAAGAGTAGACTGAAAATATCGAACGAGTTCATTCGCAATCTGACTATGAGTATTAAGAGATCTTCTAGAGCTATCTTTTAATACCCTGGTGCTAGCAGCAGCAACAACAATTTTGTGAAAATAGGCTGTGTTCTGATCACTAGCCTTCACACTTTGAATCTTAGATTTCTGTCTTACGTACTTTTCTTCAGCATTCATCAGTAGATACAATTCAATACCAAGTCTCCTTCAAACTCAACCAACTCACTTGAAGGAGAATGCAAAAGCTTCGGCTGAATTTCCTGCAAATGTTCCTTTTTCACCAAGCTTCCTTGCTAGTACCTCCTCGATCCTTTTATTACACCAGGTGGAAAAAAATACTAGAAGAAAGATGATCAATGACCTCAATATCATATTGACAGTCAAGAATGTCCTGTGAATCTCCAGAAATTTGCTAAGAACAATCAAAATATTTTTACATAAATATTTTATGCAAATTTATTATATGTATTGATGAAATAAATTAATATCTCATTATGTTGAATGTATTATTTAATTTAAAATGTTTAAAAATAATACTGATTTTTCCTTTTTTGAAAGAAAATCTCACCATTCATAACATGACACAGAACTAAAATCTTACACTATCACTGCAAGGGAAATTCCATTCCTGTCATAAGCGTTAATATAAATATATGGTTTTTACAACATTAAATTAAAAGACCATTAGTAAGTGAACAATAAAACTAAGATACAATAATCTAAAAGAATTAATATAACATTTGGTATTTGAATTTGTCATTTTTTTTAATTTGGCACTTAATTTTTTTATTATCTAATTTGGTACTCAAATTTGACATTTTTTTTCCTAATTTAGTATCTAAATTTAACTTATTTTTCTTAAGTTGGTATGTAATATTTTTTGGGATTCAATTTGGTTATTAAATTTGACTCTTTTTTTTAATTTAATATCTAATTTTTTTATTAACATTTTACAAATTACTCTAGTATGCTAACAATATTAATTTTTAAGGTAACAAAAATAATAAAAAAATGATATGATATATATTTTTTATTTTATATGTTCAATTACTTTTAGTTTTATTTATTTATTTAATTATTTAATTAATAAAAATAATAATTTTCTTTTAATTTGAATTTTTAAATTTTTTCTTATTTAATATTAATTCATTAAACACACTGTATACTTATTTTTTTTAACATAAATTTCCTTTAATATTGACAATATTTAATAAATTTCCTTTAATATTAACAATATTTTAGTAGCATAACAAAAAAAAATTTAACACTCTTAGTGTTTTGTGTAATTTGTAAGTACCAAATTAAACCTAAAATAAACTTAGGTACCATATTAAAAGAAAATGCCAAATTCAAATACCAAATTAAGCCCCAAAAGAGTTTAAATATTAAATTAATAAAAATGTCAAGTTCAGGTATTAAATTAGGCAAAAAAAAAATTTAAAGGTACTAAATTAAAAAAAAAAAAAAGAAGGAAAAGAAATGTCAAGGTACCAAATGTTACATTAAGCCAATCTAAACACATTTATGTAAATGGATGTTTTTAAACATCCCGCTCCATTGCCGTCCCCGTCATATAAGCATAATAAAATCCCAGAAAGTCAAAATATACGAAACAAAGCTAATTTAAAACAAGAACTAGATACTGTTGATATACATATTGGGAGTGTATAATATGGTCATCACTCCTGATCTATAAAGAATCGTCCAGACAGATCGTCCATTTGGAAGGTTTCAGATGGTTTCCAATGGCGCTTTCTTTGGTTTATAAACCAGTTGTTGATTTGCTTCGGGTCCAGTCCCGTCGTTCCAGCCAATGCCATCTTGTCACCTTCCTTCAACCACCAACAAAGTAACAGCAGTATTGAGCATAGAACCATTCACACGTGCTAACTAAGGATTGAATACGACTTCGTAATGTAAACAATTGCCCTTAACTTATTTTCCCACAAAATCGTGGGGATGAACCGGGACAGTTCAAACACAAGATCAAACTGGAAGAAGTAAGAAGTTACCGTCGGATACGGCCATTTGCTGTGAACATTCCACCACTCTAACAATATTTGCCTTGCTTCTTTCGGAAGTTTTCCTTTCTTCTTCTTCTTTGAGAACTCCAGCTTCAAGGTGGTAATATGATTGCCAAATCTATGAAGCAGAAGATCTTTGAGACCTATGTCTTTGCTTCTTGGCTGCAGTTCTTCCACGTCATCCTCCCCAACACTCACATCTCCCTCCGATGATTCACCGCCTTCATCTGCCCAGGAACACCAAGAATGAAAACACACACACACATAGGAGGAACACAATTTCAATCATCAGTCACATTCCTAAAATATAATGCTGGGACTCGGATATGTTCAATTTCTTTTACATTTTACCATGAATCAAGAATCTCCTTAAAGTACCATATACTTGCGTCCCAATGCGCATTCAATAAGGATGCTTCAAGAAAAATAAATATCTGGTCCAACAAAATCCAAGCATACATTGTCCAAAAACTCAAGAAATGATTGTGTGAAAGGGTTAAACGTATAAGCAACATTCCAGAAGCACTATTTATTTCTTGGTACCCATTCCGAGGACAGAAGGAAAGAAGCAAACCAAACACCCAAAACAGCCAGTTTCAGCATTGCAGCACAGCTCGTGATCCATTTTGAAAAGAAACAAAAAAACTTTGCTATGGTACATCTCTCATACATTCATTTCTAGCATAAACCTGATGTTCAAATTCTAAAATTCACATAATTACTTTCAAGACTTGACTTATTTTATTATTCACATTAAAATTAAGTATAACCATATGAATTCAATAACATCTAAATTATCTAAGTATCTTTTGGCCAAAAAAAAATTTATCTAAATATCAAAATTTAAACAACCCAGAAAGATTTTTACCTAATTTGAATCTAAATTTTAGAAGTCAAATATCTAAAGTTATTATTACAAAAAAAAAAAAATTGAATTCAAATAATAAAGATATGAAATATTAACATCAAGCACTCCACTCAAAATCTGCTATAAATATAATCATTTTAAATTATAGCAAACTTACGATGATTATGTAATAAATATATTTATACAAAATCAATATATATAACAAATGAAACTTCGATTCAATAGTATAATACAATTATTGAAAACAATAGAAACTTGAATACAACGCTTATGATTTGTTTTTTTTTTTCTATGTAAAAATATATATAAAAAAAATTTCTCAAATAATAAAATTTATTTCATAAAATAAAAATATTTTTTTGATGTTTAATATATAGTATTTTATTTAAATATTCTAGTGGAATATCTAAGTTTAGACTATCTACAACTACTATCCTCATTAACTAGACAGTTAAAAGGGTGAGATCTCAGTCAGCAACGGACCATTTTCCAACATAAGATAACGTCAACATCAAAACCGAAAGGCAAAGACATGATCATTTGGGCAAATAAAAAAGAACTCAGTGTCTGGTCATGTCTACTGCCAGTCACACTGAGTCCGACTGTCCCAGTCGAAATGACAGTACAGGCATCACCATCACCATCACCCAGAGAGAGAATGAGACTACACAACCCCACCACCCCCTAAAAAAGAAAAAGGAAAAAAAAAGAAGGAAAAAGCCTACGCCCTTTATGTCGTCCTAGAAATGGCCCCATCTGTGGCTCATTGAAGTGCGCTGGAGAAGAAAAAAATTGATCCAATTCCGGCCGAATGTTACTTAATCAAATCAAATACCATCTTTTATCAATTTATAATATAAAATACTTTTTTATGAATTAGTTCATATTTAATTAACAAAAAAGAAGTTCAAAATAATAGAAAATCTTTCGAAAAATAGATAAATGAATCAATTCGGTATTGTTAGAAAAAGAAAACACGGGAATTGTTTTGGGTATGAGCCGAAGCAACATAGATGGGGCCGGCGTAGGAGGCCTGGTCTGAGCGAGATACATACACGTGTGGTGTACATTAAAAAAGGCCGAAACATCGAAACCCACCCAATGGAAGGTGCAGCATGGGTACCAGAGAAGAAAGACCAGAGAGAAAGAGTGTTGAAGAATTGAATGATTTTGTCTGATTCTGATGGATCCACAGCGAAATCTGCGGGTGTCCATGTGATAACTTCCTAACCACCTGATTTTATTATTTTTTATTACACTGGGATCCGAAGGCCTCCCCGATTCTAGCATTCAATACCAGTATTACTACATTTCTAATCCGTATCTATAAAAATATTCAACTGTGGTCAATATTTTATGGCCCCCAAAAACTGTGATAAATATTCAAGACTAAATCAAATGAAAGTGATAGCTTTTTTCTTTTCAATCATCACTTATGTGCAGTATGAACTACGAACCGCATTATAGAACAGAAATATGACATGTTATTTTCTAAAAATGTTCCATGTTATTCAAAGAAAAAAAAAACCTTAGCTCATGTCTAAATATACTTCACACTAGTACTCCAAACTAAAACAAAAGGACCGAAACTATGACAGCATCATGTGAACAATGTGCTAAGGAAAAACCTAGATTATGTTTTCACATAAAAATTTTGAGCCTCACCATCAGAATTATGTTTAGAACTAAAACATCCATAGGAAGAACAAACGTCCAACAAAAAGCGTACAACACAGGCGCTTCTCTAGATATACTACAGGAAATTCCGCGAGGAAAAGGTGAACTATCTTAATATGGTAGGTTCAGATGATTATTCTGTTGATTCAAATAAAACCGAACACCGTTCACCTGCGGAAGTCGGAAGATAATCCAATGAGGGAAACACGATTTGATGATAATTAATACCACATGCAGAAAACAAATGGTTAAACATGAGGTCTTACAACTCTTAAGGAACCTGCAAGTTGGTTTTAACAAAATCCAAGCGGGTCTCGATAAAAGACTACAATGGTTGCATGTGCGGCGAAACTAGCTTCTTTTCCAGTTACCCATAGATGAGTAAATTGTATAGAACACCATAGTTGAAAACTATCGACAAACCAGAATGCAGTCATTACTTTCTCAAGTCCGAACTCTTAAGGCTGCTATGGGCATGCCAATTGCATAAGCCTCTTTTGTAGAGGAGGAAACATATGTTATCCGAACCAGTCATTCTCCCTAAAGTACCCATATTCAGCACATACTTTGAATATAAACACTCATGTTGAACCTTGAGATTTGTTCAAACAAACTAACATATCGGCCAATCCAATACCATACAATTCTAATTAAGGCATGTATAGATCTTCATAACTTCAAAAAATATGTAACAAAAAGACGCATATAATTTTAGATTACTACTACGGTACTGCTAGACCAAAACCTCTTTTGTATGCTTAATAAACTATCCCTAGTGGCCTTCTATGTTATCCAGATTCTTTATTTTCCCTAAAATATCTGTCTGACACAATCAAACATGAGTATGAAATATAATCCTCAAAATACATGATAAAAACTTTAAAAAATTGAGCTTACCTGTGCAAGACATATACCTATATCAAGCACTCGCTTTCAAAAAACCGGATAAACTAGATAAGCACGAAATTGGGATCAACAAAATTAATAAGAAAAACAGTAAAAAACATAGCTTATTTAGATCCAACACCCTGTTTTCAGTTCATGTAACAATGGTGCACATTATTTCCACACTACACAATGAAGCGACCAGAAAAGTGACATAAGGAGAGAAGCCATGAACTCAGATTTTTTTAAAATCTCAGCCGAATTTAATATGGTCGATTCATACAATCACGTTTAAGATGTAATAACTACAAAACAATAAGCATGAAGTATGAATCGAGGCCTTTCTTATCTTTTTAAGGTGTAAATAAAATAGTTGTAGTCACAAATTATTTAACCTTGGCTTAAAAAAAGTATGAATTCGTTTGGTATTGGACCTCTAGCCTCTTTTTAATAGTACCATTATTTCCACATATTTTAATAGGACCTCATGGCCTTTTTTGTTCTTTTTTATTATTATAATGGACTTCTTGATTAAGTAGACCGCATCAAACTTCAAAAGGGTGTGCATTTGATAGTCACCCTAGTAGTGCCAACTGAGCTGAGCCATTACCGTTGCTACAACTAGGAGAACATGATTTCAATTGCAGTAAAATGTGTTTTATCGTCTAATTTAAGGGTTTGAGGGGTATGAGTAGTAGTAAGAATTGTATAATAATAAAAAATTGAATCTAGCAGTCTTTACTTCTAAACCAAACCATACATGCAGTTTTTAAGGAATATGAAACAATTATCAGCCAGATGAAAATAAGCTCATTACTGTCCAAAAAATAAGGTTTAATGAGCATGCTATATCTATAGTACTCAGCCTCAAATGTTAGTACGGATGTCTCCAGACGCACGTTCCTCATTTTTAAAGCTTTAAACATGTTAAGAGGAGTCTTGAAGTACATAATCCGAACGTTCAATCAACTCAAACAACTAGCCCTAGACTTAGGTTTTTGCATCAACTAAGACATTGCAAAAAAGAAATAGTTGAAGGCACTGGTGAGAATCAAACACGCAACTATTTCGCATGGCAATCACTGAGCTCTGAAACGTCAATTCAGAGTCTCAAAAAACCCAAAAAAGATGTTTACTTTCAGGCTTTCATTTTTCTCTGACAAACAGCAAATGAGAAATAATAATAATGAAACTAACACAAAAATGTAAAAGAAATGAACTAACAAACAAAGATGATAATCAGCAAATGCAAGCCCCTGATGTCATTGACAGTGATGGAATTGGAGAAAGTTGACCAATCTCAATTCCACCCTAACTATGGAGAACTTAAGACGGGAATGGTGACTAAACAAGGACAAAGGGTCTATATTATCTTTAGGGTTTCTTGCGTTGTCTGCTAGTGATACCATCATTATTGAAATACTAGAAAGATCTATTTTTCGAGTACTATTATTGCCCTCCATTAATGGGTTCTTTAGCAGAAAATGATAGACAATGATGATGACCAGGAAAAGAATGGTTACCGCCATCTTGAGGGTTCCATAATCCATATTATCATGCACCAAGAACCTACAAATCCCAAGTTTTGCCTGCCAGTTGCTGGGACTCATGCGAGGTTTAAAAAATAAAATAGAGCTTATTCAGCTCGTTTGGGGGTAAATTTTTTACCGTAACTGGAGCAGATAATGAAAGCATGGAAAAAGAAATAGAAGAGGATTTGAGAAAAGCACAAAAACCAAGAACCCAAATATTAAATTAATCCAAAAGAAACACTCTGACTTGTGAGGGCAAGGATACTGACCAGAAGGGCCTGTAATGGAGGCACCCGTGCAGAGATTTCGAAGCTGCATCTCGATCTTGTTTAGAAAAGTGGTAGCTTCATCAAAAGGCCTTGAAATATCAGACTTGTATTTCACCAACATATCGCAGTAAGTTTCCTAAACAAATTAACCTCAGACCATCATACATATATACATATATATATGGTATGAAAATCGAAAACCAAAGTAAGCTTCAAAGCGAGCAAAGAGAAACCATGAACTCATCGAGCTCAGGATCGGCTCCCAAGCAGGTTGGCAGGATATCCCGCTTGTTAACATCGGTCTCCATCAAAATTTCGTCTAATATCCTCGCAATCTCCGGAGGAGCTCCGACCTAAAATAGAAAGAGAAAGGTTCAAAGAGCTTAGAACAGTACTCAAGCAAAGTCCCAACAAATTGCATACGCCCTATTTGATGATATATTCCAGATAAAATTATGGGATTTGATCGAGTAAGAAAGTTTCTTCAAGAGTAAGAAAAAGGGTTGAATCTTGACTTGAAATTGAAGAAGAAAACAGTAGGAAGTGCGAACTATTTCGAGACTAAAATCTTTCGTAAACCCTCATTAATGGCGGAAACTTAAAATACAACTAACAAAGCCACTGTACTAAATATTACCCTGGAAGTTCCTGCACACATTAACAGTAATGTTATACAACATCATATTTAATGAAGCTGAAGTGAGGGAAAAAAAAGAAAAGGAAAAGACGATTGAAATACTTTTAAAAAACCTGCAGCTTTAAGTGTATTGTTTGCACCAGAAATAGCAAAAATAATAAATGATAATAGTAACACCCTTTTCGTAATTCTAGTTGGTTTCACCTTCTGGCAATCAATATAAGCTTCAAGCAAACGAGGATAATAAGGGTGAGAAGCGATTTTTGCTTTGATCACGTTTGAAATGTCCACTTCTCCTTGAATTTGAGGGGTGACGTAAGCGGCTTCGGAGATGGCGGAGGCGACAGAGATTAACTCGTCGGATCCAAACGCCGGAACCCGATCGGAAGAACAAAGCCGAGGTTGGTAATCAGAAGGAAAGATCATGTTCTCCGGTAACATCAAGGCGTTGTCAACGTACTGATCTCCCATGGAGTAGAATCCGTATATTTCATCCATGAAAGCTAACGTCTCTCAGAAAATAACTACTAAAATGAGAAAACCTTGAGATTTTTTTTGAAAAAAAAAGGGTTGAAGCTAATGGTTACAGTATGAAGTTCTGGAGTTTTGGGTCAGAATTATTTATCAAGTATTAGTTATTATTAGCTTTATTTTTTATTTAAACTTTACAAAAAAAGCAAAATAAAACTGAAAGATTGAACATGATGGAATTGGAGTGGCAGAAAAGAACTGATAGTGGTGTTGGGAAGATCGTTTTTAGGAGGAAAATAAAAGCAATGACAAATGCTCTGAGGGAGAAGTATCCATATCTGGATCGGGTCGATTTTATGTTGACGCAAATTTTTAATATTCTATTTAAAATATTAAAGATATATATTTAATAGTTAAATTTTTAGGTTAAAGTGCCTGGGAAGTTCCTGTAATTCAGGGATTTGATTAATTTAGTCTTTATATTATTAAATAGAATTAAATAAATTTAAATTATAATAGAATATAAAAAATGTCTTAATAATTATTTGTTTCAATTTTAGTTTAATTCTAAATAAAATATTTTATTTACAAAACAATAAAAATTTTAAAAATATTAACTATGTTAAATAGTAAATAATATTTTGTTAAATAGTAAAAGCTTATTCTAATTTGATCTTATTTGATTCTTTTTAATAGTATAATGGCCAAATTGATTCATTTAATAGTAGAGGGACTAATTTGATCATCTCCTTTTAAGTACATTCACTGTTTGAACCTTGAAAATAACATTGTTGAGAGGGGCAACATCGAACATGGACAGACATGAAGAATACCAAAAAAATATATAAAAAAAGATAAAGGTATTCTCGAATCTTCCATCCAAAATTTCACTGAACACTTTTTTTTAGTTTATAAATTACAAAATTAATACATTTTATGTCAATAAATTACAATTATAAACATTGACCATAAAACGAATATGAAAAATATAAAAAAAAATTAGAATTAAGATAAACTCAATTTAAAGTAAGGTAAGTTACATTGGTAGTCACCTAACTATCAATATTTTTTGTTGGTGACTCAACTATAAACAATAATCCAACTATTCAGTTTTTTTTAATTACCCGTTATTATATGAATAACAGAAAGATGATGTGATAACTTTTAAAATAGACATAACAATAAATTTAGCCATCAATATTTACATATTACCTAATTTTATCATATTTTTACATTAAAATATAATTTTAAGCACAGTTTGTTAATTAGGAAAAAAATATATTTTTTTAAATTCCATTTATTATTAAACAAGACAATCATCAAATACATTACTTTCCTTATACTTCAAATGACTAAGAATTTGATATATTTTATAAATAATTCATTTTTTGTTAACTTGAGCTACCGACCATTGCTGAAGCAAATCAAAGCTAAAAATAAATAATTTTTTAAGTTCTTCGACTTCCAACTAAATTGAATTAATGAAATGAGATTTTTTTTTCAAGCAATTGAATTAGTTATGTAACACCCTTATACCTAACTCAACTACTAAGTCAAATATAGGAATGTCACATTTGAGTGCCAAAGTAGTCTTGGCTAAATTCAATCTTCCAAACCCTTTTTCCGATCATATTTCAAACTTGTTAATGTGTTATTTTCGTATTGCAGCTGTATTAGACCAAACCAGGTAAAATTTTTGATAAAAATTCATTTCAAAACCACATTTGTACAAACAAAAGGCCTAAGTATCGATATTGGAACTAAAGTATCGGTACCTTGGCTTTTTTATCGATACCCCTATGTTGTATCGAAACCGTTTTAAGCTTCAGTGTTTGAAAAATTAAAGAAAATACCCTAAGTACTGATCCATAGGTTAATGTATCAATACTTCCTCTCTAGTATCAAAACTTTACACTTGGTATCAATACCAAAAATGAGATCCGATGTTTTATTTTTAACTAGGGATTATTTACCAAATTGGTCCTTCATATTTTACCTATTTTAGCCCCTATTCAATTGGCAAATTAAACCAAACCAATCCATATACCCCTCATTTCCGAGCATTCTTTAATCACAATTTCAAGTACCAATTCATAAACATATAATTATCTCATATAATTTAAGTAATTATCATGTTTTACAATTAAGTCCCTTTAACACCTCAAATTTAAAACATAATTAGATACATGCCATTTACCAAAATAAAGAAAGGAAACTTTACTCTTTTTCTTGTGCCCATTGATGTGATGAGATGAGATGCCTTCGATCTTCAAAGATCCTTTTCTTCTACTCTTAACCTCGCGTATAAAACACGCTTTAAGTTATTGTTAGCTTAGTAAGTACAACAAGAACTTCAGTTTCATTTAACTATCATAAAACTTATTTATATAGAATCATTCAATGACCTATTGTTATCTTCAATAATTTTATATTTTACCAATCAATTATCACATCTTTCCATCTATTATTATTGATTGACAATTTAGTCCTTTTCAATACATTTAATCTTTTTACCTTTTCACTTAATAAATGCAATATTTTATTTAGAACCTGCATTCACAAATAACTTGTAACTCACCATTTACTTATCATGTCTTTTCATTTGATACTATTATTTATCAAGTACAATTTAATCTCAATTCAATACATTTAATTTACTTACAACTTCATTTTTCAAATACAATATTTCAATCATTAACAAAAGTAATCGTTTACCTTGTATCGGAGGCCCAATAGACTTAATAGAACACATAGGATATACGAAACAAGACGAGACATCGTCGAAGTGGGTAAATAGAGAGTGCGTTAAATTTCCTTAATGGCATGTCATCTATATCCCCAATAGTTCTTATCTTGTCTACTTGAGCATTTATATCAGTATCAATTATATTTTCACATTTTAGAAAAAAAATCAAATACTTTTCATGTATTTCATTTTAGTCCTTGTAACGTTAATTCATAAAATTGTATCTTCCACTTTCATTAATACATGTAACATGTCTCAATATTTAATAATCTTCCATAATTCACTATTAATTATTATCATACATTTCACATGTCACTTTTACATACTTTATAATTTAGTCCTCTCTTTTTCATACTTCATCAAATATACTCATAATATTACTATATCATTTCACATATCAATCTTTTACATATCTCACTTCATGTATACACTTACTTTCAAAATTTACTAGTCTATCAACATTTAAATCTTTTACGATTTAGTCTTTTTTCTCACCTTTAATATTTTCTCTTTATCTGTAACACCCTTTACCCATATCCGACGCTGGGACAGGGTTCGAGGCATTATCAGACTTAAATATAAACACACATACAAAAACGAGCCATAAAATTTCATCCAAATCTAAAACTTTTCAATCACATGCAAATTGTCCCTTATAGGCCTACAGGGCCCAAAACATACATCGGGAGCGGTTCAGAACTAAACTGAGAACTTTCGGTACCTTTTTGACACTTAGAAAATTTTCTTGTTTTGGAGAGTCACACGCCCATGTGGGTAGGCCGTGTGACTACACACGCCCGTGCGGCTTGGGACATGCCTATGTCCTCAGCCCGTGTAACTCTCTGACTATGACGTCATCAGCAAAATAAGGTCACATGGCCACAGCACATGCCCGTGTGCTTAGGCCATGTGGTGAATTAAATTCTCGAATTTAAGTGCAGACTTCACACAGCTTGGGTACACACCCATGCCCTAAGGCCGTGTCCTCCACATGGCTGAGACATACGGTCATGTCTGTGCCTGTGTATTTACTACTAGGTATTCTATTTTGCATTAATTAGGGTGCAGGGGACACACGGCCGAACCATACGCCCATAGGGCAGACCGTGTGTCACACATGGCCTAGACATATGCCCGCGTGTTTAATTGTGTGGACAAATCTTAGGCTATCTTCATGGCATGCGACATAGCACATTGGGTTACTTAAGCATTCATTTCCATGGTTAGATTATATCTATAATGTCTCATAATATATACTTAACCTATCATGCCTTCTTATAGCATTCCACACCAATTTCATATTTATTCACCCTTATAATTCTTCTTTCAATCTGCTCAATGCTACCACGTTTATTGTCTTACATATTAATCATATTCCATACATTAAATATACATGCCATCCATCACTCTCATTAACATAAACAACCACAAGCCTCATCAAACACATACCTTTAGCATATAAACCACATCACGTATAACCACATTCATCAAACAACCACATCAAGCATAAACACATTCGCATGCATGCATAACTAATTGGTGTTACAACCCAATTAATCAATATAAGCCACCTCTCATGGCCATATACGAAATGAATCATAACATCATCATGAGCCAACACATTTGGCTAATCAATATGACACATAACCAAAAAGACCAAGTCCCTATACATGCCATATTCAAAATATTGAATCTAACTATACCAAATTTTCCAATTGATAGTGTGATCAAAAACTCCAACATCCTCCGATCCTCGAGCTAGCTTGGCGACACTATAAAAAAAAAACAAAGGAGAGGGGGTAAGCTTTAAAGCTTAGTAAGTTCACATGCAAATAATAAGCAACATAAATCATACAATTAACATAAGGAAAAGTTTCATAAATGTCGTCAAGTCTCATAAGCATAACTTTCTCATATGCATTCTTACTGCATGTTCATAGCATACCGATATATTTAATCATGAGTTTATGTACGTACCTGTACCAACTTGTACATAATACTTACTTTCTCGTCTTTGACGTATTCATTAAGATTACCCATAGAACTTCTCTTTGAACTACTCGTTGAACACTCGGAATACTATTGGATACATCAAAAACTCGCACATAAGTGCCCTTTATGTAGCCATTGCTACTTCATATCATATATCACATGTTGCTCGCTTCCGAGCTACTCACGAGTCTGCTCACACAAGCTATCAGTCAGGATGTAGCTACACGGGCTGCTCACACAAGCTATCGGGTATCCGCAACACATGCCGGACTACCCAGCCACAGGTAAACATACAAGACCAGTACCCAAAACGCCAAAACATGTGTCACATATATCATGAACTCATACCGCAACTCACAAGTTCAGATCACATAATTCCTAGTGACATGTCACTTGTATCCTAAACTATTCCTAAGGTTTAAACGGGTTTCTTCGATACCACATTTCTGTCGAGCTTGCTCGTAATGTCAATTTCAATACCATAGCACCAATCACATACTCATGGAATAATCAAAGCATAATTCATAATAAAATTTAAGCATTAACACATGGTATAACATCACATTAATTAAATATATACTTACCATACATGTAATATTAAAGCATTTAAAGTATGGTACATGTTGCATAGTTTGTAAATGAACTTACCTCGGTACAAAATGATAGAAACGAGCCTAATCCTCGTAAACTTTGATTTTCCCCCGATCAAGACCCGAATAACATTTTTCTTGATCTATAATGCCAAATTTAACTTATTTAATGCATACATTATTCAAATCGACCCATAACACATGCTTTGGTAAAATTACCCTTTTACCCCTAACTTTTCACTTATTTACACTTTAGTCCTTAGGCTCGTAAAATGAAATACTTGCATTTTCTTGGTTACCCAAGCCTAGCCAATTCATATTCTAACTCATATCAACCCACATTTCTCATTAAATTACATTTCTACTACCCATTTCTACATCTTTTACAAATAAGTCCCTTTAGGTGTTTTCACTAAAAATTACTTAGTAAAAGATGTTTATCACTCATCAAACATTCATATTCCTCTATTAAACATCAAAATACATGCATGTCACACATGGGTAAGTTTTTGAACATGAACCCTAGCTTAAAATAATGGTAGAAATAGCTAGATCGGTTGATGACAACTTCAAAAATGTAAAGAACATTAAAAACAGGGCTTGGGAGCACTTACAATCAAGTTTGAAATGTTGAAAACCCTAGCTATGGAGACTCCCTAAATTTTGGCACCCTTAGAGAAGATGGACATAATTTTTTCTTGATTTTTCCCTTTTTATTCTTTTATTAACCAAATGACCAAAATGCCCTTAAAGTCTTTCTTTCTAATTTTTCCTATTCATGCCCATTTTTATCCAAAATTTTAGAACTTGGTCAAATTGCTATTTAAGGACCTCTAATTAATAATCCTATGCAATTTCATTCTTGAAGCTTCTAGAACAAAAGTTTTACAACTTATTCAATTTAGTCCCTAAAGTCAAATTGAACACCTTAGGCATAGAAATTTTCATGAAAATTTCACACAATCATGCAATCATATCATGGATCATCAAATAATCATAAAATATTTATTTCTATTTTGGATTTGTGGTCTCAAAACCACTGTTCTGACTAGACCCTAATTCGGGATGTTACATTATCATATATTTAATATATGAATCCACATAATCACTATCTTATTTTTAAATCAATATCGTATATTTTTATTTATTTTTATACATGTAAACTTATGTTTAATATCATGTAAAGAATTTTTATCATCTAATTAGATTCAATAATTAACAATTTAATAAAAACAAGTAAGATTCTAGTTTTACTTACAATTCAAAACTTGAAATCAAGTTTCTTCTTCTTCTACCTTTGGACACCCTATTGCTTTATTTCTCCACTAGTCTCTTACTTTCCTTTACTTTTTCTTCATTTTCCATATCAATTAATATGATTTTTACACATTAAATCACATTCACATATCCTAATTCATGTTTTTCATCAAAAGTAACATGTATTTCAAGAAAAGTTTATAATTCTTAACTTAATTGCTTATATTATCCACTAATCCTTATTTTCTATCTCCTCTAAAACATTCATGGATGCATTTCTTATGAAATTAATTTGGCTACCACTCTTCTCTATTGAATTCACTTACTGATCATGAAAGGAATTTGAGGGATTAAGCTTAATTGGCTTGGTAATGGTGGAAAGACCTATCTGTAAAGAAAACAAAAGATGAAAATAATGGAAAATAGGAGTGACGTGAATGGCTTAAAAAGATGAATGATTTTTCTCCTTCTTTCTCCAATTTTCTACACATTTCTACATAAATATCCATTTTTCTCCTGGTAGCTAAGCATGCCAACCATTTATAAATTAAACAAAAAGTGGTCAACCTTTAAGACCCAAAATTCATCATGATACAAAAGCCTTTAAGTTCTTTTACTCTATTTCTTCCTTCAATCCACCAGTACAGAGAGGTAAAAAAGCTTACTAGTTCTTGAATTTCTCTACTACCAGACTTCAATTCACACGATTGCAACTATATGCAGAGTTTCCTTCAGCTGCATTCTTTTATTCTTCAAGATGATTGGAGAAGATGATGCTATGAAGGGGAAAAAGATTCGTAAATAGAATTGAGAAAATTATGCCTTTGCTCACACATATATATACTCCTTAGGCAAAGTCCTCACTGGCATTCCCAACCATCCATTCTTAATCATGTTGCCTCCAACTAAGGAACTATTCGGTTCCAATCTAATTAAACTGGAATTGGAATTAAACTAATCACAATTTAGCCACTAAATTTTTCGAATGTCCTAACAAGGTTCGACAATTTACTAGTCTTTTTAATTTAATCATACATTTCCCTAATTGTAGGTCAATAACGGTAACTGGGTGTTACACTATGTATAGATTACCGATAATTAAATAAAGTGACTCATATCAATGATTTGATTGATCAGCTGAAAAGAACAACTATATTTTAAAAAATTTATCTCCGATTGAATTATTATCAGCTCAAAGACGAACTAGATGTGCTAAAAATCACTTTTCAAACTCGATACAGATAATATGAGTTTCTGGTAATGCCGTTTGGGCTTACTAATACTCTAGCCGCTTTTATAGATTTGATTAACAGAATTTTCCAGTCATATCTGGATTAATTTGTGGTTGTATTTATTGATGACATACTGATTTATTCGAAATATGAAAATGATCATGATCGATATTTGAGGACTGTATTGCAGACTTTACGAGAAAAGCAATTATATGCAAAATTCAACAAATGTGAATTCTAGCTACAAGAAGTGTGATTTTTGGGCCACGTAATACGGTTGAAGGTATCTGAGTTGATCTGAATAAAATATCAACAATTATGAACTAGAAACCTCTAAAGAATATCATAGAAGTGCAAAGTTTTTTGGGATTAGCTAGATATTATCGATGGTTTGTTAAAGGATTCTCGATGATAGCCCTTTCATTAATAAAATTGTTACAAAAAAATGTCACATTTGTTTGGTCGAAAAAATGCCAATAGAGTTTTGAACAGTTGAAAGCAATGTTATTAGAAGCTTCGTTTTTACTCTACCTAAATCTGGGAAAGAATTACTAGTGTTCAACGATGTTTCACTTAACGATCTGGATTATGTATTGATGCAAGAAGGAAAAATGATTGCTTATTCTTCTCGACAACTTAAGCCACACGAGAAGAACTACCCCACACATGATTTAGAATCGGCTACAATTGTGTTTGCTCTAAAAATTGGGAGAAATTACTTGTACAGGGATAAGTGCCATGTTTTCACTAATCATAAAAGTCTTCAATACTTGCCCACGTAGAAAGTATTAAATTTGAGATCATACAAGTGGCTCAAATTGCTTAGATATTATGATTTGACCATTGACTATCATTTGAGTAAAGCTAATATTGTAGTTGATGCCCTTATTCAAAAGTCTCTATTTGCTTTAAAGGCAATGAATGCTTGTTGGACTTTGGAGTGAGACGATTCTATTTTAGCCGAGCTGAGGGCTAAGCCTATATTTCTTCAAAAAAATCTAAGAATTGTAGAAAGATGGTTCTGAATTACAAGCAAAACAAAAACTTTGTAACAACCCAATTTTAGTGAAATTAGAATAGTGGTTTTGAGACCATAAATCCGATCCAAAAATAAAGTTTATTTTTATTTTATTATCATGTGAAAATTTTGATACGAAAATTTTATCGATTAAGTGGTTAATTACAAGAAGGACTAAATCGCATAAAATGTGAAAGTTGAATTCTAGTAGTTATAAGGATTAAATAGCTATGGAATTCAAAACTAGAGGTCCTTATATGGTAATTATAACATTAAAGAAAAGTATGTAGATTTTTGGTGACTCATCCATGGAAAAATTAGAAATGAGTAGGGACTAAATTGGAAATCATAAAAATTAAAAAATGATAATTAATTAAAAAGAAATTATCATCTTATTTTCATGTCTTCTTCCCCAAAATTTCTATGGAAACCCTAGAAGGGCGGGAGAAAACTTTCCAAGCTTAAAAAGATATGAAATCAAGTCTTGTTTTTAGTAATTTTTATATTCTTAGAATCGGGATAGTCTAATCTATCTATTTGGAGGATTAATTTGAAAAGTTATCAAGGTATGAAATTTGGGTCATGGATGAATATGCTGAAAATTAGAAATTTATGGTAGAAAATGGAAGGTTGTTGATAGATAAACAACTTTTACAAAGTGATTTTTGATGAAAACATGATTTAGGGACTAAAATGTAAAGTTGTGAAATTTGATGAAAAATTTTGAATTTTTATGAGTACATGTGCTGTAAATTTTATAATGAGATTTTGGTTAGGCTTGGAATAGGGAGTAAATTGCATAAGTTTCATTTTTCGAGCCTAGGGACGGAATTGGAATTTATTGAAAAGTTAGTGGAAAAATGATAATTTTGCCTAGGACATAAATTGAGTCCAAATGAGTATGAAATATGAGAAATTGATGATTAAAACTATTTATATAGATCCGAACAACATAAATTCGAGTTTAGATCGAGAAAAAGAAAAGGTTTCAGATTAGTAGATTACTTATGCGAACAAGTGTCGAGGTAAGTTTGTGTAACTTAATCGAGCATGTAATTATGTTAATCGAATGTTGTGTTTGTATGTAATGTGACTTATATTGAAATTCATTACTTGAATGCTATAATGGAAAATTTAATACATGCTTGAAATGGTGAAAAAGGGTTGAGTCCCGATTGAATATTGAATTCCAATGAATATATGTGCTTTCCCGAAATGGATGAGGTCCTGCATTTGTTGCGGACGAGATTTAGCTCGGATGAGTAATCCTATTGACCTCATTATAGAAAGGATTTAGCCCAGATGGGTAATCCTTGTAACACCCTTTACCCGTATCCGTCGCCGGAGAGGTAAGGATTATTACCAAACAAACACTGATCTCATTCAATCATATTATAGTAATTCCCGAGGGCATATTTAAGAAAGCAAAATTCGTTTATACTAAGTGCAAAGAAGTCATCACAATTTAATAAATACATTAAATCATTCCTAAATTTCATTCACATTAAAACATTTCAAGTATTAATCACTTATCATCCACACATGCATAAGAATTATGAAAAACACATATGGTAACTTAACAAGCCATTTTCGCATGGCTAAACACACATATATATACAAAAGATACTAAATTAACATCCAAAGTCAATCCTATACATGCCATTATCAAAATTTCAACTAAAAGTGTACCAAAAGGCTTAGATAGTGTAGACGACTTCGACTTGACACTCCCGAATCCGATAGCTGACGAACAAATCTATAAAACAGAGAATTAAAGCAACAGAATAAGCATTTTGATGCTTAGTAAGTTTTAAGTAATGAAATCATTTACAACTACAGCATAGCTTTCATGCGACTAAATGAATAATTGCATATACGCATATCCCCAAGATCATACTTACTTCACGCTTCAACCATTATATTCATACACTCAGGATCAAACCTAATTAAAAGCGGGAAGCTTGCTAATCAATTGAACGAATATTGTTTATAAGGAATCAACTTTTCCAATGCATATACGAAACAACCTTATCGTTTGGATTTATAAGCGTATTAATTGAAGTTATTACAGCAAGATCGCTCATTTCCAAACCCAAGTACCTTCGGGATTTAGCCCGGATATAGCAACTAGCACAAATGCCTTCGGAATTTAGCTCGGATATAGCAACTAGCACAAATGCCTTCGGGATTTAGCCCGGATATAGCAACTAGCACAAATGCCTTCGGGACTTAACCCGGATATAGCAACTAGCACAAATGCCTTCGGGATTTAGCCCGGATATAGCAACTAGCACAAATGCCTTCGGGATTTAGCCCGGATATAGCAGCTAGCACAAATGCCTTCGGATATTAGTTCGGTTATCATCCGAATAATCATGCACATATATCAATATATCATAACACATCTGTATTTCATTTTCATTACAAGAACTCAAGCACAAGACACTTATCAACCATTTCCAATTTTCGGCTCAATAGCCACATACAAAGAGCATGACTTCGATTTGCTTTATAACATGATCTCTATACACATTCGGCTACCAGTCATAAGTATAAACTAATTACCTCGATACTTAATTCAAGTAGAATCATTATATCACCGTTTATTTGTTATGCTTATATGTCGTGATTTAATCAAATCATAAACTAAGTTCCATTACTCAAAGACTTACCTCAGATGTTGTCGAACGATTTCAACGGCTATTCGATCACTTTTTCCTTTCCCCTATCCAACTTTGATCCTCTAAGCTCTTGAGCTAAATCAAACAATTTACTTCCCAATCAAACATAGTCATACGGCATCCATATACATTTTAAAACCAATTCATTTGAATTAATTGCCCACTTAAGTCTATCACCATTTCGTTTTCAAATTTGTATATTTGGTAAGTCGCATTAAACAATTATACATATAGCTTTAATATATTTTATACTAGCCGAAATGTACCATCAAGATATACTTTACTCAAATAATTTACCTTGGCCGAATATTCAAGATCAAATATAATACCACAATAACCCAATATTCCAACTCAATAAATCAACACATATGACTGAATTTACGAATTCAATATAACCTCACGTGTATCGAATGTATATAAATATAAGTTCAGTATAAACTCACATGTAACTAAATACACATGTTCAATATAAATTCACATGAAATCGAATACTCAAGTTTGATATAAGCTTACTTGTATTTACCTATTTGGCCGAACATGTACAATGTTTTGTAGCTTAATAATTATAATATAACATCATGTATTTATAATATTTATGCAGCCAATTATCCATGGTCATACGCACACACAATCAAAAATAAATACCAAAATTTTTTTATAACCTTTATGCCCTAAGCCGAATACACTTGCCATGTTCACCTACATTTTTCAACAATTTCTTCTTTAATCAAACGCATATTCGACTAGAACAATGAAAATTTTCAGAATTTTTTTTTATCACCTAATCTATTATAACACATTTAAGCATTCTTTTCATTTTATTAACTCAAACCACATACATTACTCAAGTACAACAATTTCATATTCGGCATTAGCATCAAACATAATAGCCGATTCTTCCCACTTTGAATCTATGCATCTATTTGATCATAGTTTGTTCAAGCACTCATACAACAAGATTCATCCAATTTAACAAGAAACAAAAACCTTATTTCTCCATAGCTACTATGGCCGAAAGTTCTAGACATCTCAATACCGAAATTTCTAACATGGGTTACCTTAAGAACT
This sequence comes from Gossypium longicalyx, assembly GCA_025698465.1. Lineage (NCBI taxonomy): Eukaryota > Viridiplantae > Streptophyta > Magnoliopsida > Malvales > Malvaceae > Gossypium > Gossypium longicalyx. The sequence goes on along the minus strand of CM046999.1, from coordinate 30,633,373 downwards.
TGGTGATTAGTTCAAATTTATCTAACATTTCAAAAATTTACATGAATTTCATACCTTAATGAAGACCTAAATGACCGAATGGCTCCTTTCTCCCCAACTCTTCTTCTCTTTCGGTTTTTTTGAATGAACAAGGTGAATACTTTGTTGTTTTCACCCACTTACTATTTTATTTCTTTATTTTATTACATTCATTCATGATAATATGGCATTTAACTAAATAAAGCTAATAAAAATTATCATATTTTATAATATAATAGTAACATGGCCGGCCACTAACTAGAAATGGGTAAATTAACATGCAAAACCATTCCTTTAAACACATGCATTATTAAACCATTAAAAATTAACCAATCACATTTCAAAAGTATCACATATAAGTCCCATTGAATAAATTCACATGCAAATGACCAAATCTAAGCTTGAAACTTTCACACTTGTATTTACTCACTTCATAAACATGAAATATAACTTATAATTATTTTTATAGCTCGGTTTTGTGGTCCCGAAACCACTTTCTGACTAGGGTCAAATTAGGGATGTCACAATCCTGGTATAATACCTCTCGAGTATACGTTATGATTAGGGTTTAGCCTAGAATAGTGGTCATAATTGAGCTCTTTTGAGCATACGTTATATAAAAGATTTAGCCTGGACTGGTAATCCTGTTATACGGTATGTGGCTCGAGAGTGTGTTCCTTGATTAAGTGCCCTAATGGGTACCTTTGAATAAGAAATTGACGGATTATTGAATCGTACACCTCGAGTGTACTACTTTAGCATCCATCGGAATTTCAATAATTCAACGGACATAAAACTCTTGACATGGTATGAGAATTATGAGTTGACATGATAATGACTTGAAAGAATATTGCATGATGAGCTCATCTATGTTTGCTTTATTGATATGGAGATTTTGGTGACTAACATGTTTGATTGAATGCATGTGTTTAGGTAATTTTGCTAATGGATGGAAAACATGATACTGTATGCTTAGATTTAATAAATGGGATTGGTAAGTTTAGTTTTTGTTATACGAACTTACTAAGCATGTAATGCTTACTCAGTTTTATTTTCCCTATTTTATAGTGCTTGGAAGCTCGCGAAGGTTAGAGATCATTGGAGTATCGTCACACTGTCAACTAGCTTATTTTGGGTATACTTAGTAAAATCATTTTGGTATAATGACATGTATAGGACAACTTGACCATTAGTGGCTTGATAATGATGCTTGTAATCTAGCCATTGGAATGGCTAGTAATGGTTGTTTTGATATACTTGTAATGTCATGCTATGATAGCTAAATATATGTTAAGTAGTTGATCAAATTATGTCTAACACATGGAATGAACCAAGGTAAGATTTTAAGCATGTACGCATGTAATGGTATACCATGATGAATGATAGAATTTGTTTAATTTGAATGCTTGGAATGGTTGGTATTTGATATGTGCTTCAAGTGCAAGTCATGGGTGTGATTTTGGGTGAGAAATGAAGCTAGAAATGGCTTTATTTTGTCCACACAGGTAGACACACGGGCGTGTGCCTAGACCGTGTGTGATACACGATCGAGTACATGGGTGTGTAGTTAGGCCGTGTGTCCCTTGCACCTTAATGTTGAGAAACAGAATGGTCAGAATTGAGCACACGGGCAGAGACACAGCCATGTGTCTTGGCCGTGTGAAACCTGTACTTAATTTTGAAATGAATTAATTAACCACACGGCCTAGTACACGGGCATGTGGCATGGCCGTGTGCACAATACAGAGAGTTACACGAGGTCGAACACAACTTGTAGCACGGGCGTGTCCCTCAGACCACATGGGCGTGTGAGCCTTGCACATTGGAAAATTTTTGAAATTTCTCAAAAAATTCTTAGAGGTCTCGATTCAGTCCTGACTCGACTCTAATGCTCGTGTTAGGCCTCGAGGGTCCATTTAAGGGACAATATGAATAATCTCAGTATATGAAGAGTAATTTACGTGAATTATCTGAAAAATGTTCTGAAAGTTTTGGTAATGCTCCGTAACCCTGTTTTGATAATGGATACAGGTTAATGGGTGTTACAAACTTGTTGAAAACACTCAGACTTTTGGGTTCAGTGTTGAAGATAACGATAATTTATATTTTCAGAATCATTTGTGTGTACCGAAGAATTCAATGTTGAAACAAGACATTCTGCATAAAGCTCAAAATTGTAACGCCCAATTTTTGGGTTTTCTGTGTTTTTTAAAATTTGGGTGTGTTTTGGTTGGTTAATATATATATTTTAGTAGGTTAGTGGGCCTTTGGAAGGCCCAAACTTAAGTTAAATCCGTGGTAGTCTTCGGAATTTTGATTTTAAGAACAAGTGATGCATTTGGCGTTTGGGCTTTTAAGAGTAAAGGGGTAAAAGATGACACAAAAAGGAGTGTGGTGTAGTGGCAAGGTAGCGCCACTTAGGGGATAAGGAAGTGACGCCATAGAGGAAGCAAGGGGTCTAAGGTTCAAGTCTTGGCTCTTGCAATTTATTTTGGTTTTTCTTTTCAATAAATCTGGAAGCAAGTAGGTGCGCTTTAAATTTTAATGTGTTGGACTTATGACACAAATGAGTTGATGGCCTAGTGGTGGTGGCGTGATTTGGCATGTGAGAGGACTACCGATTTACCCTTGGAGGGTAAAATGACTATTTTGCCCCTCGTGCGTAAATGACTAACTTGTGTGATGATTGGGTTAGTTGACGTGGATTTATGGTAGTTATCGTTAATTCATAAGTCTAATGTGTTAGTGATCGATCGTAGGATTATCGCGTGGGAGATATCGTCATCAATCGTCATCAACCAGGTGTGTAAACGACACCCTTCCTTAGACTGAATCGGTAAAAGCCGAAATACCAGAACGTTGGTATTTTGTGAACTCGCGATCGTGCGAGCGCTCGTGAGACAGTTGTTAATGAATATGGTGCATTTGGATGATTAGAGTGCAGAGTGTGCATTTTCGTGCATAACGGTATATTTGGGCTTAATGGGCCGCGGGTCAATGGGCCATGAGCCCACTTTGGTAAAAAGACGAGGTAAGTACTTCTGATTACTTGGTAAACGTTAGAATGAGCATGAAACCCTAGCAATAGGTAATAATTACTGAAATACCCTTATACATGAAAAATTACGATTTTACCCCTAGGGATATTTTATTTTATCTGAAAAGTATGATGTTCTGCTTTACGTATGTATGCCATGACATATTATTCAGTTGCATGAGAAATAGGTTTATATTGATGGAGGAAGCGTTACGCGACCTCGCTGCAATCGGTGGCTTCGCCACATATATAAACATATATATACTGCTTCGGTGGCCTCGCCACAATATCATATCTGGTGACTTCGTCACAATATCCGCGACCTCGCTGCAATTTCTCGTGGTGTGTAGCGGTTGGGTGGGTCGAGTAGTCTCCCCATGGTGTAAGGCTAGTGCGGGGTGTTATTGATGGCTCAGGTTGGGATTTACTGCATTCATGATATATTTGTTCTCAGATATCGCTATGGGCCTATGAGTTTCATTCGATTTTTGTGACTAGGCCAAGGCCCAGATAAGTCTGACTCTGAGGTTTGATCTGGTTTGGGCTATGGTTGGGTTATGTTACACACTGAGTTTACCAAACTCACCCTTTATTTTCATCTCTGCAGGAAATCCCCAACCATAGTGGGCTTGGAGTTGTGAGGGATTCGGAGTGGCCACATCGTCTGCAAAGTTGGTTTTTTTTAAGTTAGTTTATTTTTTATTATTTTTATATTCTGATTTAATTTTGGGTTTTAAGTTGTAATAAGGCCGCTATATAAATTTCTCTTTCCGCTATGGTTTTTATTTTCTGATTATATTTATACTATGTCGAAACTGCTAGTGTTAGGCTGCGCGGGTTTTCAAAATTAATGAACATTTTCAAGACTCAACAAGCACGACAAATGGATAGCGTAAAGATTGTTAAACCGGCTTTTCATTTAATTGCTGTTTTTACAAAGACCACCCTAATCACTTAAACCAACGAATGCATACTAAGTCGTAAGTCCATGTGACTCGTTAGATCTAGCTATAACGTCTGGGCCGGGTCTGGGGTGTTACAAAAATAATGCATATACAATACATCCACACAACAATAGGATGTATAATAACTTGAAACCGTTGTACTAGTGGCTGGGAATGCAAAGAGAGATCTTTGATTTGTGGCAAAATACTTGGTTTGTCAACAAGTTAAAGCTAAACATCAGGTCCTATTGGGTGTATTACAACCTATATTGATTCCAGAATAGAAATAGGAGTGAGTCACTATAGATTTGATATCGGCATTATTGTTAATGTCAATAAAGAAAGATGTAATTTGGGTAATAGTTGAAAAGTTGACCAAATCAACACACTTTATTCTTTTGAGGTATCACCCTACAGGACCTTACCGCTGTTGCGGCGTCACCCCATAGAGCCTACTGATCGCCGTCGTGGTGTTGCTCTATGGAACCTGATAACTGTCATCATGCTGGGGTCCTGAAGGACATATTTCACATTTCACCTTATTGTTTGAACACCGAAGTGTCCCCTCCGCAAGGCTCAGAGCTTCGCACATCACATTTTGCTCCCAACAACCTCAGATGGTAGAACCTTAACAAAATTCCAATTTCTCTATTCCTTCGTCTATTGCTCCATTATGCCATTCCTAAACTTGATGTTCGAACACCACAGTGTCCTCTCCGCAAGGCTCGAAGATTCACTAGTTACAGTTTACACTTAGCAGCACTGTATGTCGATATCTAACAAAAATCACCCCTCTTTTCCCTAATCCTGACTTTGTTTATCCGGTCGATGAGTCCTTCCCATACCATGCATACAATAATCATGCATACCATACATATTATCGCTATAAGTACAACATGCCAGATAACCATTCAACAACTATTTATTATTAAACAATCAACACATAACTGACAAGATCACACAACAATGTCTATCAGTCAGAAGGTAGGGTGCAAAAACTCACCTTGTTTCCTTATCCTTATCAATTTAGCTTGTTCGAACACTAGAGCCTTCTTTGTCCTGGTAGCTAAGCATGTCAACCATTTATCAATTAAACTAAAAGTGGTCAACCCTTAAGACCCATAATTCATCATGATACAAAAGCCTTTAAGTGCTCTGACCTTCTATAATTTAGTGTAGCACAGTAAACTAGTTTTTGCACTAAAGGAGCTTAAATAAAAGTACTTTTATTATATTTTAGTTTAAATTCAATAAAAAGTGTATTTTGAGTCTTTTATTGACCTTATAGGCTGAATGAGGCCTAAAGGCGAGCTAATGTATTTAGTGAGTGTACAGGAGACCACACAAGGGCATAGGAACTCAATATTGGTCGTTGTGTTACAACACAGATAATTCGAGGTCATAACATAGGGAGCAGAATGCAAGATTTACCATACTGCCGTTGGTGTCGCGACATAGCCATGGGATGTCGTGACACACCCCTAAAGCTACCCTAAACCTAAGCATATTGCCTTCATTGTTGCAACACAGACACTAGGGTGTCGCGACATCAGTCTTATATGGAAAATACTTACAAGCTAGGGGCGTTTTGGTCCGCACAATCAATAGTTAAACATGAGAGCATAGCTGACCTAGGGTTGAGGATGACGACAACCCTAACTCTATATGTAACACCCTTAACTCGTATTCGTCGCCGAAATAAGGTTACGGAGTATTATCAAAGTTTACATTTCAAGACAAACACAAAAATTTTAAATATTTTAATTCATATCATTAATCATAGCAAAACCAAACACTAACACCTTGAATGGTCTAATTACCATTTAAGTCCCTTTTCTTTTATTCAATTAACCATTTAATCACTCAAATCAAATAGTGATTAAACTTCACATATTTTACAATTTAGTCCTTTTTAATTAATTAACCATCGAAACATTAAAATTTTTCAACGAAACTTTAATATCACTTTAATGACACTCCGTAAATATTTATAAAAATATTTACAGCTCGGTTTATAGAAACAAGGTCCCGGTACCTCATTTTTTAAAACCACTTGACATTAGGGTCATACCACTTGAATTTAATAAATCATTTATATAACATAAATTGTCACATAAAAAACCTTTTAAAAACCATATTTTACTCGTAAATATTAAATATAATATTTACGAACTTACTCGTCAAATTTGGTGGCCCCAAAACTACTATTCTGACACAATTGCAAAACGGGTTGTTACAACTCTCCCCCTTACAATAATTTTGTCCTCGAAATTTTTGACATGATAAAAGCCATCAAGTTGAGTCTTTCTGTCATCTTCTTAATGGCAACCCACAGATAAATCATTTATAATTTACCTTGATTCAAAACTCACATCAGAACTCATAATAAGACTTGATACTATATCTGAACTTAACTAAGCAACTATGATATTCTCTAGTCATCACTTTATCATTAGTAGTATATCTACTGAGAAATTCACAGGGGACGTATAATTGAGAAACCCAGATTATCAAACTCTGACAGATGCTTCTGACATGTTTGCATCTGTAACTTTCAACCGATATTTGTTCCCCTTACATAGAAAGCGTCAAGTAATATCATTTACCACAAGCGTGATAACTTCAACTATTAGGATGACTTTAACCCATAATAACATTTCCCGATTAGAATTGATCTAATAGATATATTTTTGTATCATGTCTTCTAAAATATGAATCCATCATTCTGACCATTTGTCTATTTACCCGTGAATGCACAAAATTTATTCCTAGACTGAGGATGAACTCAAATGCGTATAACTCAATTAATTTTTCAAATGAATAACCCACTCTAATTAAAACAACTGAGTTGGTCTTATCTATCAGATAATAACTTTTCCGAATAATACTTTCTTTTTGTTGTCAAGACAGCCCAAGCATACAATCTATCATAATTCACTTAGAATACCAATCAAAGATTTCTACAAACTGCATTAACTCAAACGAAACATAACATCTCATTTTAAATCGTTGACATAAATCGAGATTACCTAAGGGATGGGAACCAATATACAAGTTTAAGCTCGATCTTCCACCTTCTATACTTTTGCCGATGCCTACCCTTTCATGAAAGCTAGAAAGGGATATATAATAAAGCTATCTCAATTATTAACATCAAAGCTTTGAACCATACTGGAGCCACAATCATCAAATAGATTAAAACCATAGTGCTATAATAAGACCGACTTTTCAACCATATAATTAGAATAATATCTCAACATCAATAGTGTACTCTGAAATAAAAGAGGAAAATCGAATGTAGTTTTAGTAACAACCAGTACAAGAACACAACCTCTAAAAACCTAAGATCTGTATAATCGTGCTTTCATGATCGAACTAAGAATTATAGACGTAATGGATATAATTACCTTCGGCCAATGAATATCCTTTACAGATGGACCATGTTTGATAGATAAGATTAGACCATAAGAATGAAAAGAAAATCGAGATAATGAAATCCAAGATGTGAAGCTATACTGAATTTCCTAGAACACAACCCATATTGAATGATAAAGATATTGATGATACCCCAGAGAAAATCTAGAAGAAGAATATCGTTCATACGTACTGGAAATAGTTGTGATGGAGACAACCTAAATTGCATATATATATAATTTAGAGCAACAACCAGCAGGAACAAAATAATAGCATCATATGAGTTTTATCGTCGAATCTTCTACCGAACATAATAAAATATAATGCCAAAGAAAGATAGAGCAATGCCGATCATAAATCAACCAGATTAACAATACTTCCGTCTAACATTACGGTTAGCTAACATTCTCTTATGATAAGAATCGCATCTGAAAATGAACAATTGCATATAGCTTTGAGGATAAAAGAACATATAGGATATCCAGAAGAGATAGTCGTAAGCTACTCGACTATAACCACTGTATTCAGATATCTTTGCAATTCAAACACTATTCCACTAACTACTATAGTCATCAATAATTCCATATTGTCTTATTTACTAAAGAAATCAATTCAGAAAAAATTCCAACTAACCCGTTCTTTGAATACCTGAATAAGTTAATTACTTGTGAATAACTTCTTTCTTAATAGCGACATTGCATATCTCGAGTGATCTTCAGAAAAATCTTATGTCTCTTTTAGAACCGTTTTTACTTGCTAACCCATGCTCAGCTTTGATCGTATTATTAGTCATTCAGCCACTGAACTCTTCAGTTTCACATTTGTGAGCTTACTCAATATAAATCTTATGAATTCCATTGTATAAGACTGTACAGTTGAGGGGGTGAAGTCGTAAAGCCTCTTAATTTGACTCTCAAATAAATACTCATAACATAAAATTTCATCATTAGCATACATTATAAAAATTTATTCATACCTTTATGAGTTTCTACTCATCCTTAGAAACATTTTTACTCAGATACTTGGGTATTGCATTTAGCATTATCAGTATTAGCTCAGTTGGAAAACATCTCTGTCTAATTTTGAAACAAATCTCATCAGAGTCGGGAGATATCACACTATCACAAGTTATATAATGGCATGTATTTCTAGACTTCACACATGCTGGGTTTTAGGTTTATTTTAGTTCTTATTATTTGTGTTATTCGTAGAAGTTGATTTGTATATTCAAACCAACTCTTGTGGATTCTGCGTTTACATCAATCAATGAAATTTAGGATTATCTAAACCTTACTTTTGATTTATTCTTTATGCATATATTATTTTTCAAGTTTATTGTGTTTATGAGATCCATGAGGAACTAATCCTCTTACGAAGGATTAACGAGTGAAGGTGTGATTAACTTATTACTATGTAAGATTTTCTTAACGGATCAGCTGTTTGGGAGAGAAAGAATTGAAACCCTATGCTTGACGACCCTCGGAAGTCATTTAGGTAGGAATTAACCCAAAATTAGTATGGCCTATCCGTGAACACCTTAGCCCCAAACTGGTATAGACTATGAGGTTGAGAGATAAGTAGTTCTTTCTGACTCATTAGTTTAGTGGAAGATCGAGAGATCTTGCTAGGTTAATGACTAGTTGATTCAATAGAAACCCAAAAATAGGAATTAGTTATGATCACAAAAGTGAGCTAATCACCCATAGCTAGATTTGATAAAGTTTATAAATTAGTTTTCTGAAATTCTTTTTATTTTTGTTATTTTGATTCTTTATTTATAAAACCTGTAACAGCCTATTTTTAGACAAATTGGAATAGTGGTTTTAGGACCACAAATCTGAAGTCATAATATTTATTTTATTATTATTTTAATGTTTACATCATGATTGAATGATTGTATGAAAGTTTCGTTAAGAAATTTTATTGTTTAGTTGGTCAATTTGATAAAAATGACTAAATCATGTAAAGTGTAAAAGTAGTGTTCTAATAGCTAAAGGTGTCAAATAGCTATGGAACTTTAAAGTGAAGGTCCTTATGTAGTAAATATCCCAAAAACATGTTAGTAGATGATAGTGGCTTGGTAATTTTGAAATTTGTAAGGTTTTTAAAGGTTAATTTTGGTAATTGTTAATTAAAGATAAAATAAATAAAACAAATACAAATTTTGGTGCTTTCATCTTCATCTAGCCGACACTAAGGAAGAAAAACACCATTTTTATTCTTTTGAAGGTTCGACCATGGTATATTGAGCATGTAAGTGATTTTTAACTTGGTTTTTAATGATTTCTATGTTTTTGAGATCGTTGCTTCGTATTCTAACTAGCCTGTACCTAAAATTTCAAAACTGTTAAAGATTTATCATGTTGCCATTGTTGAATGCTTGAGTAAATTGATGATTTAAGATAGATTTGGAAGGTTTAATGTTAGATTAATAACTTTTGTAAAGTGATTTTTGACAGAAATGTCGAAAAGGGATTTAATTAAGAAAATGTGAAATGTGGTGGTTAAAAGTGTGAATAAATTGAAAATATGGGCTGCTAGTAACATATATTAAATTTGGCTAAGCATCGGTTCGTACTAAATTGCATGAATTTGCAAATTTAAGAAATAAGGACTAAATTGTAAAAAAGTGAAAGTTTGGGGGAAAATGTGTAAAAAAAGCCCTAATGTATATTTTGGATTGAATTGAATAAATAGTTGATTAAATGAGTTAACTTTGAATATATTTAGATCAAGAAAAATAAAATTTGGATCAGGATCGAGGAAAAACGAAAGTTATTGACTAATCAACTCGATTTGTTTTTTTAATATCTGAGGTAAGTTCGTAGGCAATAAGCATTATTATAAGTATGCTTTAATGCTTTGATATTGCATAAATTGTATATATGGGACTACAGTCATATTCGAAGACAAATCAGCTATATATGGCACTTAGTGTGCGAGATTGAGATAGCTTCAGCTATATCAAGCACTGAGTGTGCGATTCGACATAGCTTTGGCTATATATGGCACTTAGTGTGCGAGATTGAGATAGATTCAGCTATATATAGCACTTAGTGTGCGATTTGAGATAGCTTCGACTATGTACAACACTTAGTGTGCGAGATATCGAGTATTCAACAATATTCCGAATATGTATAAGCTTGTTATGGATTGGTACATGTATGTACATGCATAGTATGAGCTTTAAATCGAAGAAGTTACGAAGTTTGCATATAAGCGTATGAATAAGTATGTGAAAAGTTTGTTAGTAATCATAAATTTCGTGTTAATATGTTTAAATTGATGAATGGTGTATTTGTGATTAATTAAGTTCATATCATACGAGCTTACTAAGCTATAAAGCTTACTTTGTTTATTTTCCATGTCTTATAGTGATTTCAAAGCTAGCTCGGAGTCGGGGATCGTCGGAGACTACGTCACACTATCCAACCATCACTTTGGTACTTTTGAGCTTATGGTTTGGTCATATGGCATGTATAGGATATTGGTCATGTTGGTTATGTTTTGGTTTGTATATATATATAGCCATGAGACTTGGCTTGTTTTGGTATGTTTGAACCAAATGTTGGTATATATAAATATGGCTTATGTTGTGAATTCATGTAAAAGTATTTTGAGTCCATGGATGAATATGTGAATGACTTATAATATAAGGTTTGTGGAATTGGTATCATGCTTGTGAATTGGTACAAAATGATATGTGTTTGGTAAATGTTTAACTAGTTGAATTGTATATGTATTTTGGTATGTTTTGATAGAGTAATTTGAAGTTATAAGCATGTTGGAATGTTGGTATTGGATATGGCATGAATTAGTCTTGATTATGGCTAAATTGGATGTTTATTTAGGCTTTAAATTGGTGCCAATTTGGTTGTGTAGGTATATGCAAATTTGGGTGACAAATTGGCTTGGTAAATAGCCTATTTTTTATCCACGCCGGCAGAGACACGGGTGTGTGTCTCAGTCGTGTGTGACACACAGTCTTGTTACACGGTCGTGTGTCCCTTGATATTGAAATGGAAATGAACTCAGTATGCTTTACACGGTCTCACACACGGGTGTGTGATCAGTCATGTGGTATAAGTCAGTATACCTTCTAATTTGCACACGGCCAAGCACACGGGCGTGTGACTTGACTGTGATGCATAAGTCAGTATACCCTACAGTTTTGGCACGGCCTGACACACGGGCTTGCGTGGCTACTTCGAAGGGTACACAGGCTAGACACACGGGCGTGTGGTTGGCCGTGTGACCCAAGTCAATAACCTCACTTGTTTGGACATGGGGTAGAACACAGGTTGGGACACGACCATGTGCTCCCATTTTGATTGTTCACACGGCCTGTGACACGGGCGTGTCTGAAGGTGGTGTAAGACATGCGGCCTGGCCACACGGGCTATGTCCCTTGTTTTGAGAAAAAAATACTAAGTGTTGAAAAATTTCTTAAGTATCCAGTTTAGTCCTGAACCACTCTCAATGTATGTTTAAGGCCTCTTAGGCTTGTTTAAGGGACACTGTGTTTGGTTATGATTTTGTTGTATTCGAATTGATAAATTTATATGAAATGTATGTTTAAAAGTATTGTAAGTTCCCTAAAAAAATCTTCCTTTATGTTCTTTCGTAATATAATTTATTCAAAGTACTAATTAGATCTATTTGTGTAGAATTAATTTAGTACTCGCCTCCCTCGGGTATGATCCTCAGAGTACTTACCTACTTCATTGTAACTATATTACAACCTGACCTATATACTTGCAGAAACAACTTATTTTATATCTTTTATGCAGTATTCTTACTCTGGATGTTAGTACGCTTGAAGGCGGTCAAGTTGTTGGCATCGTTGTTGGGAAAACAACGTCACTAGATTAATTTTTAGTCTTTACAATTTAATAGAATAGTTAAAAGATAAATAAATTATGAATACAATTTTTAAATTTCAAATTTATTAACATTTCTTTTATTGCTATTCTCTTCTGATTCCATGATATAGGGAAATATTCATAAAGTTACTTACGTATCCAAGAAGACTAACATCTAAGTTGTGCTAGTGATACAGAAACCAACTTACAAGAGAAGTTGATGAAATAACATTTGCTTTCTATAATATGATAAGTAACCTTAATATCATGATGCAAACATTAGGAACTTTTTTTTTGTGTGAACTGGGTGCGACTTAGTATTACCCTCCCATTATTCATAATCCACATTTTGAATTGAATCATTTGTTACTAACATGGATTTCTCATAACGTTAGGTTCAATGATTATAAAAAGAGGATCCTATAGCATTTCTACGGCAATGTGAACATATATGCAGCACTGTCATGTATGCTGGTGTCTCGTCAGAAGCTGTTAAATTATTATTAATTCCATTTATGTTTGATGGAAAGTCAAAAGCCTAGTTAGATGCACTCCCACCCGATACAATCATTACATGGATTGAATTTGTACAATAATTCCTTCGTCGAGTCCTGGCTATGACTCAAATCATCAGCACTTATGAGAAATTATATAAATTTAAACAACATGTTGTCAAAACATTAGGGCAAACTTGGGAAAGATTTAAATCAATTCTTAGATCAATGTTAGGAGGAGGCATACATTTTACACTTCAAATCCAACATTTCTATGATGGATTGGATAGTCAGAACAGGTGAAAATTTGACATTATAACTGGGGGAAGTATTTGGAATAAAACAGGAAAGGAAGTCATGAAAATATTGAAAAAAATTAGTAAGAATGAATTTACTTAGGGCATACACTAAGAATTGGAAGATGGAAAGCTGGTAAAATCTAAGCCAAAAGAGAAAGAGCATAATAAACTGAAGTCAATCATGACAGATTTAGCTGAGCACGATGAATACGAATTAGAAGAAGAGAATTTGGATGATACAGAATAGGAAAACAAAAAGATAGCTCTTCACCTTGACTGGTGGTGGCAAAGTAGAGAACAACTAGAACAAATAATTCCCAGTGTAGCAAAAATGGTGCCCTCCATTGTCAAACCACCCGAATTAGAATTAAAACCATTACCAGAAAATATGGGTATCCGAGGGAGAGAAACACTTTAGATGTAATTATAGCTGTAGGATTCAGTTTTAAGCAAGAAGAGACATTATTAAGTGTTGTAAAAACACACAAAAAAGCCATTGGATGGACTATCTTTAATATTAAGGGAATTAATCATGCGCCATGTTAGCACAAGATAAAATTAGAAAAGGGAAAAAAGTCTGTCATAGATGCACAACATCTGCTAAATCTGACTATGAAAAAATTGGTAAAAAAAGAATTACTCAAATGGCTGGATGCAAGTATTGTTTATGCAAATTTTGATAGTTAATGAGTTAGTCCTACACAATGTGTCCCGAAGAAATGGGGATTACCAGTGGTTGAAAATGATAAGAATGAGTTAATTCCAATAAGGACAGTCACTAGTTGGAGATTATGAATTGACTACTGGAAACTAAATGATACAACAAAAAAAGATCATTTTCCTCTTCCTTTTATTGACCAAATGCTGGATAGATTGGTTGGAAAAGAGTATTATTGCTTCTTTGATGGATACTCTAGATATCATCAAATTCCAATACCCTAATGATCAAGAGAAGACCACATTTATACGTTTTTTTGGCACGTATGCTTTCAAACAAATGCCATTTGGATTATGTAATGCCCCGACGACATTTATGAGATGCATGACTACCATTTTTGCTGATATGTTAGAAGAGGGCTTGGATGCACTTATGGATGATTTCTCAGTATATGGAGACTCTTTTCGAGAATGTTTAGATAACCTTGAGAAAGTCTTACAAAGATGCGAAGAAACCAATCTAGTACTTAATTGGGAAAAATGTCATTTTATGGTGAAAGAAGGATTGGTTCTGGAACATCAAATATCAAGAAAAGATTTTGAAGTAGACAAAGCAAAGATTGTAGTTATAAAAAAACTTCATAATCCTACAATAGTTTGGGGAGTGAGAAATTTTTTGGGACATGTTGGGTTCTACAGACGGTTCATAAAAGACTTTGCTCACATCTCTAAATAGTTGAATCAACTTCTTCAAAAGGATACACCTTTTATATTTGATCAAGAAAACATCAAAGCTTTTGAGGTAATAAAAGAAAAAAATTATCTCTGCACCTATAATTATTACTACTAATTGGGCAGAACCCTTTATTATAATGTGCAGTGCTAGTGATTATGCTATAGGAGCAGTGTTAGGACAGAAGAGAAACAACGTATTTGGCACTATTCATTATGAAAGTAAGACACTCAAATCAGCGTAATGCAATTATCCTATCATTGAAAAAGAAATGCTTGCTATTATATTAGCTTGTGAAAAAAAATTGCCCTTATTTGATGACAAATAGAGTTTATGTCTACACTGATTACTCTACATTAAAATATGTTATGAAAAATATATAAACAAAAGCCAGACTAATGAGGTGGGTCTTATTGCTTCAAGAATTCGATCTATTGATAATGGATAGAAAAGGAATGGAAAATCAAATCGCAAACCATTTGTCGAAAATAGAAAATGAATTGGAGGAGGAAATTTCTGAAGAAATCAGAGAAACCTTCATTGATGAGCAAATATTCTAGGTAGACATATATTAGGCTGGGTACAGAAATAATAAAACACTATTGTATGCAGATTATGTGAACTACATTGTAACCTGTAGTAATTTAGTGTAGTAGATTAAACTAGTTTTTGCACTTGATGAGCTTACAAAAACTCTTGTTATATTTTAGATAAGTTTTCATAATTTCATTTACATTTAATAAAAAGTTTAGTTTGAGTTTTTTATTAACATTAGGGGGCAAATGAGGCCTAAGGGTGAGTTAATATACTTTGTGAGTATGCAAGAGTGCATTCGAAGGTGTACTAATTCGATATTGGTTGTTGTGTTGTACACAGAGAGTTTGATGTCACAACATAGGGAGAAGAATAGAATAATTCCAAGACTACCTTGGGTGTCATGACACAGCTATGAAGATACCCTGAATATGAGCATATTACCCTCGATGTCGCGACACATGCACTAGGGTGTCACAACATTGGTCCTGTATGGGAAGCACTTATGAGCTAGGGGAATTTTGGTCTGCACAACCAAATGTTTAATACGAGAATATCAACTGACCTAGGGTTGAGGACGATGACAACCCTAAATCTATAAATAGGCTCATTTAACACTTATTGTGGATAGTTTTTGGATATTCTAAGTTTTTTCTTTGTAATTTAATTTTCAATTTTTTTCCTTCTCTTAGGGTTTAGATTTATTTTTAGTTTTTTTCATTTGTGTTCTTCAGAGAACTTGATTTGTAGATGGAACCAAACGTTTGAGGATTTCTACGCTTCTTCAATCAAATACAATCAGGATTTTCTAAACTTTATTCTTGATTTATTTTTCATGCATATATTTATCATCAATTTTACTATATTTATGGGTTCCATGAGAAACTAATCCTCTTATGGGGGATTAGCGAGTGGAGGTGTGATTAACTAATCGTTATGTAGAGTTTTCTTAGTGGATCAACTATTTGGGAAATAAAGAACTTAACCTTAGGCTTGACGACCATAGGAAGTCATTTAGGTGGGAATTAGACTAAAATTGGTATGGCCTATCCGTGAACACCTTAGCCCTGAATCGGTCTAGACTGTGATGTCGAGAGATAAGTAGTTATTGTCAACTCATTAGTTTAGTGAAAGATCAAAAGATCCTGCTAGGGTAACGACTAGCTGATTGAATAGAAACCTGAAATACGAATTAGTTACAATCACCAAAACGAGCTAATCACCCATGTCTAGATTTGATTAAGTTTATAAATTAAGTTTTCCGTAGTCTTCTTTATTTATGCATATTTTATGTCATCATTTATAAAAATCCAAAAATTCTTCTTTATATTTCATTGCACTATAATTTATTTAAACTACTAATTAATTTTATTTGCATTTAACTTAACATTAATTTAGTACTCGCCTCTCTTGGGTACGATATTCGGAGTACTTACCTACTTTGTTGTAAAAAATATATTACAACCTAACCTGTATGCTTGTAAACACCGCCTTAATTCTTTATCTTTTGTTACAGTATTTATGCTCTGGATGTTAGTATGTCCGGAGGCTATCACATTTTCATAGGAGTTTTTCCATCAAAAGCATCATGGCAATAAAAGAAGTGGATCATGCATGAATCAAAAAATTACATTTGGGAAGATCCGTACATATTCTAGCAATGCGTAGATCAATTAGTTAGAAGATGTGTAGCAGAAGAAGAAATAAATGATATTTTGCAGGGATGCCATACATCACTATGTGGGGGACATTTCGGTGGAAAAAGAACGACTTACAAAATATTGCAATCGGAATTTTATTAGCCAACTATGAACAAAGATGCTTATGAATTCGTACATGAATGCAATAGATGTCAAAGGACTAGATGTATATAAAAAAGAGACGAAATGCCACAAACAATGATACTTGAAGTAGAGGTATTTGATGTTTGGAGAATTGACTTAATGAGACCCTTTCAAAGTTCTTTTGGGAATCAATACATCTTTTTGGCTATTGATTTTGTCTCTAAATGCGTGGAAATAGTGACGTTACCTACAAACGACACAAAAATGGTAGCTAGATTCTTGAGAAAAAAACATATTCGCTAGATTTGGAACACCTCGTGAGTTGGTGATTGATGAAAGATCCCATTTTTGCAGTAAACAGTTTGAAGTAACTCTAACCAAATATAGTGTAAGACACCAGATGACAACATCATACCATCCATAAGCTAATGGCCAAGCAGAGGTGACAAATCGAGAGATTAAGCAAATTTTGTAGAAAACAGTAAATCCAAGTAGGAAAGATTGAACAGTAAGATTAGATGATGCACTGTGGGCATATAGAACAACATACAAAACTCCTTTAGGCATGTCCCCTTAAAAACTAGTTTACGGGAAAAATTGTCATTTGCCAATTGAATTAGAGAAAAAAGCATACTGGGCAATAAAAGAATTGAACTTAGACCCAGAGTTAGCCAAGAAAGAAAGATTATTTCAATTGTAATAATTGGAAAAATTCTGTTTTATGGCTTACGAGAACACTAATTTGTATAACGAGAAGAGTAGATTTTGGCATGATGCTAAAATACAAAAATGAGAGTTTCTACTCGGACAATAAGTCCTATTGTTTAAATCAAGGCTGAAATTATTTTCTAGCAAGTTAAAAGCAAGATGGACCGGCCCATACACTATAAATTAAATGACACCTCATGGGGCTATAGAACTTATTGGAAATGGAGGGCAATCTTTTCTCGTAAATGGACAATGAATAAAAAATTATTTTGGGGGAACATCGAAAGAAGTAATTGACTCCCAAACCTTACAATTAAGGTTGTATGGAATCAAATTGGAAGTGAAGAAATCATAGGAAAAGATTGGGAAATGGACGAAGAACTTGAAACAAATAAGGATCTTGAGTGGAAAAAAAGTATGGTAGAAACTACTCTCTATGTCATGATTGTATCCCCACATGTCACGAAATTTAACAAAATTCAGCATTGGTAAACTGCCTTCAATGTCACAATAACCAAAGGGGATGTCGTGACACCCCTACATTACCTGCAGTCCAAATTTACTAACTTCTAACTTATCTATAGTAGAATTTTAGTAGATTTAAAATTAATAATTCATCATTGATTATAAATAACATACCTAACACAAATTTAACTCTTATTCTTATTATTATCTCCCTTTAAGAAGTAATAGGCCACACAAATCTCTTCTTTCTATTCTAATGTTGTGAAAATAGCAAAATTTCTCTATCGCTAATCAAGAAGTTTGAAAATTCCAAAACAAAATACTACAACAAATTCAGGTTTGAGTAATTACAAATTTTTGCATAACATCATGAGTACATCTTTTGAGTTCCAGGAAAGCAACATAGACAAATACCTACAATAGTTGCAGCCCTATACATTCATCAAAGAACAAGGATTTGACCCGTTAATGAGAAATTGTAAATGAGTGTGGGGAATTGCAACAAAATGAGAATGGACTAACTTCTATCTGCCACTTGAAGAGCCAATAATAATACCTATTGTACAAGAATTTTGTCTCGTATTAAAAGAGAAAGAAGTGACAAAACCATGCTATCAGATGCGAACATATGTCAAATTTAGAGGGGTTAATGTTTTGATCCTAAGAAATTTAAAAATATAGACATGGAAAAGGTTTTGAGGTTTTTAACAGAAGGGAAAGAAGAATGGACGTATCAAACAAGAACAGAGATACCTTAGACATTTAATCAAATGTTTATGATTCCAAAAGAAAAATTATGGATGAAGTTCATATGTTCAAGAATTTGGCCCACAACAGATATCTCCAATATTAGCTTGGTACAGGCCATTCTATTATATGTGTAACGCCCCAATTTTTGGGCTTGGTTGTAATGGGCCTTGAGTCCGGGTTCGGGTAGAAGACGGCCCGAATAATTTAGATTTATGGTTATTATTGTTTTTATTATTATTATTTCGTATGTTTAGTGTAGTAATTAAATAAATTACGAAGGGTTATGGTGTGGGGAAAAGGTCCAGGGCTCGGCTCATAGCTTTAGCAAAATTCTTAAATTTTGCTTCTTAAGGGAATCTAGGCAGTAGGCATTATTAATAATTTGGGCTGAGTTTTAACACAAACAAGCACCTGGCCCAGTGGTTAAGCACGTTAAGAGGGCGTGGGAGGTGCCTGAGTTCAAGGCACGGCGTGCGCAAATTGGGTGTTTTATTTTAGTATGCAGGTGGCGGTTGGAATAAAGGTAAAGAGGAGTTGCGAGCATAATTCAACACAAGAAGCGCCTGTGGCGCAGTGGCAGTAGTGTGCTGGGCACGCGGAGAGGGCGCGGGTTCGAGTCCTTGCGCGGGCAAATTTTGTTTTATTTTAAGGCGGACCAGAACTGAAGCAGGTAAGGGTTATAAATTAATTTAGAGAGAATTATGTCATGAAAGGAACTTCGGTGGAGTGGCAAGCAGCATATGTGTGTGTTGGAAAGTCGCAGGTTCGAGATGTACAGCAGGCAAATTTCCTTTTTATTTCAGAAGTAATCGGAGCTTCAGCAGGTAAGGTTTATAATTAATTGTGACCCTATATTAGTAAAGAAGGAAGCATGGTGCAGTGGCCAGCAGCACGGGCGTAGGCGCAATGGCAGACGGAGGTCTAGGGTTTGAGCCTCACCTCGCGCACAGAAGGCTTGGGTTTTGCTGCTCATGTGGGGAAGGAGTTGGAGTCCGATCCGGACTCTCCTGGCAGCATGCTGAAGCGATGCAAGGGGTGGATAAGGATGCTGCTAATCGGTGGAGGCGTTTGAGCTGATCAGGGGACTGGGTGAGGATGAGATAAATGAGGAAATTAAGGAGCTGATCAAAGACTTGGAGTTGGCCGAATGTTAGACTCTTGAGGGGCAAGAGTTGGCCGGACAAGGGTCTTTAGTTAGGCAATTCGGCTAGGTCTTTGTGCCATTCTTTTTTTCCCTTGTCGAATATTATTTCCCTCTCCCCTCTCTTTCATTCATCTTTTCTTTTTCTTTTCCTCTCATAGCCGAACCCATACTCTTCTCTTTCTGTCTCTTCCCTTATTTTTTTCTTTTTTCATTATTTCTCAATAGCCGAATCTTATCATAGCCAAACCTCTATTCTCTTCTTCCTTAAAAAGCCGAAACCCTCATACCTGTAATATAGGAAGCCGAATCTTGGCTACTTGAATATACTTCTTCTTGTAACTACAGTGGATTGGAGTTAAGATCATAGATAGGAGCACTTTTCTGGACCGAACAATGATTGGTAAGTTTGTCGAATAGCTTTCGTTAATTATTTATGATTTAAGATAAAAGCCGAAACCCCTTAAGGGTGGCTAACGTTTGGACTAAGGGTGTTGGTGCCTCTTTCTTTTTCATTGTATAAGCGTTAGCGTGGGCAAGGGGGCGTGCAGTGAAGGGTTTGAAGACTGATTTGGATTGGATATCTAGATCTAATCCATATTTCGGCAAAAAGGTAAGAACTTAAGGGTTTAAGGGATGTTGGCCGAATTTGGTAAGGGGGAATAGTATGTAGTTTTGTTTATGGTTTGTGGACTGACGTTTAGTAACTCGACTTTAGGCAATTCGTGAGTGGATCGCGCAAGTGTACCGTGACAAATTAGGTGTGTAAACGACACTCACTCATAGCTAGATCGACAAAAGCCGAAAAGCTGAAATGCCGAAAAGCCTACATTTTGTGGACTTACGAGTGTGCGAGCGCTCATGAGATGGTTTGGTTATTAATCCTGGTAAGCTCAAGCAGTAAGATTGCAGAGTGCGCAATTTCGAGCGCTACGGTATATTTGGGCTTAATGGGCCGAAAATGGGTTAATAGACCAACGGGCCCAATTCGGTAAAAACGCTCAGTAAGTGTTTCTGTTAATGCATTAATGGTTGTAATGTGTATGTAAACCCTAAAATAGAAATTTTTACTGAAATACCCTTAAGTATGAAAATTACCAATATACCCTCGGTGCAAAATGACCGTTATACCCCTAGGGTTAATTTTGACTGAAATGCATGATATTCTGATTCTGTTTATTGTATGCCATGTCATGTATATCTATTGCATGGGATATGGGTTATAATGATGGAAGAAGCGTTCTAGTGGCTATGCCACAAATATCTGATTTGGTGGCTCTGCCTCAAATATCTGTTTCTGGTGGCTCTGTCACAATTATCTGTATCTGGTGACTCTGTCACGATATCTGTTCTGGCAGCCATGCTGCATACTTGTGACGTGTAGCGGATGGGTGGGTCGAGTAGTCTCCCCACATGGTGTAAAGTTGGCACGGGTGTGTAAACGGATGGACATGAATTGGGTTTTCTGCATACATGATATCTGTTCTGTTTCTGTTATGGGCCTATGGGCTTCATTTTGAATTCTGTATAGGGCTAAGGCCCAACTTAATCTGTTTCTGCGGTTTGAATTGATCTGGACTATGATTGGGCTATTTTACACACTGAGTTTTCCAAACTCACCCCTTAACTTTATCCATGCAGGTAACCCCCATCCATAGTGGACTTGGAGCTGTGAGGGAACTGCAAGCTTGATTTTTTTCTTATAAATTTAGTCAGTTTTATTTACCTTAATTATTTTGGGTTTAAGTTGTAATAAGGCCACTTTAATTGTTTTAATTGCTTTAGTATGATTATCTGCTTAGGCATGTTATTGATTTCAATGTTTGCAATTGAATAGCTCTAGGACGTGTTTTTTTTAAAAAAAAATTACCTGATTTCAAAATATCGCGAAACAAGACAAAGCTTCCGCAACGAAAACGTTTTTAAAATTCATAAGTGTTTTCAATGGTTTAAAACGAAATGGTTCCTTCTAAAAAATTGCTCAGTTAAAGTGTGGTAATGGTGGTGTGCATGTCTAGGAGTGGGTCCGTGGAGAGCTTGGTACTTAAGCAGTCTAATAGACTCACCTTCTCTTTTCTGGTACCCTACCTAGTGCATAGCTTCCATTCACTTTGATATAAAACGAAAATATTCTTTGAACACTAAGAAAAGATTTTAAATAAAACATGAGTTTTCAGTAACGCTTCAATGTGACACGCTAGATTCGACCGTAACGTCTGGGCCAGGTTTGGGGTGTTACATTTATTGGTATCAGAGCCAAGTTACAACAACTCGGCTGTGGAATGGGTTTTTTTAAAAAAAAGGGTTTTAGATTTTCTTCCTACGAATAAATGATTTCAAAGGGTGCATACCTGGTTTTCTAAAATTTGATTTTGAGTAGGTGGCACACCGAACCTCTGGCACAAGTCTGTAAGTATCATTTTTAATTTTTCTGAATGTTTCTGAATTATCGGCTATATGCCTGTACTGAAACCTTATTATGATACGGTAGTTAGGGTGATGATGGAACTGTAGGAATTTTTGGATAAGTAGACTAAAGACTGTATCTAGGCTACGATTTCGCGAAAACCAAAACTCTGAATTACTGTTTATTCATAAAACATCGGTAATAAACATTGAAATATTTAATTGATATATAAAATTCGTAATCAGATAATACGACATGAGTACGAGAGCAGCTCGTGGAAGAGGCCGTGGACGTGTTTGAGGTAGTACACGGGCTGGAACTTCGTCTTTAGGACATATGCCGACGACAGATATACCGGTACCACCGATAACAGAAGTGGAGTCTCATGATCGAGGTGTCGGGTATGACGCTCTATCTCAGGCAATGCTTCGTGTAACAGAATTTGGGGGTCCATTTCTGAGCAACTCCGGGCTAATGGAGCGGATATCTTTAGGGGCGTATCTGGAGTAGCCCCGAATGTGGCTGAGTATTGGTTAGAGGCTACGGAACGGATTATGAATGATTTGGACTGTTCCGTAGAGCAGAAGCTGAAGAGAGCCATATCACTGCTATGGGATGAGGCTTATCAGCGGTGGCTCACTGTTAGAGATGGGACCCCTACTGACAAGGTGACTTGGGAGCTGTTTAAGACGGTCTTCAAGGGAAAGTATGTTGGGGCGAGTTACGTGGACGCCAACAGGAAGGAATTTCTGAATCTGGTACAAGGGGGTAAGACAGTTGCTGAGTACGAGGCTGAGTTTCTAAGGCTGACCGGTATACCGTGAGGATAGTCGCTACGGAGTACGAACGTAGTGTGCACTTTGAGAATGGTATTAGAGATGAACTTAGGGTGCTAATTGTTCCACAGAGGGAGCGTGACTTTGCTGCTTTGATGGAGAAAGCTAAGATAGCTGAGGAAGTGAAGCGTACTGAAAGAAAGAATCGTGAGAAGGATAGAAACCGTTTTCGGAGGGATTCGAGACCCTCAGGTGGTGCAAATAGAAGTGCTAAAAGGG
Organism: Gossypium longicalyx; assembly: GCA_025698465.1. Lineage (NCBI taxonomy): Eukaryota > Viridiplantae > Streptophyta > Magnoliopsida > Malvales > Malvaceae > Gossypium > Gossypium longicalyx. Next base: position 30,610,071 of record CM046999.1, on the reverse strand, counting down.
CAAAGGTAGAAGAGCCAGTTCGAGCGGTTTTGAGGAATGTTGTTAGACCACAAGTTTGTGGGGACTGTGGTAAGGTACATCTAGGCGAGTGTAAGAAACGTTCTGGTGCTTTTTTTCGGTGCGAATCTATGGAGCATAAAGTCAAGAACTGTCCTCAGAAGATAGATCAGGTTCAAGTTGAAGAACAAAGGATTGCTCAACCATTGAGAGGTGGACCACAACCACCGAGAGGACGTGGACAAGGTAGGGGCAGTAATGGAAACGGTAGGGGTCAAGGAGCACCTGACAGGGGTGCTAGAAATGCTGAGGGTCGTCAGCCAGCATTGGTATATGCAGCTCGACGTCGAGAGGAGGGTGATGCACCCGACGTCATAACTGGTACGTTCTTGATATCTAGCATGCCGTACACTGCTTTGATAGATATTGGATCTACTTATTCGTATATTACATGTGCCATATCTAGGCCGTTGGGTGTGCACTCTGAGGAGGCTCTGAGTGGGGTATCAGTACTAAGTCCTTTGGGTAACTCGGTTAGGGTAGACAAACTATATAAAGACGTACCTTTAGAAACTTAAGGTAGGATATTCGCTGGTGACTTGATGGAATTACCGTTCAGGGAATTCGATCTCATCATAGGGATGGATTGACTTGTTAAGCACAGGGCAACTTTGGACTGTGCAGCTAAGCGAATGGTGTTAAGAATCGCGGAGGGTGATGAGGTTATGATGATAAGTGAACAAAGGAATTATTTGTCCAATGTGGTGTCGGCGTTGAGAGTCGAGAAGTGGATTCATAAGGGCTGTGAGGCGTATTTGGCATTTGTAAGTGAGTCGGAGACTGAGGGTCTGACAGTGGATAAGGTTAGAACTGTTGAGGAGTTCCCAGATGTTTTTCTAGAGGAGCTTCTCGGATTGCCTCCGAATCGAGAAGTCTAGTTTGGCATTGACTTGTTGCCTGGAACGGCACCAGTGTCCATTGCACCATACAGGATGGCACCGAAGGAGTTAGTGGAGCTGAAAGCACAGATTCAAGAGTTGTTGGATAGAGGCTTTATTAGGCCGAGTGTGTCTCCGTGGGGCGCACCAGTATTGTTTGTGAGAAAGAAGGATTGGACGATGTGGATGTACATCGATTATCGGCAGTTAAACAAACTAACGATTAAGAATAAGTACCCTTTGCCAAGAATCGACGATCTATTTGACCAACTTAGAGGAACTTCGGTATTTTCCAAGATTGATCTTTGATCTGGATATCATCAATTAAGGGTCAAGGAGGTAGATATTCATAAGACGGCATTCAGGACTCGGTATGGTCATTTCGAGTTTCTGGTTATGCCGTTTGGACTGACGAATGCTCCTGTAGCATTCATGGATCTGATGAATCGTGTATTCCAACCATTTTTGGATCGATTCGTAGTCATTTTTATTGATGATATTTTGGTTTATTCTGAAACCAAAGAGAAGCATGATGAGCATCTCCGCATTGTGCTGCAAGTGTTGAGGGAGAAGGAACTTTATGCGAAGTTCCGTACATGTGAATTCTAGTTAAGGGAGGTAACTTTCTTAGGTCATGTTGTCTCTGCTGAGGGGATCAAGGTGGACCCTCGAAAGATTGAAGCAATTCTGGAGTGGAAGCCACCTAGGTCAGTGTCAGAAATTTAGAGTTTCTTGGGTTTGGCAGGGTACTACAGAAGGTTTGTTGAAGGTTTTTCTGTGTTGGAAGCTCCTTTGACAAAGCTTATAAGGAAAGGAGCACCATTTGTTTGGATTGAGAAGCAGCAAGAGGCTTTTGAAAAATTGAAGGAAGTTCTGACCGAAGCACCTGTATTGATTCAGCCAGAGTCTGGGAAGGATTTTACTGTGTATAGTAACGCATCATATGCGGGTTTGGGCTGTGTGTTGATGCAAGAAGGTAAGGTGGTTGCTTATGCATCGCGACAGCTTAAGCCTCACGAAGTGAACTATCCTACTCACGATTTAGAATTGGCAGCAGTAATCTTTGCACTTAAGATTTGGAGGCACTATCTGTATGGAGAAAAGTGTGTCATATACACGGATCATAATCTCAAGTACTTACTGACTCAGAAGGAGTTGAACCTTAGGCAACAGAGATGGATAGAGTTGCTTAAGGATTATGACTGTTCGATTGAGTATCACCCAGGCAAGGATAATGTGGTAGCCGATGCCCTAAGCCGTAGAGCTATATCTGATCTGAGAGCAATGTTTGCTCGTTTGAGTCTGTATGATGATGGCAGTCTGTTAGCTGAGTTGCAAGTAAGGCCAGCTTGGGTGGATCAGATTAAGGAAAAGCAGTTGAAGGATAAGTCGTTAGTTTCTCTATTCCAACAAGTTGAGAAAGGGGAAACTTCTGAGTTTAGGTTGAATAGTGAAGGAGTTCTGTGTTTTCGAGGGAGAGTTTGCGTTCCGAAGGACTCTGATTTGAGGCAGTCAATACTGGAAGAAGCTCATGGAGGACTTTGTGCTATGCATCCTGGAGGGAATAAGTTGTATCGCGACTTGCGAGAATTGTATTGGTGGCCTGGGCTTAAACAAGAAGTAACAGAGTTTGTGGGGAAATGTCTGACGTGCCAGCAAGTAAAAGCTGAGCATTAGCTACCTTTCGGACTTTTGTAGCCAATGAAGATACCACTTTGGAAGTGGGAGAGGGTAACCATGGACTTTGTGAGTGGGCTACCCTGGACACCGACGAAGAAGGACTCAGTTTGGGTGATTGTAGATAGGTTGACCAAGTCTGCTCATTTCATACCTGTCTGCATTGACTATTCACTACAGAAGTTAGCTAAACTGTACGTGGAGAGATTGTGCGACTTCATGGAGTACCAGTATCAATTATTTCTGATCGAGATCCTAGGTTCACATCTCGGTTTTGGCAAAGGTTGCATGGGGCGTTGGGAACGCGGTTGAACTTTAGCACGACTTTTCATCCTCAGACGGATGGTCAGTCAGAAAGGGTTATTCAGATTTTGGAAGACATGTTGAGGGGATGCGTTATCGAGTTTCGAGGTAGTTGGGAGGATTACTTGCCATTGGCAGAGTTTGCTTACAACAACAGTTACCAAGCGAGTATCCGATTGGCACCTTATGAAGCGCTGTATGGACGTAGGTGTCGTACACCTAGTTGTTGGACTGAGTTGGGAGAACGACAGGTTCTTGGATCTGAGTTGGTAGCAGATACTGAAGATAAGGTCAAGATAATCAGAGATCGGTTAAAGGAGGCATCTGATAGGCAAAAGTTGTGTGCAGATTTGAAGCGCAAGGAGATTGAGTACTCAGTGGGTGATATGGTCTTCTTTAAGGTTTCACCTTGGAAGAAGATATTAAGGTTTGGTAAGAAGGGCAAGTTGAGTCCGCGGTTCATTGGACCTTATCGGATTCTTAAGCGAGTGGGTCCTATGGCTTACCAATTGGAATTACCTCCGGAGTTAGATAGGATTCATGATGTTTTCCACGTCTCCATGTTAAGGCGATATCGTTCTGACCCTACTCATGTCGTGCCGGTTGTAGAGATTGAAGTGCGGCCTGATTTGACTTTCGAGGAAGAGCCTGTGCAGATACTGGATCGTGATGTCAAGATTCTAAGAAGGAAGTCAGTTCCCTTGGTAAAAGTGCTTTGGCGTAATCATGGGAGAGAGGAAGCTACTTGGGAGCCAGAGGAGGCGATGCGACAACAATACCCTCATCTGTTTGAATCAGGTAAAATTTTGAGGACGAAATTTCTTTAAGAAGGGTAGAGTTGTAACGCCCTGATTTTTGGGCCTAGAAGTAATGGGCCTTGTGTCTGGGTTCGGGTAGAAGACGGCCCGAATAATTTGGATGTTATGGTTATTATTATTTTTATTATTATTTCGTATGTTTAATGTAGTAATTAAATAAATTACGAAGGGTTATGGTGTGGGGAAAAGGTCCAGGGCTCGGCCCATAGCTTTAGCAAAATTCTTAAATTTTGCTTCTTAAGGGAATTTGGGCAGTAGGCATTATTAATAATTTGGGCTGAGTTTTAACACAAACAAGCACCTGGCCCAGTGGCTAAGCACGTTAGAAGGGCGTAGGAGGTGCCTGGGTTCAAGGCACGGTGTGCGCAAATTGGATGTTTTATTTTAGTATGCAGGTGGCGGTTGGAATAAGGGTTAAGAGGAGTTGCGAGCATAATTCAACACAAGGAGCACCTGTGGCACAATGGCAGTAGTGTGCTGGGCACTCGGAGAGGCGCAGGTTCGAGTCCTTGCACGGGCAAATTCTGTTTTATTTTAAGGCGGACTAGAACTGAAGCAGGTAAGGGTTATAAATTAATTGAAAGAGGATTATGTCATGAAAGGAACTTCGGTGGAGTGGCAAGCAACGTATGTGTGTGTTAGAAGGTCGCAGGTTCGAGATGTACAGCAGGCAAATTTCCTTTTTATTTCGTAAGTAATCGGAGCTTCAGCAGGTAAGGTTTATAATTAATTGTGACCCTATATTAATAAAGAAGGAAGCATGGTGCAGTGGCCAGTAGCACGGACGTAGGCGCAATGGCGGACGGAGGTCTGGGGTTCGAGCCTCACCTCGCGCACAGAAGGCTTGGGTTTTGCTGCTCATGTGGGGAAGGAGTTGGAGTCTGATCTGGACTCTCCTGGCAGCATGCTGAAGCTATCAAGGGGTGGATAAGGATGCTGCTAATCGATGGAGGAGTTTGAGCTGATTAGGGGATTGGGTGAGGATGAGATAAGGGAGGAAATTTAGGAGCTGATCAAAGACTTGGAGTTGGCCTAATGTTGGACTCTTAAGGGGAAAGAGTTGGCCGGCCAAGGGTCTTTAGTATAGGCAATTCGGCTAGGTCTTTGTGCCATTCTTTTTTTCCCTTGTCGAATATTATTTCCCTCTCCCCTCTCTTTCATTCATCTTTTCTTTTTCTTTTCCTCTCATAGCCGAACCCATAATCTTCTTTTTCTGTCTCTTCCCTTATTTTTTTCTTTTTTCATTATTTCTCAATAGCTGAATCTTATCATAGCTAAACCTCTATTCTCTTCTTCCTTAAAAAGCCGAAACCCTCATACCTGTAGTATAGGAAGCCGAATCTTGGCTATTTAAATCTGCTTCTTCTCGTAACTACGGTGGATTGGAGTTAAGATCATAGATAGGAGCACTTTTTTTAACCGAACAACGATTGGTAAGTTTGTCGAATAGCTTTCGTTAATTATTTATGATTTAAGATAAAAGCTGAAACCCCTTAAGGGTGGCTAACATTTGGACTAAGGGTGTTGGTGCCTCTTTCTTTTTCATTGTATAAGCATTAGCGTGGGAAAGGGGGATTGCAGTGAAGGGTTTGAAGACTGATTCGGATTGGATCTCTAGATCTAATCCATATTTTGGCAAAAAGGTAAGAACTCAAGGGTTTTAGGGATGTTGGCCGAATTTGGTCAGGGGGAATAGTACGTAGTTTTGTTTATGGTTTGTGGACTGATGTTTAGTAACTTGACTATAGGTAATTCATGAGTGGATCGCGCTAGCGTACCGTGACAAATTAGGTGTGTAAACGATACTCACTCATAGACTAGATCGGCAAAAGTCGAAAAGCCGAAATGCTGACATTTTGTGGACTTGCGTGCGTGCAAGCGCTCGTGAGATGGTTTGGTTGTTAATCCTGGTAAGCTCAAGCGGTAAGATTGCAGAGTGCGCAATTTCGAGCGCTACGGTATATTTGGGCTTAATGGGCCGAAAACCGGTTAATGGGCCAACGAGCCCAATTCGGTAAAAACACTCGGTAAGTGTTTCTGTTAATGCGTTAATGGTTGTAATGTGTATGTAAACCCTAAAATAGAAAGTTTTACCGAAATACCCTTAAGTATGAAAATTACCATTATACCCTTAGGTGCAAAATGACCGTTATACCCCTAGGGTTAATTTTGACTGAAATGCATGATATTCTGATTCTGTTTATTGTATGCCATGTCATGTATATCTGTTGCATGGGATATGGGTTATAATGATGGAGGAAGCGTTCTGGTGGCTATGCCATAAATATCTGATCTGGTGGCTCTGCCACAAATATCTGTTTCTGGTGGCTCTGCCACAATTATCTGTATTCTGTGACTCTGTCACGATATCTGTTCTGGTAGCCATGTTGCATACTTGTGACGTGTAGCGGATGGGTGGGTCGAGTAGTCTAGCCATATGGTGTAAAGTTGGCACAGGGGTGTAAACGGATGGACATGGGTTGGGTTTTCTGCATACATGATATCTGTTCTGTTTCTGTTATTGGCCTATGGGCTTCATTTTGAATTCTGTATAGGGCTAAGGCCCAACTTAATCTGTTTCTGCGGTTTGAACTGATCTGGACTATGGTTGGGCTATTTTGACACACTGAGTTTTCCAAACTCACCCCTTAATTTTATCCATGCAGGTAAACCCCATCCATAGTGGATTTGGAGTTGTGAGGGATTCGGAGTGGCCACACGTACTGCAAGCTTGATTTTTTTCTTATAAATTTAATCAGTTTTATTTACCTTAATTATTTTGGGTTTAAGTTGTAATAAGGCCACTTTAATTGTTTTGATTGCTTTAGTATGATTATCTACTTAGGCATGTTATTGATTTAAATGTTTGCAATTGAATAGCTCTAGGACGTGTTTTTTTTTTAAAGAAATTACCTAATTTCAAGATATCGCGAAACAAGACAAAGCTTCCGCAACGAAAACGTTTTTAAAATTAATAAGTGTTTTCAAATGGTTTAAAACGAAATGGTTCCTTCTAAACAATCGCCCAGTTAAAGTGTGGCAATGGTGGTGTGCATGTCTAGGAGTGGGTCCGTGGAGAGCATGGTACTTAAGCGGTCTAATAGACTCACCTCCTCTTTTCTGGTACCCTACCTGGTGCATAGCTTCCATTCACTTTGATATAAAACAAAAATATTCTTTGAACACTAAGAAAAGATTTTAGATAAAACATGAGTTTTCAGTAACGCTTCAATGTGACATGCTGGATTCGACCGTAACGTCTGGGCCAGGTTTGGGGTGTTACAATATGCGATCTTAAAAAAGAAGCAAATATGTATTGGTACTTAGATCTATCAGAATATAATTGAAGGTGTAAGGAATCAATCAAAAGGAACATTCTTTCCACATCTAATAATGGAATTATGTAAAAGAGCAAGAGTACCTATGGATCGACTAGACAAAGAGATGAACCCTCCAAAGAAATTACTATGAGATGACTTATACAAACAATTTGTAATACTCTACAGAAGACAAAAGAAATAAAGGAGAAAACGAGAACTCCAAAAGGAGGATGAATGAATGAAAATATATATGTTTGATTTTTTTTATGTTAGGAAAATTTATCGATTTTGAGGGTATTGTAATTGGTAAAATTTATAGAAATATTAGAATTATACAAGTTTATGCATTTATAATTTTTTTTTGTAAAATCCCTACATGAAAGAAACACTACAAATTCGAGAGTTCAGCAAAGCATGGAAGGAAGCACCTACCAATAGAAATATAGAACTACCAAAATTAATTGAATAACTTATTTCCTTATCTTTTCTAGGCTACACATTGAGGACAATGTGTTATCTAAAGTGTAAGGGGTAGAATAGAAAATTTGTTTTTAATTTTTGTGCCTTTCTTTAATTTTTATTGTCAATTGTGTGCTTGAGCTCGTAGAAATACATGTGATTGGTTAGGAGCATGTATTACATTGATTGTATTTACTATAAATTTGGCATGATAGTAGATGGTTTTAAATTTTTTATTATTAGAGCAATTGAATTTACCAAATGATATAGAGAATATAAGAAAATGATCAGGCTAGTATGTAAGATAGATTATTGAATTTGTGATTGTTTGATTGATTAAATTTGTGAATATTGAGATACCTAGGGATGACCTAAGACACTATTTAGTATATTCCCAAAGCTCAAAACCTAACCCTATTTATTCATCTTTAGTACATATATTTGAGCCAAAAAACACTTATTGATGAACCTTCATACAAAACCTGAGCCAAAAATGTTAATTTGTATTTACCCTTTTTTTCTTGGTCCTGAACTGCATGACTATAGACGTTTGACCATACATATTGAGGGTTAAGTAGATACATTAAGATGAATTTTGTAAAAATAGAGTGAAATAGGAAGAAAGATGGTGATATAGTAATTATATGTTAGTCAATATGTACAAAAAAAAAAGGAGAAAATTTGAAAAGAAAATCAAAACGAGTAAAAAAAAAGCACTTGAAAAGTAAAAGCATTTGTGAGTGAGATGTATTGAAAAAGAAAACAATGTGACAAAGTCACAAAAGTAGAAAAACCCGTTTAGTAGTGCACAAAAACTCGTGAGCTAGTTGTAATTTTTATATTATGTTGTGAATTCCTATGTGGAGAAATAAGAAAGGTGAGAGAAGAAGAAATAAGGTGGTGAACAGGTAAGGGTCACTAAGGGGGAGAATAGGAAACAATACGATGTGACAAACTATTTTCGTTTAGATGCTTACTATTCTTTAATTCCATACCTGTCTTAAGCCTTAGAATGTTACAAGCCTAAAAGCTTTATGTGAGCTAGGTAGACTTATTCATGAATTTACATTATATTAAGTAATTGCATTTATGGCAGTTTGTATTCTGTTAGGATAATCAAATTACCTGTATAATTTATTATTGGATTTATACATTTGAAAACCTTAATGCTTGTATACTTGGTAATATACTGAACTTAGGTGTTTGATGTCAAAAGTGGTAAGTCAGTTATATATCATGTCAAGGTTATGTGTAAATATGAAATGCCTAGTTATGTACTTCAAAACTAATATTTGTACTATACTTGCTCAAGGTTCGTCTTTAAATTTGCTATTTTTGTTTGCATTTATTGAGGGCAAGTAATTTTATTATATTTTAGCTATGTTTTGATATTTTATTTTAAATTGAATAAAAAGTGTATTTTGAGTCTTTTATTGACTTCAGGGGCCGAATGAGGCCTAAAGGCAAACTAACATATTTAGTGAATGTGTAGGAGACCATACAAGGGCATAAGAACTCAACACTGGTCACTGTGTTACAAAACGGGGAATTCAAGGTCGCAACATATGGAGTAGAATGCAAGAATTTCCATACTGCCTTTGGTTTTGGGACACAGCCATGAGACGTTGCGGCGCACCCCTAAAGCTACCCTAAACCTGAGTATACTGCCTTCGATGTCCCAAGGCGGGCACTAGGGTGTCGCAATAGCGACCTTATACAGAAAGTACTTATGGGAAAGTGCCATTTTGGTCTGCACAATCAAAAGTTAAACACAAGAGCATCAACTGACCTAGTGTTGAAGACGATGACAACCCTACCTCTATAAATAGTTTCCTAAACACTTGTTAAAGGAAAAATTTCTATATTTTAAGTTTTCTTTGTACTTTTAGTTTTCAGTTTTTCCTTCTTTTAGGTTTTAGTTTTATTTTAGCTATTATTATTTGTATTATTCGGAGAAGCTGATTTTTAGATTCAAACCAAATATTGTGGATTTTGCGCTTACATCAATCAATACAATTTAGGATTCGCTAAACCTTAGTATTGATTTATTCGTTATGTATATATTATTTGTTAAGTTTATTGTGTTTATGAGATCCATGAGGAACTAATCCTCTTATGGGGAATTAGCGAGTGGAGGAGTGATTAACTTATTACTATGTAAGGTTTTCTTAATGGATCAGCTGTTTGGGAGAGGAAGAATAGAAACCCTAGGCTTGACGACCTTAGGAAGTCATTTAGGTGGGAATTAACTCAAAATTGGTATGGCCTATCCGTGAACACCTTAGCCCCAAACTTTTCTGGACTATGAGGTTGAGAGATAAGTAGTTCATTTCGACTCATTAGTTTAGTGGAAGATCGAGAGATATTGCTAGGTTAATGACTAGTTGATTCAATAGAAACCCAAAAATAGGAATTAGTTTGACCACGAAAATGAGTTAATCACCCATAACTAGATTTGATAAAGTTTATAAATTAATTTTCTGAAATTCTTTTTATATTTTTTCTTTTGATTATTTATTTATAAAACCCCCAAAAAATTCTTCCTTTATGTTCTTTTGTAATATAATTTATTCAAAGTACTAATTAAATCTATTTGTGTAGAATTAATTTAGTACTCGCCTCCCTTGGGTACGATCCTCAGATTATTTACCTACTTCATTGTAACTATGTTGCAACTTGACCCATATACTTGCGGACACCACTTATTTTATATCTTTTATGCAATATTCTTACTCTAGATGTTAGTACGTTCGAAGGCGGTCATACTCCTACTCTACTTCTTCCTTCAATCCACCAACATAGAGAGGTAAATAAGATTACAAATTCTTCAATTTCTCTATTACCAGACTTCAATTCACGTGGCTACAGTGACATGTAGAGTTTCCTTTGGTTGCATTCTCTTATTCTGAAGGATGATCGGAGAAGATGATGCTATGAATGGGAAAAAGATTCGTAAATAGAACTGAGACAATTTTGTCACCGTTCACACCTATATATACTCTTTAGGCAAGGTCCTCACTGACCTTCCTAACCAACCATTCTTAATCATGCTGTCTCCCACTATGGAACCTATCTCTTCCAATCTAACTAAACTAGAATGGGAATTTAACTAATCACAATTCAGGCACTAAAGATTTTGAATGTCCAAACGAGGTTCGACAATTTACTAGTCTTTTCAATTTAATCCTAAATTTCAATAATTTTAGGTCAATAATAGATACCAGGTGTTACATTATGTATCAATTATTGACAGTTGAATAATATGACAATAAAGAACAAATATCTGCTTTCTTGTATCGATGATTTGTTTGATCGGCTTAAAGGAGTGACTGCATTTTCAAAAATTGATCTCCAATCGAGTTATTATCAACTCAGAGTCAAAGAACCAAATGTGCCAAAAATCACTTTTCAAACTCGATACGAACATTATGAGTTTCTGGTACTTGTGTTTGGGCTTACTAATGTTCAAGCCGCTTTTATGGATTTGATGAATATAATTTTCCAACTTATCTGGACCAGTTTGTAGTTGTATTTATTGATGACATACTAATTTATTTGTGTAACGCCCCAATTTTCGGGATTTTTGTGATTTCCAATGAATTTTAAAAATTCTATGTTTTAACTGTCTGTTGTGGGTCTGAGTATGTTACTGGGCCCATAAAAAGGGCCAAGAGTATATCCAATTCGAGGCAATTTATGAATTTCAGATTTTAGAAAGAGAGGGTACTGGCGTTTAGGGCTTTTAAATTAAAGATGGTAAAAATAGGGCACAAGGGATCTGTGGTAAATTGGCATGTGACGCCACATAAGGTATAGGGGGAGTGGCGTGTAGATGTCTAGGGGGAGCCAAGGTTCGAGCCACAAGGTATGCAAATAGGGTATTTATTTTTGTGAACAAAAAGGGATGTGATGGAACTCAAGGGGGAACTCTGTTAGGGGGAGTTTAAGCTAGTAAGGGGATTGAGTAAAGATAAGATAAGGGAGGAAATTTAGGAGCTGATCAAGGAGCAAGAGTTGGCCGGTCAAGGGACTTTAGCATGGGAAATTCGGCTAGGGCATTTAGTGGGGAATTTCGGCTTTTGGAGGGGGTGCCATTTCTGACAATTTTTTTCTCTTTTTTCTCTCTTCTCCTACTCTATTTTCTTCTTCTTTTCCTTTTCTTACATAGCCGAACCCTTCCTACCATTCTACTCTTCCATTCTATTCATTTCTAAGCCTTTATAGCCGATTGCCATAAAAGCCGAAATCCCGAAAGCCTGTTTTTCTTCTGTGCCGATTTTTCCTAGCCAACTTCTTTGATTTTTTTCCTTTATCTTTCTTGGCCGAATTTCACACTCTCTAACCCCCAACCTCTATCGACTTCAACTTTGCAAAAAAACCTCCTTATCAAATCATCTTTTATTTCACGAGTTCCAAAAGCCGAAAACACCTTAGTCATTGGGGCATAGCCAAATTTTTAGACCTTTAAAGATTTGATTTCTGCTAACATTTGAGGGGATAGATTTGCATCAGAACCGAATAGGAACTAAAGTGGAATCGTTGATTGAAGGAATCGGTGATAAGCTTTTGAATCTATTCTTTATTTTGGGTTTTAGAAAAGCTGAAATTTCTAAAGGCTTAGGGAGGCTATCGATTGGGCCCTATGGCTCTAAGGGTTGTGACAATTATTTTATTATGATGTTAGTGTGATCTAGAGGCTGCTGATCGAAGGCTTGGACAAGGGGAGCGACTGGATCTAAACCTAGTCGCTAGTTTTGGGAAAGGCAACTCGCATGTGGAACTCGCCATCGAACCACTACAAATCAGGTGTGTAATTGACACCCTTTCATAGACTAGATCAGCAAAAGCCTAAAAGCCGAAATGCCGAAAAATCGGTATTTTGTGGACTTGCGAGCGTGCGAGCGCTCGTGAGATGGTTTGGATTGTTAATCCTAGTAATATCAAATGATATGATTGTAGAGTGCGCAATTTCGTGCACCTCGGTATATTTGGGCTTAATGGGCCGAAAATGGGTTAATGGGCCAACGGACCCAAGTCGGTAAAAACACTCGGTAAGTGTTTCTGTTAATGCGTTAGTGGTTGTAATGTGTATGTAAACCCTAAAATAGAAAGTTTTATCGAAATACCCTTAAGTATGAAAGTTACCATTATACCTCTAGGTGCAAAATTACCATTATACCCCTAGGGTTGATTTTGACTGAAATACATGATATTCTGGTTCTGTTTGTTATATGCTATGACATGTATATCTGTTGCATAGGATATGGGTTATATTGATGGAGCAAGCATTCTGGTGGCTCTGCCACAAATATCTGATCTGGTGGCTTTGCCACAAATATCTGTTTCTGGTGGCTCTACCACAATTATCTGTATCTGGTGACTCTGTCACAATATCTGTTCTGGCAGCCATGCTGCATACTTGTGACGTGTAGACGGATGGGTGGGTCAAGTAGTCTCCCCACATGGTGTAAGGTTGGCACGGGGGTGTATACGGATGGATATGGGATGGGTTTTTCTACATACATGATATCTGCTTGCTTTACATTATGAGCCTATGGGCTTCATTCTCAGATGCAGATGGGGCTAAGGCCCAACTTAATCTGTTTCTGTGGTTTGAACTGATCTGGACTATGGTTGGGTTAATTTACACAATGAGTTTCCAAAACTCACCCCTTAACTTTATCCTTGCAGGTAATCCTCAACCATAGTGGACATGGAGCTGTGAGGGATTCGGAGTGGCCGCACGTACTGCAAACTTGATTCTCTTTTTATAATTTAATTAGTTTTTATTTACGTCAATTATTTTGGGTTTAAGTTGTAATAGGGCCGCTTTAATGATTTTTGATGGTTTTTAATATGTTTTACTAGAATAGGTATAATATTATTATCTTAGTCACTGAAACTGATTAGTTTTAGGGCGCGTTTTCAAAAAATAGTAATTGATCTTAAAATATCACGACAACAAAGCAAAAACATTTTCCAAAGTTAATCACTTTTCTTAAATTGGACTTAAATGAATTGGTTTCCTAAGAACATATGCTAAGTTAAGGTGTGGCAATGGTGGTGTGCATGTCTAGGATTGGATCCGAAGGGAGCTTGGCACTTAAGCAGTCCGATGGACTCACCTCCTCTTTTCCGGTTTCCTACCTGGTGCACAGCTTCCATTCACTTTAACCTATAATGAAATCATCTTTTGAACACTAAGTACGATTTTTTCTGGACTAAGAATAGAAAATGTTTTTAACGTTCCGATGTGGCACGTCGGATCCGGTCATAACATCTATGCCGGGTTTGAGGTGTTACATTTTGTGGTATCAGAGCCAGGTTGTAACAACTCGGCTGTGAATCGGGTTCGAAAAACTTTTTGAAAAACTTAGGCTTAAGAAGGATATTTTTGGGAATGGTTTTGGAAAGTTATTTCAAAGATATTATGCAAGGTATGCATGTCTTAAGGTTCAATCTAGATTTAAGTTTTGGGTTTATGGAAAATTGATAACCAAAGATGTGGCATTCCGAATCTCCGGCCCAAGTCTGTAAGTATTACTCTGAATTTTTTTGAATACTCCTGAATTATCAGCTATATATCTATATTGAAACCCGATGATACTCTAGTAGGGGTGATATGTGAACTATAGGAACTTTTGATAAGTGGACTAAAGATTGTAGCTAGGTTACGTTTTATGAAAAACAAACCACGAATTCTCATCTGCTCATAAAACATCTGTAATAAACACTGAAATATTTAATGGATGTATAAAATTCGTAATCAGATAATACGATATGAGTATGAGGGCAGCACATGGGAAGGGTCGTGGACGTGGCCGAGGTAGTACACGGGCTGAATCCTCGTCCTCAGGGCATATGCTGGCGGCAAATGCACCGGTACCACCAGCAACGGAAGTGGAATCTCATGATCGAGGTGCAGGGGATGATGCCCTATCCCAGGCAATGCTTCGTGTTCTAGAAAGGGTTGCCGGGGCAGGCACGGGTAACGGAATTCGAGGATCTATTTTTGAGTGACTCCAGGCTAATGGAGTGGGGATCTTTAGGGGTGTGTCTGGTGTAGCCCCGAATGTGGCTGAGTATTGGTTAGAGGCTACGGAACGGATTATGGATGATTTGGATTGTTCCATAGAGCAGAAGCTGAAGGGAGCCATATCATTGCTACGGGATAAGGCTTATCAGTGGTGGCTCACCGTGAGAGATGGGACCCCAGCTGACAAGGTGACTTGGGAGCTGTTTAAGACGGTCTTCAAGAGAAAGTATGTTGGGGCGAGTTATGTGGACGCCCGCAGGAAGGAATTTCTGAATCTGGTAAAGGGGGTAAGACAGTCGCTGAGTACGAGACTGAGTTTTTGAGGCTGAGCCGGTATGCCGTGGGGATAGTCGCTACGGAGTACGAACGTAGTATACGCTTTGAAGATGGTCTTAGAGATGAACTTAGGGTGCTAATTACTCCGCAGAGGGAGCGTGACTTTGCTGCTTTGGTGGAGAAAGCTAAGATAGCGGAGGAGGTGAGGCGCACCGAAAAATAGAATCGTGAAAACGATCGAAATCATTTCCGGAGAGATTCAGGACCCTTGAGTGGTGCAAATAGGAATGCTAAAAGGGCAAGAGTGGAAGAGCCAGTTCGAGCGGTTCCGATGAATGCTGTTAGGCCAGAAGTTTGTAGGGACTGTGGTAAGGTACATCTGGGTGAGTGTAGGAAACGCTCTAGTGCTTGTTTCCGGTGTGGGTCTATGGAGCATAAAGTCAAAGACTGTCCACAGAAAATAGATCAGGTTCTGGTTGCGAAATGGAGGGTTGCTCAACCAGCGAGAGGTGGACCACAACCACCGAGAGGACGTGGTCAAGGTAGGGGTGGTAACGAAAATGGTCGGGGACGAGGAGCACCTGGCAGGGGTGCCGAAAATGCTGAGGCTCGACAGCCAGCGTTGGTGTATGCAGCCCGTCGTCGAGAGGAGGGTGATGCACCTGACGTCATAACTGGTACGTTTTTTATTTCTAGCATGCCGTACACTGCTTTGATAGATATTGGATCTACTCATTTGTATGTTGCATGTGCCATATCTAGGTCGTTGGGAGTGCACTCTGAGGAGGCTCTGAGTGGGGTATCAGTACTAAGTCCTTTGGGTAACTCGGTTAGGGTAGACAAACTATATAAAGACGTACCTTTAGAAACTCAAGGTAGGATATTCGTTGGTGACTTGATGGAATTACCGTTCAGGGAATTCGATCTCATCCTAGGGATGGATTGACTTGTTAAGCACAGGGCAACTTTGGACTGTGCAGCTAAGCGAATGGTGTTAAGAATCGCGGAGGGTGAGGAGGTTATGATGATAAGTGAACGAAGGAATTATTTGTCCAATGTGGTGTCGGTGTTGAGAGTCGAGAAGTGGATTCATAAGGGCTGTGAGGCGTATTTGACATTTATAAGTCAGTCAGAGACTGGGGGCTTGACGGTGGATAAAGTTAGAACCGTTAAGGAATCCCAAGATGTTTTTCCAGAAGAGCTCCCGGGATTGCCTCCGAACCGGGAAGTCAAGTTCGGAATTGATTTGTTGCCTGGAACGGCACCAGTATCCATCGCACCATACATGATGGCACCGAAGGAGTTGGTGGAGCTGAAAGCACAGATTCAAGAGTTGTTGGATAGAGGCTTTATTAGGCCGAGTGTGTCTCCGTGGGGAGCACCGGTGTTGTTTGTGAAGAAGAAGGATGGGACGATGCGGATGTGCATCAATTATCGGTAGTTGAACAAACTGACGATTAAGAATAAGTACCCTTTGCCAAGAATCGACGACTTGTTCAACCAACTTAGAGGAGCTTCGGTATTTTCCAAGATTGATCTTCGATCTGGATATCATCAATTAAAGGTCAAGGAGGCGGATGTTCATAAGACGACATTCAGGACTCGATATGGTCATTACGAGTTTTTGGTCATGCCATTTGGGTTGACGAACGCTCCTGCAGCATTTATGGATCTGATGAATCGGGTATTCCAACCAGTTTTGGATCGATTCGTAGTCGTTTTTATTGATGATATTTTGGTTTATTCTGAAACCGAAGATAAGCATGATGAGCATCTCGGCATTGTGCTGCAAGTGTTGAGGGAGAAGGAACTTTATGCGAAGTCTAGTAAGTGTGAATTCTGGTTGAGGGAGGTAACCTTCTTAGGTCATGTTGTCTCTGCTGAGGGGATCAAGGTGGACCCTCGAAAGGTTGAAGCGATTCTGGAGTGGAAGCTACCGAGGTCGGTGTCGAAAATTCGTAGTTTCTTGGGTTTGGCAGGGTACTATAGAAGGTTTGTGGAAGGATTTTCTGTGTTTGCAGCACCATTGACAAAACTTATAAGGAAAGGAGCACCGTTTGTTTGGATCGAGAAACAGCAGGAAGCTTTTGAGAAATTGAAGGAAGTTCTGACCGAAGCACCTGTATTGATTCAGCCGGAGTCTGGGAAGGATTTTACCGTGTATAGTGACGCATCACATGTGGGTTTGGGCTGTGTCTTGATGCAAGAGGGTAAGGTGGTGGCCTACGCATCGCGACAGCTTAAGCCTCACGAAGGGAACTATCCTACCCACGACCTTGAATTGGCGTGATAATCTTTACACTAAAGATCCGGAGACACTATCTCATGCGGGGAAAAGTGTGTCATATACACGGATCATAAGAGTCTCAAGTACTTGCTGACTCAGAAGGAGTTGAATCTGAGGCAGTGAAGATGGATAGAATTGCTTAAGGACTATGATTGTTCGATTGAGTATCACCCAGGGAAGGCTAATGTGGTAGCCGATACTCTAAGCCGTAGAGCTATATCTAATCTGAGAGCAATGTTTGCTCGTTTGAGTCTATATGATGATGGTAGTCTGTTGGCTGAGTTGCAAGTAAGGCCAGCCTGGGTGGATCAGATTAAGGAAAAGCAGTTGAAGGATAAGTCTTTGGTTTCTCGATTTCAACAAGTTAAGAAAGGGGAAACTTCTGAGTTTGGGTTAAATAGTGAAGGAATTCTGTGTTTTCGAGGAAGAGTTTGCATTCCGAAGGACTCTGACTTAAGGTAGTCAATACTGAAAGAAGCTCATAGAGGACTTTGTGCTATGCATCCTGGAGGGAATAAGTTGTATCGCGACTTGCGAGAATTGTATTGGTGGCCTGGGATTAAACGAGAAGTAATAGAGTTTGTAGGGAGGTGTCTGACGTGCCAGCAAGTGAAAGCTGAGCATCAACTACCTTCCGGACTTTTGCAGCCAGTTAAGATGCCACTCTGGAAGTGGGAGAGGGTAACCATGGACTTTGTGAGTGGGCTACCCTTGACACCAACGAAGAAGGACACGGTTTGGGTGATCGTGGATAGGTTGACCAAGTCTGCTCATTTCATACCTATCCGCACTGACTATTCACTTCAGAAATTAGCCAAATTGTACGTGGCAGAGATTGTACGACTTCTTGGAGTGCCAGTATCGATTATTTCTGATCGAGATCCTAGGTTCACATCTCAGTTCTGGCAAAAGTTGCATGAGGCGTTGGGGATGCGATTGAACTTTAGCACGGCTTTTCATCCTCACACTGATGGTCAGTCGGAAAGGGTTATTCAGATTTTGGAAGACATGTTGAGGGGTTGTGTCATCGATTTTCGAGGTAGTTGGGAGGATTACTTGCCGTTGGTAGAATTTACGTATAACAACAGTTATCAGGCGAGTATCCGAATGGCACCATACGAAGCGCTGTATGGACGTAGGTGTCGGTCACCTAGTTGTTGAACTGAGTTTGGAGAATGACAGGTTCTTGGACCTGAGTTGGCAGCAGATGCTGAAGATAAGGTCAGGATAATCAGAGATCGGTTGAAGGAAGCATCTGATAGGCAAAAGTCATATGCGGATTTGAAGCGTAAGGAGATTGAATACTCAGTGGGTGATATGGTCTTCTTGAAGGTTTCACCTTGGAAGAAGATATTAAGGTTTGGTAAGAAGGGCAAGTTGAGTCCCCAATTCATTGGGCCTTATCGAGTTCTTAAGTGAATGGGTCCAGTGGCTTATTAATTGGAATTACCTCCAGAGTTAGACAGGATTCACGATGTTTTCCACATCTCCATGTTAAGGCGATATCATTCTGACCCTACTCATGTCGTGTCGGTTACAGAGATTGAGGTGCGGCCAGATCTGACTTTTGAGGAAGAGTCTGTGCAGGTACTGGATCGAGATGTTAAGGTTCTCAGAAGAAAGTCAGTTCCCTTGGTAAAAGTGCTTTGGCATAATCATGGCAGAGAGGAAGCTACTTGGGAGCCAGAAGAGGCGATGCGGCAACAATACCCTCATCTATTTGAATTAGGTAAAATTTCGAGGACAAAATTTCTTTAAGGAAGGTAGAGTTGTAACGCCCCAATTTTCGAGATTTTTGTGAGTTCCAATGAATTTTAAAAATTCTGTGTTTTAACTGTCTATTGTGGGTCTGAGTATGTTACTGGGCCCTTAAAAAGGGCCAAGAGTATATCAAATTCGAGGCAATTTATGAATTTCAGTTTTTAGAAAGAGAGGGTACTGGCGTTTAGGGCTTTTAAATTAATGATGGCAAAAATAGGGCACAAGGGATCTGTGGTAAATTGGCATGTGACGCCACATAAGGTATAGGGGGAGTGGCGTGTAGATGTCTAGAGGGAGCCAAGGTTCGAGCCACAAGGTATGCAAATAGGGTATTTATTTTTGTGAACAAAAAGGGAGGTGATGGAACTCAAGGGGGAACTCTTTTAGGGGGAGTTTAAGCTAGTAAGGGGATTGAGTAAAGATAAGATAAGGGAGGAAATTTAGGAGCTGATCAAGGAGCAAGAGTTGGCCGGTCAAGGGACTTTAGCATGGGAAATTCGGCTAGGGCATTTAGTGAGGGGAGTTTAGGCTTTTGGAGGGGGGTCCCGTTTCTGACAATTCTTTTTTATTTTTTCTCTCTTCTCCTACTCTCTTTTCTTCTTTTTTTCCTTTTCTTACATAGCCGAACCCTTCCTACCATTCTACTCTTCCATTTCATTCGTTTCTAAGCCTTTATAGCCGATTGCCATAAAAGCCGAAATCCCGAAAGCCTATTTTTCTTCTGTGCCGATTTCTCCTAGCCAGCTTCTTTGATTTTTTTCTTTCATCTTTCCTGGCCGAATTTCACACTCTCTAAACCCCAACCTCTATCGACTTTGCAAAAAAACCTCCTTATCAAATCATCTTTTATTTCACAAGTTTCAAAAGCCGAAAACACCTTAGTCATTGGGGCATAGCCAAATCTTTAGACCTTTAAAGATTTGATTTCTGTTAACATTTGAGGGGATAGATCTGCATCAGAACCGAATAGGAACTAAAGTGGAATCGTTGATTGAAGGAACCGATGGTAAGTTTTCGAATCTATTCTTTATTTCAGGTTTTAGAAAAGCTGAAATTTCTAAAGGCTTAGGGAGGCTATCGATTGGGACCTATGGCTCTAAGGGTTGTGACAATTATTTTATTATGATGTTAGTGTGATCTAGAGGCTGCTGATCGAAGGCTTGGACAAGGGGAGCGACTGGATCTAAACCTAGTCACTGGTTTCGACAAAGGTAACTCGCGTGTGGAACTCACCATCGAACCACTACAAATCAGGTGTGTAACTGACACCCTTTCATAGACTAGATCGGCAAAAGTCGAAAAGCTGAAATGTCGAAAAATCGGTATTTTGTGGACTTGCGAGCGTGCGAGCGCTCGTGAGATGGTTTGGATTGTTAATCCTGGTAATCTCAAATGATATGATTGCAGAGTGCGCAATTTCGTGCACCTCGGTATATTTGGGCTTAATGGGCCGAAAATGGGTTAATGGGCCAACGGGCCCAAGTCGGTAAAAATGCTCGGTAAGTGTTTCTGTTAATGCGTTAATGGTTGTAATGTGTATGTAAACCCTATAATAGAAAGTTTTACCGAAATACCCTTAAGTATGAAAGTTACCATTATACCCTTAGGTGCAAAATTGCCATTATACCCCTAGGGTTGATTTTGACTGAAATGCATGATATTCTGGTTTTGTTTGTTATATGCTATGACATGTATATCTGTTGCATGGGATATGGGTTATATTGATGGAGGAAGCGTTCTGGTGGCTCTGCCACAAATATCTGATCTGGTGGCTTTGCCACAAATATCTGTTTCTGGTGGCTCTGCCACAATTATCTGTATCTGGTGACTCTGTCACAATATCTGTTCTGGCAGCCATGCTGTATACTTGTGACGTGTAGAAGGATGGGTGGGTCGAGTAGTCTCCCCACATGGTGTAAGGTTGGCACGGGGGTGTATACGGATGGATATGGGATGGGTTTTTCTGCATACATGATATCTGTTCTGTTTCTGTTATGAGCCTATGGGCTTCATTCTGAATTCTGTATAGGGCTAAGGCCCAACTTAATCTGTTTCTGTGGTTTGAACTGATCTGGACTATGGTTGGGTTAATTTACACATTGAGTTTCCAAAACTCACCCCTTAACTTTATCCTTGCAGGTAATCCTCAACCATAGTGGACTTGGAGCTGTGAGGGTTTCGGAGTGGCCGCACGTACTGCAAACTTGATTCTCTTTTTATAATTTAATTAGTTTTTATTTACATCAATTATTTTGGGTTTAAGTTGTAATAAGGCCGCTTTAATGATTTTTGATGGTTTTTAATATGTTTTACTAGAATAGGTATAATATTATTATCTTAGTCACTGAAACTGATTAGTTTTAGGGCGCGTTTTCAAAAAACAGTAATTGATCTTAAAATATCACGACAATAAAGCAAAAACATTTTCCAAAGTTAATCACTTTTCTTAAACTGGACTTAAATGAATTGGTTTCCTAAGAACATACGCTAAGTTAAGGTGTGGCAATGGTGGTGTGCATGTTTAAGATTGGATCTGAAGGGAGCTTGGTACTTAAGCAGTCCGATGGACTCACCTCCTCTTTTCCGGTTTCCTACCTAGTGCACAGCTTCCATTCATTTTAACCTATAATGAAATCATCTTTTGAACACTAAGTACGATTTTTTCTGGACTAAGAATAGAAAATGTTTTTAATGTTCTGATGTGACACGTCGGATCCGGTCATAACGTCTAGGCTGGGTTTCGAGTGTTACAATTTGAAAGATGAAAATGAACATGATTACCATTTGAGGACCGTGTTGCAGACTTTTTGAGAAAAGCAATTATATGCCAAATTCAACAAATGTGAATTCTAGCTATGAGAAGCGTGTTTTTTGGGCCACGTGATATCGACTGAAGGTATCCAAGTTGATCCAAATAAAATCTCAGCAATTGTGAACTAGAAACCTCTAAAGATTATAACAGAAGTGCGAAGTTTTCTAGGATTAGCCAAATATAGTCAACAGTTTGTTAAATGATTCTCATTGATAGCCCTTCTATTAATAAAATTGCTACATAAAAATGTCACCTTTATTTGGTCAGACAAATGCTAACAGAGTTTTGAATAGTTGAAAGCAATGTTAACATAAGAGTCATTTTGACTCAGCCTAAATTTGGGAAAGAATTGGTATTATTCAGTGATGCTTCACTTAACTATTTGGTTTGTGTATTGATGCAAGAAGGAAAAGTGCTTGCTTATTCTTCCCGACAACTTAAGCCACACAAGAAGAGTTATCCTACACGTCCTAAAATTGGCTATAGTTGTAACATCTCGAAATAGGGCCTAAACGGAACAGTGGTTACGAAACCACAAATTCAAGATAGAAAATTTTATTGCAATTAATTTTATGATTTACTGAGTGATTAGATGCATGTGTTAGAGTATCGATGGAAAATTTTATAGATAGCATGTTTAATTTGCCTACTAGGGCTTAATTGCAAAAGTTGATAAATATGAGTTTTAGATGCTAAAGGATTAATTGAAGAGCATAATTAAAGTAGAGGTACTTAAATGGTAATTAGACCATTATATTTTCATGGACAAAAATGGATATACATAGGTAAAAATAACTAAAGTTTTAATAAAGGGTATTTTAGTCATTTTGTAAATAAAAGAATTAAAAAGGGTAAAAGATGGCAAAAATGTGCTCATCTTCTTCATTAGGCCGAAATTTCAAGGGTTCTTCATAGCTAGGGTTTGTTTTAAGCTTCCAAGCTCCGTAGTAAGTGATTCCAAGCCCGATTTTTAATGTTCTTTATGTTTTTGGAGTCCCGGTAACTTGATTAAGCTTATTCTAGCAATAATTTAACCTAGGGTTTATATTTGGAAAAATACCCATAAGTGAAATGTGTTTATTTTTATGTTTTATGGTAGAATATGAAGCTTGAAATTGTGTTAAACAACTTTTACTAAGCGATTTTACGTGAAAACGAGTAAAACGATATAATCGGTAAGAATACCTAATGTTCATAAGTACATGTTAGAGTGAGAATTTGATGTTGCCATAGAAGGGAAAAATTATCAGCATGTCATAAAACATAAGAAAATAGGATGAAGTTTAATTTCTGAGCCTTGGGGAAAAGTGTAAATATGTAAAAGTTTAGGGGCAAAAGTGTAATTTTTCCAAAGTTTGGGTCAAGGACTGTTTTAATAAATGTGAGTATTAAATAAGTTAAATTTGTTATTATAGATCAAGAAGAATGAAATTCGAAGTTAGACTGGGGAAAGAAAAAGATAGTGGACTAAATCGATATAGTTGATCGTATTTTGTTTCGAGGTAAATTTGCGGTAAATAAATGCAATATTCTATTATTTTATGTTAATTTTGTTAATTTCCAGCATGTGTATATTTATTTTATGAAATTATTCGAAGAAGACTCAAGCATGAATTGACGGAGAAGTAATTTCAGAAAGTCTCGGTTGAACCTTAGGAATGTGTAGGATACAAATGTCATGACATTAGGGTTTAAGGATACCATGTAAGACCATGCCAAGGCATGGAAATTGGTAAGGTTTCTAAGGCAAGGAAATCATGTAATACCATGTCAAGACATGGCATTGATAAGTTACTATAAGGCAAAGGTCCCATGTAAGACCATGCCAAGGCATGGCATTGGTGAGTTCATAAGGCAAGGATACCATGTAAGACCATGTCGAGACATGACAATGGTAAGTTTCAAAAGGATACCAAGTAAGACCATGACAAGTCATGGCAATGGTAAGGTACCCATGTATCCTTAGTATTCCAAGTGGTTCATCAGGAAAATTTAAAGAGAATATCAAGGTAAGGTAAGGTAAGACGAGTTATACTAAAAAGGTAAGACAAGTTCATGCTAGAAGAGCAAAGGAAAGTATATAATGTTCATGTATGCTTGATAAGGAAAAAAGTAAGTAAAATGTATTAATAAATTTGATTAAGTAAGTATTTAAGTAAGTGAGTAAGTGAAGAAGTTTAAAATATGTCTATGACAATTAATGAAGTTGAATTAAGTAGTATCATGCCAAGTAGTAAGATAATTCTTATGAATGTTGTTATTTATTTGCATGCAAACTTACTAAGCTTAATGCTTACCCCCTTTATTTTCCTTCTTTTTATAGTTTTGTCAACCTAACTTGGGGATCGTAAAGTACGTCGGAGGTCCAGACACACTTGATACGAGCTTGCCTCCACTTGAGTTGAGTCGTATGTAGATTGCCTGATCGTCTACGAGAAAGTATCGATGAGAATGGAACGAAAAAATAGTTTCAGTTTTTGAAAGAGGCTTGGATGTTAATGTTTAGGTTCGAGAATGGTGATTAAATTTAAGTTCAAGAGAGAAAGAAGTTAGGATAATTTGGTAGGTTCGGGAAAGGAACGAAATTTGGTTAATTGGGGTACTTGGGTAATGGACAAAAATAGGAAAACAATTGGTCCTAAGAACAAGTTGAATCGATATTAGTAAATATCGACCCGACACTTATTAGTTCTTAAGATGGGATGGTTGAAACAAAGTGGACCTCGACCCACTATCTAGGTAGATAGGAACCTCGGTATAGGGTGTTTTGAACGCCACACTAAAACTAGTGATAAGTTCGGTTTCGTAAAAGAAATAGGTTGACGCCACTACTGGGTAGATAAGCCAACAAAATCTTAAACGAGACTTAGAGAAGAAAATTCTCTCAAGAACAAAAGTTCGACTATAAATTTGGCAAAAGTCCTTTTACAAAGAAATGAGTAAACTATTTATAGATTAATCATGTAGTAGCCGAATGGACTAATTGGCTAACTTAAAGGCTAATAAAATTCGGCTAAAAAGCACCTAGATTAATCTAGAACAAGTTGTTTAATTTGCTAAGGCTAGATTCGACTAATAGGAACTCCATTGGATGACTTCAAGTGTAAGCAAAGCATCTTGAATGAATGTGGAGACTTGGAAGCTTAATAGCTTGTCTAGGTTCGGCCTTAGGATGGAAGAAGCATTAAAGAGGCAACTCTTGGCCGAATGGACACCTAGGAATACCATTGGTTCACTCACATTCATTCAGTCAAGCATGGAACTTGGAAGGGAGCTTGAATTTGACTGTACATGAACATTCATTCCTCCAAGCATTGAACCAAGCCGCGCATGAATCTCCCCATTCATTGAATAAGCCCGTACATGCATCTAACCTTTAATGTACCTCCATATTCGGCTGAACCTTGGTTATTTGAAGAGCCATGGCTGAATAGTCACTTGGGAAACACAAATGGGCAGCACACCAACATTATTTCATCCATGCACCATGCGTCCCAAGCTATGCACCTACATGAATTAAAATCAATTCATTAAATCCCATGTGAACACCTTAAATTTGGCACCAATGTGAACAAACATTAATTCAGTTATTACATAATTAAAATATGTAATATAAAACATGACTTAATTACTAATGTGAACTTAATTAAAAACATAGTTAATTTATAATAGCTAATAAATGTATTTATTCAAGTAAAGAATCAACACTAGTAAATGAGCTATAAATAACTTCATGAGTTGAAATTGAGCTAGATGTGAACTTGTTGAGCTGGAACTGAGCTGGCTGAGCTGGTTATGAGCTGGACGAGCAAGAAATAAGTTACGAAGATGGCTCGGTGAGCTAGTCCACAAACTCTCGAGTAAACTGGTGATAGATTCGGCCCAAGCTCGATCAACTAGAGCTGAGATTGCGTCCTTGAACCTCTTGGCACGAGCTCGGGTAATCGGTCCTACGGGCAACTCAAGAGGATCTACATTGGCAGCTGGCAACTCGGGAGGTGCGGCCGTATCATTCCCCTCTCTTCGAGGCGATTTGCCCCCAAATCATCACCTACATCATAGAAAGGCAGATCAGATACAGTAAAAGTAGCACTTACATTGTACTCACCTGGGAGGTCAGGTTTATAGGAATTATCTTTTATTCGTTCCAAAACTTGAAACGGCCAATCTCCTCTCGGTAACAACTTTGACTTTCGTTGAGCCAGAAATCTTTCTTTTCTCATATGTACCCACACCCAATCTCCGGGTTCAAATATGACTTGTTTTCGCCCTTTGTTGGCCTTGCGCACATATTGCTCCGTCCTAGCCTCGATGTTAGCTTTGACCTTTTGATGTAATTGTTTCACATAGTCCGCTTTCCTCTTGGCATCTACATTAACAATTTGATCGTTAGGTAATGGAAGTGAATCAAGAGGAGATACAGGATTAAAACCGTAAACTATTTCAAATGGAGAGAATTTACTAGCAGAGTAAACGATTCGATTATAAGCAAACTCTATGTGAGGCAGACACTCCTCCCACGAGTTGAGATTTTTACGAATAATGGCCCGCAGTAGAGTGGATATTACGTGGTCCACCACCTCGGTTTGTCCATCCATTTGGGGATGACATGTCGTGGAGAATAAGAGCTTCGTGCCTAACTTACTGCAAAGTGTTCTCCAAAAATGGCTAAGAAATTTTGCATCGCGGTCGGACACTATCATCTTTGGAATTCCATGCAACCTGACAACTTTTTTAAAGAAGAGGTTAGCAATATTAACAGCAACATCAGTTTTCGAGCATGCAATAAAATGTGATATTTTTGAGAACTGATCTACTACTTCAAAAATGGAATTTTTCCCGGTTCGAGTTTGCTATAAACCTAAGATAAAGTCCATTGAAAGATCAACCCAAGGCCCTTCGGGAATAGGCAAAGGCGTGTACAACCCATGTGGGTTAACTTTCGATTTTGCCTTCTTACAAACCAAGTATCGCGAACATATTTTCTCGACATCCCATTTTATTCGTGGCCAAAAGAAGTGTTCTTGTAGCATGGCCAAGGTCTTTGCTATGCCAAAATGGCCCATGAGGCTACCACCATATGCCTCGAGTACGAGCAACTCTCGCATGGAACCTTGTGGGATACAGAGCTTTCCTCCTGGAAAAAGGAAGCCATCGAACCTGAAAAACTTATCAACAGTAGCATGTTCACACAATTTATATACATCCCCAAAATCAACATCAGAATTATACAAATCTTTCAAATATGCAAACCCAAGCAATTTTGAATCCAAATGATTTAACAAAGTATAGCGACGAGATAGTGCATCAGCCACAATATTTTCCTTACCTTTTTTATACCGTATAACATAAGGGAAGGATTCAAGAAGTTCTACCCATTTTATGTGTCTTTTGTTGAGCTTGTGCTGGCCTTTGATGTGCTTGAGTGATTCATGGTCCGAATGGATGACGAACTCCTTCGACCATAAATAATGTTGCCACGTTTCTAATGCCTGGATCAAAGCATACATTTCCTTATCGTATGTTGGGTAATTCAATGGTGTGCCACTTAACTTTTCACTAAAATACGCCACGGGCTTCCCTTCTTGGGTCAACACAACACCAATCCCGATACCTGAGGCATCACACTCAATTTCAAATGTTTTATCAAAATCAGGTAATACGAGTAATGAGGCGTTAGTTAAATGTTCTTTAAGTGAAATAAAAGATTTTTCTTGCTCCTCGCTCCAAAAGAAGGCAGAATTCTTTTTGATCACGCTAGTGAGAGGTGCGACCAATGTGCTGAAATTTAGGACGAACCGACAGTAGAAACTTGCCAAGCCATGGAAACTTCGTACTTGGCTTATGCTGGTCGGCCTGGGCCACTCTCGGATAGCTTTCACCTTCTCTTGATCGACTTCGAGTCCTTGCGAGCTGACAATAAATCCTAAGAAAACGACTTTGTTAGAACAAAATGTGCATTTCTTGAGATTGGCATATAAAGTTTCCTTTCGCAATACATTAAGAACAACTCGTAGATGCCTCAAATGATCATCTAAAGACCTACTATAAACAATAATGTCATCAAAGTAAACCACGCAAAATTTACCAATGTAAGCACGAAGAACATGGTTCATTAAACGCATAAAGGTACTAGGAGCGTTAGTAAGACTGAATGGCATTACCAACCACTCGTACAAACCGTGTTTAGTTTTAAACATTGTTTTCCACTCATCTTTCTCACGCATCCGTATTTGATGGTAACCGCTTTTGAGGTCGATTTTGGAGAACAACTGAGCACCACTTAGTTCATCAAGCATATAATCTAGGCATGGTATTGGATGACGATATTTAATCGTGATTTTGTTCACGGCACGACAGTCAACGCACATACGCCAAGTTCCATCCTTCTTCGGCACCAATAAAACTGGGATAGCGCACGGACTAAGGCTCTCACGGATGAATCCCTTTTCAAGTATTTCATTCACTTATTTTTGCAGCTCCTTGGTCTCCTCGGGATTACTATGATAAGCTGGTCGGTTTGGTATAGCCGCGCCAGGAATGAAGTCGATTTGATGTTCTATTCCCTCAATAGGTGGTAAGCCACTCGGGACTTCGTCAGGGAATATGTCTTCAAATTCCTACAAGAGAGAGACAACAGAAGAAGGTAAAGCAACATCTAATTCGTTGGTATTCAAATATGATTCCTTGTACATGAGTACAAGTATGGGCTGCCTCAACATGAAGGATTTTCGAATGTTACTCCCTTTTGCATACACACTCATTTTTGCACTTGTTTTTTCTTCACTCTTTTGTTTTTCTTGATCTTTATTCTTTTCTCTTATTTTTACAACTTGTTTCCCTCGTTTTCTTTTTCTCACTTTTTCACACACCTTTTCACTCTTTTCTTTCTTTTCACTCTCTTTAAATTTTTCAATTGAGTCACGCAATTTCACTTGATCTTCGTATACTTGTCTCAGTGTCAAAGGAGCTAAAGTGATGTTCTTGCCTAAATGCTTGAAGGTATATAGGTTGGTGTAGCTATCATGCACCACTTTTCGATCAAATTGCCATGGACGGCCAAGCAAAAAGTGTCCGACATGCATGGGAACCACGTCGCAGAGAACTTTGTCGTTGTATTTACCGATGGAAAACGACACCAACACTTGTTTTGTCACCTTCAACTCTCCGCCATCATTAAGCCATTGAAGCTTATACGGACAAGGGTGTTTCGTTGTGGCCAAGCCTAGTTTCTCCACCATTAACGTACTAGCGACGTTTGTACAACTCCTACCATCCACAATAAGGCTACACACCTTACCTTGCACAAGATAACGCGTATGAAAGATATTCTCGCGTTGTTGTTCATTCTCCGCGCTTTGTAAACTTAGGCTACGTTTGATTACAAGAATTTCACCTTCGATGGCATATTCAGGATTGTCTTCTTCATCACTGACAGAGGTGTCGGATTCCTCTTCTTTCTTGTCTTCCGACTCAATTTCGCTGCTGGCGCTCATCACCATTATTCTTCGGTTAGGGCATTGACTAGCAATGTGCCCTCGTCCCAAGCACTTAAAGCACTTGATGTCCCTCATGTGATTTGGATTGGCAGCTTCTTTGCCTTTGCTTGATTCACCAACGGGTTTGTTAAATTTTGCAGAATTTTTTTGATCCTTCGGGCAATTAGGGAAGTCCTTTTTGCTCGTGCCTTGTCCCCACCTTGAGTTGTTTGCGGGGTTGGCATAGGTCCGAACGGAGCTTTTCTTCTTGAGTTGTTTTTCTGCTTTTATTGCAATGTGAACCATGTCTGTCACCTCGACATAGTACTGAAGCTCCACAACGTTAGCAATCTCTTGATTTAGCCCGGCTAAGAACCTAGTCATGGTTGCCTCACAGTTTTCTTCCACATTTGCTTGAATCATTGCTATTTTCATCTCCTTTAAATAATCCTCCACGCTTCGGTGGCCTTGCGTAAGGTTTTGCAACTTTTGATATAATTCCGGATGGTAATAAGACGGGATAAATCTCTTTCTCATCATTGCTTTCATCTCTTGCCATGTAGAGATTGGTCTCTCTCCGTTACGTCTTCAATTGATTGTTAATTGGTCCCACCACACCATGGCGTAGTCAGAGAATTCGATTGCCTCCAACTTGACTTTCTTGGCCTCCGAGTAGTTATGGCAGTCGAACACCAATTTTATTTTCTTTTCCCACTCTAAGTACGCCTTCGGATCAGACTTGCCTTGGAAGGGTGGTATGGAGAGCTTAATATTCTTCAAATCATCATCAATTCGGCATCGATCCTTTTGACCTCGATTCCATTGACCTCGGTGATGCTCACTTTAATTCGAACCTTGGTCGCTTTCTAAATCACTTGGGTCATACAATTCGTCTTTGAGCGGTCTTGCTCAACCGCTTTCACGTCGGAGGGCCTTTGGGCATCCTTTCTCGTTGCCCCCTCTCTTCGACTCGATCTAATCTCTCATTTATGGACTCGAGTTCATTACGGAACATCCGTTGGATTTCCCTTAGGAGGGCTTGCTAGCCTAAATCAGGGACTCCTCCGCCTCTGGGAGCCACGTTCCTTACAGGTTGTCTTGGTAGTCCTTCATTCATGTTACATTCTGGACTTCGTGACATGTTGCAACCTCACAACAAACCTCACAAGATCTCTCGGAAAGAAAGAATGATGTCACTCGCACTCGTGTTTATGCTCTTTTGGCTTTTACCTCCCCTCGGTTACGCTCACTCACTCGTGCCATTTTCCACTCTTTTATTCTCTTATAACCTCATAAAGGATTTACTAGGCTTGATCTTCTAGTTTGGGAGCCGGTTTCAAAAGGGGTAAACAATGGATATGCGTATAGGTTTTGGTTGGCTGAAAGAACAGGGAATTGGGTAGAAAGTGTGGCGTGTATTTGGTTAGAAATATTAGAAAAGAAGGTAGATAAGGAACTATGTCGAATCAAGGGCTTCAACGTTCAGATAACAAACAAATTGCATAAACACCCTTTTATATATATATATATATATATATTTTAAACCACTAAAATAACACCTTGGTGTGTTTACACACTCGTGGTCAACATTTGGCAGTAACATAAGGTTGGGTGTACGATTACGCACCTGTTTGGAGAAGATTGTTACACACCACGTGCTTAACCTAAAACCAACATAATGACCCTAAGTTAGTTCTCAATCGTTCGAGTTAATCCCCCTTTTTACAACTCTTAATTCCACCCAACAATACTAATTGATTACCTTGATAGAACAAGTAGGGTTCAAACCACCCTTAACCAGCAACCTCCACCTATTGGCGACAATCTGCACAGAAATCCCATCCATTTAGTAACCTTAAAAGTAATAAACTTAAACTAAGAGTACTCTTTACTGAAACGTAAACTAAAAGAGGAGGACAACAACTTTCGGCCAACCCTAACACCACCTATAATCGAAGCATGCGATGCCACGAACGTTCTCCTGATAGCAACTGAAACAAAGAAGAGATTAAAGAGGGAGACCACTATAGAAAGAATAAGGGAAATGGCACCACTGTGAAACAACATTTGACAACCGTATTAGGAAGGCTCCACCATTGTTAAAAATTGGGCAACCCAGAGGAACTCACTTACCTTGATCAAAGTAGGGAAAGATTCCGCAGAGAAAGGAGATATTCGGCTAGCACCAAGATAAGCCCAAATGAGATGAGAGGGAAAGAGAAAGTGATATTCGGTCAAGGCTCCAAGGGAAGAAACTCATCAGAGTAATGGAGAAAGGGTCAGAAAGAAAAGAATAGAAGGAAAAGAGTTTCGGCATAGGGTAGAGAGTGAATCAAAAGAGTGTATTCCACACAGAGTGAAAAACAAAAGGGAGAAATAGCAGGAAAGAATTTCGGCTTAACCTAGAAGATACCAAAAGAAATCGGCATAAGAGGGAAATGGAAACAAGAGAACAAAAACGCAAAACCCGAAATAGACTAAGAGCAATTCGGCACCTATACTCTTCTTAATTGCCGAAAACACACTCCCCAAAACCCCTTAGCCGAATTTACACCCACAAGCACCCCCATTCGGCTCCAACTCCCTCCTATTCAAATTCCCTGAAATCCTCCAAGATTTTCTCCCCTTATCCCTCGATCTTCTCCACAACAACCTTTATGACCCATTCAAACTCTCCCCCACCAGAGTTCAACTCCAACACTAACTCTTGCCGTCCTAAGTAGCAAAATGATCATCCCTTACTTTCCATGGGATTCGAACCCTAACCTCCACAATTGCCAAATCACGCCACAAGCCACTACGCCATAAGGCTTCCTTGTGTCATCAAACACACACAATTATTTATAAAACCTAAGTGCCAGCGTCCAGGTTCTTTTAAAAGAAAAACATAAGTTCTACCAAAAGCCAGAGCTTGAACCCTGGACTTCCCAGACATCCCCAAACACACCTAATTCACTAAACGACAACACCAAACATGCTATTTGTGCCAAACCAAGCAAACTTACAGACCCTACACTTTTGGGGTGTTACAATTCTACCCCCTTAAATAAATTTCGGCCTCGAAATTTACCTGGTCAGAATAGGTGAGGGTATTGATGACGTATCGCCTCTTCTTGCTCCCACGTGGCTTCTTCTGCGCAGTGGTTGCCCCATAACACCTTGACCAGTGGAATAGATTTCTTCCTCAATACTTTAACATCATGGTCCAATATCTGCACTAGCTTCTCCTCGATAGTCAAATCAGGCTTGACTTCAATTTTTTCAACCGGCACGATATGCGAGGGGTCAGAATGGTACCACCTTAGCATTGAAATGTAAAACACGTCATGGATTCTGTCCAACTCTGGAGGCAACTCAAGTTGATAAGCGACCAGTCCCACACGCTTAAGTACTCGGTAAGGCCCAATAAACCTAAGCCTAAGCTTGCCCTTTCGCCCAAACCTCGAAATTTTCTTCCATGGTGAAACTTTAAGAAAAACGTAATCCCCCACAGAGTACTCGCTTTTCTTATGCTTTAAATCTGCATAAGACTTCTGCCTATCAGATGCTTCCTTTAACTGATCTCGAATCAGCTTTACCTTGTCCTCTGTATCAGAAATTAGCTCTGGCCCCAACACTCGCCGCTCACCCAGCTTAGTCCAACAGGTAGGGGTTCGACACCTACAACCATATAACGCCTCGTATGGGGCCATCCGAATACTGGACTGGTAGCTATTATTATATGCAAACTCTGCCAACAACAAATAATCCTCATAGCTGCCCCTGAAATCAATTACACAACTTCTTAACATGTCTTCTAATATTTGAATTACCCTATCGGATTGCCCATCAGTCTGAGGGTGGAACGCAGTACTGAAATCTAGTCTTGTGCCCAAAGCCTCGTGTAACTTTTTTCAGAATTGAGATGTGGATCTAGGATCCCTGTTAGATATGATAGAAACTGGTACACCATGCAGTCTTACAATCTCGGCCACATACAATTTGGCCAACTTTCGCAACAAATAATCAGTGCGAACTGGTATAAAATGGGCGGATTTAGTCAATCGGTCCATAATTAGCCATATCTAATCCTTCTTAGTTGGCGTCAAGGGTAGCCCACTTACGAAATCCATGGCCACCCTCTCCCACTTCCAGAGTGGAATTTTAACTGGCTGTAGTAACCCAGAAGGTATTTGATGCTCAGTCTTCACCTGTTGGCATGTCAAGCACTTACCCACAAACTCAGTAACCTCGCGCTTAAGCCCTCGCCACCAGTATAGCTCATGATCCTGATACAACTTATTCCCGCAAGGATGCATAGCATATGGACTACATAACACTCAGTAACCTCTCGTAGAATAGATTGTCTTAGATCAGAATCTCTCGGAACACAAACTCTTCCATGAAAACATAACACTCCTTCCCCATTCAACCCAAAATCTGAAGTTTCACCCTTTTCAACCTATTGAAAACGACGAACTACCTACTCATCCAGCAATTGTTTAACCCTAATTTGATCAGTCCATGCAGGTCTCACTTGTAGTTCAACTAACAAGCTACCATCATCGAACAGACTAAGACGAGCAAGCATTACCCTTAAGTCAGACACTACCCTATGACTCAATGCATCAACTACCACATTAGCTTTACTAGGGTGATATTCGATTGAACAATCATAATCTTTAAGCAACTCTATCCACCTTCGTTGTGTAAGGTTTAACTCCTTCTGAGTAAGGAGGTACTTGGGGCTCTTGTGATCTGTAAAAATAGTCATCTTTTCATTGTACAGATAATGTCTCCAAATCTTAAGTGCGAAAACCACCGCAGCTAATTCCAAATCATGAGTAGGATAATTCATCTCGTGAGGCTTAAGTTGACGGGAAGCATAAGCGACCACCTTTTCTTCTTGCATCAACACACAACCCAACCCAATGTGTGATGCATCACTGTAGATAGTAAATTCCTTCTCAGACTCCAGTTGTATCAAAACAGGGGCCTTAGTCAAGACATCCTTCAATTTCTCAAAACTCTCTTGCTGTTTATCAGTCCAATTGAACGGTACTCCTTTACGTAGTAACTTGGTCAAAGGTGCAGCAATCAGTGAAAACCCTTCAACAAAACGTCTATAATACCTAGCCAAACCCAAAAAGCTTCGAATCTCAGATACCATCCTTCGAGAATCCACCCTAATCCCCTCTGCCGACACAACATGACCCAGAAAAGTCACTTCTCGCAGCCAGAACTCGTACTTGCTGAACTTTGCATAAAGCTGCTTTTTCCTCAGAATTTGTAAAAAAATTCAAAGATGTGCATCATGACCTTACTCAGTTCTCGAATACACTAGAACACAACTACAAATTGATCCAAATAAGGTTGGAATACCCGGTTCATTAAATCCATGAAAGTCGCTGGTGCATTTGTCAAACCAAACGGCATCACCAAAAACTCGTAATGACCATAACGAGTTCTAAACACAGTCTTATACATGTCAACCTCCCTAACCTTTAGCTGATGATACCTAGACCAAAAATCTATTTTGGAGAAAATCGTGGCGCCTCGTAGTTGGTCAAACAAATCATCTATCCTTGGTGAAGGATACTTGTTCTTGATGGTCAGTTTGTTTAATTGACGATAATCGATGCACATGCGCATAGACCTGTCATTCTTCTTCACAAACAGTACCGGTGCTCCCTATGGAGACACACTCGGTCGAATAAACCCTCGGTCCAACAACTCTTAAATTTGAGCCTTTAACTCCACTAACTCCTTTGAGGCCATCCTATACGGAGGGATGGAAACCGGTGGTGTCCCCTGTAGAAGCTCTATACCGAATTCAACCTCACGGTCTGGAGGTAACCCCGGAAGCTCTTCTGAAAATACATCCAAAAACTCCTTAATAGTTTTGACATCCCCAATAGAAGGACCCTTAGTTTCAAAATTACACACATATGCCAGAAATGCCTCACAACCCTTGCGAACCAACTTCTCGGCCCTTAACATCGAAATCACATTAGACAGATAATCTCTTCGCTCTCTTATCACTGCCACCTCCTCACCCTCTGAAGTCTTCAACACTAGCCGCTTAGCATCACAATCCAACTTCGTACGATGTTTCACTAGCCAATCTATGCCCAAAATAAAATCAAATTTCCTAAACGGAAACTCCATCAAATTCACCGGAAAGACTACCGCTTAACCTCCAAGGGCACATCTCTGAACAACTTATTCACCCTAACTGATTGTCCCAATGGACTCAACAGACTCATTTCACTAACAGTACTTCCAAATTGAACCCCTAACGTCTTACATATAGTGCATGCAACATACGAGTGTGTGGATCCAATATCAATTAAGGCAATGTATGGTAAATTATAAATCAGGAACATACCGGTAATGACGTCAGGGGCCTCACCATCCTCTCAGTGACGAGCAGCATAAACCAAGGTTAGTTGTCTCACCTCAGAGTTACTTGTGCCTCTGCTAGGTGTTCCACGACCTCGTCCAAATCCATTACCACCTTTGGCCTGACCACGGCCTCTCAGGGGCTGTTGACCACCCCTCGCAGGCTGAACATAACCCTGTCCTATAACTTGCGTCCGAGTAAGCCCCTGAGTACAATTCTTAACCTGATGATCTGTAGACTCGTATCTATAACATGCCCCAATTCGCTTCCAGCACTCGCCTTGGTGAGCTCTGCCACAATCAGCGCAAGGCTGCGGTCGTGCAGCAACAATAGAAACTCCAGCTCGGATTGGCTCATCAAACCTGACCCTCTTAATAGGCCTACCTGAAGAACCCGAGGGTCCAAAATCCCTCTTACCTCTGCCCCTATCTTTTTCACGGTTCTGGTGCTCAGAGCGCTTCATATCCTCAGCAATTTTTACTTTCTCAACTAGGACGGCAAAGTCTCGCTCCCTCTATAGAGCTATCAGCACATGTAACTCATCACGGAGCCGATCCTCAAATCGCACACTGCTTTCATACTCGGTTGCAACTATCCCGCAAGCATATCGACCCAGCCGTAAAAACTCCACCTCGTATTCTGCCACAGTCTTATTTCCTTGGGTCAAATTTAGAAATTCCTTCCTTCAGGCGTCCACATAACTTGCACCAACTTACCTCCCTGAAAAGGCCATTTTAAAGAAATCCCATGACAAACGGTCAGCTTGCGTACCTTCCCTCACAGTGAGCCACCATTGGTAAGCCTCGTCTCGCAGTAACGACACTGCCCCTTTTAATTTTGGTTCCTCAGTACAGTCGAGGTCATCCCTTATCCGCTCCGTAGCCTCTAACCAATATTTCACCACATTCGGGGCTACACCAGAAACACCCCTGAAAAATTTCGCCCCATTAGATCGGAGTCGCTTAGAAATCGACCCTCAGCCCACTGACCCCGTACTCACTCTTGCAACCCTTTCCAAAACCTGCAACATTGCCTGAGGCAAAGCATCATCCCCCACTGCTCGATCATCAAACCCTGTCTCTGTTACCGGTGAAGCTGGTACCTCCTTAGCAGGCATGTGACCTGATGCAGAAGACCCGGCCCTAGCACTTTCTCGGCCTCTGCCACGACCCCTTGTACCCCTTTCACGAGTACCTCTAGTGCTCATATCGAAATACGCTTAAGTTATTTTTAGAGGTTTTATGCTATCAGTTTATAATTCCAGTAATTATTAACAGATATTTTATGATAAACAGTATTTAGAGTTTGTTTTCGCAAATCGAGATCTCACTACCGCTGTCAGTCTTCTACAGTCTCAGTTTGTTCTAATTAAAGAGTTCCAACACAGTACCACTATCTATAATAGTTTCTCAAAAGTAGTAAATAATGGTAGTAAAATTACAGATTTGGCACCAGAGACTCTATGTACCACACTTCCAGCTACATCGTTTCAAACACAAATTAAATTTCGTTGAAACCATCTTTTTCAAACCAAATTTTAGAGAAACTTTTCAAAATCCCCAAATTTTAGAGAAAATTTTCAGTCACTCATTCCACAGCCAAGTTTTGCAACCTGGCTCTGATACCACTGAATGTAACACCCCAAATCGGGCCTAGACGTTACGATCGAATTTGACGTGCCACATCGAACAATTCGAAATCTTGAGCTAGAGTTTAAAAAAATCTGTTTAGTTTCTAATTTAGATTAACAAGTTGTTTGTTACCCAAAATTCTTAATTTTAGATTTTAACTCCGACGGCTTTGAGTTGAAAAGTCTTATGAAATTAAAAACACAGGTTAACCTTTGTAAATGTTATTGCTTAAAAACTCGTTGTACCTACACTAGCAATTTAAACCGTGAAAATTAACCTAATAAAAGTAAAAAGCTAAAAGTTTAAAAGTTTACCAATGGCCATATTACAAAATAACACCCCAAATAGAATTCTTTAAAATAGTTATGGCATGATTTATTATTCTGCGAGCATATGGCCACCTCTGAGTCCCTTGCGGCTTCAAATTGTCTACAGCTAGGGATTACCTGTACAGTTAAATAGAAGGGTGAGTTTACGAAAAACTCTATGTGTAATCCCCTTATCAGTCACACAGAAAACAGTGTATACAATAATCTGGGCCAAAGCCCAATATAGTAATAGTGCAGTCTGGGTCACAGCCCTATACAGTAGTACATCACAAGTATACAACCCATCCCAATCCATCCATCACAACTCCCTACCAACCAACCCAGCCAGCACACCTATATTGCAGCGTAGCTGCTAACAGTAACATAGCAGTACTGCTAATAGTAATAAACGTGGCGTAGCCACTAATATCAGAACACGTGGCAAGGCCACTAGAACAGTGAAACGTAACATAGCCATTAGTACAGTACTTCTTCCGAGTCAAAGTCCCAACCCCAATACAGAATGACATGTCATAATATTATGTGCATGCAAGGTTTCACACTCAAATACAATCATGCATAATACATACATCCGCTATCAATCTACCACTAGGGTATAATGGTCATTTCCATCTCCTAAGGGTAAATCAATAATTTTACCCCTCGGGAGTATTTCGATCATTTTAAAAATCTTGAGGCCTCAGTATAGATAACGACTCTTAAGTGGTTTATAGTCGTCTCGTTCGACTTAGTTAACCCAT
Organism: Gossypium longicalyx; assembly: GCA_025698465.1. Lineage (NCBI taxonomy): Eukaryota > Viridiplantae > Streptophyta > Magnoliopsida > Malvales > Malvaceae > Gossypium > Gossypium longicalyx. The sequence continues at coordinate 30,571,827 of CM046999.1, read as the reverse complement.
ATGGCCTAAACAGTGTAGTGGTCCCAAGCCCACTACTCAGCCCAAGTGGGGCCCGAACACTCGTGTGGCCCAAACAGTCCAAATCCAGTCACATCAATGTGGTCCCCATAATCTAGACCATTACCAATCACTTACCCTAACTTTCTCCATGTGGGCCCAATGGGCCCACACAGCCTGTCTCAGTCGAACGAGGCCCATAACGGCCCGAAAGCACAAAAATGCCTGTGAAGACCTTTATAGTCTCTCGCCCATGATATGTGGCCTCGGTTCACCTCCATGAGCGATCGCACGCTCGTGAGGCCTCAAATGTCGAGATCTCGGCTTTTCAGCTTTTTCCAACTCACAACAACACCTTGGTGTGTTTACACACCCGTGGTCAACATTTGGCAGTAACATAAGGTTGGGTGTATGATTACACACCTGTTTGTAGAAGAGATTATTACACACCACGTTCTTAACCTAAAACCAACATAATGACCCCAAGTTAGTTCTCAATTGTTCGAGTTAATCCCCCCTTTTACAACTCTTAATTCTCCCCCAACAATACTTATTGATTACCTTGATAGAACAAGTAGGGTTCAAACGACCCTTAACCAGTAACCTCCACCTATTGGCGATAATCTGCATAGAAATCACATCCATTTAGCAGCCTTAAAAGTAATAAACTTACACTAAGTGTACTCCCTACTGAAACGTAAACCAAGAGAGGAGGACAACAGCTTTCGGCCAACCCCAACATCACCTATAATCGAAGCATGCAATGTCACGAACGTTCTCCTGACAGTAGCTGAAACAAAGAAGAGATTAAAGAGGGAGACCACTATAGAAAGAAGAAGGGAAACGGCACCACTATGAAACCATATTTGACAACTGTATTAGCAAGGCTCTACCATTGTTAAAAACTTGACAACCCAGAGGAACTCACTTACCTTGATCAAAGTAGAAAAAGATTCAGCAGAGAAAGAAGATATTCAGCTAGCACCAAGATAAGCCCGAATGAGATGAAAGAGAGAGAGCAAGTGATATTCGGTCAAGGCTCCAAGAGAAGAAACTCAACAGAGTAATGAAGAAAGGGTCAGAAAGAAAAGAAGAGAAGGAAAAGAGTTTCGGCACAGGGTAGAGAGTGAACCAAAAGAGTGTATTCGACACAGAATGAAAAAAAAAGGCAGAAATAGCAGGAAAGAATTTGGCTTAACCTAGAAGATACCAAAAGAAATCGGTACAAGAGGAAAATGGAAACAGGGGAACAAAAACTCAAAACCCGAAATAAACTAAGAGCAATTCAGCACCTATACTCTTCCTAATTCCTGAAAACACACTCCCCAAAACCCTTTAGCCGAATTTGCACCCACAAGCACCCCATATACGACTCCAACTCCCTCCAATTTAGATTCTCTGAAATCCTCCAAGATTTTCTCCCCTTATCCCTCCTTGATCTTCTCCAGAACAACCTTTGTGACCCATTCAAACTCTCCCCCACCAGAGTTTAACTCCAACACTAACTCTTGCCGTCTCAAGCAGCAAAATGATCATCCCTTGCCTACCATGTAATTCAAACCCCAACCTCCACAGTTGCCAAATCATGCCACAAGCCACCAAGCCATAAGGCTTCCTTATGTCATCAAACACACATAATTATTTATAAAACCTAAGTGCCAGCGTCTAGGTTCTTTTAAAAGAAAAACATAAGTTCTGCCAAAAGCCAGAACTTGAACCCCAGACTTCTCAGACATCCCTAAACACACCCAATTCACTAAACCACAACACTAAACATGCAATTTATGCCAAACCAAGCAAACTTATAGACCCTACACTTTTGGGGCGTTGCAAGGCAATTCATATAATAATGACATCCAAAAGCAATAAGTATTAGATGTTAATTAAATTTGACCATGAAAAGGCTTATGGCAATGTTCAATGGGATTTTCTGAAAGGCTTGTTACTATATGTGGGGTTTCCTGTATATTTTGTGGATCTTATTATGCATTGTATAACCACAGCCTTCATACAAATTCTTTGGAATGGATCTATTGCTAACACTTTCTTTCCAGCTCGTGGGGTACAATAAGGTGATCCTTTATCACCATATCTTTTTTTCCTTGGGATGGAGAGATTGGGACATCTAATTGACCAAGCTATTGGAGAAAAGGCATAGTATCCTTTATTTTTATTGCGTAAAGTCCTTTATTTTTATTGCGTAAAGGTCCTATTTTCTCTCATCTTTTCTTTGTTGATAATTTGGTTATGTTTTTGTCATGCTTTGGCATATCAAGATACTAAGGAAAAGACCGAGATTTTGTTCTCCAATAATACTCCTAATAATGTTGCTTCAAACATTTGTTTACATCTTGTCTTTTCTATGGTGACTGATTCAGAAAAGTAACTTAGTATGCTTGTTTTTCATAAGTGGGTTACTATGGGAACTTTCCAATTCATCATCAATAAGGTGAACGCAAAGTTGAATGAGATGCTCGTCATTTATCAATGGCTGGTAGACTTACACTAGTAAATTTGGTGCTCTTGACTATCCTAATTTATCTCACGACAAAGGTTCACTTTCCTATCATAGTGGTAGACTTACACTGGTAGGTTGCTTATTTCTTGCATACGAGCTTACTAAGCTATATAGCTTACTCCATTTATTTTTTATGTTTTTATAATGTCACCAAGCTAACTCGGATCAGAGATTGCTGAAGATTCGCCTCACACTATCAAAACTGTTATTTTGGGTATTTGATGATCTTTGTATTTTGAAAGTATGGCATGTATAGGGACTTGGTCATTTTGTTATATGTGTCAATTGATTTGGCCAAATGTATTGGCTTATATTTGTTTAAGTTGATTTGGTATTTAGCCATGTAATTGGCTTATTTTGGCTAAAATGGTTGTAAGCCCATTTCTTTGGTGTTACGGTCATGGTATGCTTGGTGTATGATGGAGTGTGATTTTTAGCATGAATGTGAAATGTTTAGAAATGTGCTTTATTGGTGAGATGATAATCTTATGCACAAATAGGTGTCATGAAAGTAGTTTAATGATACTTTGTATATGTGAAATTAACATGATTAGTTTGGGACATGATAAATGTTGTGAGTATGATAGTGGATGGTATTGTATTGATATGATTTAGCCATGATTGTGGATGTTTGGTTGCCTAAGTATGCCATGTTTTGTGCCTTTGATTTGGTGTAAGTGTATGTGTGAATAAGGGTGGCAAATGGCTTGGAAAATAGTCTTTATTTTGTCCACACAAGTAGACACATAGGTGTATGTCTAGGCCGTGTGTGACACACAGTCTGCCCCATGGGTATGTGTATAGACTGTGTGTCCCCTGCACCTTAATTTTGAGAAACAAAATACTCAGAATTGAGCGCACAGGAAGAGACTCGGGCGTGTGTCTCAACCGTGTAGATGGCACGGCCTCGAACACGGGCATGTGCCCTGACCGTGTGAAGTCTTAACATATTCTATGAAAATTAATTTTCCACACAGCCTAGCACACAGACGTGTGACTTGGCCGTGTGATCTCAATTTGTTCATGGGTTACAAGTCAAAAAGTTACACAGGGTCGAGACACGGACGTGTGTGACCATATGGTTTAGTCCCAAATCATTTCCAAAGCATGTTTTAGGCCTCGTAGGCTCGCGTTAGGGACTTTATGGTTGAATGTGAATAGTTTTAATTTGGACGCAAATGTATAACTCAAAATTGTATGATTGCTTATGGTGTGAGTCCGGTAATGTCTTGTACCCTGTTCGGGCGCCGAATACGGGTAAGGGGTGTTACATTTAGTGGTATCAGAGCTATGGTTTAATCGGTTCTTAGCTAACATAGTGTGTGTAAGAGTCTAGCTATACATGTCATATATAAATTTTGATAATGCAACGACTCTTGACAACTTAAATTGTGTTTTCATATAGTAAATGGATCCTGACTGAGAAGTGGCTGATAACATTGAAAGTAATGCGTCAGCTCTCGCTCAAGGGACCGCGCCATTTGAAAGTAGACCAGTGACGATTAGTCAAGGAGGAGAGGTTAGGGAAGCCTTCTTTCGTAGAATGAATGAGTGGTTTGCCTAGTTTATTCGAACAAATTTGGCTGCCCAACATCCTCCACCCCTACCTAACCCTCAACCGATTCTCGTAGCTCCCCAAGGTGTGGACTTGGTAAGCCTGAACAAGCCTCCAATCGATAAGATTAGAAAGCAAGGGCCGAAGAATTTAGAGCAAATATCGATGATGATCCCAATAGGGCAGAATTCTGGCTCGAGAACTCTATCCGGGTATTTAACAAACTTTCTTGCACGCCGGATGAGTGCTTGAAATGTGTTGTGTCACTTCTGAGGGCTATGGCATATTAGTGGTGGAACACTCTTATATCTATGGTACTAAGGGAAAGAGTCACTTGGGATTTCTTCCAAGAGGATTTTAGAAAGAAGTACATCAGTCAGCGGTTTATTAATCAGAAACGTAAAGAGTTCTTAGAACTGAAACATGGCCGTAGGACTGTGACTGAGTACGAACAAGAGTTTGTTAGACTCAGTAAGTATGCTCGGGAGTGTGTTTCAATAGAGGCTATCATGTGTAAGAGATTCAAAGATGGGCTAAATGAAGACATCATATTGTTAGCTGGAATTTTAGAGTTGAAAGAATTTGTTGTGCTAGTCAAACGAGCTTGCAAGGCCAAGGAGTTGAGCAAAGAAAAAAGAAAAGTTGAGTTTGAGACTAGAGATTCGAGGAAGAGGCCAATGAATAAACTGTTTCAATCCTCGTCAAAGAAATCGAGAGATTCATATGCTTGCTCCAATGCTTCTGCCGAGTATCCCAATCGAGATCGTAGGAAGCAATATTCAGGTTCTAAGGCCCAACCTACATCCATAGCGAACATTGGTAATGCTAGGTTTAATAAGCCTGAATGCCAACATTGTGATAGACAGCATCCCAGTGAATGTAGGATGAATAACCTGGCTTGTTTTAGATGTGGCTTCTAAGATCACTTCATTCGGGATTGACCTAAATGGTTGAAAAAGATAATTTTTCGAATGTAAGGTTTAGTAATACTACTGCTAGAGGGAGGCCGGTGAGAAACACGGGAAATGGGACTAGTAGCAGAGGTGTATCCAAAGATTCAACTGTGACATCAAAAGCTAGGGCACCTACGAGAGCTTATGCCGTTCGTGCTCGCGAGGATGCATCCTCCCCTGATGTGATCACTAGTACATTTTCTCTCTATGATACTAATATAGTTGCATTAATTGATCCTGGACCGACTCATTCCTATATTTGCATGAATTTGGTATCTAATAAAAATTTTCCTGTTGAGTCCACTAAGTTTGTAATTAAGGTGTCGAATCCCTTAGGCATATATGTTTTAGTTGATAAAGTTTGCGAAAGTTGTTCTTTAATGATTCGGGGTCACTATTTTCTGACTAACTTAATGCTTTTACCATTTAATGAGTTTGATGTGATGCTTGAAACGGATTGGTTGACTCTACATGATGTAGTAGTGAATTGTAGACAAAAAGTTATTGAATTGAAATGTCAAAACAATGAAACTCCTCGGGTTGAACCGGAAGAATCGGGTGAGTTGTCTATGGTGATTTCATCGATGTCTGCTCAGAGGTATGTAAGAAAAGGATGTAAAGCATTTATTGCGTATATAATGAATGCTAAGGTGTCTGAACTGAAGATCGAATATGTGCCGGTAGTTTGTGAATATCCAGATGTGTTCCCAAAAGAGTTGCCAGGGTTACCATCGGTCAGAGAGGTGAAGTTTGCTATTGATTTGGTATCGGGGACTGCACTGATATCGATAGCTCCGTATAGAATGGCTCCAAATGAGTTGAAAGAATTGAAATATCAGTTGCAAGAGTTAACAGATAAGGGTTTTTGCGAGACCGAGTTTTTCTCCCTGGGGTGCATTGGTATTATTTGTGAAAAAGAAAAATGGATCCATGAGACTTTGTATTGACTATCGTCAACTCAACAAGGTTATGATAAAGAACAAGTATCCATTACTGGGGATCGATGATTTGTTTGACCAGTTGAAAGGGGCAACAATGTTTTCAAAGATAGATTTAAGATCCAGCTACTATCAACTGAGAGTTAAAGACTCGGATGTGTTGAAAATAGCGTCCAGAACGAGGTATGGGCATTACAAATTTCTTGTTATGCCTTTTAGATTAACTAATGCTCCTGTCGTTTTTATGGGCTTGATGAATCGGATCTTCCAACTGTATTTGGATAAGTTTGTGGTTGTATTTATTGATGACATTTTGATTTACTCCCGAGATGAATCTGAGCATGCCAACATTTAAAAATTGTGTTGCAGACTTTGAGAGATAAGAAGTTGTTTGCTAAGTTCAGCAAAAGTGAGTTTTAGCTTCGAGAAGTCAGATTTTTGGGGCATATTGTCTCCACGGAAGGTATAAGAGTTAATCCGAATAAGATTTCAACAATTGTTGATTGGAAACTGCTGAGGAATGTATCTAAGGTTAGAAGCTTTTTGGGCTTAGCTGGGTATTATCGATGTTTTGTTAAGATATTCTCAATGATTGCTACACCTATGACAAGATTGTTACAAAAAAATGTTAAGTTTGAGTGGTCGGAGAAATGCCAAAAGAGTTTTGAACAGTTGAAAGCATTGTTAATTGAGGCACCGATATTAGTGCAACCTTAGTCGGGAAAAGAGTTTGTGGTTTACAGCGACGCGTCATTGAACGGTCTGGGTTGTATGTTGATGTAAGAGGGCAAAGTGATAGCATACGCCTCGAGACATTTGAAACCACATGAAAAGAATTATCCGACGCATGACTTAGAATTGGCTGCCACTGTATTTGCTTTAAGGATTTGGTAACACCATTTATTCAGTGGAAAGTGCCACATCTTTACCGATCACAAGAGTTTGAAGTATTTAATGACTCAAAAGGATTTGAATTTACAGCAACGGAGATGGCTCATGCTATTAAAATATTATAAGTTGATAATCAATTATCATCTGGGAAAGGCGAATGTAGTCGCCGATGCTTTAAGTAGGAAATCTTTGTTTGCTTTGAGAGTAATGAATACGCGACTGACTTTATCTAATGGTAGTTTGATTCTAGCCGAGTTAAAAGCTAGGTCGGTATTCTTTAGCAAATTTGCAAAGCTCAGAAATGTGGCAAAGTGTTTCAAGCTAAAAGAGTTCAATGCGAATCGACTAGTGATTCAGACTATCAAATTGGTACCGATGGATGTTTGATGTTCCGAGGTAGAATTTGAGTATCGAGAGATATCGAGCTCATTTAGAAAATTATCGAGAGATATCGAGCTCATTTAGAAAATTCTTCATGAGGCACACAGTGGTTGTCTATCTGTTCACCCGAGAAGTATGAAGATGTATAATGATTTGAAGAAATTGTATTGGTGGTCAGGTATGAAAAGAGATATTTTTGAATTCGTTGATTCAGACTATCAAATTGGTACCGATGGATGTTTGATGTTCCGAGGTAGAATTTGAGTATCGAGAGATATCGAGCTCATTTAGAAAATTATCGAGAGATATCGAGCTCATTTAGAAAATTCTTCATAAGGCACACAGTGGTTGTCTATCTGTTCACCCGAGAAGTATGAAGATGTATAATGATTTGAAGAAATTGTATTGGTGGTCAGGTATGAAAAGAGATATTTTTGAATTCGTTGATTCAGACTATCAAATTGGTACCGATGGATGTTTGATGTTCCGAGGTAGAATTTGAGTATCGAGAGATATCGAGCTCATTTAGAAAATTGTCGAGAGATATCGAGCTCATTTAGAAAATTCTTCATGAAGCACACAGTGGTTGTCTATCTGTTCACCCGAGAAGTATGAAGATGTATAATGATTTGAAGAAATTGTATTGGTGGTCAGGTATGAAAAGAGATATTTTTGAATTCGTAACGAGATGTTTGATATGTCAACAAGTAAAGGCCGAACACCAGGTACCTTCGGGTTTACTTCAGCCTATTATGATTCCAGAGTGGAAATGGGACAGAATTACGACAGATTTCATAACTGGATTACCTGTGACTCTGAAGAAGAAAGATGTTGTTTGGGTCATTGTTGATAGATTAACGAAATCAATTCACTTTATTCCGGTATGTACTGACTATTCACTTGATAAGCTAGCTAAATTGTACATTGTTGAAATTGTTAGATTGCACAAAGTACCTATTTCTATTACTCCAGATAGAGATCTGAGGTTCACTTCAAGATTTTGGAAGAAGTTGCAAGAACCTTTGGGCATAAAGTTGAACTTTAGTACCGCATTTCATCTGCAAAATGACGCTCAATCGGAAAGAATGATTCAGGTTCTTGAAGATATGCTTCGCTATTGTGTTTTAGAGTTCGAAGGTAGTTGGGAAAAATATCTACCTGTAGTTGAATTTGCTTATAACAACAGTTTTCAGTCGAGTATAAAGATGGCACTGTATGTGGCATTGTATGGTCACAAGTGTCAAACTCCGTTGTACTGGATCGATTAGTGAGAGACAGATTCACGAGATTTATTTGGTTAGAGAAATCGAAGAAAAAGTGCAAGTAATTCGTGATTGTTTGAAAGCGGCTTCGGATAGACAGAAATTGTACGTGGATTTGAAACGAAAGAAGATTGAATTTCAAGTCGGTGATAAGGTATTTTTGAAAGTGTCTCCGTGGAAGAAAATTCTTAGATTTGGTCGCAAGGGTAAACTGAGTCCACATTTTATTGTTCCGTATGAGATTATTGAAAGAATAGGACCAGTGGCATATCGGCTAGCTTTGCCGTCGAAATTGGAAAAGATCCACAATGTGTTTCATGTGTCTATGTTACAAAGATATCGATCGTATCCATCGCACGTGATTGCACCGATAGAGGATGAGATTCGACCAGATATGACTTACAGTGAAGAACCAATCAAAATTGTAGCTCGAGAAGTTTAATAGTTGAGAAATAAAAGTATAGCCCTAGTGAAAGTTTTGTGGCAAAGACATGGGGTGGAAGAGGCTACGTGGGAAACCGAGGAAGCTATGAGAAAACAGTACCCAAACCTCTTTTTCGGTAAGATTTTTGGGGAAGAAAATCTCTAAAGGGGGAGAGTTGTAACAGCCCGTTTTAGGGTCAAATCAGAACAGTAGTTTTGGGACCACAAATCTGAAGTAGAAATATTTATTTTATTATTTCTTTAAGGTCTATAGTTACTGATTGAATGATTGTGTGAAAGTTTCGTTAAGAAATTTTAACGATAGAGTGTCCAATTGGAGTAATAGGACTAAATTGCAATAGGTGCAAAATATGTGTTCTAGAAGCTAAAGGTGTCTAAGTGCTATGAAATTTTAAATTGGAGGTCCTTAAATGGTAATTAGACCATTATACTTTAAGTTGGACAAAAATGGACATGGTTAGGTGAAATTTCAAAGTTTGGCATTAAGGGCATTTTAGTCATTTGGTAAATAAAGACAAAATTAAACAAATAAAATATGTTCATCTTTCTAATTTCATCCTCCTTGTGCCGAATTTGAAGAGTCTCCATATCTAGGGTTTTGCCAAGCTTTCAAGCTCAATTGTAAGTTTGTTCTTGTCCTGTTTTTAATGATTTTTATATTTTTGAGATTGGTGTAACCTAATCTAGCTATTTCAAGGACTAATTTGAAAGAAAATCAAATTCTAAAATTTTACCCATGTAGAATATTTGTTTGTTTTGATGTCTAATGGTAGAAAATGTATGTTTGATGTTAGGTAAGCAACATTTACCAAGTGATTTTTTATGAAAATGTCAAATAGGGACCTATTTGTAAAAGTTATAAAATGTGTATAAAAATGTGAATAAATGAAAAATGTGGGCTGTTATGAGTACTATTAATACTTGGCTAGGCTTGGGTAATGAAGAAATCGAATGAAAATCATTTTACGAGCCTAGGGACTAAAATGTAAAAACTTGAAAAGTTAGGGGAAAAATGTAATTTTTTCCATAAGGCGTTTTGGGATTAAATTGAATAATGTGATAGTTGAATAAGTTAAATTTGATATTATAGATCAAGAAAGACGAGATTCTGACCTAGACCGAGGAAAAAACAAAGTTGTGGACTAAATTGAACTATTATCCATTTTGTACTGAGGTAAGTTCAAATGTTAAAAATAAGCTTTAATATGATTGTATTTTATTCCTTTAATATTGCATGAATTGTATGTTTGATAAATGTGAATGAGCTTAATCTTATGAACGAGTCCGAAGATGAATCGACAAATGAGAAATCCCGTTAAACCTTAGGAATAGGGTAGGATACAAGTGACATATCACTAGGGTAGTTATGTGTTATGTGATTATGTGATCTGGGTGCTAGTCTTGTACGTCCTATCGGTGGCTACATATTCCGGCATATGTTCCAGATACTTGATAGCTTGTCTGAGCAGCACCGCTTAGCTACGTCTTGACTAACAGCTTTTGTGAGTAGGCCCGTTGATATCTCGAGAGCGAGCAACTATGTGATATGAGATTTGAGGTAGCATTGGCTACATATGTGGCACTTAGTGTGCAAGAATCTCGAGTACCGGACATTATTATTCCCAGTGGTTCACGGGTATGTCAAAGATGAGATTATGTGTAAATTCATTTCGAGATGGTACAGGTATGTACTTGAAGCTCATATCTAATAAATGCTTGAAATGATGAATATGAGGTAAGTTTTGTGATGGAATGAGCTATGATTATGTGACCAGGTAAATGTACATTTAATTATGTTATGGTAGGTTGCTTATTTCTTACATAGAGCTTACTAAGCTATATAGCTTACTCTATTTATTTTCCATGGTTTTATAATGTCGCCAAGCTAACTCGGATCAGAGATCGCCGAAGATTCGCCTCACACTATCAAAACTATTATTTTGGGTATTTGATGATCTTTGTATTTTGAAAGTATAGCATGTATAGGGACTTGGTCATTTTGTTATATGTGTCAATTGATTTGGCCAAATGTATTGGCTTATATTTGTTTATGTTGATTTGGTATTTAGCCATGTAATTGGCTTATTTTGGCTAAAATGGTTGTAAGCCTATTTATATATGTATATGTGCCAATGTCTTTGGTGTTACGGTCATGGTATGCTTGGTGTATGATGGAGTGTGATTTTTAGCATGAATGTGAAATGTTTATAAATGAACTTTATTGGTGAGATGATAATCTTAGGCGCAAATAGGTGTCATGAAAGTAGTTTAATGATACTTTGTATATGTGAAATTAACATGATTAGTTTGGGACATGATAAATGTTGTGAGTATGATAGTGGATGGTATTGTACTGATATGATTTAGCCATGATTGTGGATGTTTGGTTGCCTAAGTATGCCATGTTTTGTGCCTTTGATTTGGTGTAAGTGTATGTGTGAATAAGGGTGGCAAATGGCTTGGTAAATAGCCTTTATTTTGTCCACACGAGTAGACACACGGGCATGTGTCTAGGCCGTGTGTGACACACGGTCTGCCCCATGGGCATGTGTATAGGTCGTGTATCCCCTACACCTTAATTTTGAGAAACAAAATGCTTAGAATTGAGCGCACGGGCAGAGACACGGGTGTGTGTCTCATCCGTGTAGACGGCATAGCCTCGAACATAGGTGTGTGCCTTGGCCGTGTGAAGTCTGCACCTATTTTATGAAAATTAATTTTCCACACGACTTAGCACACGGGCGTGTGACTTGGCTGTGTGATCTCAATTTGTTCATGGGTTACAAGTTAGAGAGTTACACAGGGTCGGGACACGGGGGTGTGTGACCACATAGCCTGCCCACACGGGTGTGTGTCCCATATCCACACGGGCATGTGACTTCTGTTTAGTGGAAAAATTTTCTAAGTTTCATGAAAATTTCTAAAGTTCTCGGTTTAGTCCCGAACCACTTCCAAAACATGTTTTGGGCCTCATAGGCTCGTGTTAGGGACTTTATGGTTAAATGTGAATGGTTTTAATTTGGATGCAAATCTATGACTCAAAATTGTATGATTGCTTGTGATGTGAGTTCGATAATGTCTCGTACCCTATTTCGACGTCGAATATGGGTAAGGGGTGTTACGAAATTGGCATGTCATAGGAATCCCTTTATCGCACTTTTGTATTTAGTACACTGATGCTCCTATACCTCATGTTATTTTGCATATACTTTTTGGTTCTCCAATGCTTACTAAGGGCTAACCAAAGTAAAAGTATTATGTAAAGTGAGTAAGTTCTTAAACTAAATTTAGTGAGTAAAATATGCGTTAAGTGAAAAATTAGAATTATAATATGTCTCATACATTAAGAACTAATATATCATTAGTGAAATGTCTAAAATAAGACATAACATAATAAATATGTTTATGGTAAATCAATAAATTAATAAAATTTATATTAAATACTTTTTAAGTAAAGAATTAATACAAGTACTTACTAAGCTTCTGTGAAGTTTAACACATTTGTTGTTTAAATCCATTGTAACAACCTAATTTTAGCTGGTGTCGAAAAATGTGGTTTTGAAGTCAGATTTCATAAATCAAGTTGAAATTATGAGTAGAAGGATTTACGTATTTAGTAAAAGATTATATTATTGGATTGTTGAGTAATTAAATAAAAAATGTCATTAATTATAGTACAAGGACTAAATTGTAAAAGTGTAATCACTATTGAATTTTAATTTAGAAAATGGAAGTGGGCTTAGTTAGCAAATAAACAAGGGATCTAATGGTTATTTAACCATTATTATCACTTGGTTAGTTGGATGAGAGGATCTCATCCTTCCATTTCCACCTAGATGATAATTGTTAAATCAAGGTGACCCATTTTAATCTAATTATGCTTTAATTATATCACCAATCCTAGTATATATCTTAAGTTAGTTGGAGAGAGAAAAGATTCATCGTCTTCTTCATGTTATTGCCATTCATAGCTTAAGAAAGAATGAAAAGAATTGAGTTTTCTAAGCCATTGCGGATCCAAATTTCTCAAGCTTAAGTTAGTGGTTTTTGTAATAGTTCATTTTTTAGTGGTGTCGAGTAAGTTCGTAAACATTATTATTACATTTGCGAGTCAAATATGGTTTTAAAAAGGTTTTCGATATGATAATTTATGTTATATGAATAATTAACTAGGTTCAAGTGGCATGACTCTAAAGTCAAGTGATTTTAGAAAATAAGGTATCGGGACCTTGTTTCTATAAACCGAGCCGTAAATATTTTTATAAATATTTATGGAGTGTTATTAAGGTTGTATTTATGTTTCATTAAAAAATTGTAATGTTTAGACAGTTAATTAATTAAAAAGGACTAAATTGTAAAAGTTGTAAAAGTTAAATTTTATTAACTAAATGAGTCAAATAGATTTATGGAAGGGATTTAAATTGCAATTATGCCATATTCTATTATGTTGGATGGTAAATGAGTGATTTTAGTGATTTAAATTAAAAGTTTATAATTAAAATAATATAAATAATAATTAAACATTAAATAAGTAAAGAAAAAAATAACATCTTTTTCATTTCTTCTCTACCATCGAATGTCACCGTGGAAATGGAAATTGAAAAGCTTCAAGCTTCAATTTTATTTTGGATGATGTGTAACGCCCCAAAATTGGGGCTAGAAGTATTGGGCCTTGAACATAGGAGCGGTTTGGAGACTGCTCATAGATATTTTAGTTAAGCAAGAAATGACACAAATAAATGCCTGCTTCAGTGGCTCTAGCAAAATTTTAGTTTTTCCTGAGGAGTGTTGGAGAAGTCCTGGGTTCAAATTTAGGCTTTAGCAAAATTTTAGTTTTTCCTCCTAAGTGAATCTGGACACTAGCACATAGGTCTTATAATTAATTATGGATGAATTTTATCAAAAGGAGTCTGTGGTGTGGTGGCAAGGTGGCGTGTAGAGTAACCTTGAGGTCTGAGGTTCGAGTGTTGGCGCAACATAAAAGAAGTATTTATTTTGCTACATCGGACGGCTGGTATTTGAGTTAGATGGGGACTCTAAGTTTGAATGGGTCTTGAGGAATTTGAATGGGAGGTTGGAGTGTTTTGTGGTGGGGACTCTAAGTTTTGACGGCAAGGTGGACGTTTTGTGTGGTGTGCAGGTGGTCGAATTCTCCTAATTCAATTTTGGTACTCAGTTGTTTCGAGGTTGCATTAGCTTGCGTTATTATTTCTCTTTTGGTTGTTTGTCTTTCTTTTCTTGTTTTTGGCTAAACAATTATTCTTTTCATTTGGTCTTATTCTTTTCTACTGTGACTGTTTCTCTCTTTTCCCTCTTCTCTCTTCTCATCCTTCCTCACCTTTTGCCGATTTGATCTCTTTTCTCTAGCTATTCCCTCTTTCGGTTTTCCTTAGCCAAACCTCTCTTGTTCTCTTCTCTGTCTTTTCTTTCTATCGTCTCGCTTTTCTCCTCCTAGGCTGATGATTGTGGTCCTTGTCTCTGCATTTTTTATTCTTTTGGAAATCTAGTTTCTAATGATCGTCCGTTGCTCCAACATCCTTTCTTGTCTATCATTTGATTTTGGGTAAGTGTTCTTTGTTTTATTAGTTTTGTTTCGTATTCTTTTGTTTTCTTCTTAAGCCGAATGTTTGGTTTATGGTTTCTAATTCTCTATCCCTTTTCGTATGTATGGGATCTCTGGGTGCTAAAACTCTCGAAGAGAAAAAGGGATCCTTCAGTGCTCGGAGGCATTCAAAATCCTTCTTCGGTATTTGATCAAATATCTGGGTTAAATCGACAAGAAGTTTGCGATCATTTTCATCCAGTTATCTAAGTGAAATAGATCGCATATCTTTCGGTCAAGGTTGGATGTCTGAGAAACTTGGAGCAGTTTTGTAAACAGTTGTATATTCCACACTGATTTGACTGTGGATCGGCAAAAGCCGAAAAGCCAAAATACGGCGTTTGATGCCATACGAGCGTGTGATTGCATGTGTGGTGATTCAAGCCTACAAATTTTAAGTGCAGGACAATAGAGGCCGTTATGGGCCTCGATAGGCCGAACTGGGCCGTATGGGCCAATGGGCCCGGGGGACCATGTGGGTAAATTTCGTTGTTAAGCAGTAAGTAGATGGACTTGTCATGTCGTGCACATGACTTAGGTTGTTTTGGGCCTTGATCGGTTGAAATGGGCCGTGTGGGCCCAATGGGCTCATGGGCCCACACAGATAAAATCTGCAGTAAGTGATTATTAATGAATCGGGCTATGGTGTACACATAGTCGAATCTAAATTTGGGCTAAATGGGCAACACGAACGTGTGGGCCCACTTGGGTCGAGTATTGGGCCTTAGGCCCACTTGCACCGTTATGTCTGTTTAGGTTATTTAGGTCTCTCGAGGCGACAATAGACCCTCGGTCGGGTCGTTAAGACCCTCAATTTGTAAAATTACTTAAATACCCCCGAGTTGTAAAATTACCAAAATACCTCTGATTTGTGAAATTATCGAAATACCCCCGATTTACAAAATTATCGAAATACCCCTAGTTTGCAAAATTATCGAAATACCCCCGATTTGTAAAATCATCGAAATACCCCTGTAGGGTAAAATGACCGTAATGCCCTTGTAGGGTAAAATGACCGTAATACCCCTATATGGTAAAATGATGATTATGCCCTTATGTTCTGTATGACTAATGTGCTTATGAATTACATATATGATTGTACTGAGTATGAATTTGCATACACATATTTTTTATGACATGACATACTGCATGGGGTTGGGTTTCTGATTTGGAGGAAGTACTGTATTAGTGGCTTTGCCACGTAATTACTGCTCTGGTGGCTTTGCCACATTTACTGTTATAAGTAGCTTTGCTATGTTACTGCTAACAGCTTCGCTGCTATATTGGTGTGTTGGCTGGGTGGGTCAATTTAATCCCCATAAGGTGTGTTGGTTGGTACGGGTGGTGTGTTGGTTAGATTGGGGTGGGTTACATAACTACACTATACTGATACTGAATTGGGCTTAGGCCCACACTATTACTGTATAGGGCTAAGGCCCAGACTGCTACTGCATGCATTATTTACTATTTGAGTGATTGGGGATTACACACTGAGTTTTTGTAAACTCACCCTTTCTTTTCAAATGTGCAGGTAATCCCCAGCCTTAGACGATTTGGTGTTGCGCGGGACTCGGAGGTGGCCACACGATTGCTGATGTTTTACTTTTGGCTTTATTTATTTAAATTTCATATTGGGTTTTTTATTATGTAATAATGCCATTTGTGGTTCTAACTTTTATTTGGGCTTTGATTTCTCACCTTAAACTGCTAGAATAGGAAGAGATGAGTTTTCAAAATAATAATTGTTTTCAAGGAAAACACGCATTTTAAACTTCAAGGTTTTTAAAAGCTTTCGCAATTTTATTCAGTTTAAAGAATCAATGGTGATAAATATGGCAATCATTTTGACAAATTGATTTTTATTAGTAACAACTTAACTTGCCTTTTTTTTACTCAAGCAATAACAACTAAAAGGGTTTTAACTTATATTTCAGATTCTTAAGTCCTATTTCTGAAAAGTACTTCAATGTGACACACTTGATTCGGCCATAATGTCTAGGTCGGGTTTGGGGTGTTACATGATGCATGGTAAGCCATTTTTCATCCGCTTTTTTATAATTTTTATATTTTTGAGATCATTGCAACTGAGTCCAGCTAGCCTGTACATTCGTTTTTGAAATTGTTAAAGATTTTGAATGTTTCCATTGTTAAATCTATGTGATTTTAGATGTTAAATGATGAATTTTAAATATTAGTTGTTATTTATAAGTATTTTGTTATTTTTTTGATGAATTTAGGACTAAATTGTTGAAATAGTAATAGTTCAAGTACTTGACGTGAAATTGTTGCAAAAATGGGTTGAAATGGAAGCTATGAATATTTGGTTGGCATGAGTTTCCAATAAAAATGGTTAATTTGCATGTTTTAGGCTCACAGACTAAATTGAATAAAAGTAAAATGTTGGGGGCAATTTTGTAAAAATATCAAAGATGACTAAATTGTATAAAATGAATTAGTTTTACTATCTAAATTAAGGAACTGAATGAAATTATTAATTTAGATCAAGAACGAGTGGAAAATTGAGAAGGGAAAATTACCAAATAGCCCTTATACTTAGTCAATTCTACAATTTAGCCAAGTAAGTTCGTATGAACTATAATCACTTAAATGTTGATTAAATTGAATATTTAATGTGTTGTTCTAATTTAAATGAATCAATCTATATATATTTTATTCTGTAATTTATCATGTAAAGAAATGATGGAAATCCAACGATATTTCGACGATTATCGAAACCCCTTTGAACCTTAGGAACATATAGGATACAAATGACATGTTATTAGGGTTTTCATGTTTCGGGTGCTGGTCCTGAATGTTCTACCGATGGTTGAGGTCTGGCATTTGTTGCGGATACTCATCAGCTTGTGTGAGCAGCATCGTGTAGCTTACATTCTGACCATCAGCTTGTGTGAGCAGACCTAGGTTACCATGTTTCGGGTACTAGTCCTGAATGTCCTATCGATGGTTGAGCTTCGACATTTGTTGCAGATACTCATCAGCTTGTGTGAGTGGCATCGTGTAGCTACATTCTGACTATCAGCTTATGTGAGCAAACCTATTTATGGCTCGAGTGAGCAATGATGAAAAGGAATGGTTTCGACCATATGTTTAGCACACATTGTGTGAGCTTTCCCATGTATCCGATATTATTTCTAAGTGGTTGAACGGGCATGAAAAGGGAAGGAATGAATGTTAAATGAAAATATATCTATGTTCATGAAATTGATGATTTCAATAGAGATTATTCATGTTTAATGACTTATCTTATGTTAATTTAAGTGAATTGTGAATTGATGCACTAACATGTGTTGTTGATGATGCTTAGGCTTGTGCCAAGCTATTGGTTGTCTTGTATAATGTTTAATTTTAAAGTTATGCATTGAAATGGTAAGTGTCCAAACGAAGATATGCTTATGTTCGTGAAAGGGTGGTAAGAATCAAAGTATGTATTTTCTAATGAAATGGTTTATCATGTGGTTGATGTTTATGCTTATGTCTTGTATTATGCAAATGAAACAGGTAAAAAAAGGTAATGAAATAGTAAGTTCAAAGTTGAGATGTAATATCATGAAAAAGGGATTAATGAGTTGAAAGATGTACTTATCTATGAGAAATTTAAGTATGCTATGGATGAATTTACCTAGTTCATGAAAAAAATACTAATTAGTGAGTTGATGTTGTTATTTAAGTTTATGTTAAGTAAATGAAATGGAAAGTAAGTAAATGGAATGGTAAGAAATTAAATGGAGTGGTACATAATTTATGAAAAGGTTAAAGATTGTGTAATAGGTCTTATAAATCCTATGATGTTAGGAATGAAAAATATATGTGATATTGATGGACTTGCTAATTTGTGAGTTGGTGATTATGGTTTGATAAATCTTGTAGCATTAGTATAGGTTTATATTCACCTATAAAGTTTGTTATTGAAATGAAATGTTATGTTTAAGTTTATACGAGCTTACTAAGCACTCATTGCTTATGTAGTCATCTTTCTCTTACTTTACAGATTATTCGAAGCTCGATCGGTTTTGAAGCTCGTCGGAGACCTATTGTAACACCCCTTACCTGTGCTCGACGTTGGGACAAGGTACGAGGCATTACCGGACTTAAATGTACACATACACGCAAAAACCAAGCCATAAAATTTCTTTTAATTCAAAACTTTTCAAACACATGCATGTCGTCCCTTATTTGGGTCTACGAAGCCCAAAATATACATCGAGATTGATTCGGGACTGAATCGAGAACTTGAGAAGTTTCAGGAAAACTTAGAAAATTTTCCCATGAAACAAGGTCACATGCCCATGTGGACATAGGGACACTCCCGTGTGCCTTTGGCACGCCCGTGTCCTCAGGTGGTGTAACTCTCTATTTATGATGTCAGCATACAAATCGGACCACATGGTCGAGCCACACGCCCGTGTCTCCAGGCCGTGTCCCTCACACGATTAAGACACCCGACCGTGTCTCAGCCCGTGTAGTTAACACTTAGGCTATTTTCCATGCCTTCATGTTACCCATAAACCCTTACAAACTTATGCATATTAAAACCACAAATGATGGAATCATTTTAGTGATTAAATACTCTTTATTAAGACATAGTCATAACATTAATATGTCCTCTTATAAGCAATGCACCTACTCAAGCAATACCAGGTCTAGACTCCTTAATTCACATTCATAAGACTTGTCATTTTGATGATCACTTTTACCATTATACTATGGTTACCAAATTATCCATCAAGCACTCATGTTTAACCATTATCACATTGCTTTTATAACGTGCAATTACTACATGGCTATGACCATTTCAATTGGTCATGGAGCATACATTCAAAACACATGTCATTTTACCAACCATGCATGACAAACAAATATAATCACATCATAAACATTAGACATAACATGAATAGCTAGGTTTACAAGCCATAATCAATATGAGCCACATATAACTCAATATAAGCCAATACATTTGGCCAAAGCATAACAATACATGTCATAAAACTAGATCCCTACATATGTCACTCACTTGAAAATTCTAATATAAGCTCCATTATTCTAAAGGTAGTGACTTAATAGTGTGATGCTGCCTCCAACGCTCTCCAACCTTGAGCTAACCTGTCAACACTAAAGAAAAGGAAAGGAAGGGAATAAGCTTTATAGCTTAGTAAGACCGTATGGAAATAATAAGCAATTTATCAACTTGCTTCTCAAGGTAATACAACCATATTTGCACTTTTATTTATGTTTAGGTCAAGCTATTTTCTCGAGTCACAATTGTTAAATCATTTATATCTAGAGCTACGAAACTCTAAATTAAGTTTCGCTAATTTTCCTTGAAACTAGACTCATATATCTTCTTACTAAAAAAATTTCAGAATTTTTGGTCTAGCCAATAAGTACAGTTTATTCATTAAAGTTACCCATTTTTTGCTGTCTGACAGTTCTGACCCCTTTTCACTAAAAATTAATTATCCCATGATACGGGACCCGGATGATGTTCCCGTCTATTTCTCTTAAAAATAGACTCATTAATAATTATAATAATATAAATTATAACCCATAAATATTTTTTAAAAATTTTAAATGATTTTCTCAAATCAGAACAGGGGATTTCGAAATCATTCTGACTCTGTCTCACAACAATTTAAATATCTCATAACATGAAACTCCTTTATTTACACCGTTTCTTCTATGTGAAACTAGTTTCATTAAGCTTTAATTTCATTATTCAGCCTCTAACTTAATTTCCAAAAGTTTTTGGAGGATTTTCAAAGTCAGACTATTGCTGCTGTCTAAAACTATTTTAGTGTAAATTAATGATATTGAGTTTATTACATATTATTAATTCATTTTCACAAAATTGGTAAGAATACATGTTTATACATCATAATTATAGACCTATAATCACAAGGTCATCACGAAATCATTCTCAAAGGCATGACTTACCTATTTACATCCTCACCAAATGTACATCATAAACCGAAATCATTTCTCATTAGTTGGGCATACATACTTGTGTTAACATGCTCATATACTTACTCATATTCATTCCTTCTTAATCATACAATGTGAATTGAATTCACATCTCATCAATTTCATGTAAGTACCTGTACCACTCACAACATAGCCAT
Source organism: Gossypium longicalyx (assembly GCA_025698465.1). NCBI lineage: Eukaryota > Viridiplantae > Streptophyta > Magnoliopsida > Malvales > Malvaceae > Gossypium > Gossypium longicalyx. The sequence continues at coordinate 30,551,149 of CM046999.1, read as the reverse complement.
AAGCTCTATCATTTTGATATAAACCATAAATCTCCCATTGAACCATTTGGAATATGATAGGATATTCACTAGCCCTAAACATGGGATAAGATGTCGACGCCATGTCCCAGACATGGTCTTACACTGGCTAGCACATTAAAGTCGATGTCATGTCCCTGTCAGGTCTTACACTGACTTTTATATATCGAGGCCAATGATGTGTCCTAGACAGGTCTTACACTGGCTCTCATCTATCTGTGTCGATGCCATGTCCCAGATAGGTCTTACACTAGCTTGTATATCTTGAGGCCGATGCATGTCCCAGACATGTCTTACACTGGCTCTCATAATGTGGTCGATGCATGTCCCAGACATGTCTTACACTAGCACACATATCACCCAATGTCATGACATGAATATCCAAATATATTCCTAATGTTCAACTGGGAGTCTTTATTACATTAATCTCTCAATGTGCATCCTCATAATCACAATCAAAGTAATTTATGCAATATCAATTCAATCACACATCATAACAATGTAGTTGCATTATTAACATACAACTTACTTGTTTCAATGGAATGTCATATTCCATGAACATATAATTAAATACAATCATAACAAAATAGATTTCAAGTTAATTAACAATAACATGGATAACATGTTTATTTAGTCACACAGACTTACCTCAAATGCAATTTTGACTAATTATTCTTTTTTTGTCCTTAACCACGTACTTTCTCGATTTAAGCCCAAATCTCAATTTTTTCTTGATCTAACATGATGAAATTCACTCATTTAATCACTAAATAAATTTGGACAATCAAAATTCACATTTTCGGCAAAATGACCATTTTGCCCCTAGACTTTCACAAAATGACCATTTTACCCCTAGGCTCGAAAATCAATTTTTTTTGAATTTCCTTATTAGCCAAGCCTAGCCAACCATTTATCACTCTTATGAAAACCCCAAATTTCCACTATTTCACACAATTGCAACCTATATTATAACTTTTACAAAATGGCCCTTTTAGGTGTTTTCCATGAAAATCACTTTACAAAAGTTGTTTATTTCACAACCATAACTCATATTCTTCCATAAAATTTCAGTTAAAAACACATATGATTTCATGGAAAAACCCTAGACTCTCAACCATTTTGTAAAATAGTCCCCTAAATAGCTAGATTAAGCTTTAGGGGTCCCAAAAACGTAAAAATCATCAAGAAAAGTCATCAAAATCACTTACTTGCAAGAGAACTAAGTAGATGAAAGTTTAGGCTCTTAAAACTCCCTTTTTTGCTTCCATTTTCGGTGGGGAAGAAGAAAGAATGAAAAAAAGATGATAACTTTTTTCCTTTATTTTATTTTATTACCAAAAAAAGTCACCTAATGCCACCAAACTTTGACTATTCTCTATTTCTTGTCCCCTATGACCGGCCATCCCATTTTAAGGCTTTATTTACAATTTAAATACCCCTAATTATGGTTCTCTAGCTATTTAACACATTTGGCTAGCAAATAAAACTTTTACCCCTTATGCGATTTAGTCCTTTTTCGTAATTAAGCTCACAATCACTAAAATTAATTCACCAAAATTTTCATGCACTCATGTAATCATTCTATAACACATAAAATAACATTAAAAATAATTTCTCCATCCCAGGAATAGTGGTTTCAAAACAACTGTTTCGACTAGGCCCAAAATTGGACTGTTACACCTATCACACTATCTAGTGAATATTGGTAGGTTTTGATATTTTGACCAAGGTTATATGGCATGTATAGGTGGACTTGTGGTTTATGTTAGTTGATGATTCTAGCATATATATGTCATTTTGGTTGATGCAACCTTGGTACTTTTGATGCCTTGTTAATGTGTGTTATTTTGACAATATGTTAATGCATGTTTGAATGGCCAAGAAGGTATGTGATAAATTGGCCTCAACATGGTCAAGTTATGGTATGCTTTGGAAAGGTTTTGAATTAGATGTGCATGATTAAATATGTAATATATATATTGGTTGTGTATAAGTGTTTAATTATGGTATGTTTTGGCAAGGAATAGATGGAATGAAAATGTGCAAATGATGTCTTGATATGTAGTTGGCATATGAATTGGTATAATGTGTATGAAATGTTATGGAATGGTTGCCTATTGGGTTATGAAATGTTTCCATTTATGCTTGTGTATGCTTGGGAAAATAGGGTGGCAAAATGGCTTTGCAAATAGCCTATTTTTGTCTACACGGGTGTCGACACGGGCGTATGTCTCAGCCGTGTGTGACACATGGCCATGTTACACGGCCGTGTGTTCCCTGGTGTTGAATTGAAATTAAAGTCAGTATGCTCCATACGGACTCACACACAAGCGTGTAACTGGCTGTGTGGTACAAGTCAGTATACCCCCTAAATGGCACACGGCCTAGCACACGAGCGTGTGACTTGGCCATGTTGCTTAAGTCAGTATACCCTACATGTTTGGCACGGCCTAGCACACGGCCTGGCACACGGGCGTGTGTGGCCACTTCGAAGGGCACACGGGCTAGACACACGGGTGTGTGGTTGGCCGTGTGACCCAAGTCATTATACTCTCCAGTTTTCACATGGCCTAGTACAAGGGCGTGTCTTCGGCCGTGTGATACAAGTTAGTATGTATGCCCTATTTCTACACGGCCTATGACACGGGCGTGTCTATTAGCCGTGTGAGGCACACAGCCTGTTCACACAGGCGTGTGACCCCTGAAATGTTGAAATTTTTCTAAGTTTCCAAGATTATCATATGTTATCGGTTTAGTCCCGAACCACTTCTAAAGCATGTTCAAGGCTTTGTAGGCCTTATAAAAGGACAAAATGATTGTTTTGTATAGTAATTGTGTATGAATGTATGAAATTATGAGATATGGATATTAAATGATGTGTTTTGATTGGTAATACTTCGTACCCCTACTCCGGCAATGGATACGGGTTAGGGGTGTTACATTTATTGGTATTAGAGCTACAGTTTAGTTGATTCTAGGACTAACGTAGCGTATGTGAGTCTAGCTGTACATGCCATATCTAAAACTATGATAGTGTGATGACTTCTGACATTTTCAAATGTGTTTTTTTATATAGTAATGGATCCTGAACGAGCTGTAGCGGATAACATAGAGAGTAACGCGCCAGCTCCCACTCTGGGGACAGCGCCTAAACTGGTAAAGATTGAGGGTTATGCCATGAATGTTTTCGTATTATTATTGATGTTTAATTATAGATTATGAGTCCTTTTTTATAAATAAACAAGTTTTCTAAAATGATTTTTGATGAAAATTGTATTTAGGGACTTTGTAACACCCCTAACTCGTATCCTTCGCCAGATTAGGATTAGGAAGTGTTATTGTACAATCAGAAACATTCAAACATTTTATCATTCAATAATTTAATCATATCATAAATCATTCATATACATGCATATTGTCCCTAAATCGAGCCCTCGAGGACCTAAAAATACTTTAAAAGGAAATTGTGACTAATTTGAAACAATATGGAAAGCTTAGGGAAAACATGCAAAATTTGAAAAATAGGGGTCACACGGTTATGTGGCCAGGCTATGTGCCTCACACAACTGAGGGACACACCCGTGTCTCAGGTCGTGTAACAATCAAACTAGGGACACATGACCATGACCCAACCCGTGTCCTCACCCGTGTAACTCTCAGAGTAGGGTTACACAGCTGTGACACACGCCCATGTGATAGGCTATGTAATTCACTGACTTGCATGCAAAGGAACCCTCAAATGATACATGGCCATGTCACCAAGCCGTGTGTCTCACACGGCTGAGTCACACGGCCGTGTCTCAGACCGTGTGGACTCAAAATGTCCCTAAAATAAAGCCATTTCATGTCATTTCATACAAGACCTTTCCATCAATATATACACACTTTGTATGAGCCTAAACACTACCAAAACACACATTAATATGCCATTTTTAGGTTCCAAATACAATCAACCAATATGCCATACAAGGCACCTCAATATATACCAAATCATAACATACCAATTAAGCCAAGTTTACCATATTTCTAACATCATAACCTAGTTGCATACCTGCCAAAACATACCGATAATGCTACTTTTCATGCCAACCAACCTAAACCAAATAGATACTAAAGCATTCCATCAATGACAATTTTAAGCATTCAACCATACTATAAAAGGAACCTTATAAACAATAACATAAAAGTGACCATAAGAACTTACTTAAAAAAGCATGATAAATCCACCAACCATTCAAAAACATCAAGGCACAACCATACCAAACTACCATTTACACATTCATCAAAACATTATTATTAACCACCCTATACATGCCAAAATAAAACTTAGCCAAAAATGCTCAAAAACTACCAAATTAACTACTGGATAGTGTGATAGGTCTCCAACGAGCTTCCAACCAAATCGAACCTTCCGATGATCTACAGGAAGAAAAAACAACTAACGTAAGCAATAATGCTTAGTAAGTTTGTATAAAGGCAACTTAACTACTGAACATATTAGAATAAATAACTAAACATATTTTTCCATTATATCATAAGCTAACTTTCATTTTCTATTCACTACACCTCTCATGGAAAATCAGTGTAGCCTTGCATATATACGTATATATATTTTTCCTTATAAACATTTCATATAACCGTTTCACTTAAATGTTTCTTCTTACCATAACACTTACACATTTAACATATAATCATTCTATAATTCATCTTTCGTTTCAAAGTTTCATATAAACATTTCATCCTGAAATCACCTACTTTCACCAAACAATGTGAAAACTAAATAAATAAAATAATCATACATGTTATTCATTCACGAAGCACTTATGGGATTAGTACTAAAAATGGTTCATCATATGCTTCATGTACTACAATAATTTAATCCGAACACATTCATATATGTGTATAAATATCTATCTTTAAACGTATAATCATCAATATAATTATACCCACATATGATCAAGTAGTTCATTGAACATTTAGCATTTACTAATATCTTGACTATACATTGGCCTTTAAGCACATAATAATTTTGTAAATTCCATTAACATTTAGCCCGATGAAATAGTAACTTGACTCGGATACTCGGGTAACTGCACCACACCAGAGGCATCATAGATGCATAACAAAAGCACCAAAGTGCAGAAAGGGGCACAAATGTGCAAACAGGGGCGCCGTAGTGTGAAAAGGGACACTGAAGTGTATACAGGGGCACCGAAGTGCAAATCCCATACAAGCGTGCATACTAACCCTATTGGCATGCCAATCATATCCTAATCGTTTACTAAGTCCAAACAGACATTTTAACAAAATTATAACCTCCATGAATTAGAGGCACTTCCATATTTCATAATACACATGCTATAACAATTCATAATCATTCCAAAATCACATATATCATATTTCATAAATATTCAATAGTTTTCAAATAAATCATTTTTCATATTGTATTCAATTATAATATTTCTATTTCCAACTCACATTTTAAGCATCATGTATATATACATTCATAAATTAGTAGTAACATTATGTATATATAGATATGTACAATTCTATACCTACGAACTTACCTCGACAATTACAATTATAAAACGAGGCTGACGATTAATCCGACACATTAGCTTTTCCTCTGTTTAGATCTGTTTGATTCATTTCTAGATCATGTTATGAGGACAAGCCTTGGCCGAAGCTTGGTGTTCTCCTTTAATGGTGAATCAGTTTGAAGAATAAAAATGATGAAGATTCTCATGTTTCTTTTCTTTTCTTTTATTAATTAACATATATTATTTTTATTTACTTATATTTTTAACATATAATAATACATATCTTTACCACCAACAGACCATTAAGTTACATTAAGGTTTAATTACATTAAGTTACCACCATAGCATTTAACTGTTTTACCTTTTATAATTTAGACCTTTTTAATTAATTGACTATCTAAAGATTAAAATTTCTCAACCAAATTTTAATATGACCTTAATAACATTTCGTAAATATTTAATAAAATATTTACAGCTCAATTTATAAAAAAACAAGGTCTCGATACCTCATTTTCTAAAACCACTTAACTTTAGGGTCATACCACTTAAACCTAATTATTCATTCAGATAACATAATTTGCCAATACAAAATTTATTTTAATACTATAATTGACTCATAAATATTAGATAATAATATTTATGGCTCGCTTGTCGAATTTGTGGTCTCGAAACCACTATTTTCGACACCGCTGAAAAATGGGTTGTTATAGACTTTTTTGTAAAAAGAGTAAAAGTTCTTGGAAAATTTATGAAATAATAGTTTGTATGGATTGATTTAAGTCCCTAGAGAATCTGATTAGCTTGAGAAAAGGATTAAAATGTTTAAATTTCAATTTATGAACTTAAGGACTAAATTGTGAAAAGTTAAAATGTAGGGGCAAAATAGTAATTTTGCAAAAATATGAAATGTGGACTAAATTGATTGCTAAGGATGTTTAATGAATTAAATTTGTCTATTTTGTAACACCCCAAACCCGGCCTAGACGTTATGGCTGAATCAGGCAATGTCACATGAGAGTGTTTTTGAAAACGGGTTTGACGAGTAAAATTTGTTCCAGTTGCTTATTCTTTGTTTTGCCATGGAGTAAAAACACATGGTCTTTATTGTAACTAAAACATCTCCTTTTACGCGAAAGCTTTAGAAAACCTTCTATTTTAGGAAAACTGTTTGTTTTTAGAGAAAACCAAATTTTAATCGTGCTTATCAGCAATAAAATCATCAACAGTTCAAAAGCTGAAATTAAAATCCAAAAGTCCAAAGTCCAAAATTACAACAAAAACCCTAAATGAATAATATATCAAAACTGGAAAAAACCAACGGAAATAGTCTAAAATTATTACGTGTGGCCACCGTCGAGTCCTCCGTTACACCGATCCGTCTAGAGCTGGGGATTACCTGAACAGATTAAACAGAAAAGGGTGAGTTTCGCAACTCAGTGTGTAATCCCTACAGATATCAAACATACAGAATAATCATCAGAAGTCAAAAATAAACAGTCTGAGGCTGGAGCCCATTATAGAATTAGTTCGGGCCTTAGCCCATTCAGATGCAAAATCAGATATAAATTAGGGTTTTAGCCCAATCAGATACAGATGCAAAACAGAATATTAGAATCCTACGTAACAGCCTCTACACACCATCTCCATCCAACCCTACACACTATGTGGGGATAGAATTGACTAACCCATCCCTACACACCATGCTGTACCGAAACGCGGCACATGAACATATATTTGCAGCTGAGCTGCCAGTTAACAGGCTTAAGAGCCTTTCAGACACTTCCTCCATTAAATCATCAACCCACCCCGATGCAACGCAACATACAATGAATGGCATGTTAATCTGCAATAATCAATCACACAATCAGTACAGTATTATCAAGCTCAGTACAGATATCATACAATAGATCACACGTTTAAGGGTCCAGGTAATGCTCATCGACCCTATAGTAGGCCACAACCGACTTGGGCGACCCGTGGAACCTTACAGAATTCTTTTAGAAAAATAGGCTCACACGCCCATGTGGCCTGCCCGTGTGGGCCCACACGGCCCAAATTGGCCTTGGCCATGTGGATCACACGGCTAGCCCAAAAATCCCCCACACGCTCGTGCAGTTCACCCGTGTGGGCCAACACACCCGTGTGGCCCACACGGCTCACTTGATCGGGCCCGTGTCTCACACACGGCCTCTCAGCCCATCACATGACCATGTCGTGCGCCCGTGTCACGCGCGTACAGTCTAGTCATTCGACCACACAACCGTATACTTCCATGCGGCCTCTCACACAGGCGACCACACACCCGTGTGGCATCGATAGTTTCATTTTTCGGCTTTCGCTGATTCTCATTTTCTATGCAATCGAGTACAAACCTGTGTCGTTTACGCTGCTAAGATAACTACGAGCACTCCTGAGCCTACACACAACATTGCAACGCTCAATTTGAGTCTTTACACTCAAATAAACCAAAACCCGAAATCAACCACAACCTTAAAACAAGCATTTACCACCTACTCTAGTACTCTAAACAACTGACTACAACTCCGCAAGTGTGGAGACACAAGTTCCTCGATTCGTTGCTGCCAAATACCCATATGTTACCAAATCAAAATAAAAGATAATCGATTTAACGATTGTAAACCCAAACAGAAAATCACCTACTAAACTTACCAGAAACGACGGAATGCAAAAAATTAAAGGGAAAATAAAAAAAATAGCAAAGAATGCCGGGAGGTAGGAGCAGAGAAGGAAAATATGAAGAAAAAGAAATGACTGAGTGGTTTAGGAAATTTTGACAGAGGGAGAAAGGAGGGGAAAACTTCAAAAAGAAAAGAAATAAAACAAAATCATAGATATCCCCACATCTCTCATTTCACTCTCCCTCTAACCCACTTCTCAAAATTATTGTTTGATCAAAACTCTTTCGGTCAACCGAGCAAAAATAAATTCCATCGCTTACATAGAGACTCGAACACAAGACCTCCATCACACTAACACTCCACTTAACCACCAAACCTGCAGGCCTATTCTAATATGAAATTACAAATAGTTTAATATAAGCCTGCTGCCTAAAAGTTAAGGCTTAATTCAGGGAAAAGCCAAAACTTACCCAAGTTGTGGCCTGAACTTGAAATCTCTCACACATACAGAGAACACTTAACGACTGAAGCAGATATAGATTTGTGTCATAAATTCACAGAAACAAAAATATAACTTTTGGGACGTTACAACTCTACCCCCTAAAAGAAAATTTCAGCCTCGAAATTTACCTGATCAGAACAGGTGAGGATACTGCCGACACATCGCATCCTTAGGCTCCCACGTAGCCTCCTCAGTGCTATGATTCTGCCACAGCACCTTCACTAATGGAATGAATTTCCTTCTCAGAACTTTAACATCGCGCTCTAGAATTTGAACCGGCTCCTCCTCGAAGATCAAATCTGATTGAACCTCAATTTCCTCAAAAAGTATAATATGCGTGGGATCAGAGCGGTAGCACCTCAACATAGAGACATATAACACGTCGTGAATCTGATCCAACTCTGGAGGTAGCTCCAACTGATAGGCAACTGGCCCTACTTGCTTCAGAATATGGTACGGCCCAATAAACTTAGGGATTAACTTGCCCTTACGACCGAAACTCAGAATCTTCTTCCATAGCGAGACATTGAGAAACACGAAATTCCCCACAGAATACTCAACCCCACGTCTCTTCAGATCTGCATTAGAATTCTTCCTGTCAGAAGCTGCTTTCAGACGATCCCTGATCAATCTAACCTTATCCTTTGTCTCAGAGACTAATTCAGGACCCAGAACATGTCGCTCGCCCAACTCAGTCCAACATAAGGGAGTACGGCACTTACGACCATACAGTGCCTTGTATGGTGCCATTGGATGCTAGACTGGAAGTTGTTATTATAGGCGAACTCTGCTATTGGCAAGTAGTCCTCCTAACTGCCGCGAAAATCAATAACACTGCTTCTCAACATATTCTCCAGTATCTGAATCATCCTCTCCGACTGACCATCTACCTGAGGATGAAAAGCAGTACTGAAGTCTAACCTCGAACCCAAAGCCTCATGTAGCTTCTTCCAGAACTGAGACGTGAAACGAGGATCCCTATCAGATATGATCGAGACAAGTACCCCATACAACCTCACTATTTCAGAAATATAGAGCTTGGCCAATTTTTGCAGAGAAAAGTTCGTCCTGACTGAAATGAAGTGAGAGGACTTGGTCAATCGATCCACGATAACCCGGACAGAATCCTTCTTAGTGGGTGTTAGAGGCAACCCACTAACGAAGTCCATCGTTACTCACTCCCGTTTCCATAACGGTATCTTAACCGGCTACAACAAACCCGAAGGTAACTGATGCTCAGCCTTAACCTACTGATAGGTCAAGCAGCAAACAACGAAGTCAATAACCCACGCTTTAACCCTGGCCACCAATATAAATCTCGCAAATCTCGATATATTTTGTTCCCACCAAGACGCATAGCATAAGGGCTACTATGCGCTTCCCTCAGAATCGACTATCTCAAGTCTTCATTATTCGGTACACAAATTCGACTGCAGAAACACAATACCCCATCCTTATTAATCCCAACTGTTTATCTATGATCTGATCAATCCATATCAATTTCACTTGAAGTTCTGCCAACAGACTCCCATCGTCGAAAAGACTCAGACGAGTGAATATCACTCTCAGATCGGTCATAGCCCTACGGCTTAACGCATCGACCACCACATTGGCCTTACCAGGATGGTACTCGATAGTGCAGTCATAATCCTTTAGCAGTTTAACCCATCTTCGCTGCCTAAGGTTTAACTCCTTCTGGGTGAGGAGATATTTGAGTATCTTATGATCAGTGTAAATAGTACACTTCTTACCATACAGATAATACCTCTAAGTTTTCAGAGCCAGGACTACCGCTGCCAACTCCAGATCATGCGTCGGATAGTTAGCCTCATGAGTCTTGACCTGTCGAGATGCATACGCAACTACCTTTTCGTCTTGCATCAGAGCACAACCCGAACCCACATACGACGCATCACTGTATACCATGAAGTCTTTACCGAGCTCAAGTTGTATCAGAATAGGAGGCTGAGTTAAAATCGTGTTGAGCTTATCAAAGCTCTTCTACTATGCATCAGTCCGAACAAAAGAACTCCCTTACGTTGTAGCTTAGTCATTGGAGCTGTGATCAAGGAGAACCCCTCTACGAAACGTCGATAATATCTTGCCAGCCCCAGAAAGCTGCGGATTTCAAACACATTCTTCGACTATTTCCAACTCAACACGGCCTTAATCTTACGGGGATCAACATGAATTCCTTTAGCTAAAACTCACACTTGCTGAACTTTGCATACAACTGTTTCTCACGAAGAATCTGTAGAACCACTCTGAAATGCTCATCGTGCTCATCCTCTGTCTTAGAATATACCAAGATGTCATTGATGAACACCACCACAAACTGATCCAGGTAGGGCTGAAATACTCAGTTCATTAAATCCATAAATGTCGCCGGTGCATTAGTCAAACCAAAGGGCATAACTAGGAACTCGTAATGTCTATATCGAGTCCTAAAAGTCGTCTTATGTACATTGGCCTCCTTAACTCTCAACTGATGGTAACCCGAATGTAGATCAATCTTAGAGAACACAGAAGCCCCTCTAAACTGGTCGAATAAGTCGTCTATCCTCGAAAGTGGGTACTTTTTTGTAATCGTTAGCTTGTTTAGCTATCGATAATTGATGCACATCCTCATCGTCTCATCTTTCTTCTTTACAAATAGCAAGTGCTCCCCACGGAGACACACTGGGACGAATGAACCCACTGTCTAACAGTTCCTGAATCTGAGCCTTAAGTTCTGTCAGCTCTTTTGGTGCCATTCAGTAAAGGGCAACAGACACCGGAGCTGTGCCAGGAATCAACTCAATCCCAAAATCTACCTCACGGTTTGGAAGCAACCCAATAGTTCCTCAAGAAACACATCTGGAAAATCCCTCATAACTCTGATGTCCTTAACTGAAGAGTCCTTAGAATCAGAAATACTGACATAGGCCAAAAATGCCTCACACCATTTTCTCACTAACTTTTCTGCTACCAAAGCAGAAATCACATTTGTCAGAAAGTCACGCCATTCCTCAATCACCACTACCTCACTGTCCTCCTCGGTCCTCTAGACAACCCTTTTCGACACACAATCCAAACTCACCCGGTGTTTAACTAGCCAGTCCATTCCCAAAATCAGATCGAACTCCCCAAACAGAAGCTCCATTAGATCAGCCAGAAATATTGTCCCTTAGACATCTAACAGAACGTCTCTAAATAGTTTACTTACTCGGATGAACTGTCCGAACAGACTCACAATAGTTACCTCGCTAGAAGTACTCTCAACTAGAATGCTCAAGGTTTCAGACACAGTACTAGCTACGTATGAGTGTGTAGAGCTTATGTCTGTCAGTGCAAGATAAGGTATTGTAACATCCCGAATTAGGGCCTGCCAGAATAGTGGTTTCGAGACTACAAATCTGATGTAAGAAAATTTATTTTTATTATATTTATATGATCTACAATTTCATGGAATGATTTCATGAAAATCTCGTTCGAAAATTTTGATGTTTGGGCACTCAATTTAGTCAAAATGACTAAATTATAAAAAGTGCAAAAGTTGGTTCTACATGTTAGAGGTGTCTAATTGTTATGAAATTTTAAATTGCGTGTCCTTAAATGATAATTAGACCATTGGTTAATTTTTGGACAAAAATAGACATGAAATGGGTGAAATAGACTATTTTTAAGTTAGAGGCATTTTGGTAATCTAATAATTAAAAGAATTAAAAAGGGAAAATAAGCTAAATTTGTCCATCTTCTTCTTGTCCAGCTGAATCTACCATGGAAGCCATGGCTAGGGTTTGGTTCAAGCTTCTAAGCTCATTGGTAAGTGATCCCAAACCCCGTTTTTAATGTTCTTTACATTTTTGAAGTCTCGGTAACTCGATTTACCTATTTCTACCATTATTTTGAGCTAGGGTTCATGTTTAAAAATTTACCCATGAATGATATGCATGTTTTTTGATGTCTAATGGTAGAAAATGAATGTTGGGTGTTAAATAAATGACTTTTGCTAAGTGATTTTCGGTGAAAATACTTAAAAGGACTAGATTGTAAAAGTTAGAAAATTTATCATAAAAGTGTGATTTAGTGGAAATTATGGGTTGCTATAGTTATGAAAATGATTCGACTAGGCTTAATGAACATAGAAATATGACAAAGAGTAAATCATTTTACGAGCCTTGGGGCAAAGTGTAAATATGACAAAGTTTAGGGGCAAAAACGTAATTTTTCCATAATATGATTTTTGGGTCTATATGAGTAATGTGAGTCCTAAATAAGCTATATTTGAAATGTTAGATCAAGAAAACTGAGATTCAGGCTTAAATCAGAAAAGTACGAGATTGTAGACTAAAATGAAATAATTAGCCGTGCTCGGATTCGAGGTAAGTTCGTATGATAAAAATAATGCAATGTTATGTTTGAATTATAATTCTTTACTATTATTGCATAAATTGTATGATTGAATACATTGGAAAATTTTATGGAATGGTATACATGATGTGGAAATATGACATAGAAGAATCTTACATGAAATGCAAGAAAATGATGATATATGACAAGTGATATATGAAATAGGTGATATATGTTACGTAAATTTATAAAAGAAACTTATTTTCTATTTGAGTTATGCCTTATTATGCCATGAATGGGCAATTGGTACTATGGATAGTGAGATCGACACTTCGAGTAAGTTCGATAGAGATGTGGTATCGAAAAATCCCGTTTGAACCTTAGGAATAGTCTAGGATACAAGTGACATTTCACTAGGAATTATGAATTTTGAACTCATTGAGTGGTCCGGGTTCATTATGGATGCAAGAATCCGAGCTTGTTGAGTGGTCTGAGTTCATAATGGATGCGATACATGTGATTGAGTTCCAGGCAATGGTCTTGTGTGTCCTACCGATGGCTAGGTAATCCTTGAGTGGTCGGATACCTGGCAGCTTTTGTGAGCAGCCCGTGTAGTGACACCTTGACCGATAGCTTATATGAGCGAGCCCGTGATTAGCTCCTTCGTGAGCATTACATGTTATGTGGTAGCTTTGGCTACGTTTGTATATGTGGCACTTATGTGTGATATTCCGCGTATCCAATAGTATTCAGAGTGTTCAACAGATAATACAACGGATGATGTAAGGAAATTCCCAAGGAGGACATGTTACAGATGGTATGGTTGTATACTATACTACGAGTGGTACAAGTATGTACACTAAGATTATGATTATTGAGACTTTGAAATGTTAAGACATCAGTGAGCTAAGATGTATGAATTATAATTATGAATTTTGTTGCAATATCATGCTAACTTACATTGTGTAATTGAACATGGAATCCATGAAATGGTGAGTTCATGATTAGTTGAAAATGAACTTATGATAGTTATCATTGTATTGCATTAAAATAGTTTTGGACAGTAGCAGTAGTCCGACTTTGAAAATCCACCAAAAATTGTGGAAATTGGATTAGAGACTGAATAAAATATTAAATTAAATCTTATTGAGTTTACTTTTACATAGACGAAATGGTGTAAGCAAAAAAATATATATATATTATGAGATATTTGAATTTTTGTGAGACAGAGTCAAAGTGATTTCGGGCTCCCCTGTCTTAAATTTGGAAAATCACTAAAAATTGTAAAAAAATTATTATGGGTTATAATTTATATTAATAAATTATCAATGAGTTTATTTTCAAGATAAACAGACGGTAACATCATTCGAATCCCGTACTAAGAGATAAATGAATGTTAGTAAAGAAAGGTCGAAGCTGTTAAACAGCAGAACAGGGGTAATTTTGAAAAATAAACTGTACTTATTGGCTAGACCAAAAATTTTAAAAATTTTATGATAAGAAGATATGTGAGTCTAGTTTCAGGAAAATTAATAGATCTTAATTTTAAGTTTCGTAGCTCAAGTTATAAATATTTTAGCAATTATGAGCAAATAGTGAAATTATGTGTAAATTCGATTGTGTTATAATGAGAACATGTCGAAAGAATTTGGTAAAAGCATGTTAATAAATTGATAATTACTTTCATATGGACTTACTAAGCTATAAATCTTACCCCTCTCCTTTCCATTTCTTTTAGTGTTGTTAGGGTAGCTCGGGGTTGGAGATCGTCAGAGGCAGCATCACACTATCAAGCTATCACTTTCGGGGTATTGATGAATCTTAAACGTCTTCAAGTGAGTGGCATGTATAGGGACTTAGTTATTGATATGTGTTCTTATGATTTGGCCAAGATGTTGGCTTATATTAGTACATTGTATGTAGCCATGAGATGTGGCTTATGATGGTTATGGCTGGTAAGCCTAATTATCCAAGTTATGTGATATTGCCCTGTAAAGTGGTTATATGATTTGGCTTGATTGCTATGATTAGATGATATCATGATATGTACGATTGCTGATTTTGTTGAGATTAAATGGTATGTTATTGAACATGGTATAAGAGTATAAAAGTAATTAAAATTGTAAAGCCAAAATAATATGAATGAATGTGTTTAGACTTGGTATTATCTGAGTATGTGATTCACATGTATGTAACCATGCAAATTCTATTTTTGAGTCATAATAAAGGACATGTAATCATTAAATCGGTGTTATAGCATATGTTTATAAAGTGTTTAAGCATGTGAAAGGGTTAAGGCAACAAAAAGGCTTGGAAAATAGCCTAAGTGCTAGCCACACGGGCAGAGACACGGCCACGTGTCTCAACCGTATGGAGGACACGGCCTAGCACACGGGCGTGTGGCCTGGCCATGTGGTTCAATTTGTTTTGTTGACGTCATAAATAGAGAGTTACACGGCCTGAGCACACAGGCGTGTTGAAGACACATGGGCGTGTCCCTGTGTCCACATGGGCATGTGACCCTATTTCATGAAAATTTTTCTAAGTTTTCCCAAAACTTTCCAAAGTTCTCAGTTTAGTCCCAAACTGCCTTTAATGCATGTTTAGAGCCTCGGTAGCTCGTGTAAGGGACATTATGCATGTGATTGAATATTTTTAATTTAAATGATATTTTATGGCCTGATTTTATGAAATTGTGTACGTTTATGTTCGGTTATACCTCGAACCCTATCCCGGCGTCAGATACGAGTAAGGGGTGTTACAGATACATTAAAGATTAAAAACGTACCAGTAATAACATTCAGAGCATCTCTGTCATCACGACGACAAGCAGCATAGACCAAAGCAGGCTGCCTCACCTCAGTCGATCCAGCACCTCTGGCCGGTGCTCTCTATCCTCGGCCCATGCCATTACCACCCCTGGCCTTACCTCGGCCTCTAGATGGATGCTAAACTACTCTCGCCGGCTGTGCAGTCCCAGTAACCGGAGCTTGCATCTGATCAGTTCTCAATGGACAATCTCTAACACGATGCTCTGTGGACCCACATCTCAGACATACCTAGTAGTCCTCCAACACTCGCCCGGATGGCATCCATTACAAAGTCCACAAGGTAAGATCCCAGTAGGAGCAACAGGAAGCCCAACTCTCACTGGCCCATCAGATCTGACATTTTTATTAGGCCTCATCCCAGAACTTGAGAGCTCCAAATCCCTCTTATTCTTACCCCTCTCGCGATCTCTATTTTGGCGCTCCGTGTGCTTAACATCCTTAGCAATCTTGACCTTCTCGAACAGAACAGTAAACTCACGCTCCTTCTGCGGAGCTATTAGCACCCTCAGATTATCCCTGAGGTCGTCCTCAAAACGAACACATCTCTCATATTTAGTTGCTACCATGCCTTGCACATAATGACTCAGTCTTAGAAATTTGGCCTCATACTCTGCCATCGATCGATCACCCTGGGTGACATTTAGGAACTCACATCTCCTAGCATCAATATACCTGGCTCCCATATACTTACTCTAAAATGCTGTCTTAGAATACTCCCAAGTCAACCATTCGGGCTGAGCACCCTCCTTAACTGTCAGCCACCATTGGTATGCTTCATCGCAAAGCACTGAAACAGCACCCTTCAGTTTCTGCTCGGGGGTAAATCCAAATCATCCATGATTCATTCAGTGGCCTCCATCCAGTACTCAGCCACGCTAGGGGCGACTCCAGTGATACCCCTAAATAACTCAACCCCATTGGACTGAATTTGTTCCGTAACCGACCCTCAGCCCCTAGATCTAACATTGGGCCTAGCGACCCTCTCCAAAATCCTGAGCATAGCCTAGGACAATGCGTCATCCCCAGCCATGCGATTACGAGACACAATCTCAGTAGTAGGCGACACTGGTGTCTCACTCGCGTCCAAATTCGGTATATTATCCATGAAAGAAGACCCAGCTCGAGCAGCTCTACGGCCTCTACCCCGGCCTCTAGTACCACGTCCGCGGATACTTCGTGAGCTCATTGTCTAATCAAATATATTTGTATTACAAATTTTATGGATCAGTTACAGTTTCAGTATTTATTAACAGATGTCTTATGCAAAACAGTATCAAAAGTTCAGAGTTTGTTTTCGTAAGTCGTAGTCTCATTATACAGTTTACTACCTATAGTAGTTTCAGAATATACTTTCTATCGTATTGCGAAATAAACAGTACAAATTTTAGAAAACTTACAGGATCGACGTCGGAGACTCTGTGAACCACACCCTTAACCAGAATATTTGAAAACTTTTAGAAATAATTCCTTTAAAAGCCAATTTTGGAACCCAAAATTTCATAGCCTAGTTTTGAACCTGGCTCTAATACCACTAAATGTAACACCCCAAATCCAGCCTGGACGTTATGGCCGAATCTGGCGATGTCACATGAGAGTGTTTTTGAAAAACGTGTTTGACGAGTAAAATTTGTTCTAGTTGCTTAATCTTTGTTTTGCCACGGAGTAAAAACACATGGCCTTTATTGTGACTAAAACGTCTCATTTTACGGAAAAGCCAAAAGTCCAAAGTCCAAAATTACAGCAAAAGCCCCAAATGAATAATACATCAAAATTGAAAAAACCAATGGAAATAGTCTAAAATTATTATGTGTGGCCACCTTCGAGTCCTCCCCTACACCGATCCACCTAAAGCTGGGGATTACCTAAACATATTAAACAGAAAAGGGTGAGTTTCGCAACTCAGTGTGTAATCCCCACAAATATCAAACATACAGAATAATCATTAGAAGTTAGAAATAAACAGTCTAAGGCTGGAGCCCATTACAGAATTAGTTCGGGCCTTAGCCCATTCAGATGCAGAATCATATATAAATTAGGGCTTTAGCCCAATCAGATACAGATACAGAATAGAATATTAGAATCCTACCCATCAGCCTCTACACACCATCTCCATCCAATCCTACACATCATGTGGGGATAAAATCGACCCACCCATCCCTACACGCCATGTTGTACTAAAATGCGGCACATAAACATATATTTGTAGCTAAGCAGCTAACAGACTTAAGAGCCTTTCAGACACTTCCTCTATTAAATCATCAACCCACCCCGATGCAATGCAACATAAAATGAATGGCATGCTAATCTGCAATAATCAATCACACAATCAGTACAATATTATCAGGCTCAGTATAGATATCATATAATAGATCACACGTTTAGGGGTTTAGGTAATGCGTACCGACCTTACAGTAGGTCACAGTCAACTTGGACGACCCGTGTAACCTTACAGAATTCTTTCAGAAAATTTGTGGGCCCATGTGGCCTGTCCGTATGGGCCCACACACTAATGTGGCCCACATGGCCCAAATTGGCCTTAGTCATGTGGATCATACGGCCTGGCCCAAAAATCCCCCACATGCTTGTGTGGCCCACACGGCTCACTTGATCAACCCCGTGTCTCACACACAGCCTCTTAGCCCATCACACGGCCGTGTCATGCTCCCGTGTCATGCGCGCATGGTCTAGTCCGTCGACCACACAGTCGTGTACTTCCACATGGCCTCCCACACGGGCGACCACATGCCTGTGTGGCATCGACAGTTTTATTTTTCAGCTTTCATTGATTCTCGTTTTCTGTGCAATCGAGTACACACCTGTGTCGTTTAAGCTGCTAACATAAGTACGAGCACTCCCAAACCTACACACAATATTGCAACGCTCAATTTCAGTCTTTACACTCGAATAAACTGAAACTCAAAATCAACCACAACCTTAAAACAATCACTTACCACCTACTCCAGTACTCCAAACGACTGACTACAACTCCGCAAGTGTAGAGACACAAGTTCCTCGATTTATTGCTACCAAATACCCATATGTTACCAAATCAAAATAAAAGATAATAGATTTAATTATTCTAAAACCCAAATAAAAAATCACCTATTAAACTTACCAGAAACAACAGAATGCGAAAAATTGAATAGCAAATAATAAAAAATGAAAAGAATGCCGGCAGGCAGGAGCAGAGAAGGAAAAGATAAAGAAAAAGAAACGACTTAGTGGTTTAGGAAATTTTTGCAGAGGGAGAAAAGAGGGGAAAACTTCAAGAAGAAAAGAAATAAAACAAAATCATGGATATCCCCACATCCCTAATTTCACTCTCCCTCTAACCCACTTCTCAAAATTCCTATTTGACCAAAACTCTTTCAGTCAACTGAGCAAAAATAAATCCCATCTCTTACACAGAGACTCAAACACAAGACCTCCATCACACCAACACTCCACTTAACCACCAGACCAGCAGGCTCATTCTGATATGAAATTACAAATAGTTTAATATAAGCCTGCTACCTAAAAGTTAAGGTTTAATTCAGGGAAATGCCATAATTTACCCAAGTTGTGGCTTGAACTTGGAACCTCACACACACACAGAGAACACTTAACCACTAAAGCAGATATAGATTTGTGTCATAAATTCACAGAAACAAAAATATAACTTTTGGGGCGTTACATATTTAGATCAAGATAGACCATGTATGGATCTAAATTGAGGAAAAGCTAAAGCCTCGGATTAGTCGATTTCATTCCTATGCCTTAATGGTCGAGGTAAGTTCTTATGTACGGATTATTATATTTATGTTATGCAATTATATGTTATTATGTGTTTATATTGCTATTAAGCAATGAATATTCAAATTAATGCCATGACAATTATCGAGTCTCAGTTGGACCTTAGGAATTCGTAGGATGCAAATGACATGTCATTAAGGATTTCATGTTTCGGGTGCTGGTCTTGAGTGTCCTACCGATGGTTGAGGTCCTGCATTTTTTGCAGATACTCCACAGCTCGTGTGAGAAGCATTGTGTAGCTTACATTCAGACCACAGCTCATGTGAGTAGGCCCATTTCAAAGCTCATGTGAGCAGTGATGTAAAGAAAAGGTTACAGTTATATGTTTAAGCACACTTCGTGTGAGCTTTCCAAAGTATCCAATGATATTCTAGATAGTTCAGTGGGTATGAAAAGGAAAGGAAATGATAAGTGTTCAAATGAAATATAAATGTATCTACAGTAAGAATGGCATGCTCAAACAATCATACTTCACATAAGGGTATATAAGTTATTTTACCTCATAGGGGTATACCAGTAATTTCACCAGATTAGGGTCTAGGCATACTTACCGACCCCACTGTAGGTCCACAGTCGTCTCGGGTGACCTGTGCAACCTTATCGCCACACAGTGAAAATAGACCCAGGCTCATATGGGCCCACACGCCCGTGTGGTCCAACTAAGCCCAAAAGTGACCTTGGCCATACGAACTGTGCAACCTGACCCAACAATCTCTACATACCCATGTGGGGCCCATGAGCCCATAAGGCCCACACGGCCCAGTGTGGCCCAAAACGAGCTAAGCCCATGAAACTCCTATAGGGACTCTACGATTAAACGCCCACGTTCTACGCGTTCGGATTACCACACAAGCGAGCATATGCTCGTGTAGCCTCAACAATCATACTTTTTCTACTTTTGCCGGTAACAAACATAGTAGTGTGGCTACACACTTGTTGTGAAACGTGCGTCTAGATCAAGAGTTCCCCAAATCTACATTCATTCAAGATATTCCGTTAGTCGTACGATACTAGGGTTAAATACCCTTTAATATACCCAACCTAAAATAACATCCAAAACTTGCCTTGATTGCAGAAGTGTGGTTAGTCCCGTTTAAACTGTTGACGAAAGATGACTTATCCTCTTAATCGAAAAACTGCATTGATAGCGAAACCCATTAACAAAGATCACACAACACATGACTAAAACCAAATAATGGCTTATCAAAACACAAGACTAAGAATAGAGGAAGGTAGGCAATTAGCTAACACCCTCCTATTCAAATATTGCACCAGTTGAACACAATAAACGCAAACAGAGTTATATTAATCGTGCAATAAGACAAAGGTTCCGACTGCTTCAGTAACCGCTAGCAACTCCTTCACTCCCCCAAGAAGTTCTAGAAACTGAAAGACTCACCACACCTAAAAGAAGGAAGATAAGAATTGGAAAAAGAAGAAGGGAGTATTCGGCCATAATAGTAAGAGAGTACCTTACCGATTTGTTGAAGAACAACACCAAATTGCAATAAAAGGGATGGAGTATTCAGTCCCAAAAACTAGGTGGACAGAAATAAACTTTGATAATCATGAGAGTTGAAAGAGGGGAGATGGTATATTCGGTCAAAGGAAGAAGAAGAAAAGAAAGGTGAAGAAAATAAGGTGTATTCGGTCAAGAGGGGTATCGTTGTAGTAAGGGAGAGGAAGAAAGGAGGATATTCAGCCAAAGAAGAATAGATTAAGGGGAAAAGAAAAGATGAAAAGGAGACAAGAAGTACTTGCTCAAAACCGAAACAGAAGCTAGGATAATAGGCTTAGGCAACAAAATGGAAAAGGAAGAAAGAAGAATCGAAGCACACTACTGAAAGATGAACAAAAAGAAAAGAAATGCTCAACTTCAGAAACAAAGAGTGAAAAGCATCAAAATTTTGCAAAAACCCAAAATGAAATGACCACTTCCCACTCATAGCCAAAATTCTAAGTGGTCAATGCCCTATTCGGCCACAACTCCACTACACCTCAACCTCCACTTTTTCCTCCCCTTATCCCTCTCCAAAAAATCTCTCCACCACATCCCCAATCTAAATAGCATCCAATCCCTCTTTCTTCTCCTAAGTTTCGGCTAACATGATCCCTTACTTCCCTAAACAACCCAATCGACCAAGTAAAAAAGTACCACTACCCTACAACCACTCACATCGCCGCTTGTAAAAATAAACATACTTGCACATAGCAAGACTCTAGCAACAAATAACACGCCCCTATCCCCTTGACCAGTAAGCTTTTTATGTCATGCAACCCTCACATTAATTTAAAAGTCTACTAGCTGGCAGCAAGGGTTTATTCACTTAGAGCAAAATCTTGCTCAAGCCAAAGCTTGAACCCATGAATTCCTAGACACTCCCAGAGCACTAAATCACTAAGGCAGACATACATCCACGTCACCAACACACAAGAATAATTTTTAACAGAGTTTTCGAGATTTTGGGATTTGGGACGTTACAAATTTAGTGAAAAGAAATATTTTTCTTGAAGAGGATGATAAAAAAATAAGATTTTAAACTAAATAAAAATAAAAGTTCTAATGCACGATTCCAAAATATGATTTAATCAATATGACATAATTGTGTTGGATTAATTACATTTCTTTAACTTAGAATTATTAAATTCATGTTTATGTTGTTACAAATAAATTCACGGCAACTCGGTAATTTGCTAACTTATGAACATACTCACCTACACAAATCCATTCATCTCTTAACATATCCCTCTGTCAATTCAATCAATTAAACAGATTTTAATAAGCAAACATATTATTGCGCATACATACTCATTAAATTTAACTAATCTATTACATATTCCTATGTCAATTCAAACGATTAATTAAATCTAATAAGAACATAAAAGACTATGTGAGGTAACAAGGTATCCTTACCTTGAAATAGTTTAATCACAATAATCTTACAAGTTATGCAAGGCAAGTGTATTGCCAAATACATTGCTAATTTAACCTTCAGCTACCTTAGAAGAATAAACATGCACTGATTAAGTATTGTGTCAATTAATTACAATTTCAATCTGTCTAAATAATTAATTCATTAGTTCCCTCACAATTGTAATGTAAGAATAATTAGGTATGATTTTACTTAATCAAGCATTTAACCGTGGCCTATAACAGCATAAACACAATTTTAATAATTTAAGCAGATGAAATGCAATCAAACCAACACAAATTAAATTCAAGCTAAGTTGATTAAATTAACCATTCCAACAACATAAATATTCATAGATATGTTCATCATAACAACAAAAAAAATTAAAGAGATAGGGAACAATAATCAAATCTCGTATTTCTTAGTGGCTTGACTAGTTTGCTCCGTCTTCATTTTCTGTTGTCCTCGTCGATCAAGGCTGCTATGAACACTTCAATGTTGCTCCAAAATGGCTGATGAATGCCCCTTTTCCAAGAGGAGAAATCGGCAAGAGAGCAAGGGACTTTGAATGGGAAAATGAGAGGAGAAAGTGAGAGAGGAGAGAAGAGATGTGAATGAATGAGGGATGCTTTGAATGATCAGCCAAGGGGGTTTTTATAGCTGAATGTGGCAGCTAAAATTTGGTAAAAGTAGCAGCCAAAGAGCCACCCCTTAGCCGGCCACCTATGTGGCAAAGTTGATGGCTTCAACTTTACTAAATATGGCTTGGGGAAAATCTACAAAGCCACCAATTGTGGAGGGGTTTAGTTGCAATTTGAACAAGTCTTCAAAGGCCTCTTTGCAAGCTTAAATAATCAGCTAATGAGCTGAATTGGGTCAGCACTTGAACAGTTTTGGGTTGTCCTTTTCTTAGCCGGTTCGATTCAATCGGACCATTTTTTCATAATTAATTAATATTTATTAACCCAAATTAACTTGGATATAAATTAAAATTAATTATATTATAAATTAAGATGGCTGGAAATTAATTTTCCTTGGTATTTCAAATTGCTTCTCAGTTTTGTGCTTCTAGCAGTGTTTGCCCGTAACACCTCAAACCCATCCTAGACATTATGGCCGAATTTGACGTGTCACATTGAAGTGCTTTTCGAAAATAGGACTTGACATTAAGAATCCAAATTTAAGTTAAAACCTTTTAGTTGTTATTGCTTGAGAAAAACCGGCAAGTTAAGTTGTTACTAATAAAAATCAATTTGTCAAAATGATTGCCATATTTATCACTGTTGATTCCTTAAACTGAATAAAATCGCGAAAGCTTTTAAAAACCTTGAAGTTTAAAATGCGTGTTTTCCTTGAAAACATTTATTATTTTGAAAACTCACCTCTTCCTAGTCTAGTAGTTTAAGGTAAGAAATCAAGCCAAAATAAAAGTTATAACCACAAATGGCCTTATTACATAATCAAAAACCCAATATGAAATTTAAATAATTAAGGTCAAAAGTAGAACATCAGCAATCGTGTGGCCACCTCCGAGTCCCTCGTAGCATCAAATCGTATAAGGTTGGGGATTACCTACATAGTTGAAAAGAAAGGGTTAGTTTACGAAAACTCAGTGTGTAATCCCCTATCAGTCAAACAGTAAACAATGCATGCAGTAATAGTCTAGGCCTGAGCCCTTTTCAAAAGATGTCGATGCGATGCGGGCGTAGCCTATCCAAGAATGATGATGGGCCTAAGCCCAATTCAGATCGCGATGCCCAATCATGTAACACACCCCAATCCAACCAACACACCACCTGTACCAACCAACGAAAACAGTGTAAATGGGCCCAAGGCCTATTAATCGGCTCAAGTGGGCCAACACGCTCGTGTAGCCCTTTTAGCCCAAATTCAATCACGTCTATTTGATCACCATAGCTCACTCCATTATTTTTCACTTACTGCAAATTTTATCCGTGTGGGGCCAATGAGCCCATTTGGCCCACACGGCCCATCTTGGCCTAACGAGACCCATAACAGCCCAAGCCCACGAAAATGCTCGTGACGGCCTCTACAGTCAGTTGCCCATAATTTGTGGGCTCAATTTACCACACGAGCATTCGCACACTCGTGAGGCCTCAAATGCCAAAGTTTCGGCTCTTTGGCTTTTCGACTTTTGCCGATTCACAAAAACATAGTGGTGTGAATACGCACCCTTATCCAACGTTTTGACAGTAGCAAAATTGAGTGTACGGTTACACACCTTTTTATGCAACCGTTCCAAGTTCCTCAAGCCTCCAACCTACATTCAATCCCACATACAGTCAGTCTTTCAATTGTTAGTGTTCATAAACACTACATCCCCAAAATCAGTCGTTTAACAAATGGGTAACTAACCCTTTAATAATACTTATCCCAATCACGATTCGACACTTATCTTGATCGAACACTTAAGATCCCTCATCCCTTAGTCGTTGCCGAGGATTGACTACCAGTTCTTACAGATTGCCTGCACTCAAACCGAGATCCATTATCTTCTACTAGAAAATTCGTATGCACAATTGAACCCACAACAACACTTACCACAAAGGTTGAGAACCCGCTTCTAAAGAATGAAACAAAATCAGTTCACAATCCCCAACTAGATAGTCGCTTCACAAGGCAGAACTAGCACTATCACTCCCCTAGCAATGCTGATTGGAAAGAAAAGGTTAAGAGAACCATAGATACAATAGAAGGGAGAAGAATGAAGAGAGACCACAACTGATAAAGTAGCACTTACCACCAAAATTGACAGAGAAAAGCAGCAGAGGGATCGATTCACAGAAGGTTAATGTCAGAGTACTATGTAGCCAACAAGGATTAGATTACACTGTAGAGAAGGGAGAAAGAAAAGAATGAGTCATTCACTACAGCTGAAACCGAAAGAGATAGAGGGGTAAGATGATACAATCGGTTAGGGTGAAGTTGATTGAAAGAAAGGGAGAAGAAGGTAGAGAAGATTCGGCTACAGTAGAAGGAATGAGACTTGAGAGGGAAGAGTATGGGTATTCAGCTTTAGAGAAAAAGAGAAGAAGAAGGTGCTCAATGCTCAATCGGTCCAAACAAAAAGGGTTAATATAACACTTGAATACACGGCCAAAGCAAAAACAAGAGTCTAAGAGGTTTTCACAAATATACCACCAAACCAAAAGAAAGAATTAAAGTTGCCAAAAACTCGAGGTATAGAAATTGGAATTGTCCTATAGTTAGCTAACACAAAATCGGCATCCAAAGCCTATAGCCGAATTCCCTTATGCAACTAGGGTCCTCAAACGGCACTCACTCCCTCCCCACAAGACTTCAAATTCGGCACAACAACCCCCACACTTCAATCTCCTAATTCCTCTCCACAAATCTCTCACCAATCGTCTACACGATTTCCTCCTTGATATCCTCCATCTATCACTCCACCACTCACCCATCAAAATTTTACTGCAACACAACCATTGGCCAAACTAAGCTGCAAAATAAATACCTCATTTGCGCTATGCCAACGCTCGAACCTCAGACCTCAAGGTTCCTTTACACGCCACCTTGCCACTAGACCACAAGGCTTTTTTTGTATCCTGAAACAAGCGCAATTATTTATAAAGCCTAAGTACTAGAGTCCAGATTCATTTAAGAGCTAAATTTAAAAATTTTGCAAAGGCCAAGACTTGAACCCAGGCTCCTCAAACACTCCCAAATACACCCAAATCACTTAGCCAATAAAGTAAACATGTAATTTATGTCACCTTCTAGCTTAACTAAAATATTTATGAGTAGTCTCCTAACCGCTCCCATGCTCACGGCCCAATACTACTAGGCCAAATTTCAGAGCATTACACTGCCGAGCCATTTTTCATCCTTTGTGCAATTCTGTCAAAAATAACCAAAATTAATCAAAATTAATTATAAATTTAATTAAATTTCAACATGTTCATAATTTAAGTATAATTTAATTATTATAATAATTAATCATTTTTCGACAAGAATTTAACCAAATTCGCATGAATTTAAGTTAAAAAGGGTATGAAAAAATATATAAATTTTTCTGTTTCCACACCCCCAAACTTAATTCATTGCTCGTGCCAAGTAATGCACGAATTTTGAAAAGAATTTCTTGGAAACACCTTTGAAAAATTCCTTCAGAACAACATTCTTCCCAAAATTATGAATTTAATATACTTATGCTCAAAAACAAGAAATATGATAGTTATGCTACTTAAATATACATATCGTTCAAATTAATTTCAACAACTATTACAATAGCAAAATTAGACTAAATGCTTCCTTAACAAAGACATGTTAACCCTTTACCAATTTGATTTTTATTCCCTTATTCAAGACTAAGCTGCAATCATTAAGTTTAACTTATGTCTTCATATGTTGATCATAGCAGCTTCTCTCCACTCATGTAGGTAACATAGAAACTTGAATCAATAGGTCTTTAGCAAGGTTGTAATGTGGCTAGGCTAGGGGTAGGTAAAAGATAGATAATTTTTAGGCTAAAAACCCTAGACTCAACTTGCATCAGACCTTCGAAATAATTACCTTCAATACATCAACTTTTTTTACTTTCACATTGATGTCATCCGACTCGGATGATTGAGTCGAGTTCAGAAAGGTTGCCCGATCGTCTTCGAGAAGAGTCGTTCTCAAGAATGGACAAGTTGTTGGAATTGGCTTAGTAGGCTTAATGGTAACAAAATGGGGTTCAAAATGGGCTAATTTTATGATGGTAGGTTTAGCTAGGAAGAAACAAAGATAGGTGATATGGGAATAGCTTAGTTTGGGATAATAAGTAAATAAAGAAAAAATATGGAGTTGGAAAATGAACTTAAACTTCAGGAGCGATTCAACACTAAGGAGTGTTACTCCGGTTCCTATATTGCTTAAGGTGATGGATGGAATACCTGGATAGGAGAACGCCATACCAATACGGTGATAAGTTCTAAAACAAGCTCAGTAGACGCCACTAGCATAACTAGATAAGTCTTCGAAACTTTTACGAGATATGAGAGGAAGTAAACCTCACAGAAACAATGTTTCATTAATCAAAATGTCAAAAAGTTCTTTTTAAATGAAAAACAACAAGTATTTATAGCTAGAAACCTAGGTTAGCCGAATAGGCACATTTTGAGCTTAATGGCTAAGTAATTCCACTTTAAATGAGCTGGAAAACTGTAGAATAAACCATACGAATTCTATGTCTTTGTTCAGCCATTGGGACGCCATTAGAAACTTCTAGATGAAGGAAATTAAGTTGAATGTATTTGGGAAGAGTTGGAAGCTGACTAGCCTTCTTGGAACTTCCATAATGCTTAAATGAGCTCCTTTAATCCTTCCTTGAGAAACTAAACGTGTAGCAACATCTTAATGGAAGTTTTGGAGCACGAACAGCCCAAATGGTGTGAACACTTAAACTCTAATAGCCCCTAAGTGTGAAAGGATGAATTTAAATGGCATGTGTGTGTGAATGCTACAGCCGAATAGACATTTTAATTTAAAATGAAATGTCCAGCTTGTGTGAACAAATTAAATCAGCTAGTGTGAACACTTCTTTGTCTCTTGCATCACACGAACAGCCACTTTGGGGGAAAAAAATGAGCTACTGATTTTAATTCCAGCTTTAAATCTCCTTTAATATTGTCCATGTAGTGTGTACCTGCACCAATTAAATAGCAACATAAATTCACCTTAGGACATCATAAAAATCGACTGCTCAAGACACATTAAAAACAAACTTAAACTAAGACATAATTAAAACATGTAATCGGTCTGGACAAATTAAATAGCAGCAGCTATTAAATTTGTTCAAATCTTAATTTGATCAAATCCTAACACATTAAAATTATGCACTAAATAAGACACATTTAAGCTTAAATTAAAACATAGTGAAAACATATTTAAGATGTCCAGATTTTAAACACAAACACACAGTAATTATTTGAGCTGAACCAAATTAAATAAATTAAAACTAATACTGAATTTATTTGAAGGATAAAATAAACGAGCTGGGAATAAACGGAATTGAGCTCAAACGAGATAGAGTAAGCTCAAGTGAGCTGATTTGAGCTGAACGAAGCTTAGAAAGCTGGAGATGAGCTGAGTTCGACTTGCACATAGGTGCAAGGATTCTTTAAGAAGCTGGTCCAAGCTTCGCCATTAACATCGAGCTTGTTTTCTCCCAAAACTTAATTAACAAAAGCTAAAACAGCTTCTTAAAATCGTTTAGCTTGTGATCGAGTCATTGGTCCTTTAGGCAGCTAGAGGGATTTTTGGCTCATGCTTGATGAGCTCCCGGGCATGCTTACATCATTCCTCTTTCTTCAAAATGACTTGTCCTCAAGCCGAGTTGTTTGTTCACTAGGAAACACAGATTCCTACTCGGACCTTTTTGGACGAATGGGGTGAATGGTTTCTCGTAAGTCTTTTTTGAATGGCTTTTCATACTTGGCAACAAAGAAGACATAAAACTTACAAGCAAGTTAGAATCAGCAGGCCGTACAAATTTATCAACAACACAATCATCAATCAAAGAATGGTAATTATCGACAACAACGTATGGTACCTTTTCAAAATTCAGATCATGAGCAAAGTCATCAATATATTCACAAACAGTCAAATTTTATGGTCGTGATTCAGTAACATAGATGGATATTACCTTTTCATGGTGAATCAAGAATGGCAATGATAGCAACAAACTAGATTCACATAGCTTTCGTGAGTTACCAAATTCCAATTCTCAAATCCCTTGAGTAGTAACAAGAAACAATATTTACCGGGATCAAAAACAAAATTTTTGCTCACCATTTTTTGTTGACTTGAATAGCTCTTGGCTTTACTTGGTAATAATTTAAGAAGATGTGCTCCGGGTTTGAACACATAACTTTGATCACCTGTTCCATAATGCAACAAAGGTCTCATTCATGCTAACAAGTCATGCATGCCAAATATGAAAGATATAGGCAAAAATAGATTTGAACGATCAAATTTCTTGAATCTCTCTTGAACAGACCCACATAAACATACGGATTTCACAAAAGGAAAAGGGAAATTTAGTTTATCATCACATGCAAGCTGACTAGGCGTATAACATGACAACAAATTATCACACAGTTGAACCAAAGGAAAATTAAACATGCACTTTTTTAAAAATTCATATGTCTCGAATCTCATCCGCACATTATCACCACAACCAAGCAAATGAAAAAGGTTATATGATTCATTATCTTGTACAACCAAACCTTGCAATTGTCGATTGATTACTACTTCACCCGTATGCTGGTCAACAACACATTCTTTATGAGTAATTTTGCGTTATCAACATTTGTAACAGACAAATCATTACTAATCAAAGAAGAACAATCAACCATGGCACAGTACAAGGGCTTTTCAAAACCCAAATCATCAACAAAGTTTCCATCAACAATTGAACGAGGCTTATGAATCGTAAAGACTTCAAATTCCATACCTTGCTTACCCTTTGGTAAAATCAAACTAAGATCATTGGGTACATTACCTTTTTCAATCAACGCAAACCTTTTCTCCTTGGAAAGGTAGTGAAGTCGAAACTCTTTACATGGATCGCCAGAAACCTGAAAGGGAACAAGTCAAAGAAAACTCACATGTAGGTTAGTAAAAACACTCCCCGCTTTGTCTTGTTCTATTTCTTCTTTTTCACTCGTCTTTTTCTCAAACTCTTTTTCAAATCCACTTTGTTTTTCCACAACGCTCGTTTCTTTTACACTCATTTTGAAATTCTCGTTCTTTCACCATAGTGTCTTTTATTTTCTCAAACTCGATTTTTTTTTAATTTTATTTTTCTTCTCACATTCTTTGTCACTCTCAATCTCTTTTTCTTTACAAGATGAAGACAATAGTAGAGAATCAAGGTGGCAAATTTTTTGAAGGGAAAAAGGATAAGCATTTACAAAAGAAAATTGATTGTCTCTTCATGATGGATTCTCTGTGGATGTTTTCTTTAAATTTCTTGAAGAAATATATCTATCTTCTCTTTGGTCGTCTTGAAATACCTCAGACTCAAAGCTTTCTCGCTTTCGAATTGAGTTCCTTGTTGAGTAGGAGTCATAGTATAAGGCTCTTTGTCTCGAAGTCCTTGACGAATAGGGATCACGACATGAATCTTTTCTCGAGTAGTCATGGGAAGGGTGTTGCCATGATGATCTTAACTCCGTGTCTTGACTTGGCGAAATTTGCTTACTTCAGGCTCTTGCTCGATGGCCTCGTTCTTCAACACGAACCAATCGTTCTTGGAGGGGTTTTAGTTTCCTATCGAACAAGTGATCCATTTCTTTCACAAAGTTTTGAAGTTCAAATTCTAAAATCTCTTCTCGAGACATGATTAGTTGCTAAAAAGAAGAATGTTAAAAAAAATAGAAATAAACACCGCACCACAAAATCTCGCCATTCACTCAGAAAGAAAATTGAACGTTTTATCACTCATGCTCGTGTTTCACTCGTTTTAAATGCTTTTTTTTAGATAATGATCTCACACACTCATGCCTTTTACCACTCGTACATGCTCTCGTAACCTCGTATTTCATTTCTTAGGACTTGTCTTGGTGCTTGGTGTAACGTCCCCACGCCCGAGACCATCACCGGAGTCGAGTATGAGGTGTTACTAAACTTAATTTAACATTTTAAGAACTTTAGATTATTTGTTTCTACATTCACAGCTTTTTAGCTACTTGCGTTACAGTCACAAGAAAAATCATATCTCGAGTTACAAAACTTGAAATCAAGATCCGTAAATTTTCCCTGAATCTAGACTCATATGCCTATCTACTAATTTTTTTCTAGAATTTTTGGTTGGGCCAATTAGTACAGTTTATTAGATAAAGTTACCCCTGTTTCAGGGCTTGACTGGTCTGACCTCTGTTTACTACGAACCACTTTTCTCTCTGTATAAAATTCATATGAATATGAGGTTTATTTCTCCTGAAACTAGACTCAATAATTATTCTGAGGATATAAAATAAGCCACCTAATTATATCTGTACAATTTATGGTGAATGTATAAAGTTGGAACAGGGGATTCAGAAACTGCTCTGACCCTGTTTCACTAAAATTCAAATATCTTCTAACATATAATTCTTTTACCAGTTTAATTTGTTTCATGTGAAACTAGACATAATAAGCTTCAATTTGATATTTCTTCCATCACCAAATTCAATTTCTATGATTTTTAGTAAATTTTCAAACTCACATCAGTGTTGCTGTAATATTCTGTTTATGGCAAATTTCATCCTTTTTATGAATTTTCATGAACTAGGTAACTTATTAACTTTCCATAACATCAAACATATTCTAAACTAACCATTTCCATAATTTATCATTATCAAGCACTTCCTCAACCATTTCATCACCATACCATAAGATCATTTACAAAAAATAAGTATTTTGCTATACATGCCATACTTAAATTTACAAGCCATTTTACCGAAAAGTTCTTCCGGATAGTGTGGTGATCCTCCGACCAATCCCGACTCTGAGCTGGCTTGTCCAAAACTACAATGAGTAAGAAAGAGGGGGTAAGCATAAATGCTTAGTAAGTTCACATGCAAATAGCAAGTAACATAACCATATAAGCAAACATAAAACATCATTTGCATAATCATCACCAAGACATTCATATCATATTTTCATTTATCATCTCACCATATTGTTGTTATATCGATTTTTCAACCCGAGGGTTAAGTACATACCTATCCAAGTATCCATTTCACATCACTTACCATTACGTCTCTTTTCATCTCAAGTATTCCTTCATTTGAGTAGAACTTTACCCGTTGAACTCATCGGAATATAATTCGGATACGTAGGAAGTTTGCACATAAGTGCCACATATGTAGCCAAGCTACCATGTAACCCGCCCTTAGCGAACTCGGACTCAACTCAACGAGCTCGGGCGTTCAGTATCCATAATGAACTCGGACTCAACTCAACGAGCTCGGATGCCTAGTTACATCTCACGAACTCGGACTCAACTCAACGAGTTCGAACATTCGCATCCATAAGTGAACTCGGACTCAACTCAACGAGCTCGGATGCCCAAATATCCCAAACATGTCACTTGTATCCTAATCTATTCCTAAGGTTCAAACGGGATTTTCCTTGAACACATATCCTTGACGTCTTCCGTAAAATGCCGTAACCAATACTCGGTAACAATTTATATTTTATTCAAAATAACCACAAAGCATTTATTTCATAATAAAAAAATCAGCATATCACATAATTGACATCAATGACTTAAAATAACAATTATGCTACATTATTTACATATGAACTTACCTTGGTACCAAAATACAAAGGTTTTGCAATTTAATCCACAATCTTTTCTTTTCCTCGATTGGAGTCGTTTCCACGTCTTTCTTGATCTAAAATAACACATTTAGCTTATTTAATACTCACATTATCAAATTAATCCTTAATTCAAATTTTGACAAAATTACAATTTTACCCCTAAACTTTTGCATATTTACATTTTTGCCCCTAGGCTCGGGATTAAACTTTATTCCTTATTCTTATGTTTTACAACATGCTGATCACTTTTCCCTTCTATGGCAACATCAAATTCTCACTCTAACATGTACTTGTGACTATTAGGTATTTTTACCGATTAAGCCCTTTTACTCGTTTTTGCTTAAAATCAAGTAGTACAAGTTGTCTAACATAATTTAAAACATCATATTCTATCATAAAACATCAAAATACACAAATTTCACCTATGGGTATTTTTCCAAATATAAACCCTAGGTTAAATTATTGCTAACATAAGCTTTATCGAGTTATCGGGATCTCAAAAACATAAAAATCATTAAAAACGGGGCTTGGAATCACTTACTATGAAGCTTGAAAGTTGAAGAAACCCTAGCTATGGAGACATGGAGCATTCGGCAGCAACTAATGGGGAAGATGACTATTTTGTGTCATTTTTCCCATTTTATTTCATTAATTATCCAAATGACCAAAATGCCCTTAATGGCTTTCTTTGAAAATTTTCATGTACAAGCCCATTTTTGTCCAAAATTTTAAAATTGGTCAAATTGCTATTTAAGACCTCCTAATTAATATTTCAAAGCAATTTTATACTAAAAACTTCTAGAATGCAAGTTTTGCAACTTATTCGATTTAGCCCCTAACTTCAAATTAAGCATTTTATGCATGGAATTTCTTCACAAAATTTTCACACAATCATGCAATCATATCATAAACCTCAAAATAATTATAAAATAATTATTTCTAACTCAGATTTGTGGTCACGAAACCACTATTCCGATTAGGCCCTAATTCGGGATATTACACTTGGGGTCGGCTTCAAATTGGTTACAAGGGATAAGATGTAATGGGTGTAGGGTAGGCTGAAACAAAGAAAAATTTGGTTGAGTGTACCGTTCAGGGGGTGCAAAAAAATGATAAAATAAACACTTTAGATCAGGAGTAAAATGATATGAACAGCAAAAGAAAAGACTTTAATACTTCACACTTTTATTTATATATTCGAATTATATTTAATTTTGTATTTTTTTATATACTCCAAATATAATGCTAATACAATAAAGAAATTAAATACAACTTGATAGAATTTTTTTAATTCGATTTTTTTACAACGAACCTACTACGAACTTGATATGAACGTCGGCGCTTCTCGATTTATAAGCTCTAATACCAAATGATGTGATTCGACTCGGGTGATTGAGTCGAGTTCAGAAAGGTTGTCCGATCGTGTTTGAGAAGAGTCGTTCTCAAGAATGAACAATTTGTGAACTTTGTTTATTTTGTGAGTATGTTTTCAACTCTCATTATTCTCCAAAGACTTGTCTGACTTATCAAGCAACCCTTGTGGTGTCAACCCGTCTTTGTTCGAACTTATCACTTTGTTCCCAAAGTATGGCGTTCAAATTATACCGAGGTTCCTATCATCTTTGATAGCAGGTCGAGGTCTTTATCAACTATCCAATTATCCTTCCATCGCATTCCCGACTAAGGTGTTCTCATAAGTTACGGGTTAATACACCTATATTGTGTTAGTTCATACTTGAACCCTTAGCCGAATCCCATCCACCATCTCTTAAATTATCCAATAACCACATTGAACCATTTTGAGCCTAATTCTTTCTTTCCATACAACCATTCTTGAAAGAACCTAACTTACTTGATTTACGATCGGGCAAACGTTATAACTCAAGTCTCAATCGAGGCGAGTGCATATCAATTTGGTATTAGAGTTAGTTAAATTAAGGTAAGAATAGATGTTTTTGTACCCCCGAGATTCAATATTAGCAAAAAAAATTCAAAAAAATATTTTTTTTAAAAAAAGGAAAAGAATATACATTGAAGTGTAAAATTCAAAAAGTACAAAAAAAATTATTAAAATACAAAAAAAAGTGAAGTTCAGTTACTTCAATTTTCTTTTTTTCTGCCCGAAATTATTTCAGATATTCTTCATACCAAACGGCCACACTTAAAACCTTTATCTTTGTTTGTTAGCCTACCCATTGTCCCAACCTCAATATCTCACCTAACCCAACATTACTTTTGTAAACCGACCCCAACAGTATTGATTCGTCTACGTAGTCCGAGGAGAACTTCGAGAGGCAAAAACTGAGTGGTCAAAGGCAAGAGAGTGGTGAGATTATCTGAGAGAAATAAAAGCCAAAATTGAGTGACTTTTCTTTGTAAGTGACGTGTGACCTTTGTTGTGTGATTAACTTTCCATGTCTAGAAGCCCTGAGAGGAATCAAATGAAGGGAGGAGGATTATGACCCATTCGCAATGTTGCGAGTGGAGTAGTGCCGGATTTGAATATACAAGCCTTAATGCGTGAGATGGAAAGGCATTTTAATCGTAAGCTCGAGCCCATCGAGGATCGACTCTACTAAGTAGAGACACGAGGATAATGAGAAAGAACCCCCAAGAATGAAAGGCGTAGCCATAGGCGTCCTAATCAGAATCGGGAGGAACCTTACGAGTCAAGTGATCAAGAGAGCGACCACTCCTCTACTCAGAGTGTATGAAATTGAGGCCAACGTAATCGGGGTCATTAAGAAAGAGATCATCCCGACGATAACCTCAAAAACATTAAAATATCCATACCGCCATTTCAAGGAAAAAATGATCCGGAAGCATATCTAGAGTGGGAAAAGAAAGTCGAGCTCGTCTTCGAGTGTCATAATTACTCGGAGATCAAAAAGGTAAAGCTTACAACCATAGAGTTTTTTTATTATGCAATTATATGGTGGGATCAGCTCGTGATTAGCCGAAGGAGGAACAGCGAGAGGCCTATCTTAACGTGGTTTGAAATGAAGGCTGTCATGTAAAAACGATTCATTCCCTCATACTACCATAAGGACTTGTATCAACAGCTGCAAAATCTCACTCAAGGCAACTGTAGTGTCAAATATTACTACAAAGAAATAGAGCTTTCCATGATACGAGCCGACACAAATGAAGATCGTGAAAGCAACGATGGCGAGGTTCTTAGCTGGCTTGAACCGTGATATTGCCAATATCGTAGAACTTTAGCACTACGTTGAAATGATGGACATGGTCTATATGGAAATAAAAGTCGAGAAACAATTGAAGCGAAAGGGAACCAATCGATCCTATCCATCATCTTCTGATAATAAATGGAGTCAAGGGATGAGCAAAGTTTTCATTCGTCCTAAGGAGCCTTTCGTTGCTACCAAGCGCAATCAATCAAGTGGCGAAACTAGCAAGAATAAGAACGAGCCTTCTTCCAACCTGTCTTGAGATATCAAGTGTTTTAAGTGTTAAGGAAGGGGCCACATTGCTAGTCAATGTTCCAACTGACGGGTGATGGTGGTTTGACCAAATGGTGAAATTGATTCCGAAGATGAAAAGCAGGAAGAACCTGAAATTCCCATCGACGAAGAAGAAGAACTCGAGATGCTTGTCGAAAGAGAGATCCTCGTTGTGAAATAAAGTCTAAACATCCAAGGAGTTGAAGATGAACAACAACGAGAAAACATTTTTCACACTCGCTGCCACGTTCAAGGCAAAGTGTGCAGCCTTATAATCGACGGAGGGAGTTGCACCAATGTCGCGAGTACCATGCTCTTTGAAAGACTTGGTTTAACCACTACGAAGCATCCAAATTCTTATAAATTGCAATGGCTAAATGACAGTGGTGAACTCAAAGTAACCAAACAAGCGAAGGTGGCATTTTTAATAGGAAAATACCAAGACGAGGTGATTTGCGACGTTGTGCAGATGCATGCAGGACACCTTCAGTTGAGGCGTCCTTGGCAATTTGACCAAAGAGTAGTTCATGATGGTTACACGAATAGGTATTCGTTCAAGCATCTTGGAAGAAACGTCACATTAGCCCCTCTCACACCAAAGCAAGTTTATGAAGATCAGCTCAAAATGAAGCAATCTGTGGAGAGATAAAAAGAAAAAGAGAAAAATAAAAATAATAAAAAGAAAAAGAGTGGAAAAAGTGAGAAAAGTGAGTTAAAAACACGAGTGACAAAAGAGAAATAAAATGAGAGTGAGAATGAAAAAACGAGTTTTTTGCAAGAAAACGAGAGATTCGAAAGTTATTATTGACAAAGCAACCCATTCTTGTACTTATGTACAAAGAATGCTTGTTGGAAACTAACGAGATAGAAAGATCTTTGTATTCTCCTATTGTTTCCTTGTTGTAGGAATTTGGAGACGTATTTCTCGAAGAAGTGTCGAACGGGTTGTCTTTCATTCGAGGCATCAAGCACCAAATTGACTTTGTGCCTGGTGCGGCTATTTCGAATAGACCGGCTTATCGGAGTATTCCCGAGGAAATGAAGGAGTTGCAAAAGCAAGTAGTCGAGTTAATGGAAAAGGGCTACATCCGCGAAAGCTTAAGTCCGTGTGTGGTTCCTGTCTTGTTGGTGCCTAAAAAGGATGGTTCATGGCAAATGTGCGTTGACTGCCACGCCACCAATAAAATCAACGTCAAATATAGACATCCTATTCCCCGTCTCGATGACATGCTTGACGAACTTAGCGGAGCCCAACTCTTTTCAAAGATTGACTTAAAGAGTGGCTATCATCAAATTCGTATGCAGGAGGGAGACGAGTGGAAGACCACATTGAGGACTAAGTATGGTTTTTAAGAATGGTTGGTAATGCCATTCGGTCGTACGAATGCACCTAGTACTTTCATTTGATTGATGAACCATGTCTTACGTGCTTTTATTGGAAAATTTTGTGTTGTATATTTTGATGATATTTTGATCTATAGCAAGTCATTGGAAGATCACGTTCAGCATCTACGTGCGGTGTTAGAAGTTTTGTGATAAGAGGTACTTTATGCTAACTTTAAAAAAATGTTCTTTTTGCACTGATGAGGTTGTGTTCTTAGGTTTTGTGGTGAGTGCACATGGCTTACAAGTTGACCAAGAAAAGGTCAAAGTGATCAATGAGTAGCCGCGTCCAACAAATATCAGCCAAGTAAGGAGTTTTCATGGGTTGGCAAGCTTCTACCGAAGGTTTGTGCCTAATTTTAGTACCTTAGCCACCCCCTTGATAGGTATTATCAAGAAAAACTCACCCTTTCATTGGACTGATGATCAAGAAAATGCCTTCAATAAAACTATGGATTGTCTAACTAACGCTTTGTTGTTATCTTTACCTGATTTTAACAAGACATTCGAGATTGAATGCGATGCTTCAAGAATTGGTATTGGAGCTGTTTGACGCAAGATGGAAGGCCTGTAGCCTACTTTAGCGAGAAACTCAATGGCACCACGTTGAACTATCCAACGTACAACAAGGAGATGTATACCTTGATCAGAGCCTTAGAGACTTGGCAACATTATCTATGGCCGAAGGAATTTACAATCCATACGGATCATGAGGCTTGATAAATGTCATGCCAAGTGGGTGGAATATTTGGAGTCATTTCCTTACGTGATAAAGTATAAGAAAGGTAAGGAAAATGTTGTTGCTTATGCATTATCACGAAGGTATGCACTTGTCAATTTATTGGATTCTAAACTGCTTGGTTTTGAATTTATGAAAGATCCTTATCAAACTGATGCTGATTTTGGTGAAATATATAAGTGTTGTTTGCATGGTGCATATGAAAAGTATTTTCAGCATGAAGGCTATCTTTTTCAAGAAAGAAAGTTGTGTATACTCCAAGGGTCCGTTAGGGAAGTGCTTGTTAAAGAAGCTCATAGTGGTGGACTTACGGGCCACTTTGGAATTGCGAAGACCTTAGCCACATTGCACGAACACTTCTATTGGCCCAAGATGAAATGTTATGTAATAAGGAAGTGCGATCGATGTATTACTTGTAAGAAAGCAAAGTCACGGATCAAACCACATGGTTTGTACACACCGTTGCCTATACCGGATGCAGCGTGGGTTGACATTTCAATGGACTTCGTTCTAGGCCTTCCTAGAACCAAACGAGAAAAAGATTCGATATTTGTTGTTGTGGATCATTTCTCGAAAATGGCTCATTTTATACCTTGTAATAAAATTGACGATGCTACTAATGTTGCTAATTTATTTTTCAAGGAAGTTGTTAGGTTGCACGGGATCCGTCGTACTATCATCTCTGATCGTGACACAAAATTCTAAGTCATTTTTGGAGGATGTTGTGGGGAAAGTTAGGCACCAAATTACTATTTTCGACAATGTGCCACCCCCAAACGGATGGCCAAACGGAGGTAGTTAACTAAATTCTGTCAACCTTACTTCGAGCCATCCTTCGGCAGAATTTGAAGTTGTGGGAAGAGTGTTTACCTCATGTGGAGTTCGCTTACAATCGCACAATCCATTCGGCCACAAAACATTCTCCTTTCGAGGTAGTATACGGCTTTAACTCTATAATCCCTCTCGACTTGGTTCCTATGCCTTCTAATTAGTTAGTGCACGTAGATGGAAAAAAGAAGGCTGATTTTGTTAAAAAGCTTCATAAGAACGTCAAAGACAATATCGAAAGAACAACCGAACAATATGTTTGAGGAGTGAACAATGGGCGCAAATGAGTCGTATTCGAACCCGGCGACTGGGTTTGGCTCCAAATACGCAAAGAGAGGTTTCCCGAGCAGAGAAAATCAAAACTTTTACCAAAGGGTGATGGTTCATTCCAAGTATTGGAGCGGATCAATGATAATGTTTACAAACTTGATCTACCCAGTGAGTATGGAGCAAGTGCAAGCTTTAACGTTACTGATCTTTCCCCTTTTGATGTAGGTGACGATTTGGGGACAAATCACCTCGAAGAGAGGGGAAAGATGTGAGCTCGACCAAGGAGTTAGATGTCGAACCTATGGAGTTGCCATTGGGACCAATCACTCGAGCCAGTGCCAAGAGGTTTCAAGAAGCTTTTTCAAGTTACATTGCACGATTTGGAATCAAAGGAACGGCCGAACATCAAGTGACCAGCTCAAGTAGCTCAATTTGCATTATTGTGCAAGCTGACTTAGCTCGTTTCAGCTCCAATGAGCTCATGGAATCTTGATGCTAGCTCAAGGAGCTTGGTTTCTTTTTTATTTAATTTTATGCATCAATGTTGCTGGAATAAATTTATTAAGTTATTAAAATATTTAAGATCAAATAAATGTGTCAAAATCTAGACATAATAAATTAAAGTATTAAATGTATCTTAGTTCATGCATCAATTTAATGTGTCTTAGTTGGGACAAATTTATTAGCTGTAGCTATTAATTTGTCCAGCCAAATCTAAGTATTTAATTTGTCTTAGTTGCTGTATATTTAAGTTGTCTTAGTTCAGCTGAATTAAAGATGTCCTAAACTAATTAATTTGCTCCATTTAATTTGTCTAGGAACATACATGGGACGGTATGAATTTGGGCAGCACATAAGTGCTCATTATTCAGCACCTCTTCGTGGACACCAAGGGCTAAGGGAGCTGATGTTTCCTCTCTTCAAGGTTGGTCGTCCAGCTCTCCAAAGCAGCAACTTGGAGCATTCGCATTGCTACAGCATCTTTTCACCTGGAATGGCCATTCATTTTCGTGCATTCACACCAAAGGTCCACTCATATTTGAGTTTCACACTTGTATGGCCATTGGAGTGCCCCAAAATGCTCATTAAAGTCAAGACTTTTTAGCTCAACTAAGCAGCACATTAAAGAAGCCTCCAAGCAACCTTAAATCACCTTGGCCGAATCTTCCCCATTTTATTTAGCTCATTAAATTGTTCTAATTATGTTTAGCTAATTAAGATATCCCAAGTGTGTCCATTGACTTCTCCCAAGTCCAAGGAAGCTTCATGGAAAGTGTTAGGAAGCTTCAAGGAAGTTTCCACTTCCTTAAGTGTTAAGTTGTTGTCCATTTAAGTCCCCTAAGTGCCTATTTGGCTAGCTCCTATTTTAGACTATAAAATGTAGTTCATTTTACTTGTAAAGGCTAATGAACAATTTATGAACTTTGCTTATTTTGTGAGTTTGTTTTCAACTCTCATTGTTCTCCAAAAACTTGTCTGACTTATCAAGCAACCCTTGTGGCGTCAACCTGTCTTTGTTCGAACTTATCACTTTGTTCACAAAGTGTGGCGTTCAAACTATACTGAGGTTCCTATCATCTTTGATAGCGGTCAAGGTCTTTATCAACTATCCAATTATTCTTCCATCGCATTCCCGACTTAGGTATTCTCATAGTTACGGGTTAATACACCAATATTGTGTTAGTTCATACTTGAACCTTTAGCCAAATCCCATCCACCATCTCTTAAATTATCTAATAACCACATTCAACCATTTTGAGCCTAATTCTTTCTTTCCCCACAACCATTCTCGAAAGAACTTAAATTACTCGATTTACGATCGGGCAAACGTTACAATTCAAGTCTCAACCGAGGCGAGTGCATATCAAGTTAGTATCAGAGCTAGTTAAACAAGGTAAGAATCAACATTTTTGTACCCTCAGGATTGAATATTAGCAAAAAAAAATTGAAAAAAATATTTAAAAAAATAGGAAAAGAATATACATTGAAGTGTAAAATTCGAAAAGTACAAAAAAAATTAGTAATAGAAGGAATGGCCGAACATCAAGTATGAACTCGCCTCGGCTAAGCCTTGATACACACTCGCCTCAATTGAGACTTGAGTCATAATGTTTGCCCGATCATAAATCGAGTAAGTTAGGTTTTTTCAAGAATGGTTGTATGGAAAGAAAGAATTAGGCTCAAAATGGTTCAATGTGGTTATTGGATAATTTAAAAGATGGTGGATGGGATTCGGCTAAGGGTTCAAGTATGAACTAACACAATATTTGTGTGTTAACTAGTAACTTATGAGAACACCTAAGTCGAGAATGCGATGGAAGGATAATTGGATAGTTGATAAAGACCTCGGCCCACTATCAAAGATGATAGGAACCTCAATATAATTTGAACGCCACACTTTGGGAACAAAGTGATAAGTTCGAACAAAGACGGGTTGACGCCACAAGGGTTGCTTGATAAGTCAGACAAGTCTTTGGAGAATAATGAGAGTTGAAAACAAACTCACAAAATAAGCAAAGTTCATAAATTGTTAAGCAAAGTTCATAAATTGTTCATTTAACCAATGGAATTTGTAAGGATTTGGATGCTTCATAGTGGTTAAACCAAGTCTTTCAACGAGCATGGTACTCGCGACATTGGTGCAAGTTCCTCCATCAATTATAAGGCTGCACACTTTGCCTTGAACGTTGTAGCGGGTGTGAAAAATGTTTTCTCGTTGTTGTTCATCTTCAACTCCTTGGATGTTTAGACTTTATTTCATAATAAGGATCACTCCTTCGATGGGCATCTCGAGTTTTTCTTCTTCGTCAGTGGGAATTTTAGGTTCTTCCTCCTTTTCATCTTTGGACTCAATTTCACCATTGGGTCGTACCACCATCACCCGACAATTGGGACATTGACTAGCAATGTGTCCCCTCCCTTGGCACTTAAAACACTTGATATCTCGAGAACAGTTAGAAGCAGGCTCGTTCTTATTCTTGCTAGTTATGCCACTTGATTGATTAGGCTTTGTAGCAACGAAAGGCTCCTTAAGATGAATGGGAACTTTGCTCGTCCCTTGACTCCATTTATTGGCAGAAGATGATGGATAGGATCGATTGGCTCCCTTCCGCTTCAATTGTTTCTTGACTTTTATTGCCATATGGACCATGTCCATCACTTCAACGTAGTGCTAAAGTTCCATGATATTGGCAATATCACGGTTCAAGGCAGCTAAGAACCTTGCCATTGTCGCTTTACGATCTTCATCCACGTCAGCTCATATCATGGCAACCTCCTTTTCTTTGTAGTAATCTTCGACGCTACGGTTGCCTTGAGTGAGATTTTGCAGCCGTTGATACAAGTCCTTATGGTAGTATAAGGGAATGAATCGTTTCTACATGACAGCCTTCATTTTGGCCCACGTCGAGATAGGCCTCTCGCCA
Source organism: Gossypium longicalyx (assembly GCA_025698465.1). Lineage (NCBI taxonomy): Eukaryota > Viridiplantae > Streptophyta > Magnoliopsida > Malvales > Malvaceae > Gossypium > Gossypium longicalyx. The sequence continues at coordinate 30,508,145 of CM046999.1, read as the reverse complement.
TTCCTCCTTCGGTTAGTCACGAGCTGATCCTACCATACAATTGCATAATCAGAAAACTCTATGGCTGCAAGCTTCACCTTTTTGATCTTTGAGTAATTATGACACTCGAAGATGAGCTCGACTTTCTTTTCCCACTCTAGATATGCTTCTGGATCATTTTTGTCTTGGAATGGCGGTATTGATATTTTAATGTTTTTGAGGTTTTCGTCAGGACGATCTCTTTCTTGATGAACCCAATTACGTTGGCCTCGATTCCGCACACTCTGAGCAGAGGAGTGGTAGCTCTCTTGATCTCTTGACTCATAAGGTTCCTCCCGATTCCTATTAGGACGCCCACGCCCACGCCTTTCATCGTCGGGGGTTCTTTCTCGTTGTCCTTGCATCTCCACTTCGTAGATTCGATCCTCGATGGGCTCGAGCTTATGATCAAAAAGCTTACGATGGGCTCAATTGACTCATGCTCTTTTGTAATCTTATTTTAAAAACTCATGCTCTCTTTTTTTTAAATTCGATCATTTTACTAAATGGACTACAATTTTAGAGCATTTGATACTTCTTTTCAACTCCCCCAAACTTATTTTTTAAAGAATACTTTGAATAGTATTGAGTCTAGTGTTTGGGACAATTTTAAGATAGTTAAGAGAGAAGTGATGGCTAAATTTGCAAGGGTTCGAATAGAATTAGACCATATAGTCTCAAAGTTGGGTTTCAAAGGATAAAAATTTCATCATAGTTGGCTTGAATGGCTCAAACGGTCCAAACAATAGTTGCCTAAATCATTTTCAATGTTCCATGCTTCCTAGGATTTCGCCTCAAAAAACTACTAAGTCAGTTCTAAAGACTTAAACTTTCATGCATGCCTAACTTTCGTAAGGAACTAAAAATTTATGGTCCGATTTGCATGCTTTATTAGGAATACATTCATATCATTATTAAGCTAACATAATAATTTATTGAAATAATAAAACTTTATTTATACTGAAGTTTAGCATACTGAACAAAATTTCTAATTATTGAACAAAATATATCCTAATCATAATTAAAATAAAATTTTATTCTGAGTGGAAATAATTCAATTTTTCGGTCCCCCTACTTAAGATGAACAATGTTCTCATTATTTAAAGTGAATAGATACTATACACCAGGTAGGATTCTAGAAAAGAGAAGGTGAGTCAAATTGACTGCTTAAGTACCAAGCTCACTCTAGATCCAATCCTAGACATGTATATACCTATTGCCACAATTTATAATTTACTACTTGTTCATTATTCATGATTTCCATCTCCTGCTTTATTTATGCGAAAATAAAAATTCCTACTTAAATTTAATCTTAAAATGACCTAAGAACAGAAATAGAAAAAAGTCAAGATCCTCCCTTTTATTTATTTGCAAATCCCTCTGAATTTGACTCATCTTTTTCTTCATCATTATTGCCTTTGCATGAATCGCTTCGCTCCTTCGATAATGAACTCCATGGTTCAAATATAAAATCTAAAAATTCAGGCACAAAAATAAACAGGTCATTGTAAATTTTCTTAAGAGCACTTCTCATCGAGTCATCCTGTAACGCCCCATACCCGAGACCGTTTCCGGAGTCGAACACGAGGTTTTAACAGACTTAATTCATTGCTTAAACAGCTCAAACAATTTAATTTTAGAAATTCCAGACAAGCTGGCTAACTGCATCATAGTCGCTTAAAAATTCATATCTCGAGTTCTGAAACTAAAAATAAAGATCCGTAAATTTTCCCTGAAACTAGACTCATATATCTATTTAATAATTTTTTTCTAGAATTTTTGACTGGGCCAATTAGTACAGTTTATTAGTTAAAGTCTCCCCTGTTTCAGGGTTCGACTGCTCTGACCTCTGTGTATTACAAATCAGATATCTCTCTGTACAGAATTTCAATTACTATGAAGTTTGTTTTCCTTAAAACTAGACTCAATAAGAAATCTTTACATATGAATTATGACTTATAATTATTTTTATACAATTTATGGTGAATTTCCAAAATCAAAACAGGGGATCCAGAAATCGCTCTGGTCCTGTTTCACAAAAATTTAAACATCTCATAAAATATAACTCATATACCTGTTTCGTTTCTTCCATATGAAAATAGACTCATAATTCTTCAATTCCATATTTTATTCAACATATAATTATATCTCTACTATTTTTAATGATTTTTCAAATTCACGACACTACTGCTGTCTGAATCTATTTTATGGTAAATTTTACCTATTTCATGGTTTCCATGGATTAACTAGCAATTTGACATACAAAACACCAAATATGATCATAATTAGCCATTCCAATGGCTAATCATTACCATGCATTTTTATACTACTCAATAACCATATCATAAGACCATATATACAAAATGATTATAATGCTATACATGCCATACTCAAAATATACAAGCCATTATGCCAAGATGGTATACGGATAGTGTGAGCGTGCCTCCGACCGTTCCCGATTTCCGAGCTGGCTTGTCAACACTACAAGGAATGAAAAGGAGGGAGTAAGCATAAATGCTTAGTAAGTTCACATGCAAATAGCAAGTAACATAACCATATAAGCAAACATAAAACATCATTTGCATAATCATCACCAAGACATTCATATCATATTTTCATTTATCATCTTACCATATTGTTGTTATATCGATTTTTCAACCCGAGGGTTAAGTATATACCTGTTCAAAGTATCCATTTCACAACACTTACCAATATGTCCCTTTCATCTTGAGTATTCCTCCATTTGAGTAGAACTTTACCCGTTGAACACATCGGAATATAATTCGGATACATGGAAAGTTTGCACATAAGTGCCACATATGTAGCCAAGCTACTATGTAACCCGCCCATAAGCGAACTCGGACTCAACTCAACGAGCTCGGGCGTTCGCATCCATAAGTGAACTCGGACTCAACTCAACGAGCTCGGATGCCTAGTTACATCTCACGAACTCGGACTCAACTCAACGAGTTTGGACATTCGCATCCATAAGTGAACTCGGACTCAACTCTACGAGTTCAGATGCCCAAATATCCCAATCTATTCCTAAGATTCAACGGGATTTTTCTCGTTCGTACTCCTTTACCATTCTCCTTGGAATACCAGTGACGATACTTCGGTAGTCTTTCACATTTTTCATATAATTCATAAAATTTTTGCATGTTGTCCAACAATTACCACAAAGCATAGAATCGCATAATAACAATCATAATATCATATAAATAGCATTAAATAATTTAAAATAACGGTTATATTACAATATTTACATATGAACTTACCTAGTATGCGAAAATGGCTACTTTTACCATTTCGTCCACAACTTGGTATTTTCCCCATTTTAGCCCGAATTTCAGTTTTCCTTGCTCTATCATTTAAAATATAGTCTAATTAGGACTCACATTATTCAAATTGACCCAAAATCATATTTTGGAAAAATTACAATTTTGCCCCTAAACTTTTGCATATTTACACTTTTGACCCAAAGCTCGTAAATTAAACTTCAACCTATTTTCTTATGTTTTATGACATGCTGATCATTTTTCCCTTCTATGGTAACATCAAATTCTCACTCTAACATGTACTTATGACTATTAGGTATTTTTACCGATTAAGCCATTTTGCTCGTTTTCACTTAGAACCGAGTAGCACAAGTTGTCTAACATGATTTAAAACCTCATATTCTATCATAAAACACCAAAATACACAAATTTCACCTATGGGTATTTTTCCAAATATAAACCCTAGGTTAAATTATTACTAGCATAAGCTAAATCGAGCTACCGGGACTCCAAAAACGTAAAGAACTTGAAAAACGGGGCTAGAATGGACTTACAATCGAGCTTGGAAGCTTGAAAACCCCTATCCATGGTTTCTCCTTGCTATATTCGGCCATGGGGTTGAAGATGAGCAAAATTGGCTTTTAATTTTGTATTTTAATTCATTTTACCCCTAAATGACCAAAATGCCCTTACTACTAAACTTTCCAAAAATTCCATCCATGTCCAATTTTTGTCCATAAACTTAGAAATTGGTAAAATTTCTATTTAAGACCTCCTCATTAATATTTCAAAACAATTTCATACTAGAAACTTCTAGAATGCAAGTTTTGCAAATTATTCGATTTAGTCCCTAATTTCAATTTAAGCACTTTAGGCATAGGATTTCATCACGAAATTTTCACACAATCATGAAATCATATCATAAACATCAAAATAATTATAAAATAATTATTTCTATCTCAGATTTTGTGGTCACAAAACCACTATTCCGACTAGACCCAAAATCAGGATATTACACATCCCTTACTTTTGAGTATCTCCAATAAGCTTGTTGCTGCCATTGCATATCTTGCATTATGTCCATCAACTTTGACAGCTCATCTCGAAGATCTGGGCTAGGCGATTGAGCTCTGAACATTGAAGTTTCATCATCAGCTTCAAGTTCTGGTTTCGTTGGTTCCACCTTATCAGAGACTTCAGCCGATTGCACTGGCTCGATCTCTATGGGATCTTCTTCCTCTTCTTCAGGGAGGCCATTGGCGCGTTTGTGTACGAGGGCTGTTAGGCCCTTGGTCGTGCGGTGCGCAATGGAGCTGGGTGCGTGCTGGCTGATCAGTTGGGCAATGCTGTTGCTAGGTGTTCAGCTAGGAGGTTTCGGCACTTAAGGGTTTGGGTGTTTTTGGAGTGAATGGTGAATGAATGAAAATAAGAATTGATGGGTGGAATTTATAATGGAAGAAGTAGGAAGTAGAGTAGAATTCTTAGAGTAATTTAATAATTAAAATATTTTAATTCTAATTCTACTCAAAGTTAACAACAATTAATAATTAAATATATGCATATTAAATTATCATTGCTATTAATTTATTAAAGCAAAAATATAATATGATTAAAATTAAAACTAATCCTAACTCTAGATAAAGTTGATAATAATTAATATACATTATAATAGATATAATTATATATTAATAATTAGCATCTTTTTTATTAAATTAAAAACATTTATTCTAGAAGCCTTTTGAAAATATTTACAAAAAGAGGCATCTAATTTTTATTATTTACGAAAAAAGCAACCAAATTTTAAAATAATTCAATTATGTCCCTAGACTCAATGAAAATTTAAAATTGAGTTGCAATTTAAAACTTGGGTCAAAATTGACCTTTTTATTTGAAAAACTAAAAATTTATTTTGCCATTTAGGGAATAATTTCTCGGAAAATTATGTTAAAATCAATTCCCAAGAAAGGGGTCACAAGCGGTCCCGCTTAAGTACCAATCTCCTAGACAGAATTTATTTAAACATATTAATCTTGAATATATGCCCTAAATCATTTATTAAAAAGGGAAACATGAAAATTTAAATATTCGATAAAATGAACTAGATTTGATTCCATTCAATTTTATCTCCCCAGTAATGCTTCAGACGCTGAGCATTAACTTGAAAGTTACCTCCCTTACCTTAGAGTTCAGCAACTCCTTATGGATAGACGTGATGAATCATAAATGGACCGGACCAACGTGATTTTAATTTACCTGGAAAGAACCTTAATCTAGAATTAAATAACAATACTTGCTGACCCGCTTCAAATTATCAAACTTGAATGTGCTTGTTATGCCATTTCTTAAGTCTCTCTTTGAGTAATTTGGCATTTTTGTACGAGAAGATTCAGAATTCCTCTAGCTCATTGAGTTGGAGCATCCGTGTTTCTTTAGCAAGCTTAAGATCCAAGTTGAGTTGTTGAAGAGCCCAATAAGCTTTGTGCTCTAACTCCAAGGGTAGATGGCAGGCCTTCCAAAAGACCAACCTATAGAGCAACATCCCAAAATGTGTCTTGTATGCTGTCCTATAAGCCCATAAAGCATCATCCAGTCTTTTGGAACAATCTCATCGGTTCACGTAAACTACCTTCTCAAGTATGCCTTTGATCTCCTTATTTGCTAGTTCAGCTTGTCCATTCGTCTGCGGATGGTAAGCTGTAGCGACCTTGTGTTTCACTCCATGTTTATCTAATAACTATTTCAACCACTTGTTCACAAAATGGGACCCTTCATTACTGATAATAGCTCTTGGGGTTCCAAACTTTGTGAACACGTGTTTCTGTGAAAACTTCATCACAACCCTTGCATCATTTGTTGGATAAGCTTCAGCCTCGACTCACTTAGACACATAGTCTACTGCTACCAATATATACTTGTGACCAAAGGATGGAGGCAAAGGACCAAGAAAGTCAATACCCCATACATTGAACAATTCTACCTCAATGATATTTGTTCGAGGCATCTCATTTCTATTGGTGACATTTCCAACCCTTTGACATTGATCACAACTCTTTACGTAAACATATGTGTCCTTGAATAGTGTTGGCCAAAAGAATCCAGCTTGCAATACTTTGGCCGCAGTACGAGTACCTCTGAAGTGTCTCCTACTTGAAGCTGAGTGACAATGGTATAGAATCTTTTGTATTTCATCTTCTGCCACGCATCTCCTAATCATTTGATCTGTGCACTTTTTAAACAAATATGGCTCTTCCCAGAAATAGTACTTCACATCGTGAAGAAACTTTTTCTTTTGATGATACGTCTTATCAATCGAGATCAAACCACAAGCTAAAAAGTTAGCAATATCAGCAAACCAAGGGGTATTATGGACATGATTTTCCTTCAGTATGTGTTCATCTGGAAACGTCTCTTGAATTGGTATAAGATGAGAGTTCCCTTCTTGCTGCTCCAATCTATACAAGTGGTCTACAACTTGATTTTCAACTCTCTTTCGATCTTGAATTTCTAGATCGAACTCTTGAAGTAGAAGCACCCATCGGAACAACCTCGGCTTAGCGTCTTTCTTGGCAAGTAAGTACTTAATTTCCGAGTGGTCCATATAGACAGTCAGCTTGGTACTTACAAGATAAGATCAAAACTTTTCAAAAGTAAACACAATAGCAAGTAACTCTTTCTCTGTTACCGCATAATTCAGTTGAGCTCCTGTCAGAGTTCGACTTAAGTAGTAGATGGGATGAAAAACTTTGTTCCTTCGCTAGCCCATAACAGCTCCTATCGCGAAGTCACTTGCTTCACACATCAATTCAAATGGTAAATCCCAGTCTGGTATGATGATTATGGGTACTGAAACTAGTCGACTCTTCAAATCGTTGAAAGCTCTTAAGCACTCTTTATTAAATTTGAACGTCGTGTCCTTCTCCAATAATTTGTATAAGGGTTTAACAATTTTGGAGAAATCATTGATGAATCTTCGATAGAAACTGGTGTGGCCCAAAAAACTCCTAACACCTTTTACAGATGTTGGAGGTGGGAGTTTCTCAATGACATCTACCTTTGCTTTATCAACCTCTATTCCATGTCTTGTTATCTGATGCCCTAGAACAATCCCTTTTCTTACCATGAAATGGGACTTTTCCGAGTTGAGTATGAGTTTTGTTTCTTTGCATCACCTTAGTACCTTGGCTAGATTGGCTAGGAAATCATCGTATATATCTCCAAATACTGAAAAATCATCCATAAAAACTTCCAAATACTTCTCAACCATGTCAATAAAAATAGACATCATACATCTTTGAAATATAGCAGGTGCATTACATAAACCAAATGGCATGCGTCTAAATGCAAATGTACCGTACAGGTAGGTGAATGTTGTCTTGTGTAGATCTTCTGGTGCTACTATAATCTGATTAAACCCGAACTATCCATTGAGAAAACAGTAATAGTCTCACCTTGTGAGTCTATCCAGTATCTGGTCCGCAAAGGAAAGTAATCTTTCCTAGTCGCCTTGTTCAGCTTCTGGTAATCAATGCAAATTCTCCATCCCGTAATCGTTCTAATTAGTATTAACTCGTTATTCTTGTTTTCAATGACCATGATACCTCCTTTCTTTGGCACGCACTGGACCGGACTTACCCATGAACTGTCTGAGATGGGGTAGATTATACCCGCATCTAACCACTTGATTATTTCTTTCTTGACTATATCCTTCATAATGGGGTTTAGTCTTTGTTTTCCATCAATCGTCCTAAGATAATTGGCACTTCTTTGTCTACTTCAAAGTCTAGGATAACAAAATCAGCAGGGAAGATAAATTTACCTACACGTACCAATACATCCTCAATTTTTCCTTCTGGATGTGCTAAGGATCGATCTGCTAATTGAAGTGTAACCGTAGTAGGTCTAACTTCACTTATCCCCAACTTCCTAAATATTGACATAGGCATCAAGTTAATACTCGCACCTAAGCCACATAATGCCTTACCATAATATGTTGCTCCAATATTGCAAGGTATGGTAAAACATCCAGGATCCTTCAACTTTAGGGGTAATTTTTCTTGAAAACATGCATTGCATTCCTTCGTCAGAGATACCATCTCAAACTCTCCAAGTCTTCATTTTTTGGACAGGATATCCTTCATGAATTTGACGTAGTTTGGCATTTGCTCAAGTGCTTCAACCAACAGGATGTTGATATGAAGTTGCTTGAGTTCGTCTAGGAACTTCTTGAATTGAATCTCCTGCTTCTGCTTTTGAAGTCTTTGAAGGTAGGGTGGTGGTGGTTTCTATAACAGCCCGATTTAGACCCTAATCAGAATGGTAGTTTTGGGACCACAAATCTGAGTCAAAAAGTAGTTTTGGGACCACAAATCTGAGTCAAAAAATATTTTAACATTATTTTCTGTGTTTATTATGTGTGAATTGATATCCGTAGAATTTTCGTGTTTTAATTTTGATGTTTGAGTGCTCGATTATTAAAAAGGATTTAATTGCATCAAATGAAAATTAAGCATGCCACTTTGTAAAATGCCTAATTGCTATGTCTTTTTAATGTGAGGTTTTATGTTGTATTTTAGCCAAATGAAATAAGGGTGGACGGTTATAACCATGCATGATAATGGTTGTATATTTTACTTGTAAGGTCAAATCGATAAAGTAATTGTTTAGTTAATATATTATAAAACATATAATAAAGAAATCATATTAGTATTCATCTTTAAGAACCGAAAATACCAAAAATAAAAAGAAAAGAAAAGAGTTAGGCATTCGGCTACTTCTCAAGCTAAATCAAGGTATGTTTTTACTTCGGTTTTTTATAATTTTTATATTTTTGAGATCGTTGCTTCAAATTTTATCCGACCTATGCTTGAACTTTTTTTATTTTGATGAATATTTTGATTTATGTTATTGAGGAGAGCTTGTGATTTTTTTTGTTTGATGATGAATTATGAAAGATATGTTTTAGTTTAACATGTTTTGTATTGGAATTTTTTATGATTTTGTGTAATTAGGACTAAATTGAAAAAATAATAAATTGAGGGACTAAAATGTGGAATAAATGAAATATGTGGACTAGTATGAATATAAGGAAGATTCGGCCTAGCTATGTTGTTGTGAGATTTTGCATATTTTGTGTTTTGTACTATAGGGACTAAATTGTGAAAAATGTGAAATCTCAGGGGTAAAAGTATAATTTGTCCTTTTGTGTGTTTTTGGATGACTTTGATTGAATATTTGATTTAATAAGTTTAATTTATATTAATTTAGATCAAGAAAAGAGAAAATCGGATTTAGATCGGGGAAAACTAAAGTTGTCAACTAGCCAATCCGTATCGATTTTTCATCGTCCGAGGTAAGTTTATAAGCAAATAGACGTGTTTAATTGTAATTAAGTACTAGATATATATGCTGTTATGAAATGTATGGATTTATATTTATTATGGCCAAATATGAAAAGGCTTGACTACTACATTTCCGAATTCGTTTCGACCAAGATACGACGTTCAAAAGCCCCGTATGAACCTTAGGAATAGTTAGGATACATATGTCATGACATAGGATTCCGATTTATGTGTGCGAGCAAGGCCATGGCATCAATATGTGACTTTGATATATGTGTGAGAGTAAGACCCTGTTTGGGACAGTGGCATCGATATGTGATTACATGTAAGGCCACGTCTGGGACGTTGGCATTGTACGATATGTGTGATTATTTGAGTGTCCTATCGATTTTGAATGGTTCATCGAGCAACGATAAGTTGTGATTGAATGTGCAAAACGAGCTAAGATGACCAGGTATGAGTTAGCTTATTACCTACTTGAAATAAGGTAAGTAAGTTACTTGGTATTTGTTGCAATTTATGTATGAGGTAAATGAAAAATGTATGTGTACATGGAAAGTGTATTCGGCCTTTGGAACAAATAATATGAATATTTTTGTAATAACTTAATTTTTGAATATGTGAATATAATAATATGAACATTTGGCCAAGGTAACATTTATATATGAAAGTATATATATTATTTATGAAATGGTAAGTTCGAGATAATGTGATAATGATATTATAATTTGATCTAGGTAAAATGAGTTAATCTTATCATTGAGTTGTTTACTTGCTTATAACTTACTAAGCTATGATAACTTATTGTGTGTATATGTTTTCCTTTGTTTTATAGATTTTGAAGTCAAGTTACGAGCTCGGAGATCATCGTCAAAGTCTATTACACTATCGATTAACTTTGGTATTTTATAAACTGAATTTTTGGAACTATGGCATGTATAGGCTGGGTTATATTTTGAAATAATTGATTTTTGGATGTGTATATATTTAAAAGCCATGCGAAAATGGCTTGTTCATTAGCTAAATATTGGTTTATGGTTTGATTAAATGATGTGGTTGAAATTTTGGATGTGTTTGGTATATTCGGTTATGATATATATATGTATGTATAGTTAGATGTGATTATTGCTTGAAGTGGTTGGTGAAAGGTGAATGGCTTATGAATTTGATCATGAGATATGGTATAAATATTGTTTGTCTTCAATGATGTTTATATATATATATATATATTTATATATTAATATATATTTGATATTTCAGATGTGAATTGGACTTATAAATGTACAGGATTTGATATGTTTGGAAAAGTGTATCACTTATTATGGTTAACACTTGCACATAGATTGATGATTCAGTTTGCTTATTGAGATGGTATAGGTTTTGGTAAATATTTGGTTAACTTGTGTCAATGATTTATATATTTAAAAGTTGATTTGGTCAAGTTATATGCAATGTTATAAGTATATATCATGAGTGACTTTTTAATTCGGCAATTATTTTTTTTATATGGGCATTTGATATGTTTGTTTTGACTTATGATCATAAGTATATAATCGAATGTATGATCATTAAGTTAGTTTTATATAAGTCTTTCGATTCAATGCAAAATGGTTGATAATTAAATTTCGACCTTTTGAAGTCATGAATGTTGGTATTCGGCAATTAGATTGAAAATTTGATTATTATTTGTCATGTGATATTTGCTAATTGAATAATCATGAAAATGTGATTTTTTGAAATGTTTACATGCAAATTGAATAATAGAAATTGGTTTAGTAAAGAAATGGTCATTTAATGAAACACATGTATTAGGCATGATCATATTTGGCTAAAGCCTTATAAAATGATCATATGAATAGTAGATTATTTATGTTTGAAATGGAAAATTTTGACATTTCTTGTAATTAAAATTTACATGCCAAATGAAGTAGGGTAAACATGGTATGTATCTCGAATATATATGCTTTATAATTTTCATGTATGAAATCCTTGATTGAATAAAATTGCATTGTATTTGTTTTTGGTTTAATACTGAAATGCCTTTGTATAGGAAAGCATATGGTAATCGGTTAATGCTTATAAAAGTGACTAAATGAATAGTGATTTTAGTATTATAAGGTTTTAATGGTTTGCATGCAAATTTGGTTTTTGTGCTCTTTGATATTTCATGCTTATAATATTTGATTTAAATTATTTTATAAAGACTTTGATATGCGCATATGATTTGTGTCAAAACGATATAGTTGATATTATTTGTTTATGATTTAATATTAGATACAAGTTGATTAATATGTTATAAATTGTTTCGTAAAAAGGTTAAATTAATTATTTAAGTTTATAATTTATTTGAATTTGAATTACATGTTTGAGTATATTTGTGATTGCCTAAAAGCTATGTCTTTTCTAGTAATACCTCGTAACCCATTCCGACGACAAATACGGGTTAGGGCTGTTACAATTTCTTTACTGGAATTGGTTGATTTGTCTTTTGTGGCAATTCTACCTCTAACGGAATTGTTAGTTTATCAAAATTAGCTAGTTCTGTAATTACCTTATCGGGTTTTGCAGATTCTAGTTCTTGTGAAACTGGAATTTCAACACTCGGTTGAACTTTCTCTAAATCTTGAGCGTCAGCCTGCTCCTTTTCAGCTTCGATGGTGTTGGGCTCTACGTCTTTCAACTCCTCAATGTCAACGCTTTGCAATGCTCCTTCCCTGGATTCCTCGGATTCTCCGTATCACTAGGTAAAGCACCTTGTGGTCGGTTCCTGAGTTCAGTAGCAAGTTAGCCCACTTGATTCTCCAAATTCCTTAGAGTGGCGTCGTTTTTCGCCATGTATGCCTTCAATAAATTCTCTAAGCTATTGGATGATTTAGCTTGAGCTAATTTCTGAACTTGTTGGGAAAAACTAGGCGGCTGGGTTGGTCTAGGTTGGGTGTAAGTGTTACTGGTTTCAGCCCCTTGGTTACTCCAGGAAAAATTGGGGTGATTTCGCCACGATGGGTTATAGAAATTTGATTGCAGTCCTTGCCTTCCTCGATTTTGGTTCTGGGTTCGATGGACATTCCTCAAACAAATTTCCTTCCCTACAATAAACACAGGCTACATTTTCAAATTGATTTGGTGGTTGTGCTGCAAAACTATTAGACCCATTAGTAGTAAGATTTTTTAACATTGAGGATATTGATCAATCCTGAGATGTAAGTGAAGTAAGAGCGTCTACTTCATGTATTCCAGCAACTCGTCTTCCTGACGCTACTCAATTGGTTGGCCATCAATAATTGTTGCTGGCAATCCTCTCAATGATTTCATAAGCCTTATTATAAGACTTAGAAAGGAGAGCACCATTAGCAAAAGCGCCCACTACCATCTTCGTGCTAGCATTGGGACCATTATAAAATGTCTCAAGTTGGATGCAATGTAGGATTCCATGATGAGGGCACTTCCGTCATAAATCTTTGTACCTTTCCCATGCCTCATACAAGGACTAATCATCGATTTGTTGGAAAGCATTGATCTCGTTCGTCAACTTAGCATTCTTGCTAGGTGGGAAATACTTCATAATGAATCTTTCTGCTAACTCTTGCCAAGTGAAAATTGAGTTTGGTGGCAATGAGTTCAACCAGGCTCGAGCTCTGTCCCTTAGCGAATATGGGAATAGCTTCAATCGTAATACATCTTCGAGTACTCCGGCTTTCTTGAAAGAATCGCTCACTTCCATTAATAGTCTTAAGTGTAGGTGAGGATCTTCGGTAGGCATTCCACTGAATTGGCCCACTATCTGAAGTATCTGAAACATGACTGGCTTTAGCTCGAACTGTTGTACCTCAATTTTGGATCTCCTAATACTCAGATTAAGATCATTAAACACTTACACGGCATACTGTCTTAAAGCTCTATTCCTATAATCAGCAATAAGGATAGGATTTTGAACAGGGTTTGCTCCGTTTCCTTGATTTGAATTTTCAAAGTTCATTTCTTTGGTTCTTCTTTGATTTCCTTGTCTTCTTCGCTGTCAAAAAGTTCGTTCAATCTCAGGGTCTACAGGGAGTAAATGGATAATTCGGTCAGTACTCATAAACACCTGAAATAATCACAAAAAAATTAATTCAGTTAAAATTTAAACAGAAAAATAAACCAAAATGCAAAACTAACAAATTCACAAATAATGACTTTTTAAAACAGTCACCGGTAACGACGCCAAAAACTTGGAACGACAGAAATGTGCAAGTGTACACAATCGCAACAAGTAATAAAGTGACAAGTAAATGTCGAGTTATCGTACCCACAAGGACTGTGAAAAGAACTATTTATGAATGTTGTTTAAAACACTTTGGTGAAAAATTATATTTTGTTTGAAGAGGATGATAAAAAAATAATATTTTAAACTAAATAAAAATAAAAGTTCTAATGCATGATTTCAAAATATGATTAAATCAAGATGACATAATTGTGTTGGATTAATTACATTTCTTTAACTTAGAATTATTAAATTCATGTTTATGTTGTTACGAATAAATTCAAGGCAACTCGGTAATTTGCTAACTTATGAACATACTCACCTACACAAATCCATTCATCTTTTAACATATCCATATGTCAATTCAAACGATTAAATAGATTTTAATAAGCAAACATGTTATTGCACATACATACTCATTAAATTGAACTAATCTCTTGCATATTCCTATGTCAATTCAAATGATTAATTAAATCTAATAAGAACATAAAAGACTATGTGAGGTAACAAGGTATCCTTATCTTGAAACAGTTTAATCACAATAATCTTGCAAGTTATGCAAGGCAAGTGTATCGCCAGATACATTGCTAATTTAACCTTCAGCTACCTTAAAAGAATAAACATGCACTGATTAAGTATTGTGTCAATTAATTACAATTTCAATCCGTTTAAATAATTAATTCATTAGTTCCCTAACAATTATAATGTAAGAATAACTTAGGCATGATTTTACTTAATCAAGCATTTTACCAAGACCTGTAATAGCATAAACACGATTTTAATAATTTAAGCAGATGAAATGCAATCAAACCAACATGAATTAAATTCAAGCTAAGCTGATTAAATTAACCATTCCAACAACATAAATATTCATAGATATGTTCATCATAACAACAACAAAAATTAAAGAGATAGGGAACAATAATCAAATCGGGTGTTTCTTCATGGCTTAACTAGTTTGCTTCATCTTCATTCTCTGTTGTCCTTGCCGATCAAGGATACTATAATCACTTCAATGTTGCTCCAAACTGGCTGATGAATGCCTCTTTTCCAAGAGGAGAAATCGGCAAGAGAAGCAATGGACTTTGAATGGGAAAATAAGAGGAGAAAGTGAGAGAGGAGAGAAAAGATGTGAATGAATGAGGGATACTTTGAATGATCAGCCAAGGGGGGTTTTTATAGCTGAATTTGGCAACTAAAATTTGATAAAAATAGCAGCCAAAGATCCACCCCTTGGTTGGCCACCTATGTGGCAAAGTTGATGGCTTCAACTTTACTAAATATGGCTTGGGGCAAATCTACAAAGCCACCAATTATGGAGGGGTTGAATTGCAATTTGAACAAGTTTTCAAGAGCCTCTTTGCAAGCTTAAATAATCAGCTAATGAGCTGAATTGGGTCAGCACTTGGACGGTTTTGGGTTGTCCTTTTCTTGGCCGGTTCGGTTCAATCGGACCATTTTTTCATAATTAATTAATATTTATTAACCCAAATTAACTTGGATATAAATTAAAATTAATTATATTATGAATTAATACACATAATTTTGGACCATCTTAGGCTTGAAATTAATTTTCCTTGGTACTTCAAATTGCTTCTCGGTTTTGTGCTTCTAGTAGTGTCTGTTGAGCCATTTTTCGTCCTTTGTGTAATTTTGTCAAAAATAACCAAAATTAATTATAAAATTAATGAAAATTCAACATGTTCATAATTTAAGTGTAATTTAATTATTTTATAATAATTAATTATTTTTCGACAAGAATTTAATCGAATTCACATGAATTTAAGTTAAAAAGGGTATGAAAAAGTATGTAAATTTTTGTGTTTCTAGTGTACGCATGAATTGGTTGTGAAAATGGCTTGATTTTGGGAAAATTTATGTCCACATGGCTTAAAACACGGGCGTGTGACTCAGTCGTGTGTCCCCTATAGGTTCCTTTGCATGCAAGTCAAACACTTACATGGCCTAGCACACGACGTGGCACACGGGCGTATGAGGCAAGTTCAAGAGTTACACGGCCTGGCACACGGGCATGTGACACGGCTGTGTCACCCTACTCAGTGAGTTACATAGGTAAGGACATGAGCTGGGACACAGCTGTGTGTCCCTAGTTTGAAGGTTGCATAGCCTGATACACGAGCGTGCGTCTCAACCGTGTGAGGCACACAACCTGGCTACACAGCTATGTGACCCCTATAGTTAAATTTTTGTAACTTTTTCTTAAACTTTCCAAATATTTCTAACTTAGTCCTGAATAGTTTCTAAGGTATTTCTAGGGCCTCGAGGGCTTAATTTAGGGATGATATGTATGTGAATCATTATTATATGATATGTTTATAATTATGTATGAGATGTATGTTTAAATGTTCCATTTGTATAGTAATGTTTCGTAACCCTAATCCAGCGACGGATACGAGTTAGAGGTGTTGCAAACTTATTGTGAATTAATCATAAATATAGGCTGAATTAGGGTGTTGACATTCGGCTAGAATGGGTTTTGAATAAAATTGGTTTAATTATGAATTTTGGGCATACGGGCTAAATTGAATAAAAGTGAAATAACGAGGGTAAATTTGTAAAAATGTAAAAAAGGACTTAATTGCATAAAATGGCTTAATTTTGTTGTTGATTAAGTTAATTGAATGAAGCTATTATTTTAGATCAAGAATGTGTTGATGATCATGGAAAAGAAAAGATTATGAAATAGTCCCTGCATTTGAACAATTGCTACAATTCAGTCTAGTAAGTTCGTTTATATAAGTATTTATATATAATTTCTTTATTACTTGATTTTACTTTAGTAATTGTAGTGTTTCATAATTATTGAACCTTTGATTTAAAAAAGTTCAATAGTGAAATTGAAATGTATTGAGTATATTGAATTTAGGCCTTGAGCTGAGCAAGCTTTATGTCGGTGTACTATACTGTATCAGGCCTTGTTGCCTAGCAGGCTTCGTGTGTATCTATCGGGGTAAATACCTAATAGGCTTTATGATAGTGTACTTATCAGGCTCAGTGCCTAGCAGGCTTCGGGCTAGTGTAACAATTTGTAATGGATATTAGTGATTGGAGAACCTATTAAAAGATAACTTGGAATATGAATTGAAATTTAATATATTGTTCAATACTCACTTGCTGTGAGCTGTGACTGACAGGAACTTGGTTATTTTAATCGTGAAATTTGTTATGTTATGTTTTAATTTGGTAAGATTATCATTTGGTTTAACAAACTTAATAAGCTTCAAGTAGGTTTACTCGTGCTTTGTCCTCTGTTTTGTAGACTACATTTTGTGGTCAGGAGATCGGATCAAACTCAAAGAATCATACTATCTCGAGGACACTTTTGGTAGATTTTCTAGACATTGTGGCTTATATGGCATGTAATAAGGCAATGGTTATTATGCTATATCTCATAGTTTTGTAAGTTTGTTTGGTACTTAGAGATAGAATGGTAGTCCTTGAGTTATAGTATTTGGTGTTTGATGTTTTGAATGTGAATTTTAGTAAGTATTCTTGTTATAAATTAAGCTAAATTTGTGTGAATGATCATGGAATGGTATGTGTCATTCTAACTTGGTATAGTGAGCTGTGACTGACAGGAACTTGGTTATTTTAATCGTGAAATTTGTTATGTTATGTTTTAATTTGGTAAGATTATCATTTGGTTTAACAAACTTAATAAGCTTCAAGTAGGTTTACTCGTGCTTTGTCCTCTGTTTTGTAGACTACATTTTGTGGTCAGGAGATCGGATCAAACTCAAAGAATCATACTATCTCGAGGACACTTTTGGTAGATTTTCTAGACATTGTGGCTTATATGGCATGTAATAAGGCAATGGTTATTATGCTATATCTCATAGTTTTGTAAGTTTGTTTGGTACTTAGAGATAGAATGGTAGTCCTTGAGTTATAGTATTTGGTGTTTGATGTTTTGAATGTGAATTTTAGTAAGTATTCTTGTTATAAATTAAGCTAAATTTGTGTGAATGATCATGGAATGGTATGTGTCATTCTAACTTGGTATAAAATGGTTGAAGTGGCTTGTTGCTTTCATGTTGAGACTTGTAAATGATAGTTAGGTGATGTTTTGGTATGAGCATTATAATGTGATCTTAAGTAGTTGAATGTGACATGTTTTGGATGCTTTGATGTGTAGTTAAGTATTGTAAAATTGTGGTATATGATAATTGGTATGGTTTTAAGTGATTGAAAATGGCATGCTTTGGTTGTTTAAATGTATGTTTATAGACTTGTGAACATGTTTTATGAATTGGTTTAGGTACCTATGCAATTGGGTGAGGAAATAGTATGATTTTGGTCATTTTTGGGCACACACGGCCTGGGACATCGGCTGTTACACGACCGTGTGTCACACACAAGTGTGTGCCCTAAGCATGTTAGGTACAAAATTCACACGAGCTGAGACATGGGCATGTGAGCCAAGTCAGTGAGTTACACGGGTGAGCACATGGTTGGACACACAGGCATGTAGGGTAGTCACACGGGCATGTGGTATAGCCATATGGCCATGTTTGGAGCCACATGGTCTGGGCCCTATCACACGGCCATGTGACCCCTGTAGGTGAAATTTTTCAATTTTTCTCAAAATGTTTTGATTTGTTTCGATTTGTTCTCCAATTGCTTGAAAGCTATTTTTAAGGCCACGTAGGCTCGATTTAAGGCCCATAAATGCGTGATTTATTCCTTTTCGAATTTATTATGTATTTATTAAATTAATTTGAAAATTAATTTCTATTAGATATAAAATGTTCCGTTATGTATGGTAATACTCCATAACCCTATTCTGGTGAAAGAAATGGGTTATTGGTGTTACATCTTCTCTTATTCCCTTTTTTTGTTTAATTTCCTGCTTTGCATGTTAGATATGAAATTAGGGATAATTGCATTTAGATCTATAAGTAGCTAATTTCCTTAAAGAGATTAACGAGCAGATGTGTGAATAATTAACAGAAGAATTAGGGTTTGAATCTAAGTTAGTTGGTTTAAATTATTTTCGTACCCTAGGATTGATGACCATAGGAAGTAATTCAGGATAAACTAGATCGAGAGATAATTTGACCGAGTAAATCATAATTTATCCCGACCAAGAAAGTGAGGTCGAGAGATAAGCATGAATTGGTCGATTAGTTAGTTAGTTAGTTAGAGGCCGAGAGGTAATAATTGGTTAATTAAACCCGAGTTCTGAAGTTAATTAGGAATACTAAAGTAAGTTAATCTTCTGGCTATCTTATTAGATTAATTTTGATTCTTAAATTGATTGTCTTCAATTTTAGTTAATTTATATTATTCAGATTAATTAATTCTATTTTGGTTTTCCGTAATATAATTTTAGACTATTATTATTTAGCCTTGTTAGTGTAGAAAATTAGTTTTAGTTTAATTCAACCTCCCTTAGGTACGATCCTCAGAATACTTCCTGGAGTGTTCTGTAACACCTTTTACTCAGTTTGGTAGTCGAACCCGAGCTACAAGATGCTACAACAGTTAATAGGATAAATCACATACATATAGCATCAATAACATTTAGTAAATCAACAAATACAAGTCATGATTCATGGTTAATATGAATTACAAACAAATCCAAGTCTTAATCAAGCTTACAAAAGCTTTTAAGTTGACCCAAGTACAAATAAGGACTAAATTACAAACTTTTAAACAACTAGAGAAAAATAAAAAAAAGGGCCACATAACCTTGTGCCTAGACCATGTTAAAAACTTAGACCGTGTAAGATGGAGTCACACGATCCTGTAACCAAGCCGTGTAACAAATTGAGGCTGTGTGTACCTAAATGTAAAAACTTACAAACATTCACATGGCCGTGTGGTTGGGCTGTGTGGGAGACTGACACAATGTTTAACTAAAACCTCCTAAATCATAAAGAGCACACAGCCGTGTCACTTGCCCGTGTGTGACACACAGTCATGCGTTAGTTTGTGTGTGCCAAAATGTGTCTTATAATGCAAGTCACAACATCAAATACTTACTTAAGCCATAATTAAGCCATTAATCATTCATTATACCTATACAAAATGCACCCAAAGCATGCCAAAATATGTCATTTTCCTAGTTCTAACCAATATGCCATAAGGCACCACAACAAACATAATGCAATACTAAAATTCAACTCCATTTCTTACCAAACTAGAATTAAGCCATACATGTGCTTAGCATACAATATAAGTACCAATTCCTATCATGTTAAAGTTTACCACAATGCCAACCTAATAATCTATCATTTGACCCCAAGCATAAACTCACTTAATCTATTATAACATCCAAAACCAATCAAAAAAATACCATATCATATCCGTCAACCAAATCATATATTTAAAATCATTTACATATGTAACATGATCTAACATACCAAGTATTTATATGATTCTATCACATGCCAAATTTAATGATCACATTCAAGGCTACTGGTTTATTTCATGATCAAACACATTAATATACATGTCCACAAACTTTGTGCAACCACAAACACACTTTACATTTACCAAATAGTTATATACAATTCAACTCCTATTACACGCCACATAACTAAAATAATCATTTTCAAAATCTACCAAAAAGTAGTTGGATAGTGTGCTCTTCAAGTTGACCCAATTACCGAGTTCTGCAAAACAATAACTACAGGAAATAGGAAAATGAAACAAAGTAAGCTTAGTAAGTTCATAGGTTAAAAATGATATGACATACATTAATATCCAAGTTTAAATAACAAAACAGTTAAGTAACATTTGACCCTATTACCACAATCATATCAATAGGTAAGTTCATCACATACAAGTCATATAACCTTCCAACTATACAAGCTGGTTGAATAACATGTCAAGTCATCATATCAATAAACACAAACACACCTTCAGGTCATTTATCTATGTTCTAACACAATACACCTGGTTACTTGTCATCAAATATTTTAATAACCATGATTCAGCCTAATGAACTAATATGAACAGATACAGATACTCGGTTATCCACCCTAAACATGCCAGAATGCTCAAACAAGCTAGTCCATCCATGAACACGCCTAGGCACTAAGTGTCAAGCCCGTATGCTACATATCCTTCCTCAAAAACACGTCTGAATCACTATAAATATAACTCGATAATCCGCAACAAATGTTGGATTTTGGTACATTCAATAAACATATAAATATATCATCTATCATCATCTCATCTCATCTCATATCAAATCCATACAGCACACAACATAACCCCATTGGCATGCCTATTGTATCCTATCTCATGTTCATTCAAGCTCAAAATATGTCACAGTATATCACTTTTCAATCAAATCCTCTTTCTCACCTTTGTATCGATACCACATTTACGTTTAAATCCAAACATACCAAATATACAATTCAAACATAGCTATTATGAAAATATACAATTCAAATATGAACTTACCAGGAAATTACAACAATAGAAGATGTGTCAGGGACTAATATGCTATTTTTCCTTTTCCTCGATTATCTACTGGTTGATCTTTTTCTTGTTCTATACGGTAATTGATTTCAAATTATCTTTTCCAAATACCTTATAACATTTTATTTAATGCATATGACCTCTTATTATAATTTTTCACAATTTCTCATGGATTTTGCATTCTATTCAATTTAGTCTCTAAAACCGTAACAGGCTTATTTTTCATAATTAAGCCCAAAACTTTAAAAATGAATTCATTCTCATCCCTTCAGAGCTCTCAAGCATCTAAATTTACTAGACTTTCATGCTAATTTCAACATATTAACATTTTAGTCCCTAAACTCAAAATCAACAAAATTCACTTTACAAAATAGTCTTATTTCTTAGCAGAACTTCAAATCCAACCATTAACATCCAAAAAGCTTGCAAACCAAAAAAGGGTAAATTTTCAAAACTTTGGCAATATTACAAAATAGTCCTTGGGCTATCTAGATTAAGGTACAACGATCTCAAAAACATATTTTTTTATAAAAAAATTAGATCAAAATCAACTTACATGCAACATACAAGCTTGGCCAAACTTCTCAAGGTTTGTCAATGAAGGACCTAGTGGTGTGGAGAAGAAAATGATAAAGTGAAAGTGACCATCAACTTTATTTTTATGTTTTAATATCTTTTTCTTAATTTTTAATATAAAATAACATATAATTTATTTATAATTCATTCATAAACTGTCCATTATAAACTAATATGACCTAATTGCCATTTAAAACCATCCAATCATGCTTTTACGATCATTTAGAACATATAAATTAATAGATATTAACTTTTGTAGTTTTACGATTTAGTCCTTTTTCCTTAATTAACTATTTAAACATCAAAATTACCCAACCAAACTTTAATATGACACTCTAATGACTTCATAAATATTAAAAAATAATATTTACGGGCTCACACATTGGAATTGTGGTTCTGAAACCACTATTTCCAACACCACTAAAAACGGGTTGTTACAGTTTTGTTGTAAACAAACTATATTACAATTTGACCAATATACTTGCGGACACTGCTACTTTGTTATTTATCTCTCTTTTTTTTTTACAGTACTTCTAGTCTAAGTGTTCGCACGTTTGGCAACGGTTAAGTTGTTAGCAATACCATCCCTTGCAATCGACAGCAACAGACCTTATGATCCACGATAGTAGCCCTTACAAGTTCGATAGCAACCCTTGGTGTCCTAACACCGCACGATCCAGGACAGAATCCCCTTGATGTTGCCCTTGTTTTCGCATCACCGCTGTGCAACCAACCAAGTCTGAAGCACACCGACGAGAGTGCCGCCAGACATCCCTTTTTTGTCTGCTATCACTTGCCAGAACTTGTATCTAATGCATCCAACCAGTCAGCAGTGTGGTGTAATTGGGTTTGTGCAAGTGTACACAATCGTTCAAGTAATAAGTAAAAATGAGTTATTGTCTCCACAAGGACTGTATAAGCTTAACCAAATCTTTGTAAAATTATAACTTCACAATTTGATGTAAAAATTCAATAATTAGGATGGTGATGATTAAACTAAGTAAATTAATTAGATGCAAAGATTGATCCCTATGCAATTCTAATCTAGTTGCAGTTTACCTAAATGTATGAATGAATGGCTTTAGCAACAAAAAAAATCAACATTAAATGGACTAGGATAATTATATTAATCAATTCAATTTACTTTTTCATGCTTAACAATGTTCGGAAATACTTCCACGGCAACTCGATCTTTCATGATTTTGGAAATCAAATTAAGTCCTTTCAAAGCCTTTTACTTAGTTAGATATGCATTTTACTGATTATATTAACTAAGGGTTTCTTAGCATTTATGTAAGATCATAGGGAGATTTATGTTTGCAACAGTTTAATTACATAAACCTAAAAACTATGCAAGGCAATAGAGCTAACTAAAGATATTATGAAGCTCAACTTAGTCGGGTTTAAGGATCTAAATTAAGCATTGCACTTTTCAATTATGTGTCTACTAGCCGTCGTCTGGTTACGATCGCTCAGCTAATCTGAGTGAGCCAATCAAGTATGAATGAAATGCATCATGATATTAATTGAAAACATGATTGACTGAGGCCTAAACATGTTAAACATGAATAAAATAAATCTTATTGAATTAACATAATCATCCTAGCAAATAGGATTTAAAACGTCATAGTTGATGTCAAAAATAATAAAATCAAAACAAACATGATTAAAATAAATAATAAGAGAAAAGAGTAAACTCTATTCAATTAGTAGCCTTTCGGATCTATTCTGACTGACTCAGTTTAGCAACCTTTCAGATTTTTCTGACTGAGGTACTCCTCCATTCTAATCGATGCTTCGTTTGCTAATTGTTTAAGGGGTAGTCAGCTAAGGAGTGTTTTTGTCAAAGCTTTTGAGTCTAAAGAATGGAGGAGAGATGAATGGCTATGCAAGGGAAAAAAAAGGAAAAAGAATTGAGATGAAAACTAGTGAGAGTGAGAGAGGAATGTTGAGGGATGGCAAGGCATTTATAGGTTAAGGTAAGTGTTTGAGTTTACTAAAAATAGGTTTAAATTTCCTTCCTTCCCTCTCTCATGTGGCCGGCCATGCTTCAAGGAAGAAGGGATGACCAAGTCTTCTCCATTTGAATTTCAAGTTCAAACTAAAAATAGCTATAGAGTGGACGATTTCAATAGAGAAGTTGTTGGGCTAAATTCTAATTATTTTCCAATTGTAAGGACCTTCAATTAATTATTCTAACACATATTTTGGGCAGGCACCTTTAAGTGTCGAATATGGGCTCTTAGTTCCCCTTGTTGGATGGTTCTTCAGTCCAAAAACTTAGCAGACGTGTCTATCTTTCATCACCTTCTTTATTGGGTCAAGTAGTCAACCTCATGCCCCAAATTGCATGGTCTTGCCATCCACATGGATAACTTGTACATGTCCATGTTTTATTTATTTAAACCATGTCTACAATGGACCTCTTACATAGTGATAAATACATATATTAATAAATTAACATAAATTAATATACAATATGAATGAAAATCATGTAATTATGCATAATTTCACATACTTTCTAAATTCATGTCTAAAATTACTAATTAAGTAAAATTCACTTATTTCAATAATAATTACTCAAGATAAACACATTTATTAAGTAAAAAGGTGATAAAAATATATAGAAAAAACCCTATATAATTCTGAGTTTACACGTGGTCACATAAGAAAAAGGGAAATAACAAAAGACAAACAGCGTCATCAGTTACCCTGTCATATTTGAAAGTGTCACACAACTGAAGGAACTGCTTTAGGTGTTTATTTGGATCCTCCATCATGTTCCCTCAGAATTGCAAGGTATTTTGGATCATTTGGATTGTCTTGATCTAAAAATTATAGGCATTGATTATCAGTCGTTCAATACTGCCTTACACACTATCTAGCGTTGGTAGTGCGTACAAATGCAACGTCCTTTGAGCCATCAGTAGCTCTCCACGAATTTATGCTTATGGTTCAAGTGGATCATCAAATAGTGGATTATCTTGAGGCAAATCAACTACTATGGGTGATCATTTTGCATCAAGTGACAATTGAGTTTCAGAATTCGTTCCGGGTCAAGATATGGTCGATCGGAATGCTTACACTTCCGAGTCATAAACTGAAATCAGAGACAAAAATGACAAAAATTAGTTACTAAAAAAATGGCAAAGATAAAATAAAATAAAAATCATATCTATAATTTTTAATTTCCCTATTTATCCTACTAATTGCAGAAATTAAAATTAGGTTTAATATCGAAACCTGCTCAACAAATAGCGCTAACAACTTGACCGCCTCCAAGCATGCGAACGTTTAAAGTAAAAATTGTACAAATAAAAATATATATAATAAGTGTGTTCTGTAACACCCCTTACCTATGTTTGACGCCGGAACAGGGTACGAGGCATTATCGGACTTAAACACAAGCAAACATACAAAACTGAGACGTAAATTTCCATCCAAATTTAAAACTTTTCATTTACATCATATTGTCCCTAAAACGAACCTACGAGGCCCAAAACATGCATTGGAAATGGTTCGGGACTAAACCGAGAACTTTGAAAATTTTCACAACACTTAGGAAATTTTTCATGTTTTAAGAGCCACACGCCCATGTGGGCAGGCCGTGTGGTCACACACGCCTGTGTCCCTAACCCGTGTAACTCTTTGTTTGTCACCCATGAACAGATTGAAGCCACATGGCCAAGGCACATGCTCGTGTGGTTGATTTAATTTTTATAATTTTTCATAAAATAGGTGCAGACTTCACACGCCCAGGGCACACGCCCATGCTTGAGGCCATGTCATCCACACTGCTGTGACACACGCCCGTATCTCTACCCGTGTGAGCATTCTGTTTTGCAACAATTAAGGTGCAGGGGACACACGGCTAGATCACACGCCCATGGGGCAAGCCGTGTGTCTACCCGTGTGGACAAAAACAAGGCTATTTACCAAGCCATTTGTCACCCTTCCATACACACACTTACACAATAAAACATAACACCAATCCAAGCAATTACATCCAACCAAATCATCCACAAACAAGACATCCACACATCATTCACATACTACCATTTACCACATACAAACATCACATACTAACCAACTTAAACCATGCAAATTTCCACAACCATGAAAACATCATCATATGCATATATACTTAAACCAATATTAGCCAATTTCAATGGCCATTTACAAAATGAAATATCAACCAATATAGGCCAACACATTAGGCCAAATCAATTATGACACATAAAAAAATAACCAAGTCCCTTTACATGCCATAACTCAAAATATTGAAATCATTAGTACCCAAAATATTAAGTTGATAGTGTGACTAGATCTCTGAAAATCTCCGATCACTGAGCTGGCTTGGTGACACTATAAGACAAGGGAAAAGAAAGGGGAGTAAGCTATAAAGCTTAGTAAGTTTCCATGCAAATAATAAGCATTATAAACTTACATTTAACATACAATTAACTTGAAGTAAATTAACATAAATGTCATTATAAATCTCATAATCAAACTTACTCAATCTCAACCTTACCATGGGATTCATCACATATCGAGCTCATTAAGCATGAGTTTTATGTACATACCTATACCAATTTACAACATACAATAGTCTTTCACAACTATGACATTCTCGCTGTATTTCTCGTTGAACCACTTGGAATACTAAAGGATACTCGGGTATCTCACACAAATAGTACCACACCAATGCCATATCCCCGATATGGTCTTACATGGGATCTCATATCGATGTCAATAGCCCAGCTATGGCCTTACACGAAATCTCATATCAATGCCATATCCCAGATATGGTCTGACACGAAGTCTCATAATGATGCTATATCCTAGATATGGTCTTACACGTAATCTCAAATAACAATATTAAAGTAATTAAAGCATAAATAGCAATGCATTATTTACATAAGAACTTACCTCGGTACAAAAATAGTAGGAAATGGACCTAATCGTCAAATACTTTGTTTTTCCCCCGATCTAGGTCCGAACCTCATTTCTCTTGATCTATAATGGAAAATTTAAATCATTTATTAATCACATTACACAATTCAGTCCAAAACTTACATTTTGGCAAAATTATATTTTTGCCCCTAAAATTTGACATATTTATATTTTAGTCCCTATGCTCGTAAAATAAAATCTATTCAATTTCATCAAGACCCAAGCCTAGTCAACCCTCTTTAATGCTTATAACAACTCACATTTTCCATTTAATCACACTTTTATACACATTTTGAAATCTTTTTACAAATAGGTCCTTTTAACATTTTCATCAAAAATCACCTAGCAAAAGTTGTTTATCTAACATTAAACATGCATAATCTACCATTAGACACCAAAATATACAAATATCTAACATGGGTTAAATCCTAGACCTCAATCATCTCTCAAATTAAAGGTAGAAATAGATAGATCAAGTGATAACGACTTCAAAAATGTAAAGAGCATTAAAAATGGGGCAAGAACGGACTTAGAACAGAGCTTGAAAAGTGGCAAAACCCTAGCTATGTCTTCCTTGCAAATTTCAGCCAAGCATGGAGAAGATGGACTAAATTTTGGCTTGATTTTTGCTTTTTAATTCTTTTAATTACTAAATGACCAAAATGTTCTTTTCTCATAACACTAAAATTCTCTTACCTCATGTCTATTTTTGTCCAACTTAAAGTAAAATAGTCTAATTACCATCTAAGGACCTTTAATTTAAAATTTCATAACAACTAGACACCTCTAACATGTAGAATTCAACTTTTTCACTTTTTACAATTTAGTCCTTTTTGCTAAATTGAGTGCTCAAACGTTAAAATTTTCGAACAAGATTTTCACGAAATCATTCCGTAAATTATAGACCATGAAAATATAATAAAAATAAGCTTTTCTATGTCAAATTTGTGGTCTCGAAACCACTATTCCGACTAGGCCTAAAATCGGGTTGTTACATGTTCTCTACAAGCGAAGAGGTCAAATTGTAATATAGTTTAGTGTTCCAACGAAACACAAGTAAGTATTCTGAGGATTGTACCAAAGGAGGTCGAATTAAATCTCAATATATTATCTACACTAGCAGGTCTAAACAGTAATCACAAAAAGTCATATTACGATAATTAAAATTAAGGATTAAGATTATAAAATAAAAACTAACAACTAAAAACAAAGTTAACAACCGAAAATCTCTCAATTAACAAGCAAAAGATTAACTAACTTCAGTTGTTGCAATTAACTCCAGAATTCGGGTTTTATGAGGGAATTAGTTATTAACTAATCAGTATTACATCTCGACCTGTACTATTTAACTAATCAACCAGTACATACTTATCTCTCGATCTCACTTTCCTGACTAGGATAAATCCACGATTTACTCGGTAAACTTATTCTCAACCTCATTTATCCTAGATTACTTTCTAGGATCATCAATCCTAGGGTTTAAACACGTATAAATTTTACTAACTAACTCTATTAGAAAACCCTAATTCTTTTGTTAATCACTCCCACATCCACTCGTTAATCTCCCAAGGATCTAGCCACTCATCACCTTAACAATCATCTTTTCCACAGTTAGATTAATCATGCAATAACACATATTAACGTAAAAGAGAAAGAGATATAAATTGTTCGTTTGATGAACTTGATGCGCTCAGAATCATGAAATCCTTTAACAATGATTAAGATATTGTCGATTGCAAACAAGAAACGAAAGAAAAATACTGAAATACTTAATAATAATGAGTTGGATTCAAATCAAATCCAAGTTGAAGAATAAGAAAATAACTGCTTTTGAAAATAAACTACAACTAAATAAAAAAAAAACCTAAACTACTAACTAAAACTCTAAAATAGCTTGGCAAAAAGCTCTCTAAGTTTTGCCTCAACTTAACTATTTGTAGATGGATTTTAGCAGACCCAATTAGGTCAAATACAAGCCTTAATCACATAAAATATGATTTGTGCAGGTGAAAACACCCTCCCTTAATTTCTACCCATCTTTGCACTTGTGTCACGACAAGCCTTATGCGTGCTGCGACACACAACTTCGAATATAAAATCTTGTGTTTATCCTGTTGTGTTGCAACACCGAAAGCTTATGTTGCGACTCAGTTGTTGTTCCTAATGCTTTTGGGCCTCAAGATGTGTATCTTGCACACTCAATTAAAGCATTAAAACCACCTTAAGGCCGATATTGGCCCTATGGTCAACTAACTCAAAATAATGCATAAAAATGCTTATTTTGCAATATTTTGAATATAAATTATGAAATAAGAAAACACAATAAAATATATTAAAATGCCTAGAAAACAAGCTCGTTAAGTACTGAAAAGTACTTAATTTGCCACTATGATTTGTGGCAGATCATACTCATTGGTTAGAAATATAGCCTCAAATAGTGGGTTCTTGCCTAGTTGGTTCCAAACTGCAACAGTTATGTCAAAAGGTGCCGCAACAACCACAACAACACCCAAAGTACACTTGGGATAGTCAAGTGCTCAGGAAAAAAGTCAAAGTGGTGGTGGAAAGCAATGGCAGCCTTAGAAGGGACCCATTCGATTACTTCTATTGAGGGGTTGTTGGGGGAAACTCTAGCATTCATGCCACAAAGCACAAGCTCACTAGTATTTTATACTGGAAAGGACTTTCTAAGGATGTGAAAAAGTGGATAAGGGAGTGTCTGATTTGTTAGAAATGTAAAGGGGAACACTCAGCACACCCTAGACTCCTACAACCACTCCCACCAACTCGAGCCTAGTCAACAATCAGTTTAGATTTCATCGAGGGGCTACTAGCATCAAGGGGGAAAGACACTATTTTAATAGTGGTGGATAGATTAACAAAGTATGGTAATTTTATGACATTGTTCCATCCCTTTACTACCATTATAGTGGGCGGAGAGTACTTTTCCAATGTGTACAAGTTGTATGGGACACCAGAGACTATTGTCTCTGATCGAGATAAGGTATTCATAAGTAGTTTTTGGCAGGAGCTATTCAAAAAATTAGGAACTTCCCTTTATCTTTCTACTGCCTACCATTTTGAGATTGATGGGCAGACATAGGTGCTTAATCATTGTTTGGAAGGGCAACTTTGTTATATGACAGGATAAAGACTGAGTGATTGGATTTTTTAGCTTCCTTTGGCGAAATGGTGGTACAACACTATTTATTATTCTACCATTCAAACCTCACCATATAAAGCTCTTTATGGCCAAAACTCTCTCATTCATCTGTCTCATCTAGTAGGTTCTTCTAAGGTATCTACTGTAGATCGAAGCCTGCAACATCATGAAGCAAAAAAATTGCTTCTCAAATTCCACATGAAAAGGGCTCAAGACCGGATGAAGCAAGTGGTCGGTCGTAGGAGATCTGAGAAGGAGTTCCATGTAGGTGATCATGTGTACCTAAAATTCCAACCCTACAAGAAGCATACTATGAGGAAATTCAAGAATCAAAAGTTGTCTCCTAAGTATTTTGGGCCATATACAGTGGAAGCCAAGATAAGGAAATTAGCTTATAGGTTGAAGCTACTTGTAACACCCCTATCCCGTAACCGTCACCGGAATAGGTAAGGGGCATTACCAGACAGACAAAACATTACAGATCAAAACAGAATCACAGATATCACATAATATTAATACATAAGAAATCATCAACAACTCATCCCTTATGATGGTCTACAAGACCTAAAACATACTTTTAAGGACAGTAGGGACTAAACCGAACATATTTAGAATTTTTAGAACTTAGAAAAAAATTTCAATTCTGTTGAGGTCACGCGCCCGTGTGACCAGGCCGTGTGCCTCACATGGGCACCAGACACGCCCATGTGATCCAACCGTGCCAAAACAGAGTATATATACTGACTTTAACCCACGGCCAACAGACACGCCCGTGTGCTATGGCCGTGTGATACTTAGCTAGCTACTGACTTGAGCCCACGTCCATATGACACGCCCATGTGTCTTAACCATGTGATTTTAAAAGGTTACTGCTTTGCATACATGACCACGAGGCACGCCCGTGGTCCTTGACCGTGTGGCACAATGCAGGCTTGGTTTAAGCCAACTTGCCACCCCTTTTTGGGTCATTCCTACAAACAATATTAAACAACATTTATACCAAAATTTTCAGCCAATTCCATGCTCAAAACATGCTTCATTATAACTAAATCATCATCATTCAATAACCTATTCAAATCCATACCAAAACACATTAAAAATCTTATTACAACAACATGCCAAAATGCTCATTTCATAGCTCACTTATGGCACCTTCTAACTCATGCTTAAACTTACCATTTCTTCAACTTGGCATATTTCAAAATAACCACTACATACAAGGCTATATAACCATTGCAAGCATACACAATTTGGCATCACAATCTGTAACAGTCAAATTTAGACCCTAATTGGAACGGTGGTTTCGAGACCACGAATCTGAGTCAGAAAAATCTTTAAATATTATTTTTCGTGTTTATTATATATGAATTTTTATGTGTGAAATTTTCGTATGAAAATTTGATTGTTTGTGTGCTTAATTTGATAAAAGGACTTAATCGCATAAGTTGAAAATTTGATAGTTTAAATCATAAAGGTTGAATTGATAGTGGTTTTTAAATATGGGGTATTTATGTTGCAAATTTTCCATGATAATATGCCATGGACGATTGTGCCCATGTTTATAATGGTTTTCTATTTTATTATTAAAGGATAAATAAGTAAAATATGTTAAATGTCAACATATATTATATTAAAACATAAAATAAAATTATATTCATTATATTTCAGCACTGAAACTTGATAAAAGAAGAAGAATCAGGATTTTTGTGATTTTCGGCCAATTTCAAGCTTGATTTAAGGTTTGTTTGGTTTCGGTTTTTGATAATTTTTACGTTTTTTATATCGTTGCTTCGAGTATTACTCGACCCATGCTTAAATTTTTTATTTTGGTGAATATTTTGAGTTATGTCATTGATGAATATTTGTGTTGTGATGTTTGATGATAAATTACGAAAGATATGTTTTGGATTAATATGTTTTGTATTGGAGTTTTTGATGATTTTGAGTTAATAGGATTAAATTGCAAAAATAATAAATTGAAGGACTAAAATGCAAAATAAATGAAATATATGGACTATTATGAGTATATAGAAGATTCGGCCCAACTATGTTGTTGTAAGATTTTGTGTATTTTGTGTTTTGTGTAATTAAGACTAATTTGAAAAAAATATGAAATATCAGGGGTAAAATGGTAAATTACCCATTTATGTGTTGTTGGATTAAATTGAATGAAATTGTGTTTAAATGAGGTTAATTTGAAATTATATAGATCAAGAACAAAGAAAATCGGACTTGGATCGAGGAAAAACAAAAATAGTCGAATAGCCGATTTGTAACGTCCGTCGATATTCGAGGTAAGTCTTTAAGCAATTAAACATGGTTTATTTTGAACATAGAATGTTTTATTGTGATGATTCGAATTTTATAATCTATTAGTATAATAGTCGAATGTGATATATCATTGAATTAATGTGGTTGAGTTTTATTCGACTGATTTAAACCTCTGAAAGTTTGTATGAATTACATGGAATATTTGGACGATTTGATATATGAACTGTTATGGAATGCTTTTATAATTGTGATATTCGGGCTTTGAGCCTAGCAAGCCTTGTGCTGGTGACTTTGACCAGGCTTTGTGCCTAGCAGGCTTAGTGCCGGTGAATAAATATCAAACCTTGGGTCTAGCAGGCCTTGTGCCGGTGTGTGAATCAGGCTTATGCCTAGCAGGTTTTATACCGGTGATTTATTTTCAAGTCTATGATCATAAGAGTTCAAGTTATTGTGGATATTGAGCAAGTGAAATTGAGCTAAATGACATTGTATATGTTCGGGCAAATAGGTATGTACACATGTGATGATATATTGAATTTGTAAATTGGCTACATGTGATGTTTTATTTAACTTTTATATTCGGCCACATGTGATGATATAATGAATCT
Source organism: Gossypium longicalyx (assembly GCA_025698465.1). Classification (NCBI taxonomy): domain Eukaryota; kingdom Viridiplantae; phylum Streptophyta; class Magnoliopsida; order Malvales; family Malvaceae; genus Gossypium; species Gossypium longicalyx. The sequence continues at coordinate 30,475,248 of CM046999.1, read as the reverse complement.
TGTGTATTCGGCCATACATGTAAGTGTCTACGTGATGATATATTTGATCTTGTATAACCGACTATATGGGAAATTATTTATGTGGTGATATATATTTGATTTTGAACATTCGGCCAAGGTATCTTATTGTGTTAAAGTATAACATTATTGATATATATAAGTAATTGTCGTATTGATCATGGTAAATGTGCTTAGACTTGATTTTGTGTGTGTTTTATTATTAAGTTTAATGAGCTATGCATAAATGTGGTAAAAACTCATTTCAGTTAAAATGCTAAGTACTATGGATGGATGATGTATTTGGTATGTGTTTCAAGCATTGAATATGGCTTTGTTATTAGGTTTAAATTCGGTATTGGTTGGATTATAGTTATAGTTTACTTGGTTATCATGTTTTTTATTATGGATGAATATAATTTCTGCTATATGAAAGTTGTGAAGATTGGATGTTGATTTTCAAATGCAGCATAAAGAAATTGGTTATGTTATATACTAAGGCAATTATCTATGATAGTCAAATGGACTAAAAACTAGAATGGAATTTTTTTTAAATGGAAGCCTATTATATTTGGTGTTAATATGCAAAATATACATGTTTCATATAGATCAAAATGTCAATGTCATATATTTTATATATATATAAAAATAATTTGATAATGTATATTTTATTTTATATGGTTTATAATTTATGTATGTGCAGGACTTTTATAAATATAGGTTTAGTATTCAATAATAAAATTATTGATGTGTTATACTTCTGTATATGTATAAATGATGTGATATGTGTAATTTATATCATGCTATGAATGGCATATATTATGAGTTTCTAAATGGATTTAGATATAATAATTGATGTAATTTAAAGTTTTAACTATATTATGTTATGCATATCTGTATGAATTGTAATATGTTCGGTAATGCCTCTTAACCTTAATCTGGCGACGGATACGGGTTAGGGGTGTTACACAATCCATTTACCAAAACTATGCACAAACATATCATTTGCTATCCAACTCTCATGGCATAACATATTTACATATCAAAGTTTAAATACATAAACATTCTAGCCTATACATGCCATACTTCAAAAATTTACACTTTCAAAAGTACCAAAATGAGTTTGATAGTATGGTGACAATCCTCGACTATCCCTGAGCCATCAATAGCTACGATAACTATAAAACAGGCAAAAATCACACAGAGTAAGCTACAAAGAGCTTAGTAAGCCAAATACAATTGGTCTAAATACTAAAGTATATAAAGTACAAATCAACAGTAAGAATTCATATCCATTTCACAGAATAGTTCATAAGCCTAACCATGTTCATTTGCTCGCATACATGTCATGTTTCATTTCCAAATTCTATATACACTTCGCATTCATTATTTCACAGAAACAGAGTCTTTCATATTCAAAATTTTAGTACGATACAAACATACCTGTATAGATTATACATTTCATATATTCATTCCCACATCTCAACTCTATCATCAGACGGTTCAGAAACGATACAGATACTTATAAACGGGTACAATGCCGACGTCCCGGACGTAGTCTTATATGTAATTCAGTATCGATGCCTCTGTCCCAGACAGGGTCTTACACGAAATCAGATACGATGCCGATGTCACAGACATGGTCTTACACGTAAATCTCAAATTGAGGCCTGTGTCCCAGATACGGTCTTACACGATATCTCATATCGATGTCAACGTTCCTTTAGAAACATACAGAGCTTTTCAGATACTAACATATTATCAGAATTTACTCGAAATTCATTCATCAGGCTCTCACATCAATCCATTACAGATTATAACTAGTATATACGACATTCAGTCGATTTAACACGTAATTGTATTTTGACTTACCTCGTACGGATTTCAGACGAAAACGAGTCGACTATTCAACTATTTTGGACTTCCCTCGATCTAAGTCTGATTTTCTTTGTTCTTGATCTAATACAATTCAAATTCAACCATTCAATCATTTATTTCATTCAAAATAATCCATGAACACATATTTAGGCACTTGCATTTTAGCCCTTACATTTTTACACTTTGACAAATTAGTCTATTTTTCACAAAATCACAAATATGCAAAATTACCAAGACTATAGTTTGTCCAAATATACATAGCTTCCACACAAGCCCAAATAACATATTTAATTCACAATTTAGTCCTTCAAAACCTCATTTTCACAAATTAGCACAAATAGTTCTATTCCATCAAAAATTCAAGAACAAAGCAGGATAATCTTACATATATCTTTCATAATCCATATAAAAACATTACAAAGCTCATATAATCATCAATGGAGCATTTCATAATCTTCAACAGAAATAGAAATTCAGACATGGGTTTTGAAGAACACGAAAAAACGATCACAGAAACGTAGAAATTATAAAAAAACGGAGCAAAACACATACCCGAATCAAGCTGCCAAAGTGTCAAAAATTCAAAAACTCAAAACCCTTGTTTCTTTCTTAAGTTTTGGCTGAACAAGATGATGATAATAAGGCCACCTTTTGTTTTGTTTTAATTTATTTAAGCTTTAATTCACAAAGTACAAAAATAACCTTTATTATAAAACATTATATTCACCTAACACATGTCCAATATTGTCCACTTACTTTATCAATGGTATAATTACCATTCAAGGACCCTTATTTTAAAAGCTAAGGCCAATTAACCCCATTAACAATTAGCATGCAACTTTTTCATTTTACGCGATTTAGTCCTTTATCATAATTAAGCACAGAAACAGACAGAAATCACACAGAAACTTCGCAGATATAAATTCACATATCACAGACACAGAAAATAATATTAAAATATTTTTCAGAATCAGTTACGTGGTCTCGAAACTACTATTTCGACTAGGGTCTAAACCGGACTATTACACTACCTAAAGGCTCTCAGATCCATCCCACCTTCGACGTATCTCAGCTTAAGAGGCATATTGGTAAGGTTCCTAGTCAAACTGATCTATCGCCTTTGGTGGGAATTGATAGGACTTTAGCCAAGGTACCAGTTAGGGTGTTGGAAAGATAATGGTACGCAAAGGGAACCAGGCTGCTACAGAGGTTTTGCTCAAGTGGGAAAACACTTTTCCAGAGGACTCCACCTAGGAGGACTTGCAGCAGCTCCAACAACAATTTCCTACATTTGATCCTTGAGGACAATGATCATTTTAAAAAGGTGAACAATTGTTATGGACTGAAGATGAAATAGCAGTCAACTAGTTTGAATGCAGTTAATTCTTTTGTTTTGTTCTATTCCTTTTTATTGTAAAATGCAACATTTTATTTAATGTTTTAATGAAATGGTACATCGAGAGGTCTGGGATGTATACAAACTCTCAAAACAACGTGTTTAGTACTATTAATGAAACGATGAGTTTCAGGGATAGGTATTGTAGCTAGTCTAGACCGTTTTAATCTGTTATTTTCTTTCCTTTTTATCAGTCGCAATGGGAAGAAGGAAGTTAAGCATGAATACAGACTGATTTTCTTTCTCTTTTCTCTCTTCTCTTTTTTTTCTTCTCTTTTCAATTCAATTTCTCTGTATTTCTTCCTCCTCCTCGCGAGAATTCTATCTAGATATTACGTGTCATAGATCTGAAATTTTTAAATATTTTCTTTTAGATATAGTGATGAGAACCTTTTGGTTAGGGTTTTACAACCCAAGGATGCCACTTCATCGAAGCCCTCATATTCCTTTCAAGAAAAAAAAAAGCAAAAGAAAAGCAAAAAAGAAACGAAATGAGAAAGAAATAAGAACAAAGAGATTGTTATTTTTTTGTTATTTTTGTATATTTCTGAGTAGATGTAGGTTTTGAGGAATGCTTATGGTTTAGGATTAAAAGTTCAATGAGACCATGTTCATTGAAGCCCCTTTCCATTTAAAATAAAAATAGTGAACAGTGGCTACTTTCCCTTTTTCGGTGATCTTTTATATTCTAATTTTTAAGGTTTCAGACAAAGCATCTGATCTCTCTTGGTTTTTTTGCAGGGTCAGTAAAACGAAATTAGACTAACAAATTTGATTTTAATCTCTAATTCAATCTACTTTTTGTTCCAAAATCATTTCAAATTCCATTTATGCAAACTGTTATTTTTGCTGGAATGCAATTGGTTGAAATAATGATTTTGTTTCTAACAACGGTAAAGGTGGACTCAATTTAGGCTTAGAAGTAAACCTAAAATCAATTTGGGCTTGAACCCAAATTCCTTAAACCAGACATGAGTTAATTTTGATAAAACCAAAACACTTGGGCCTCAACATAGGCCTATATATAATAAAAAAAAAGTAAAAGCATTTTAAAATAAATCCAAAATGATAAAAGGAACAATTTTTTTTATTAAAACCGAAATTTAAAAAGAGATAATGATTTTATATTATTTTCTAAAAAAATTACATAAATAATTTTATTTTTTTTCAGAAAAAAATGTGGATATCCAAATATTTTCCCCTCATGCCAAATCTTGAATCAAATTAACTGAAATTAGAAATGATTTAGAATTGGTCTCAAATCAATTGAAATTAAAAATAAATACAATTCTAATTTAATTCAATTTCCAAACAAAATTCAATTTAATATCCTTAGATTTTGTGAAGGGAATTCGATGTTAGATTTTGTGAAGGGAATTCGATGTGGTCCTTATTTCAACATCAAAATTTAATTTCAATTTCAAAATTAAATTAGTATTGATTTTAACTTTGAAATCAAAATTTCAATTTCATATTTTCCTTTTCTGTAATCAATTTTCACAAAACAAACATACCCTTCAATTCCCCAAGATTTCAATTCTTACAACACTACCTGTATAAAGAAACTACATACTACATTTTCCTAAACATATTTTTTCAAAATTTCTTTGACCAAAGCTCAATAAAACTCGAACTCTTACATGATTTTCCTTTTTTAATTTTTACAGATGAATACAAGCATTCAACAACTATCAACAGCAGTCACATATTTTTCACATTTCAGAGCTCTGCAATAGAGTCGGGACCATAGTTTTCAAGGCAAACATTATGTCACCTAGGACCAGAAAGCTCCATGGCTTCGAGAACAAGTGATGATTCTTCTATAAAATCCGAGTACCGTTGAGGAGGGTTATCGTTATCGCATGATCGGAGCTTCGGCGTCTTTATCATTTGTGATGCTTCCCATTTCTCAGCTAAACCATCACCTTCTAGCATCCTTAATACTTCGGACATCCTCGGACGGTGTAACGGATTGAATTGAGTGCACAATAAGGCAACTTGAACCATTTCTTCCAACTCAATCCTGTCAAAATTTCCCTTTAGATCTTTATCCACCAGCAGGCTCAGTTTACCATCCTGATGTAGCTTCTTTACCTGCAAGAAAGGTCAGAAATTTTAACCTCAAATTTCATTGAAAGAAGAAAAATATCCTCTACATGGTTGAGGGCGACAAGTGTCGATATAGTAATCCAAAGACGCACATCATATGCAGTTAAATGAATCATCTGCACTAACATTTGCAACAATTCTTAACTGCCAAGTAATCTATGGAGGTTTATTCGATGTTGATTTATGTTTTCATGCTTTCCTTAGTTAACAGCACTCTGCAAGCACATAGAGGGGAAGAGAAAGAGAGAGTACCCAATCGAGCATTACACCCTTCTGATTTGCTGCTCGTCCGAAATCCAAGGCCTTCTGACCAGTGATTAGCTCGAGGAGCAGGATCCCGAACCCAAATACATCTGTCTTTTCTGATGACTGACCTGTTGATAAATACTCTGGAGCAATGTGACCAACAGTACCTCGGACTGCAGTCGTTACATGAGAATCTCGGTGGTCTAAAAGCTTTGCCAACCCGAAATCTCCAACAATGGCCTCAAAGTCTTCGTCCAACAAGATGTTGGCAGCTTTGACATCTCGATGAATGATTTTTGGGTCACACTGTTCATGCAAGTATACAAGCCCCCTAGCAGTACCTAAGGCTATCCTCTTCCGCCTTGTCCAGTCTAAAGCAGGCCGACCATGAATATTGTCTGATTGGAAAACCGAATATGAAAAGAAAAAGAAGTTTATAACTTCAAATAGTAATTCTGATATTCATTTAATATCCAAATTGAATAACTCTTCCATAAATGCCGAAAGAAAATCGAATATGGTCCAAAATATTGACAACTACCAGAGAATTGATTAAAACACTGGATGGTTTTAAAATTCTATTCCCTGAGATCAAAGTTTAACATAGGATGATCAGGATGTTTAGTTACAGAAACTAATTACGAAGATATTTTTGGTTGCCGAAAGATCAACTAAATAGTGATATAGGGGATATCTAAATATGATATCTAAATATTTAAGATATTTAAGATATGAGTGAAATCTAAATATATGGAAAAACTTGAGCATTCACGCATCCAATTCAAATGAAGATGACCTTAGATGTCACCGAAATCTATACGCTGCCCAAAGACGGACAGAGTGGCTTTCATGCATCATGTGGATATGACACGACACCTGTGGCTGTTATAGTGACTCAAAAACAGTAGTTCTGCCAGTAAAAGTGATGCCCCGTTGCTAGCAGCCATAGCTTTCAATATAGTAGCATATACTAAGATCCTAATAAAAACAGGAATCGTAACTACTACAGGACTTCAGTAGACTAACCTCTTAGTCTAGATGCTACACTTCCATTTGGCATATAGGGGTAGACCAGGAGCCGTTCATTCTCAGTCGTGCAGAATCCAGAAAGTCTCAGAAGATTGCGATGCACAGCTAAACTTATTGTCTCTACTTCTGTCTGAAATTGAATCTCGCCGCCAGCTATATTGTAGTCCTTCAGCCTTTTAACGGCCACCAAAGTCCCGTCGCTCAACAAACCCTTGTACACTATCCCGAATCCACCTCTCCCAAGAATATTTTTTGAGTTGAAATGGTCAGTTGCAGCCCTAAGCTCCTTAAATGTATACCTTTTCAAATGGCCCAAGCATACTTCCAGGACATATTGTTCTGCCATTCAACATGGAAGGGATGGGAATTAGAGGATAACATAGAAAGAAATCAAAGGAAAAACTTATTCGTTACACATCAATTGAGATACGACACAAAGTGCTCATTTGTGCTTAAAAAATTCATGTCTACCTCTTTTTTAACCATGTTATTTGAACTCGGGTGTAAGTACCAGATATGGGTATATATCTAACACGGATATGATTTTTCCATGTTCGGAACGTCATGACTCATATCCCCATACGCATGTCCGAAAATGTGCCGGATGCACGAGTTACACATGGATACTTCAAATATAAACAAAAGGCTGCAACAAATAAGTTCTTAAAATCATCTTTGTTTCATCATACCATGTACATTCATCAAATTTAAATGATGAAACCTTTAACTTCATATATATTTGCAAATGATGCTTCTGGGACACAATGCACATCAAAAGCTTAGAAATAAAAGTAATTACTCGAATTCGTAAGCTTAACAAACATCAAAAACCATAATTTTATCTAAAAACATGTTTCATTGCAAACAATGCAAAGATTCATGATTACATGATTGGTTTTCGGAGAAAACATGGACAATGCATGAGAACATTTAAGCAAAGCTTTCCCTACTGTAAAACCTTTTCAATGGAAGAAAATGCAACATGCCGAGAAACTTTTGTGTCTCTGCTGGCAGGGCACCTAAAAATTGATGGCAGTGATCGTAGGAGATTGGAGCTTCATGGAAGCCGCATATACATGTGAATTACAACCCGTTGATGATGACGTAGTTTAACATAACATTGTAGGTTCCACAAGTTCCAATATTTATACGACAGTACAGCAGTGCAGACAAGAATGAAAAATATAAAACAAATAATAGGGGGTTTGGAAAGTTTACGGAGCTAACCATTAACATCAAAGAAAATCTGCTGGTTGCGTCTATATCTCCACCAAACTAGTAACCCCATAAACAGTATGATGAAAAAAGCCGCACCAAAGCTAGCACCAAAAGCAACAGCTACATGATGACCTTTCGATCCAGAGTCTGATTGAGCTAAGAAAAAGATCCATAAATTCACAAAACATGTAATCAAACAGTAACATGGGAAAACAATGTCGGAATATCAAAAGCAGTATTAGTCACCTTTTAGACCATCAGGTGGGAGAGAAAGAGGCTCGGGAAAGAAAGCAGAACAATTGTTGCTTGCTTTAGGTCCACAAATTAAAGGGTTTCCAACAACTCTGGAAGTAAAAACAGAACTGCAATTAAATACACCGCAATAACATGCATTATGAACATCTTATAACAAGAGAAGGAATTGCTCACTTGAAAGTCCTTGCTGATATTTTTGGAAGTGAACCACTCAGATTATTGTAAGATAGGTCCCTGTTACAGGTTTTATATTCAACCAATAAGTGAGTTACATGCCGGATAATGTAACAAGATATCATATAGATTTTAAGGTTTTTCAAATAGCCAGTTCAAGAACATCAAAAGACAAAATACACAAGTTGAGGTGCATACACAAGAGTGAGACCTCCAATTTTTGACAGAGATTCCGGGCAGGCTCCGGTAAGGCTATTGTTGTTTAACCGCCTGAGCACATTCAAGAAGCATAAACATAAGAAACAGATCCACTAGAAAGAAACTCAGAGAGGAGCTTCGATATGCAATGCAGTAAAAGTTACTAAAACCTACAAATAGTTTAAGTTTTTCAGGTCTCCCAAGGAGGCAGGTATTTCACCACTGAAAGTATTGTTGGAGAGATCGAGAGTTCCAAGCTTCTCTAACTTCCCGATGGTAGCTGGAATGGACCCTGAAATAGCATTATTCTGAAGCAACCTACAATAACGTCAAACACATAAACAATAACACCATGAGCTTTCCATGAACTTTGGGTCGCGAATTGAGGAAAACCCAACAAACTACATGGATTAAAGCTTGATAGGTTGTAAGCAAGTGTAGTTACCGAAGAGGCAATAACTTACACTGATTGCAAGTAGCTAAGGTTCCCTATCGATGTTGATAAGGTCCCGGATAAGCTCTGACTAGGAAGTCCCCTGTTCAAGTAAGGAACAAAAAGGAGTTTACATTACTAACAACCACCAACAATCTCGGTTTATTTTCAAGTTACTATGAAAAACTTACAAGGCAGAAACATATCCATCTGCAGTGCAAGTAACCATCCTCCAACTACATGGATCAACCGAATTCGAATCCCAATTTTCGAGAACATTATATGGATCGTGTAGATTCGATTTTATGGCCATTAAAGCAACCACTGATCAAGAAATTCATCATAAATAGAAGGAAAAATAGGTGAGCGAAACCTGGTTTCTTATCAAGCAAAATTGTGGTAAAACTAATGAAAACAAGGACATGAACTGAAAATGTGCTACTAAGTAGCTCATACATTCTTCAAGTCCATCAAAGCAAAAATTAAAAGAGCAAAGAAATTGGAAACTGTGAATCATTTCAAACAAGAAAACTCAGAACTGGTTGATGAATTCCACTACACTACTTGAGAAAAAACAGAAATGAAACCTCAAAAATTCAAGTTTAGAGGTAAGTGACAAAAAGAAAAACTTTAAAAAGGAAACTAACCTTCATAATTTATACCAGTAGGAGAAAGAGTTGCAGAGGAAACCCCATTCAATGCCAAAATCAGTAACCCCAGTCTAAACAGCATCAAATTCTTTATTTCCATACTGTTAAAACTCTTACAGTCTCTCAGTTAATTCAAACTCTACTTTCTCTGAAAAAATCAATGCCCACTGATCAGCACAACAATGACCTGCCACCATCCTTCACATGAAGCTAAAGTCTTTTTTCTACCCTTATCCCAGCAAAAGGTGTCCCTTTCAGTACCACAAGAACTGAAACCACCATTACTTTTGAAGGAAATTCCTTTCCTTTTTAACCTTTTTCACTTGAAAAACAAAATCAAAACTTGTTGTTTTTTATCAATACCCAGATCCTAAAAATGACTTGTTTTCATACAAATATGAATCGAAAGGTAAGTAAAAGTAACAGAATGAAGAAGCGGATGAGCTAAGACAAAAGAGCTAAAAGAGAAAAAGAGAATTTTCTCGAGAAACAAGCAACAAGTTCCTGATTTATCCCCCCTGAAATTCTGAGATCCTAGAGATCTGAAAATGCTAGTGTTTGATATTCTATATGTTTTGATTTATCCCCACAAATTGCAAGCGGTTTTTTACTCTCTGGTTTCTAGCTTTCCCATGCTCTTTTCACTTATTGATTCAAAAAAAGAAAAAAAACCATTCTCTTTAAGCAATCCTTTTGCTTTCACTTTTCTCTTTCTTTAAAAATTGAATTTAAAAACACAAAGCATAAAAAGATCAATGAAACAAAGAAAGAACCAAACAAGCAAAGGCCAAAACAAAAGGCCAAAGTCGACACACTTTCAGATGCAGACACCTTATCAAAATAAAAATAGCACTGTTTTCTTTTTGCCACTTTTAAAACGGTGAAATTCTACATAAATATATATATATATGAATTTTGGATTCTTTTTAGAGGGATTGATTGTTTAAAAATTGGTGATTGGACTGAATCACAGATCACGTGCTTGGATTGTCCTCAACTTTGTTGGTTTTCGGATTAAATTCCATTTTTTTATTATTTTTTTTCTGTTAAAGTTCTGCACACATCGGCCACCTCGCTACAATGTGCAGAATGTTTTAAAAAGAATGTTCAATTTAATCGAAATTAGGGATTGTGTGAGTTTTTAGATTTTTTTTTATTTTTTTTGTTGATAATAGATTCAAATACCATTTTTATTAATTTATCACAAGTAAAAATAAAAATGTTTTCAATTAAGTTGTTGCTGTGTTCGTTCAAAAACACAAAGTCGTTGGCCAGTAAATTCAATTTTTTTGTTTTATAAAATATTGGAAGAAGCGAGAGGGACATAAAAGTAAACTTAGCTTTTAATATTTATTTATTTTGTTATTTTGATTTTTAATCTTCTTTTTCCATCATTTTGACTCCACAGTTCACAGTTCACATGGTATTTATGTATATTTTACTAATAAAATGAATAAATTTTTTAAAAGTTTTTAAATTCTTTTTATTAATTTTTTAAATTTTTTATGAACTATACGTGAATTGTCACACGAATTGCTACATTAATATCATTAAAATTTTAACGATTTAATAAGTTTTTGGTGTAAGAGCAACTAATTTGACTAAATTTTAAATATTGAAGGCCAAAATGACAAAAAAGAATAAGAACTAAAATGATAAAAATAAATAAATATTAAGAACTAAATTTATTATTATACCAAATAAATATTTTAATAAGTCACCTGATTGATACTTAAAAATTTAACTAGTAAATTAAAAGAATTAAGGTACAAATTATGAAAATCAATTATTATAAATATTAATGTAAAACTTGATTTACGTCAGTAAAACAGGAAGTTGAACTTCATTGGGAAAAAGTGAAAAGTAAAATTGCACCCATTAAAGTTTAGTGTTGTTATTATAATATGAATGCCTTGAAGTAAGGTAAAAGTGAAAACCCAAAAGCATATTTGTCGCATTGGGAAAATTGAATATTCTCTTCACTCCAATTTCATTTAATTATGAGAGTATGTTCACTAGAGCTACCTCTACCTTCGCAAAACCATTTTCATTCATTTAAAAAACTTTTAATTATTTATTATTTCATAAAAACCCAGTATTTGGTTATTTCGAGTTAGTTGATGGATCACTCCCTTAATATAACTTTAAATATAATTATTAATATCTAAATTATGGCACACATAAAAAATTTTAATAAATATTCATACCAATTCAACATCATTTTAGTAGAAATCCTAAAATTAAAATATTTAATGTTTTAATGTTTTCTGTTTGAATTCTATTATATATAATTACTTTTTGATAAAATTATTTTCAAAATATTCTCAAAATAAATATCTATAACTTTGTTAAAATAACCAGTTTTTAATAACTTTTCGATTAAGTAGGGAATTGGTACTCCTTCAAAATCTTAAATACAATATAGATATTATTTTATAAAATGTAAATTATTTATTTTTTGGTGGTATATAAATTGTTTATTTTAAGAGATAAAAGTCACATTTATTCCTTGAATTTTGTAATTTTTTTCATTCCTAGTCCCTAGATTTTTGGGTTCACATTTGTTTTAGAACGTGACAATTTTTTTCTAAATTGATCCTTGTATTTGGTTTTGTTAAAGTGTGACGATTTGTATCATGTCATCACTTGAATTTTTTTTATTTCTCTATAATTTTATATTTTCTTGATTTTATATAATTTTTTAAAATTTTCAAGTGATGACATGATATAATTTAGAGTGTCACATCATTACAACTTAATGAAATCTAAGTTTATGGATCAATTTTGAAAAAAGTTACCAACTTTTGAAACTAATGTGGATAAAAATATTTAGAATCAATTTGAAAAAAGTTAACAAGTTTATAGGTTAAATATTATTTTATTTCTTTATCACACACACATACATATAAGCACAAATTTAGAAAAACTTCTTGAACTAACGAGAATACTCTTTATTTTTCATCATATTATTAAATTCACATTTAAAATAATAAAAAAACCTGAAGTGAGATAGAAATTCTAATAATTACACATATAAAAATAATTATAATTTAATTTACAATTATTAGTTAAAATTATTTTACTAATTTAAAATAAAATTATTTATGAAATATAGGGAAAATTGTGAATTTTAATTTAATTATAATTATTAGTTAAAATTTTTTGAAGTAAAAGAAGTGATAATTTTATTTTTAAAAAAGTTTTGATAAATTTATTGATGTATTACTTCAATAGAATTATAATCATATTAACTATTATTAAATTAATATTAAAATCAATTATGCTAGTTAATTATTATTTTAAATAACGTTGCTTTGCATTAACTCCTTGAAGTAAAAATGTTTTAATTATAACTTGAAAACTTTCTATTATAATATTTGATTTGAAAAATTAATATATATATTAATTTATATTTAATAAATTTAATAAAAAAATATTATTTTACGTTAATTGTTGTAATTAAAAATATAATATTTAAAATATTAATTAAATATTAAACGCTTAAAATCATGTATAAGGCATGCGATATTATAAGTTAGTAATATAAAAGAATGAATGGAAATTTATTTGAAAACTTTGAGTTGTAAGTTAGTTTTTTTAATTTCAAAATACTTCATTTTTTTATTTATATTTAAAGTGGGTCCTATTTTTAGAATTAAGTTTAAATAATAAATTATAGGGTAAACTACTAAAATATTTACTTTTGTTTCTCTGATGTTATATTTTAGTCACTTATATTTGAAATGTTACATTTTAGTCACTTACGTTATTGTGTTGTAACATTTTAGTTACTGAATGTTAATTGCAATTAACGGTGTAACGGTAAGCTGACGTGGCACGTTAAATCATCATTTCAAATAAAATTTTTAGGTTAAATTATACAATTGGTCCCTATATTTTTTCGCTTTGAGCAATTTAATTTTTTCTTTGACATTAAAAGAGAAGGAGAAGGAAGGAAAATAGAGGGAGAAATAGAAGAGAATGGAAAAAAAAAAAGGAAATTTAAAAGAGCATAAAAGAAAAAATAAATTGCTCAAAACGAAAAAAAATATAGGGATCAATTATATAATTTAACCTAAAATTTTTGTTTGAAATGGTGATTTAACGTGCCATGTTAGTTTACCGTTACACCATTAATTACAATTAATGACCCAGTAACTAAAATGTTACAACATGTTAACGTAAGTGACTAAAGTAAAACTAAAATGTAACATGAGGGAAACAAAAGTATTTATTTTGATAATTTAACCTAAATTATATTAATTAATAAATCTAATAATTTAAATATTATGTTAATTTAAATTTATTTTTTAAAAATCAAATATATAATTTTACTTCATTTTAGCTAAAAATAATTAATTGTGTAATCATTGCTAAAATAACTTTTTTGTACATCTATTTTATTTTTTAATAATTTAAAAATATTAATATATTTTAATATATTTTAAAAAAATTAAAAAAATATTTTGAAATTATTTAATTGAAATCGGAGTCAGATAAAGAATAAAAATAATAATTAATACGTATTTAATACACATTTATTTTCAATTCTTTTTCATGTTTAATTAAATTGAAGCAATCAGTCAAAAAGAATAAACGAATGAATGGCATCACACTGTTTATTTAACTTAAAACTTTTTTATCTATTTCATGTCACAAGATTATTTTTTATCTTTTTATAAATATATGAATATTTTTAAATTATTTTAATATTATATACCCAAACTAATGAATAAAAAGTTGATGTTATTAAATACTTTTAAGCGAAAAAATATATTTTAATTAATGCATGCTATGAATCCTTAAAAGGGTAAAATATAAAATGAAGGCTTAAGGCCTACATCACATTTGTCATGTTTTTTAAGTCATTATAAGCAAAATGAAGAGATTTCAGTTTCTATCTTTTTATTTCCTCACATTTAAGATTTAATTTTTATATTTTAATTTTATATAATTTAATTTTTTTTAATTTTATATTAATATTAATTAATTCAAATAATTAACATCAAATTATTCCAAAAATAAAGTATAGCTACTAAATTTTAATATGGTAAAGAAATCATAACTAAATTTTAATATAAAGCAATCTATTGTGATTTGATTTAATAAAAAAGTTGATGATTTTTAAAAAATATATATAAATTGTTTTTATTTCTTATGGATATATTATTAAGTGGATGTCCATCATGATTAAGATAAAGTTTTGGCGTACTTTAAATTCTAATAGTTATTAGAATTAGATCTCTACTTCTTTTGTACTTCTTATGCCTATAAATAGAGACTCTTATGAAGCATTATAATCACCCCTTTTGATCAATAAAGTACATTCTTTATTGCTTTCATATTTTCTTTATTCTTTATTCTCCTTCATCTCTCTTTATTTTATAACACGTTATCAGTACGATGATTCTCTATTTTTTTCAAAATCTTTCGAAGTCGTCCCACAAATCAATCTTCATGATGTTGAAAGATTCAATCTCAAAATGGATGCTAGTGATAATAGTCAAGGTGATGACAATGATGTTAAAGATCTTCAGGTATATTTTACTATGTTTTATTTATTGTATCATATTTATTATAATTGGAGAATAGTCATGACAACATGAATGGATAGATTCTGATTTAAAATCCATGTATGTTTACAATGTTGGTTATGAAATAAAAAATCAATAGAGACGTTTAGAAGTTTGCGCTACCACATTTGTTATATTTCCAAAAGTGAATGTAAACATAAAGAAAATAGATATACTAATGGACCACTAAAAGTGAGAACATAGTAATAAATAAGAGAACAATAAGAGTTCTTAAGATAACTCTTCAAAGGGTAAAGATAACTTATATTATCAATGTGATATGAAATATTATTGGCCACATATGATATTTTGTTTTTGTTAATATTCTTTGAGGAAGGATATGAGAATGTAGTAATAAATTCTATCATAATGATAGAAAGTATTTTATCTTATTTGGTACTAAAACAAACAAATATTATTCCAATATTTGATAGTACAAAATTAGTCAAAAGCTCTAGAAGAGCTAATATATTAATATCTTGTGATGGTTAATCCATTGGTTTTAAAATATATTCATAATGGATCTCATATTGAGATTGTGAATGAAGAAAATATTATATTTGATATGAATCAAAAGAGGATTGAGTTATTTATATTTTGAATCAAACTCAAAACCTCTCGCATTTTAAGCGAGAATCATACCACTAAACGATGTTTTATATTTGAAGATTTTTACATATTCCCTGAAGCAAATATTACATATAATTGTTTGAAAATTATAGACTTTACATTGATTTAGATATTTCCAGTAGTAAATGTCACAATAGTGCTTATATGTGGATACAAATTAAAAAGAATGACAATGAAATTATCAATTTGTTACAATTTAGTACAATTGAAACACATGTTAAAGTAAACCAGAAGTTTACTAATACAAATGCATTTACTACTTGGCGTGACCAGTTAAACCATCCTAGACCATATATGATGCGAAAATTAATTGAGAATTTATATGAACATTCATTAAGAACTAGAAGATTCTTTAATTTAAAGAATTCTCATTTGTTACTTGTTCTCAATGAAAATTGATTATTAGAAACTCACTAGGTAAAGTTGAGATTTAATGTCTTACATTTCTGAAATGAATATGGGCCTATTCATCCACCATGTGGATGATTTTGATATTATATGATTATATGATTTTGGTAAATGCATTTACAAAATAATTACATGCGTTATCAACTCACAACCTATCGTTTGCGAGATTACTTGTTTAAATGATTAATTTCAGATTATGCAATTAAAATAATTCATCTTACTAATGTTGGTGAGTTTACATCCCAAGTTTTTAATGATTATTGCATGTCAGTTAGGATAAAAGTTGAACATCCCGTAGCTCATGTTCACACAAAAAATGAGTTAGCTAAATTGTTTATCAAATGCCTCCAACTAATAGCTAAATCATTACTTATGAGAACAAAACTTTCTATTTCAGCATGAGATTGTATTGATTTACATGTTGTCGTATCAAGCTAATAAGTTATAAATACTCCCCATTACAATTGATTTTTGGTTAAGAGCCAAATATTTCCCATATTACAATTTTTGGATGTGCGGTATATGTTCTAACTGCTTCACCACAACGCACAAAGATGGGTCATAATAAGAAATTGAGAATATATGTTTATATGAGTCTCATTATAATATTTTTGAGCTATTAATTCGATATTTAGTTATGACATGAGTTGTCAGTTTTCCCGACATTAGGGGGAGAGAAATAATAACTTGTACTGAGTTAAGAGGAGAGTAATTTGAACCGGAAGTTAAATAAGGATAACTTATTACAAGTTAAATGTTAGATATATTTACAAACTTAATGAGAATAACCAAGTGTTATATGCCATCTAATATTTTAATTTGAATCAAAGTTCTAGTAGGACAATCAGTTAGAATAAATAATAGATTGATTGGTTCCAAAGATGAATTTTTTTCTAGATGGTCATATAATGGAGGCGGGTGCTCTAGAAGAGACCCAAGACATAACTAATATGTAAAACTTCGGAAGAGATTCAAGTACCTGAAACTGAATTTTAAAATAATGAAAATAAGAGATCTCGATAAGTTATGTCAATTCGAAAAAATGTGGAACCAAATAATTAAAGTAGTCAACAATGATTTTGCATGCAAATATTATTATTGATATATTTTGAACATATGTGGTAAATTTGACTTAGTGAATAGTAGTTGAAGGAGGATCATAAATTGATCCAAAATACATATTTGTGTTTTTATAAAAGAATCGTGATTAAAGTTTATTATGATTGTTGTTGAATCTCCTGAAGAGATCAAAATATATTTCCCCAAATTTCCCTCATTCATGACTTTTAAAAGAATGGCAATATAAATGTTTAACAAATATATTCAAATAGTTATTTGAAAAACTAGTATTCAAGATTGAATACGTAGAATATGAGAAAATATGTGATGTTTTCATAAGGGGGAGTAAATACGCATTGAACTTTTTTTCCCTTAATCGAGGTTTTGTTTCATTGGATTTTTCTGATAAGGTTTTTAATGAGGCATCATATTATACGTATTATAGATTGTGTACTCTTTTTCGTTCATTAGTTTTTTATCCCACAAGGTTTTTCCTTATAAGGTTTTAACGAGGCACATTATCTATCGATAGACATCCAAGGGGGAGTGTTATGAATATCTTATTAAGTGGATGTCCATCATGATCAAGATAAAGTTTTGGTATACTTTAAATTCTAATAGTTATTAGAATTAGATCTCTACTTCTTTTGTACTTTTTATGCCTATAAATGGAGACTTTGATGAAGCATTGTAATCACCCTTTTGATCAATAAAGTATATTTTCTATTGCTTTCATATTTTCTTTGTTCCTTATTCTCTACATCTCTCTTTATTTTATAACATTATTTAAATTTTTAATTAGTAAATAAATAATTTTAATCATTATAATCATATAAATAAAAATATATTAAAACTTAATAAATATTTTTTAAATAATTATAATATAATTAAAATTATATAGAAAAATTTACCCAACAAATTCACGAGCAAAAGATTCTTATTCTATATAAAAGTAATATATATTTTTTAACCAAACATTTGATGGGAAAAGAAAGGCATTTTGGTCGCTTCTGGGGTCCCAAACCCAACTAATGTAGGCATCTACTACCTCACTTGTTCGGGTGACGTAGGAAACTCTTATGTAAAGGACAACCTATGTGTAGATTAGATGGATCTCCAGCATACGTATATACACAGATCAAAAATCATATTTAAGAGTGAAAAGCGATGAAAAAAAAAAAAAGGATTTTGAAAATTTTGATAGTGATTATCATTATTATAAAAGGGTATTTTTGAGAAGGTAAAATGATAATTTTAAAATGTTGTAAACTAAAAGATTTACAGTAGATTTAGATGGGTGGTAAGTTTACTTATTATTAATGTAAAAACAGTGATAACGATGATATTAAATATTATAGCGTGAAAAAAAAAATAAGTTAAACACACTGCACTGCCCATCCAAACCAATATTTAGGCTTTGTTTGGGGTGGCAGTGCAGTGCATTTAGCTTACTTTTTGTCTCACGCTACAGTATCGCTATAGTATCTAATCTCACCGTCACCGCTGTTTTTACACTAATCGCAGGTAAACGCATCGCCCATCCAAACTCACCCTTAATTGGAGTAAAAAGATAACTTCATTAGAAAGCACTTTCTCAAAAGTTAAAAATTTTAATTTTTTAGTTTTAGTTAAAATATCAATTTAAAATTAAAGTTTGATTTGAAAGTTAATTCTTTACCAAAATTTTTTGTTTAAAATCATGATTTGAGTTAAAAAGTGCTTTACAATCTTAATGGTAAACACATCCTTAATTTAATTGATTCTATAGTTGCTTTAATAATAATTAAATAAAAAATAAAATATTTAAGAAGTTAAAAAAATTATAGAACCAGTTCAACAATCACTTTTTATTCCATTTGTTATCAGTTTTGAACGAATCTCTCAAAGGTCAATCCAAATTCAATATTTAGATTAATATAACAACCTGTTTTTGATTTAACCAATCTAATCCTTCAATATAATCAAATTCAAATAACATTGCATACATTTGTTTTTTAAAAAAAAATATTTCTGCATTATTTTATAATTAAAATAAAATATGTTTATTAATTAATTTAAACCTAAGGTCGGATTGGTCCGAATTGAAAAATCTCTATCCAACTATCCAAAGTACGGCTCGTTTAAGATTTTCTTATTTTATTCAAATCACACATTTGAATGAGGATTATGGGACAAATTTACTATTTAAAATAATAAGAATTATATTATAAGTTTTTATAGAGATTTTATAAAATATAAAGTTAAGTACTGAAATATTAAGTTATGAATTTAAATTATAAAATATTTTAATATATTCTTTAAAATTAATTGTTGTTTGATAAATATAATTTTAAAAAATTAATAGTAAAGTATTTAAAGGATATTGTTAAAAGAAATAAAATAAAAAATTTGAAAAAAAATACATTGAATGATAAAGTGCTCATTATTTAATTGTCATTTTTTCTCACATTTCATTGAAAAATTTTATCATTTATTTTTGGGTAAATGCTCAAATAGGGCTAAACCTTTTAAATGTTGCTTACATAAAAGTCAAACCTTTCAAAATGATCAAATAAGGGTCTAACATTTACAAAAGTGTTCAAATAAGAGCTTTTCATGTACTTCAACTCAATTTGTAGAAAAAAAGTTAAGTAAAGGCTGACGTGTTAAGAATAAAACACATAATGCTTGGATCAAATATTGCTTGAAAAAAAAAAACAGTCAGAACATAATTTGAAGCTTAATATATGATAATTAAGAACTCATTATTTGAGCAATTTTGAAAAGTTTTAGCCCTTATTTGATCACTTTCGAACAAGTTAGGCCTTTAGTTTAACATTTTGAAAAGGATTAATCTTCATTTGAACATTTTAATAAATGTTAGACCCTTATTTAATCATTTTGAAAGATTTGATCTTTATGTGAACAACCTTAAAAAAATTAGGCCCATTTTAAGCATTTAACCTTTACTTTTTTTTACTATGAGTTACTACACATGCTTAAAGTTTTAAAGGGTAAAAATAGTCACTTTTATTTACCTCAATTACATTTTAGTCATTTATGTTTGAAATGTTATGTTTTAGTCACTTACATTATCGTGTTGTAACATTTTAGTCATTGAGCCATTAATTGTTGTTAATGGTGTAACAGAAAGTTGACGTGACACGTTAAATCATAATTTCAAACGAAAATTTTAGGTTAAATTATACAATTGGTCCCTATATTTTTTGTTTTGAGCAATTTGATTTTTTTTCTTTTATGTTATTTTAACTTTCCTTTTTTTTCTTCTTTTTTTCCATTCTCTTCTACTTCTCATTATGTTTTCCTCCCTTCAATTATTTATGTCAACAACTGGCAATGACTGGTTGGTCCGGAAAAGAAATGAACAATGATATAAAACAGCTTAAGATAGCATACTTAGGTGCATGATAGCTGAAGGTTCCCAAAACATGAGTAGAATAAAGACGAGCAACCATGTCGGGAGTCTAGTTTGAGAGGTTAAAATCTACAATCTTTGCTTTGAAGTATTAAAAAGGACATTGCTAGATCTGATATCTCTGTGGATAATCGAAAGTTGAACCTTCTCGTGCAAATATTCCAAGCCCCTTGCCACATAAACTGCAATTCTTACCCTCTGCATCCAGTCAAGAATTGGACCCACCTGTGCCCCTTGAACTCCTTTCCTTCTTGTGATTCCCAAAAGCAAGAAACAAATTAAAAAGGTCAAACTAAAGAGCTTAGCCTATATGCACGGATGTTTTAACAAATGGAAAATATAGAAAAACTACATTAAGAGAAATGGAGAAGGGAGGGAAACAGAAGGAGAAGCAGAAGAGAATGAAAAAAAAAGAGGGAAAGTTAAAAGAACATAAAAGAAAAAAAATAAATTTCTTAAAGTGAAAAAATATAGGAACCAATTGTATAATTTAACCTAAAGTTTTCGTTTGAAATTATGATTTAACATGCCACGTCAACTTTCTGTTACACCGTTAACGGAAATTAATGGTTTAGTGACTAAAATGTTATAACACGATAATGTAAGTGACTAAAACATAATATTTCAAACATAAATGACTAAAATATAATCTAAGGTAAATAAAAAAAGACTATTTTAGTAGTTTACCCAAATTTAAATCACTAAAAAAGTAATATTTTCATTAAATTGAAATCTTTTCATTAGATTATGAAACAAAACATCATTATTATTAAATCATAATTTAGGGTGGTTAAGATTGATATGAATTAATGAAAAGCTTATCTAAGTTCGGGTGTCCTTTAACCCAAGCAGGGCTCAGGTTAGGCACAGGTTTGGTCGACAACTTATTTTACTATAATAATAGAGAGGAGCTAGGTGGAATCAAATATTGGAAATCTTTTGTTCAAGATATGAAATTGACCCTATTAGACTTGACACATAATCAAACTTCTCATGCCAACAAATAGTCTGACTTTTAAACACAACTTGCTGAGGATTATATTTACTGCTTTACAAAATTTTAATACCACTTTCACAATTATTACATATTTAGGATGTGCTTAATATATTATTGAAAATAATTCAGTATTTAAATATATTTGATAACAATAATAAAATTTTCACTTGGTTTTAAATTTTCTAACAAAAATAAATTGCTGAATAGAATAATTACGTACACAACAACTTTGTTTGATAAATTAAAAAATTAAATATTAAATAATTTTTAAAAGTTTAAAAGGTAAAGTATTTAAGGATAATGTTAAAAAAATAAAATAAAAATGATTGAAAAGTTTCTCCATAAGTAGCTTTTTATCTACTTACTATTTTCTACATTTTTTTTTGAAAAATTCCGTCATTTGTTTTTTTTATTATGAATTATCATATGTACTTAAAAAATGAAGTCAGTGAAAATATTAATTTTATTTTAAATAGATTATCAAATAAGACCATGTTGAAAAAAAAATTAATTTTATTTTTATAAAAAGATATTTTTTTAATTCTTTTAATAAATGAAATATTCAAATTATTATATTTAATTTTTATCTAAATTATTCAAATATTTTGAAATATTCTCTACCCGATCCTTTTATGAAGCTCGTGGAAGCATCAAAATAAGAGAATATTTAGGGCATCTGTATATCGACAGTAGTTGTACTGTCTTATGCCAAGCAATTAGCTGTGGGTTCATGTAAAGCTATGCATTCTATAGTAGTGAGGATCGCGATTGGACCAACTCTAAGGCTTCGTTTGGAGTGGCAGTGCGGTGCGGTGCATTTAGCTTACTTTTTGTCTCACGCTACAGTATCGTTATAGTATCTAATCTCACCGTCACTGCTGTTTTCACAATAATTACAGGTAAACGCACTACCTATCCAAACTCACTCTAAGCCTCCAAATGGAATCTATATACTCAACACTAATAGAGCGGTCCGAGGTAACACTGACATTGCTTCCGTCAGGGGATTCATTCGTGATTGGAATGGTGAGTGAGTTTGCTTAAAATTGGCGGAACTTATAGTTTACAAGCGGAGTTTTGAGGAGTTGGAGAGGGACTGAAGTTGGCTAAGGAGTTGAGAATAATTATTAAGTTAAATGTGAAGATGATGGTTAAATGTCTAAATAACCCTTTAAGCACTATGACGAAGGACTAGTATACGTTGATCAACGAGGGTTAGCTCATACATGTACACGAAGGTAACAAGTGTGCCCATCATCTTCAAAATGGAGAATTAGATTGCTGTTACTTACACCATGCTTGGTTGGGTGATGGAATAGCATCCCTTTTTATTTATTGAATGGTAAATTATTCATTTATTTAGTTGAATGTAATACTCATTTAATGGTATGATTATTACTTCCTTATTACTTGTCTTCCCACAATAGTTATTCTTTGATATCACCAAAGAATGACTATTCGATGCAACATTGAATAACAAAAAAAATAAATTTCATATTAATTCTTTAAAACTTGGACTTAGAAAATATAAAAATATAATATTTTAAATATTTTAATATAAATTAATATAAAATATATTTTTTAATATAATTTAATATAAAAATAATTATATTAAAATTTTTATTAAATTATATTTAATAAGAATTATATTAAGATATGATTAAATTATTTTTAATAATAATCCTATTAAATTTTTTAATAATAATAACAATAATCTACCTAAAATAAATTCTGCTAAGGGGTTATTTTATTTTTTTATACTATTACAACATCATTCTATTCAACTAAACAATTAAATTATAGATTACAACTCTATTCCATTACAATTTTATTACATTACAATTCTATTCCGTTACATTTCAAAATTCTCTTATCATTAAACAATTTAGTAGTTAATTTTTATTAATATAATAATTAGTTTTATGCTATAAACTTAACACTTATAAAAGTTTAGACTAAAAAAATTCTATACTTATATTTTCAATTTATTTAATAAAAGTTTTAATTATAAGGATGTAAAATGAAAAAAGATTACAAATATAGTACACATTTACCTAAAAAAAAGGTAAAAGATGAAAAGGAACAAAAAAAAGAAAAAAAAAAAAGAAACAGTAGTTATCATTTCAAAGGAAAATCATGAGGAAACACCGCAATTATTCTAAAGATATGATTGAAATAAGGCAGGGAGCAGAAGGGTCCTCCTACTTCCATTTTTGTGGTTCTCTGTGTTTTAGTTTTCATTTATAAAAAAAAAAAGAAAAAAAAGAAAAAAAGAAAAGGTGTTGGCCTTTTGAATTAGGTGCACAACACCGGATTGCTTGATAATATCAACCATACATATATACCCAAAATGAGTCTAAATCTATTTATATAAAATTTTTTAATAGAAAACCCAAATATAATTTCAGTTCAAATAGTGAAAAACATGTTAAGTTGGGTTGAAATCCCATAATTTTTATTATGTGCATCTAATTTATTAAATTTATCAAAATACAAAAAGATATAAATATTTTCAAAATAATATTTATTATTTTGTAAAAATAAAAAATACGATTTTTGATAAATTTCTAATTGAATTAGACTCGGTTGATGGTTGACACCAACTCAATTAGCTCTTTATTATTTTCATTCTTGTGCGATGCACGGAATTATTGTATTTAAAAATTAAAATATATTAAATTAATTCTTCTTATTATTATTTTAAGTTTAACTAATTTACAAATAATATAAGTGATACGAGCTCGGATGTAGATGTCCCGAGTCTTATTGTTTGCCCAATTGTAAAATTGAATAAGTCTGAACGATTTGCAAAATAGGCTTAAAGTTATGAAAGATAGGTTCAAATGAGATGGTTTCGAAGCGGATATGGAAACAAAGGTATGGTTTCAGCTAAGGCTTAAGAATGAACCAGCACAAATGCTGTGTTGACTCGAAACTTAAACAACATTTAGATTGAAAAGTGATGGAACTAGGAAGGATAAATTGATAAGAAAAAAAACCTCGACCCACTATCTATAGAAGATAGGAACTTTGGTATGGGTGAACGCCACATTTTAACAAGTGATAAGTTCAAGAAAGACGAGATTGACGCAACAAGGGTTGTTTGATAAGCCAATTTAGTCTATGAAGAACAATGAGAGTATGAACACTCACAAAGTAATGTGATATTTATCAAGTGATCAAAAAAAGTCCTTACAAAGTGAATGAAACTACATATTTATAGTCTAAACATGAGGTAGCCGAATAGGGCTATTAGGAATGCTGAATGGACGGCACATTGAAGCTAGAAAGGGCCTGGAAATTTCCTTGAAGTTTCTTAAACGTCCCTAGAGTCTTCTTAGCATAAAAAAAACAAATGTACAGTTTTTAGATGATGATCATTCAGCTAGACATTAATTGAAAGGGTGGTGAGCTGAATAGCCTTGTCTATGTTTGGCCAAGGGGACTAAATGCTCTTTAATGGAGCTGCTTGGTTAAGCTAAAAGGTCTTGAATTTTAATGATCAGCTTGGGGCACTTCAATGGTCCTGAAAGTGTGAAAGCCGAATGTGAGTAATCCCTTGGTGTGAATGCACAAAACCGATCAGCCATTCCATGTGAAAAGGATCTCCAGCAATGCGAACACTTTAAAATGCTGCTTTGAAGAGCTAGACGGTCAGCCTAGAGGAAAGAAAGCATCAACTATCTTTGGCCCTTGGTATTACCAAAGAGTTGCTGGTTAATATCATTCAAGGGCTGCCAATATCCATGCCGTCCCATACATGTACCTATACAAATTTAATTGAACAAATTAATTAGTTTTAGGACACCATAAATTCGGCTGAAACAAAGACAAATTAAATAGGCAGCAGCTAAGACAACTTAAATAGCTACATTCGGCTGGACAAATTAATTAGCAACAAGAATTAAATTTGTCCTAAACTTGACACATTAAAAATATGCATTAACTAAAACACATTTAAGCTTAAATTAAAATGTCCAGAATTTAGACAAAATTAATTATTTGAGCTGAACTTTAACTAATTAACTAATTTAATTAAATAAATTTATTCCAGCAACTTAAATGCATGAAATTAAATAAATTGGAATCAAGCTTAATGAACTAGCATCAAGCCGAATTGAGCTCCATCGAGCTGAGTCGAGCTAAGTCAGCTTGCAAGACGTTGCAAACTAAGCTTGATGAGCTGGTCCAACAATGATCGGTCACTTCTTCTCTCCAAGCTCGATCAATGTAGCTTGATATAGCTTCTTGGAACCTCTTAGCTCGGGCTCGGGTGATTGGTCCCAAAGGCAGCTCCAAAGCTTCGGCCACTAGCTCTTTGGTTAAGCTCACATCAATAAGGAATTAAAATAAAACATTTGACAAAAAATACATTAAAAAATATATGTAATATTAAAATAATTTTTTAAATAGTATTAATATTAACTAAACAAAATTTTATCGCACATGTATGTGTGTGGAAAACTACGTATTTAAAACATGAAAATGTGTTTAAAAATAACATATAATAAATAATGAAACATATGGTTTGAAATTAATTGCTAATAACACATGAAATATGTAGGATATTAAAATGGAAAAAAATAAATTGTGAGTAAAAAGAAACTTAAACACGCAAGTACATCATATTAAGAATACCTAATGCATTATAATTGTTTATCATTGTGTTGTCATCAATCTTGAGTTAGTGTAGAGTTAACTTGTGAAACCAATTCAACCAACAACATTATCAATATATACCATTGATGAAAGCAATAAAATATGCATAATACAATTAAAATGTAAAACATCATAATAGAAAAAAAATTAATTTAGTGGTTTTGAAAACTCCGTCAAGGGTTTAAATAATAGTTAAATAATAGTATAGATACAAAATGTTATTTTTTGTGTCTGATTGGCTCGGTCAATCATGGGTAAATAGTAGTATAGGCATGTATTAATATATATATATATATATATATATATAATAATTTGGCTTAGTGAATAGGAATGCTTGAGATTGAACTCAAGCTCATATGCCTACAACATAATATTCTTGTCACTACGCCAAGAGGTTGTTGGTAGGTAGATATACATTAATATTAAACTTATACACATAGGTTAAAATATAGAGTTAATAAGGAAATTATAAATGATGTTTGAGCCTTAGCTCAATTGGCATTGTTATTATTCTAACAATTAAAAGGATTTGGGCTAAAATGCGCTTGAGTGTGTAATTCCTTTGAATTAAGGGTTGAAAAAAAATCAATTAAACTCTTTTATTAGTGGAAACTATCAGTTGATTGGTTTAATCGTTAATAGTTATGATGTGACAAACAACACTGATACGACTTGCTACATCAATATTTAAAAATTAAATATTAAAAAATTAAATTAATAAAAATATATATACATATAAAATAAACATTGAGAATTAATTGGCTAGATTCATTATAGATAAGTGTAAAGCTATAAAATATTTAAAAATTATAAGAGTCATTTAAATTTATTAAAAGTTATACAAATTTTAATATATACAAAAAAATCAAAAACACTAAAAAATTTAATAATTTATAAAAATAATAATTTATTAAAACATAAAAATTAATAAAAATAAATAACACCCTTTATTTTTAATAATTATGTTTGTTAATTTCAGCCACGGAATGTACATTTGTGACAATCGGTCATATACCATCACTAAAGAACTCGGTGAAATGAGATGCGTATCTGTTTGTTATTTTGTAATTAAATATTATTAAAAACATTAATTACTTATTTCCACTTATGTACGAATGCATGTAAAATGTTTGCAGGTAGGGTTAAATAATAAAAATAGAAAATCAATTTGAATTAAGGTATTTGAATGATTTTATAGAATGTAGGTTTAAAAATTATGATTATTCAAAATCGAATTGAATTTTTTTATTTAATATATAATTAATTTTAAATTTTTATAATATAAAAATAAATATTTTATATTAAAAATAATTGAAAAATTACTATTTTTACAAAGATTTATAAAAAGATTAAAATTTTATCAAATAATATTCAAAAGCTTTAAAATAAAATTTATTTTATCAAACTAAATCTAAAAACTTGAGATAAAATATTGATATAAAAACCGAGAACAAACCGAATCCAATCATAATTAAAGATTAAAAGCTAGAGAAAGAATCCAACTAAACAGATCCGATATCACTCTACGACTTGCAACTAAGAAGATGGTGGTTGACCGAAAAGCAAACGTTCTGCAAACGATGGAAAAACGCAGCAAAGGACGACGAATGTTGGGTCGATCTTGATCCTTACCAACAAATGATCTAACAAAAGCACTCATTAATTTTATTCATACACGTCCAAGTAAACTTTTAGACATTGTGAATTTGTGAGAGACAAAAACAAAACAACCGAGGTCACCATATACAAAAACAAAAATGTTAAAAAAATGCCACATGTTTTGTACTTTTTAAAAATTTAACCCTCTATATTTACATATTCTATCAATTTGATCATCAAATAATTATGATTAAATATAAATATAATTAAATAATTATTATATTTCCTCAAAAAATATATAAATAATGATATTTTCTAGCTCATTTTTCTAGAACAAAATCTAAATAACCCATTAAAGAAATTGACCAATGTTATGGTATATCCAATTGCCAACCCAAAACCCAGATAGAACCAAGGCTACCGACTCGCAACCCGAGTTTAAACTCCATTAGGTGGATACGTTAAAGGCCCACCTTGCGAGTCCAGTTCGCATGTCCCTAGGTGCTCGCAAGCACAGGGTACAAAACCAAACGAGTGAGCTGATGAACACCTGGACTAGTGCACACGTGTTAAATCTAGGATAGCATACGTGTTGACATGCATGGAGACTACCTAGAACGTCAATTCCATGAATAGTACCATGCCATATAAATACCTGATTCTTCCCACAAAAAGGATATAGTAAAACACTCAACAATTTGGTGCGGTGAGCGTGGACAAACTTCCGACCAACAGATTTCCTTTTAGTTTGAAAAACAAGAATGGCTCACCCAAATGAAAATTCCCCCATTAACTTTTCATCCGAACAAACCGGAGCTTCGAGTTCAGATCGACAACCCGTCGAGGCAGATTTATTTTCTGGTTGGTTTGCTAACTAATCGAA
Source organism: Gossypium longicalyx (assembly GCA_025698465.1). Lineage (NCBI taxonomy): Eukaryota > Viridiplantae > Streptophyta > Magnoliopsida > Malvales > Malvaceae > Gossypium > Gossypium longicalyx. The sequence goes on along the minus strand of CM046999.1, from coordinate 30,446,442 downwards.
AAACTTAGGTAACGTGACCTACGCCAGAGCTTCGAACACATTTGACTTGAGTTTCCCTTCTGGTTAGGGGTTACCATTTTCCTATGTCAAGAAGCGTCACAACAACAGTTCTTGGCTCTTCAAGAATAGATGAGGTTGAAGAAGGATCAAATGGCCTTTAGAATGCAAGATTTGAGCAACAACAAAGTTTTCAACAGGAACTCTTGAAGCAGAACGAGGAGCTCAAGAGAAAGGTACAATTTGATAACTCCGATTTTCAGGATAATATGGTTGTACAAAAAGAAGGACCAACCATGCATGCAAAGGAATGACAGAGTGAGATGGATGCATTGTTACGAGATGTGAAGGTTTTGCATCCTAAATCTAAGAACATGTATTGGCTTTTTTGCTCTAACAATCCTCTAGCTCCAGAGGTAGTAGTAGTAGGTTTACCAACTGATTTCAAGGTCTTGAAGGACATGTTTGAAGAAAGGAGGGATCCATAAGCTCATTTTATGCAGTACAATGACTACATAATATGTTGGGGGCTTCAAATCTTGTAAAGTGCAAGGTTTTCTCCATAGCACTTAATGGGAGTGCGAATGATTGGTACTTGTCTTTCCTTCAATGATCTATTTGAAGTTTTTCTCAACTAGGTCAGATGTTTTTGGGACGGTTCAGAACGCATAGGACAATCATGAGCACTCCCATGGGTTTAATATCTGTGAAGTAGAGGGAAGGAAAGTCCTTGAAGGATTACTTAAAACGTTTCCACACAACAACGCTGAACACAAATAACCTTGAAGATTAGTGGGCCATTGATGCTTTTACAGGATGACATGTACAGTATGCCTTCACTGACAATAAATGTATAGATACAAAAGGTTATTTTTATAATTTCTCTAACCGAATTTGTGTTTGATTGGCATGGTCAATCATGGGTAAAGAAAAGTATAGACATGTATTAATATATATATTTTTGATAATTGGGTGTAGTGAATAGGATTTCTTAGGATTGAACTCAAGCTCTCATGCCTACAACATAATACTCTTGTCCGCCAAGAGGTTGTTGGTATATATACATTAATATTAAACTTATACACATATGTTAAAACATAGAGTTAACAAGCAAATTATAGATGATGTTTGAGCCTTAGCTTAATTGGCACTATTTTTATTCTAATAATTAAAAGGACTTGGGTTCAAATGCACTTGAGTGTGTAATTCATTTGATTTAAGGGTTGAAAAAAAATCAATTAAACCCTTTTGTTAGTGGAAACTATCAGTTGATTGGTTTAATAGTTAATAGTGATAATGTGGTAATCAATGCTGATGCGGCATGCTACATCAACATTTTAAAAAATAAATATTAAAAAAATTAAATTAATAAAAAATATATACATCTAGAATAAAATTTGATAAATAATTGTTTAGATTCATTATAGATAAGTGTAAAGCTATAAAATATTTAAAAATTGTAAAAGTCATTTAAATTTATTAAAAGTTATATATAACACCCTTTATTTTTAATAACTATGTTTGTTAATTTTAGCCACGGAATGTACATTTGTGACAATCGGTCATGTACTGTTGTAACACCCCTAACCCGATTCCGTCGCCGGAACATGGTTACAGAGTATTACCAAAGTTTATAGGATAATTATAGATAATTCATGTTAAATACTGTTTATTTCCAAAACTAGTCATATCGTCCCTTGAATGGACTCTCGTGGCCCATTATAAACGTTGGAATCAAGTTGGGGCTAAATCGGGAACTGAGGAAAATATTTCGTAAAATTTCACAATTTCTCTCATATACAGGGGTCACACGCCCGTGTGGATAGGCTATGTGGTTCACACGGTCAAGCGACACACCCATGTCCTAGGCCATGTGGTATAAGAAATAGGTCATTTGGCCGTGTCCCCAGCCCGTGTAACTCTCTGACTTGCAACATTAAGGTGCAGGTTTCACATGGCCAAGACACATGCCCGTGTTTTAGGCCGTGTAGCACACACGGCTGAGACACACGCCCGTGTGCCAAATTTTGAGCATTCTGTTTCAAAATTTTAGGATGCAGGGGATATACGGCCAAACCACACACCTATGTGCTAGGCCATGCGTCACACACGGTCAAGACATATGCCCGTGTGGACAAAATAAAGCTATTTTCTAGCTTTATTTCTCACCCAATCTTTGCCAATGACCTATACCAAACTTTCATTCATATACCAATCAATTCAAGCATCATAACCAAGTTAATTCTAACATCTAACATGGTACATCATTACATAAATTCATGTTTATAATCTTACCCTTTTGTGAACATATATGTTAACATAATTTAATTAACCACACTAAACACATGGATACTCATCATGGTATAACCTTATAATTTTACCAAAACAAATATTTACTAGCAATTCCAATGGCTAGATTACAATCAACCATTTACGTGCCAATATGGCCAAGTAACCTATACATTCCATTATAACCATAATTGATTTACCATATGTATCGAAATGGGCCGATGTATAATGTGAGCAATCTCTGCCAAGCTTCCAATCCAACGAGCTTCCAGTTTACTATAAAACATGGAAATAAAACTAAGTAAGCATATAATGCTTAGTAAGTTCATATAACATTATACTTAACTTACCAATTCACTCTATTTCAAGACAAACATGTAAGGCAAATTCAATCAATTTGATCTCAAAGCCCTAAACATATCCTCATTACCTTAGTTAGTCATACATTCCACAATATCATTAAGAAACATATATGGGATCCACAACAATCAGATTTCCAGACACATATGCTTTCCACATCACATATTCATTTAATATGTATAAATCATATCTTTATATTACAAGTATATTTTCATAATAATTCATCTTGAGTTCAAATTATTTCATGTCAGAACTTTACTCATATTATTCGAAATATCAATGTCACACGAGTAGTACACTCAAGGTGTACAAATCTATAATTAAGGATGAACATATTCATCAAATAAATTCCATGTACAAATATCATCATCTCATGTTTCCATATATCAATTATCATGTATCATCATTTTTATTTATTTCAGGTAGATACATGTAATAACTTATTTCTTATTCATATCTTATCATGTTAGGATTCTTACCCGTTGAATTTATTTGAAATATCGATGGATACACATGTAGTACATTCGAGGTGTACAAATCAGGATCTGTCAATTCATATTCAGGAGTACCCATTAGGGCACTTAATCAGAAAGCATACTCTCGAGCTACATATCATATAACGAGATTACTTGTCCAAGCTAAATCCTATTTTTAACATGTACTCACAAAAGCTTAATCAGGATTACCCGTCCGAGCTAAATCCTATCTGTACATATGCTCAAGAGGGCTTATATCAGGATTACCAGTCTAGGGTAAATCCTTTCTGTAATGAGGTCAATAGGATTACTCGTCCGAGCTAAATCCCGTCAGCAACAAATGCAGGACCTCATTCAATAAGGGAAATCACATTTATCCATCGATTTTCATTTATTCAAACGGGATTTAACATTTTTCAAGCATTATCAAGCATGTGATTATTTCATACATCTATAACATTCATATAATTTAAATAAACACATTCCACATTCATTTTAAGCATAAAAATAACATTTTTTTTATCATTTATCAGGCATTATCATTGATCGGGCTTTTTCGGTTATGTTTTCAATGTTATATATATATATGATATTTATATAAATTACATATACAAAATCTAATTCAAACATATAAATATACAATTTAGTTACAAACTTACATCAACAAATGTTCGTGTACATAAAATCTACTAATCCGACATTTTCCTCTTTTCCTCGTTCTAACTTTGAATTTGGTTTATCCGGATCTACACGAGTAAATTTAAAATAAATTTAATACAATTTAAACTCAATTCAATCCAATTTACATCTTAGGCAAAATTACTATTTTGCCCCTAAACTTTTATTTAATGACGATTTCGTCCCTAGGCTCAAAAAATGAAATTCATGCAATTTACTCCTTATTCCAAGCCTAACCAAAATTTCAATATAAAATTTACAGCACATGCATTCTATAAAATTTAGAATTTTTCTTCAATTTTCAAAACTTTACAATTTAGTCCCTAGTCCCTAAATCATGTTTTCATCAAAATTCACTTTGTAAAAGTTGTTTATCTATCAACAACCTTTCATATTCTACCACAAATTTCAAATTTTCAACATATTAATCCATGGCATAACTTCTATTCTTTGATAAATTTTCAAATTAATCCCCCGAATAGATAGATTAAACTATCCCGATTTCAAAAATATAAAAATTACTAAAAACGAGACTTGAATACTTACCTAATTTGGCCAAAAAAGCTTACTTTCTCTTTTCTAGGGTTTCCATAGAGTGTTTGGGGAAGAAGATGATACAAATTGATTTTTATTTCTATTTAATTATTTATCATCTTTTAATTTTATCACTTTCCAATTTAGTCCTTAGCATTTCTCTAATTTTCCATGGATGAATCATCCAAAAATATCTACTGACTTTTCATTAATGGTCTAATTATCATATAAGGACCTCAAATTTAGAGTTCTATAACTATTTAATCCCTTTAGCTATTAGAACTCAACTTTTGCACTTTGTGCGATTTGGTCATTTATCAAATTAAACAAGTAATCGATGAAATTTCTTTATGAAATTTTCACACAATATTATTATCATACTGTAGATCATAAAATAGTATTAAAATAATTTTTATTTTCAGACTCGGATCTGTGGTTTCAAAACCACAGTTCTGATTTTATAAAAAATGGGCTGTTACAACTGTCACCAAAGAACACGGTGAAATAAGATGCGTATTTGTTTGTTATTTAGTAATTAAATATTATTAAAAACATTAATTAATTATTTCCACTTATGTACGAATGCATGTAAAATGTTTGTAGGTAGGATTAGATAATAAAAATCGAAAATCAATTGAATTGAGGTATTTGAATGGTTTTATAGAATGTAGGTTTAAAAATTATGATTATTCAAAATCGAATCAAATTCTATTTTTATTTAATATATAATTAATTTTAATTTTTATGATATAAAAATAAATATTTTACATTAAAATAATTGAAAAATTACTATTTTTACCAAGATTTATAAAAAGACTTAAAATTTTATCAAATAATATTCAAAAGCCTTAAAATAAAATTTATTTTATCAAACTAAATCTAAAAACTTGAAATAAAATATTGATATAAAAACTGAAAAACAAATCGAATCCAATCATAATTAAAGATTAAAAGTTAGAGAAAAAATCCAAGTAAACGAATCTGATATCGCTCTACTACTTGCACTAAGAAGATAGTAGTTGACCGAAAAGCAAACGTTCCACAAATGATGGAAAAACGCCGCAAAGGACAACGAATGTTGGGTTGATCTTGACCTTTACCAACAAATGATCTAACAAAAACACTCATTAATTTTATTCATACACATCCAAGTAAACTTTCAAACATTGTGAATTTGTGAGAGACAAAAACAAAACAACTGAGTTCACCATATACAAAAACAAAAATGTTAAAAATTTGCCACAAGTTTTGTACTTTTTGAAAATTTAACCCTTCATATTTACAAATTCTGTACTTTTTGAAAATTTAACCCTTTATATTTACAAATTCTATCAATTTGATCCTCAAATACTTATAATTAAATGATTATTATATTTCCTCAAAAAATATATAAATAATTATACTTTCTAGCTCATTTTTCTAGAACAAAATCTAAATAATTAAAGAATTGACCAATGTTATGGTACATCTGATTGCCAACTCGAAGCCCGAATAGAACCCAGGCTACCGACCCGCGACCTGAATTTAGACTCCACTGGGTGGATACGTCAAGGGGCTTGCGAGCTCACCTCGCGAGCCTAGTTCGCATGTCCCTAGGTGTTCAAAACCAAACGAGTGAGCTGACGAACACCTGGGCTAGCGCACACTTGTTAAGTCTAGGATAGCATACATGTTAACATGCATGGAGCCTACCTAGAACGTAAATTCCGTGAGCTGTACCATGCTATATAAATACTTTATTCTTCCCACCAATAGAATACAGTAAAAACACTCAACAATTTAGTACGGTGAGCGTGGATAGACTTTCGACCAACAGATTTTCTTTCACTTTGAAAAACCAGAATGACTCACCCAAATTAAAATTCCCCCATTAACTTCTCATCCGGACAAACCGGAGCTTCGGGTTCAGGTGATCAACCCATCTAGGTAGATTTGTTTGCTGGTTGGTTTGTTGACCAACTAAAAAACTTAGGTAACGTGACCCACGCTGGTGCTTTGAACATATTTGACTTGAATTTCCCTTCTGGTTAGGGGTTACCATTTTCCTATGTCAAGAAGCATCACAACAATAGTTCTTAGCTCTTCAAGAATAGATGAGGTTGATGAAGGATCAAATGGCCTTATAGAATGCGAGATTTGAGCAACAACAAACTTTTAATAGGAACTCTTGAAGCAAAACGAGGAGCTCAGGAGAAAGGTACAATCTGATAACTCTGATTTTCAAGATAATGTGGTCGTACAAGAAGAAGGACCAGTCATGCATGCAAAGGAATGACATAGTAAGCTGGATGAATTACGACGAGATGTGAGGGCTTTAAATCTTAAGTCTTAGGACATGTATTGGCTTTTTTTCTCTAACAATCCTCTGGCTCCAGAGGTACCAGTAGTAGGTTTACCAGCTAATTTCAAGTCCTGAAGGACATGTTTGAAGAAAGGAGGGATCCCTAAGCTCATCTCATGTAGTACAATGACTATATGAATATGTTGGGGCCTTCAGATCCTGTAAAGTGCAAGGCTTTCTCCATGACGCTTAAGGGGAGTGCGAACGATTGATACTTGTCTCTCTCCAGGGATTTATTCGATGTTTTTCTCAATTAGGTCAGATGTTTTTGGGATAATTCAGAATGCATAGGACAATCATGAAAACTCTCATGAGTTTAATGTTTATGAAGTAGAGGGAATGAGAGTCCTTTCAGGATTACGTAAAATATTTCCATGTGGCAGTGCTGAACACAAATAATCTTGAAGATTAGTGGCCGATTGATGTTTTTACAGAACGACATGTACAATATGCCTTCACTAATAATAGACTTTAGAGTTTGGCAGATTTGTTTGAGAGGGCCCACAAGTTCGCAGAGGCTGAAGAGATAAAATGAGTGGCACATGGCATAGTCTAGAGGGAAGATAAACAATTTAGAAATAGAGATGGGGCAACAGAGAGGCAACTGAGATCACAATCACAAAATGAGCCACATAGAGCATCTTAGAGAGCCCAACCAGAGCGTACAAGGAGACACATCCCCTAGGGCAGGTTTGAAGTTTATACTCCCTAAATGCTACTCGATTCTGAATCAGGTAATAAGTTTGGGTATCCTCCCTACCCTTCCCCTATGAGGCAAAGCGCAAGACGGTCAGAGTCAAGAGATGCGTTTTCCATAATGATGGGGGACACAAGACTAAATACTATTTTTCTTTAAAGGACCCCATTGAAGAGATAGTGAGAAATGGTGAGCTCATAGAATTTGTGGCTTAAGATACTACCCAATAAGGCCAAAGTTTGCGTGCTGACACCAAAGGTAAGCAGAAGGTGAAGGGTATAGTACATGTAATTGTGGGTATATATGAGGATTGGGTGACCTCCAACACAAAGAGGAAGGCTCATATGAGGAGTGTAAAGTCAGTTAATGCACCCGACGTAGACAATTTCCACCACTAAATGTAACAACCCTAACATTTCTCCGTTGCTGAATTAGGGTTACAGAGCATTACCGAACAAAAAAAATTTAAAACTCATAAACTCAATAATTTAAATATATCATAAACCTTTCATTCTTATACATTTCATCCCTAAATCGAGCCTTCGAGGCCCTAAAAATAGCTTAGAAGCAATTCGGGACTAATTTGAAACAAAATGGAAAGTTAAGAAAAAAGTAGCAAAAATTGGAAACAGAGGTCACACGGCCATGTAACTTTCGAACAAAGGACACACGGCCATGTCCCACCCCTGTGTTCTAACTCATGTATCTCACTGAGCATGGTTACACGGCCGTGTGCTAGGCCGTGTAACTCTTTAAGTTGCCCCACACGTCTGTGTACCAGGCCGTGTGCTAGGCCGTGTAACTCACTAACTTGGACCCTAAGAATATCCTCATATGATAGGCGGTTGTGTCACCAAACCGTGTGCCTTACACGGCCGTGTGATAGCCCGTGTGAACCCAAAATTCACCTACAGTCAAGCCATTTCATAACCAAACCATGCATAAACATTCAATCCATTTGTGCACACTTTCAAGGGACTAAACATCAACCAAACACACATAAAGATGCAATTTCAAGACCCTAATTCAACTAGCCAATATGCCACTCAAAGGCACCATAATTATGTCAAAACAAAAATTATCAAAACATGACAATGTTGCCTCATTTCATGCATGACTGCTAGATAGTGTGATAGGTCAAAATACCCTATACATGCCATTATAAAAATTGGCCAAAATACTCAAAGACTACTGAATTGACTACTGGATAGTGTGATAGGTCTCTGACGAGCTTCCAACCAAATCGAGCTTTCGATAATCTGTAAAATAAAGGAAAACAACTACGTAAGCAATGAGTGCTTAGTAAGCTTGTATAAACCAAAACATAACTTACCATTTCATTTATACAATTCATAGAATAAGAATAAGTCAATACCAATACCATAAGTTTAGTATAAGCTTATACAACATCGCCAACTCATAAGTTAATATACTTTCCATGATACAAATGAATTCAACCATAAGATAAGTAGTTTCCATATGTAAATATATCATTTAACTTATCAATATCTTCATGAGATCATGATTCATCCCATTTGCGCACTTACCATTTGATTTCCTTTTCTTACCCATTAAACCATCTAGAACTACATTGGATGCTCGGGAAAGCTCACACATAGTGCGCCTTTACATATAATCGTAACCTTTCTTTTACATCGATGCTCAAATGAGCTGTGAAATGGGCTTGCTTACACGAGCTGTGGGTTGGAATGTAAATTAAACATGTTGCTTACACGAGTTGTGGAGAATCCACAATAAATGCAGGATCTCAGCCATCGATAGGACAATCAAGACCAGCACCCAAAACATGAAATCCCTAATGACATGCTATTTGTATCCTAAGAATTCCTAAGGTTTAACTAGGACTCGATATCCACCAATTCATCAAAGCATTGATTATATTGATTCATTTACATCAAAACAACATAATAAACTTTCAATTTAAACAACATTTAAGAGATTACAGTACATACAAACTTACCTCGATAATTAGGGTATAGAAGTAAGATCGAACTAATCTAAAGCTTTAGTTTTTCTTCGATTGAAGTCTGAACGTGGTTTATCTTGATCTATATAGATAGTTTCAATCAATTAAATACTTCTAGTATTCAATTTAATCCGTCTTTCATATTTATGCAAAATTACCAATTTTCCCCTAACATTTTAACTTTTCACAATTTAGTCATTAAGCTCATAATTTAAATTCTAACCATTTTAACCTAAATCCATGTTAACCATAGATGCAAGGGACCTTGAAAAAATCCATATTTACCATAATTTCACAATAAAACCTATAAATTTACACCTTTAGCAATTTAATCTCTAATTCCAAAATTCATCAAAAATCACTTAACAAAACTTGTTTATTTTTCAACAAAGATTCATAATCTATAAATTAACATAAAAAATCAATCCAAAGCATTCATGGTAGGTCCCTCATCCTTTGAAAGTTTTGCAAATTAACCCTCGGGTTAGCTAGATTAAGCTAAAACGAACTCAAAAACATAAACATCATTAAAAACGGGGCTTGAATACACTTACATGCAAACAAAAAAGCTTGAATGAATGCCCTATCTTGTTTCAATGGTGAAATTTCGATGGATTTGTGAGAAATGAAGAAGGTGAACATTAATTCTTTAGTTATTTTAACTTTATTTACCAAATTACTATTTTAACATTTAAAATCTATCATAATTTCATCAAAACCATATTCATAACTATCCACTAATTAATTAAATGGCCTAATTACCATTTAAGTCCATTAGATTTCCTTTCCATAGTCTTTTAGTCCTTTTAACTGATAGAACTCAACTTTTACACCTTTTATGATTTAGTCCTTTTTACTTAAATAACTATGTAAACGTTAATTTTAATAGGACCTTAATATAATCCCTTAAACACTAAATAAATATTAAAATAATAACTTACTCATCAAAATTGTGATCCCAAAACCACTATTTTTGAAATCACTAAAAATAGGCTGTGAAAGAAGTAGAGTGTTGAATTTAACAACGAGGATGAAGAGTTGGTGTGTGATGAGGAAGAGAATGATACCATGGTTATTTTTGTAGTAATTGTAGGTTTTGAGGTAAAAATAATACTTGTAAATAGTGGAAGTGTAGTTGAGGTACTAATATGGGAAGCATATCAAAAGTTGGGGATAAAAGAGCAAGCATTAAATAAGGCAAATTTGTTGTATGGTTTTGCGAACCAGCCTGTCTAGGTGAAGGGTTGCATTACTTTGCCAGTTACCTTGGGAGATGGTGAGTACACTATGACGAAGTAAGTGCAATTTTTCGTAGTGGATCACCTTATGGCTTATAATGATATCTTTGGGCGGCCCATTATGAGAATGATGAAGATGATGGTGGCAATGTTTGGTATGAAGATAAAATTCCCTATGCGAACGGGAGTAGGGTATATGTTGTTGGATCAAAATAGCTAGGTAGTGCCATATATTGTTGGTGAAGCAAACATGCGAACAGGTTCAGCAAGGACAGAGTTCACAACCAATAGGCACATATGGTAAGTTGCTGGAGTGGGATAGTTTGGATAATAGATGTGAGGAGAGAGTAAAAAAAGCAAAAGGCTGTAGAGGTTTTAGAAACTTTACCATTATTTCATGATGATGTAGATAGAGTGGTCAAGATTTTGTTCACATTCGCAGTGAGGAAAAAGGTAGTTTGATGTAGTGCTTAAGGGCAAACACTGATATCTTCACTTGGTCAGCTGCAGATATGCCAAGAGTAGACCCTCAAGTGATTGTTCATAGGTTGAATATTGAAGCCGTGAGACAAAAGGTTGGAATGTTGTTATCAGTAGGGTTTATTAGGGAGGTTGAGTATCCTGATTGGGTTTTAGATGTCATAATGGTAAAGAAGGCCAATGACAAGTGGAGAATGTGCATCGACTTCACTAATCTTAACAAGGCTTACCCAAAAGGTAGTCTTCCCCTGCCTTCGATTGATAGATTGATTGATACGTCATTGGGTAGTAAATTCATGAGCTTTATGGATGCTTTCTCTGGATATAATCAGATAGCCATGACACCAAAAGACTGGGAGAAGACAACTTTTATTAGTAAAGAAGGGTTATTCTGTTATTGCGTTTTGCCATTTGGTTTGAAAAACACAGGTGAGACCTACCGAAGGCTGGTGAATAAGATTTTTAGGGAACATATTGGGTGAAGCATTGAGGTCTAGGTTGATGATATACTGGTAAAGGGTTCTACTCTCAATGAGTATGGGTAGAATTTGACTGAAGCGTTTGCAGTGCTGCAAGCTTATAACATGAGGTTAAATCTAGACAAGTGTGCATTCGGTGTCAAAGCTAGTAAATTTTTGGTTTTCATGGTCTTAGAAAGAGAAATTGAAGGAAAAAAACATAAAAGATGTGTGCCATCCTGGATATGCCCCCCTTCGAAGACGATAAATGTAACAGCCCGATTTTGGTTCTAGTTGGAACAGTAGTTTCGGGACCACAAATTTGACGTAGAAAAATTTATTTTTATTATATTTTTATAGTTTACAATTTTATGGAATGATTTTTTGAAAATTTCGTTCGAAAATTTTGACGTTTGGGCACTCAATTTAGTCAAAAGGACGAAATTGTAAAAACTGCAAAAGTTGAGTTCTACACGCTCAAGGTGTCTAATTGCTATGAAATTTTAAATTGGAGATCCTTAAATGGTAATTAGATCATTGGTTAAGTTTTTTGACAAAAATGGACATGGTTAGGTATGTTTCTAAAGTTTTTCATTAAGGGCATTTTAGTAATTTGGTAATTAAATGAATTAAAAAGCCAAATTAAAAACCAAATTTTGTCCATCTTCCTACCATGGCTGAATTTTATGGGGAGAAACCATGGATAGGATTTTTCAAGCTTCCAAGCTCGATTGTAAGTCCGTTCTAGCCCCGTTTTTAATGATTTTTATGTTTTTGAAATCTTTACAACATGATCTATCTATTTCTACCACTAATTTAAGACATAATCAAAGTCTAAAATTTTAACCATGATGGATATTTGTTTATTTTGATGTTTAATGGTAGATTACACAAGTTTGATGTTTGATAAATGATTTTTGCTAAGTGATTTTCGATGAAAATGCCTAAAAGGACCTATTTGTAAAAGTTATAAAATAAGTAGTAAAAGTGTGATTTAATGAAAAATGTGGGCTTGTATGAGTACAATAAAGATTCATATAGGCTTGGGTAATGAGTAAATTTGATGAAAATCATTTTACGAGCCTAGGGACTAAAACGTAAAAATGTGAAACTTTAGGGGCAAAAATATAATTTTTTCCATAATATGATTTTGGGCTGATTTGAATAGTATAATGATTAAATAAGTTAAATGTGATATTATTGATCAAGAAAAATGAGGTTCGAAATTAGAACGGGAGAAAAACGAGTATTTGACGGTTAGGTCCTATTCGCCGTTTGTTCGTATGTTTAATAAGCATTAAATTATATATGTTTAATTGCTTAATTGATATGATTGTGGTAAATGCTATATTATTGAAATAAAATGTGAATGTTATTGAGTACGACACTACGGAAATGACCGATAGAGGTTCTTCGCGTAATCACATCAGGAGATGAAGCTTCTTCGTGAGCGTGAATGGCATAAGTCCTCGCAGGTGCTCTACCCTCGAGTCTCATAGCCGGGTCTCTAGGTGCATTCTTACTACTCACTCCACTTCTCGGATTTCTTTGTGGCCTCCCTCTAGAAGCAACATTACCAGATTTTGCACTCTGGAATTTCTCTTTCTCAACCATCTCAAGACAATCCATGATAAGATGATCATGTGATCCTCACTTAAAACATGCCCAGCTAATCATCCAGCACTCACCGGGGTGACGTCTGCCGCAATGTTGACACTTGAATCTATTAGGTTGTGCATTACCCACACTCGCTATCAAAGTAGTTTGAGCCTTATGACTTGAATACTGTTTCCCATGGTTTCTATTTGAGAACCCAACTGAAGCACTTGATCGCGTATTAAATTCTCTCGATTTCTTAGATGAAGACTGAAATGACTTACCCATCTGTCTCTTATTCAAATCTCAAGACTTTGACTCAACTTTCCTTTTCTCTTTAGCCAATTCCTCGGCTTTGCAAGCTTTCTCTACGAGCACAACAAATTCTTTGAGTTCAAGGACACCAACCAACAGTCAGATGTTTTCATTTAATCCATCTTCAAATCTTTTGCACATGATGGCCTCAGTCGATACACATTCTCGAGCATATTTGCTCAGTCTCACAAATTCACGCTCTTATTCCGTTACAATCATTTGACCCTATTTTAACTCGAGGAATTCTTTCCTTTTCTGATCAATAAATCTCTGGCTAATGTACTTCTTACGAAATTCTTCTTGGAAAAATTCCCAACTAATTCTTTCCGTTGGTCCAACCGACACAAGGGTGTTCCACCATTGATTAGCCGAGTCTTTCAGAAGTGACACAACACATTTCATGCATTCCTCTGGTGCGCATGATAACTCATCAAATACCCTGATGGTATTCTCAAGCCAGAACTTTGCCCTTTCGGGATCATCACCTATACTCGCTCGAAATTCTTTTGCCTCTTATTTTCAAATCTTATCAACTGAAGGTCTATTCAGCCTCACGAAATCCATACCTTGAGGTGCTACAGGAACAGGCTGACGGATAGGTGGGGGTAGAGGAGGTTGAGTGTTCGGGTTTGTTCGAACGAACTCCGTATACCAGACATTCATCATATGGAGAAGGCTTCCCTAGCCACATCTCCCCCTCCCTGATTCACAATCACAAGTCTACTCTCAACTGGTGCTGCCCCTTGAGCGGAAGCCGGTGCATTACTTTCTACATCAATAGCTTCAGCTCGATTGGGATCCATTGCTATATGAAAACACAATGTAAAAAGGTCAAGAGTCGTCACACTATCATAATTCATTTATGGCATGTATTGCTAGACTCGTACATATGCTACGTTAGTCCGAGAATCAACTAAAGCGTAACTCTGATACCACTAAATGTAACACCCCTTACCCGTATCCAACACTGGGACAGGGTTCGAGACGTTACTAGACTTAAACACAAGCAATCATACAAAACTGAGATGTAAATTTCCATCCAAATTTAAAACTTTTCATATACATTCATATCGTCCCTAAAACAAGCCTACGAGGCCCAAAAAATGCATTAGAAGCGGTTCGAGACTAAACTAAGAACTTTGGAAAATTTTACAACACTTAGAAAATTTTTTCATTTTGAAGGGTCACACGCTCGTGTGGGTAGGCCGTGTAATCACACACGTCGGTGTGGTTTGGGATACGCCCATGTCCCTATCCCATGTAACTTTCTATTTATGATGTCATCAATACAATTAGGGTTACACGACCGTGTGCTAGGCCGTGTAGCGAATTAAATTCCAAAAATCAAGTGCAGACTTCACACGGCCTGGGCACACGCCCATGTCCTGAGGCCGTGTCCTTCACATGGCTGAGACACACGACTGTGTCTCTACCTATGTGTTTACTACTGGGCATTATGTTTAACCTAATTAGGATGCAGGGGACACACGGCTGGATCACACGCTCATGGGGCAGACCGTGTGTCACACACGGCTTAGACACATGCCCGTGTGTTTACCCGTGTGGACAGCTTTGAGGTTGTTTTCCAAGCCATTTTCCACCCTTAGTTGCACAACCACGTACATAATATTAAGGGTACTTGACATGGCATAATTGAACACTTAAACATTGTCAAACTAGTCATGGTTTTGGCTTTATCATGTTAGCCTTTACATGCATAAGATACCACACATTATCAACCCAACTTGCCAATCCTCATTTAAGTCAAGGTTATCATAATACAAGACAAATCCCAATCAAACCATCAAGCATTCATAGCCATAACACATCTCATCACATACACACATCCACAACCACATCACAATTGCATGGGTACATGCATGCTTAAAGGAATAGGCTTACAACCCAATAATCATTATAAGCCATGTCATATGTGTAACAGCCCGATTTAGGGCCAAAATGGAATAGTGGTTTCGAAACCACAAATCCGAGGTTAAAAAAATAATATTTTGATTAAGTTTTAGTATTTATATTATGATTGCATAATTGTGTGAAAATTTCGTTGCGAAATTTTATCGATTGGGTGTTTAATTTGACGTTTAGGACTAAATTGAAATAGGTGAAAAATATGTGTGTTCTAGTTCATAAGTACTTGATTGAAATAGGGGTTTTAAGTAGAGGTCCTTAAATGGAAATTAGACCATTATACCTTATATGGACAAAATTTGGACATGGAGGGAATTTTTAGAAAGTTTAGTAGTAAGGGGATTTTGGTCATTTGTGTGTTAAATGAAATAAAATGGAAAAAATAACACAAAAATGTGTTCATCTTCATTAAGCTTGGCCAAAACTTGCATGTTTTCCATAGCTAGGGTTTTTCCCAAGCTTTCAAGCTCAATAGTAAGTGCATTCAAGCCCCGTTTTTAATGTTCTTTACAATTTTGAAATCCTCGTAGCTCGGTATACCTATTTCTACCATTATTTCGAGTTAGGGTTTATGTTTAAAAATTTACCCATGAATGATATGCATGTATTTTGATGTTTGATGGTAGAATATGAATGTTTGAAGTTAGGAGAACGATTTTTTCTAAGCGATTTTTAGCGAAAACGAGCAAAACGGCATAATCGGTAAAAAATATCTATTGTTCATAACTATGTGTTAGAGTGATAATTTGGTGTTGCCATAGAAGGGAAAAATGATCAGCTAAAATTAAATTTCCGAGCCTAGGGGCAAAATTGTAATTTTGTAAAAGTTAGGAGGCAAAAATGTAATTTTTCCATAATGTGATTTTTGGATGGAAATAAATAATATGAGTGTTAAATGAGCTAAATGTGTTGTTATAGATCAAGAAAGGCGTGGAATCGACCTCGAACGGGGGAAGGAAAAGATTTTGGACTAAATTGCAAAATTTCCATATTTTACACCGAGGTAAGTTTGTATGTAAATAATACCGTAATTTCATTTACATTTTTATATTTCAGCCTATTATGTATATATTTTAGCTGATTTTGAAGCATAAATCGACTATTGGAAGAATGGAAATAAGTAATAGAGAGAAATCCCGGTTGAACCTTCGGAAAGATTTAATAATATAGATGGAACGTAGCTAGGTCACATGTATGGTGCTGAGTGCACATCATGTGTACAAGAGAGCTACGAGATACTATGTAGTAGCTAGGTCACATGTGTGATACGAGATGTATCCCATGTAGACAAGAGAGCTACGGGAGAGAATAATGTAGCTAGGTCTCATGTGTGATTCCAAGTGAAGGACACCATGTAGACAAGAGAGCTACGAGATAAATTGGCTAGGTCACATGGGTGGTACTAAGTGTTCACCATGTGTACAAGAGAGCCGAATTATATGAATGATGATGGGTGGAGCTGTGTGCTGAAACCACCAAATATCGAGAATTGATCCGAAGTGTTCAACGGGATGATTTTATAGTGACATTTTAATCATGGACTTATACTTGTGATGTATGAAATGTGGTGAAAATGAATTGTGACATGTACGTTAAAATGAGGTTAATACAAAGAAAGTGTAAAAGAGTGAATTTACAATAATACTATTTTTGGACAGTCGCAGTGACGTGAATTTGAAAAATCACCAAAAATAATAGGAATTTAATTAGAGACTGAATGAGATATTAAATTAAAGCTTAGTGAGTCTATTCTCATATAAGAGAAACAGAGCAAGTAAAGGAACTCTATATTTTGAGATATTTATATTTGTGTGTGACTTGTTCAGAATGACTATGTGATCCCCCGTTCCGAGTTTGAAAAATTATTAAAAATTGTAAAAAAATAATTAAGAAATATAATTTACATGAATAGATTTGTTGTTGAGTCTAGTTTGAAATTAAACAAATTTCGTGGCTATTTGACTTTTTTACTGGGAGAAAATCAATTCGTAGTGAACAGAGGTCAGATCAGTCGAGCTGTATAACAGGGGAAATTTTAACTAATAAACTGTACTAATTGGCTGGGCCAAAAATTCCAGAAAAAAATTAGGAAGAAGTAATATGAGTCTAGTTTCAGGAAAAATTTACAGATTTGAATTTTTAGTTTTGTAACTCGAGTTATGATTTATTTAGTGAACGTGACGCAGGAGAGACAGCTTAATCAAAGTGGTGTGAATAGAAAAATTTAAGTAGATATACTTGAGTTATTGTATATATATATTAGATTGTTTAATTATTATTTATATACTTACTTAATAAGCTATAAGATTACTTTCTTTCCTCTCTTTTGTCTTATAGTGTCGTCCAGCTTGCTCAGGAGTTGAAGATCGTGAAGATCTGCCCGCACTATCAATACTTTAGGGTGTTTGAACTAAATATTTTGAATTATGGCATGTATAATAGGCTTAGTTATTTTGTTACGTGTCATAATTGCCTAGGTTTAAAATATTGGTTACAGTGTTTGATCAATCATTTTGTACAAAGCCATTGAAGTTGGCTAAAATTGTTCAAGACATATGTTATAACGATGCATTATCTAATTGGATGACCTATTTCTATCTCAGTTTCGTTTAATGGTATGTGTTATGTTCCGGTAATACCTCGTACCCTATTTCGGTGTTGAACACAGGTAAGGAGTGTTACATTTAGTGGTATAAGAGCTATGGTTTAGTCGGTTCTCGGACTATTATAGTGTGTGTAAAAGTCTAGTTATACATGCCATAAATATACTGTGATAGTATGGTGACTCCTGATTATTCTAAACTGTGTTTTGTTTTAATATAGTAATGGATCCTGATGGAACTGCGGCTGATGATGCTACTAGTAATGTGCCGGCTCCCGCACAAGGGATCGCACCTGTAGAAAGTAGACCTGAGACATCGAGACAAGGAGATGAGGCTCGGGATGCCTTCCTCCAAATGATGAACAATTGGTATACTGAGTTTATCCGAGCAAACCCAAATGCTCAACCTCCTCCACCCCCTCTCATACCTCAGACGGTTCCTGTAGCTGCTTAAGGCATAGATTTGGTAAGAATGAACAAGCCTCCGGTTGACAAGATTTGAAAATAAGGAGCTGAAGAGTTTAGAGTAAAGATCGACGATGATCCCGAGAAGACGGAGTTCTGGCTTGAAAATTCTTCCCGTGTATTTGATGAGCTCTCATGTACACCCGAGGAGTGCTTAAAGTGTGCCGTATCACTTTTGAAAGATTCGACTTACCATTGGTGGAAGACTTTGGTAGCAGTGGTGCCAAAAGAAAGGGTTACTTGGGATTTCTTCCAGGAAGAATTGAGAAAGAAATGCATAAGTCAGCGATTTATTGATAAAAAACGGAAGGAGTTCCTTGAATTGAAGCAGGGCAAGATGTCTGTGGTAGAGTATGAACGCGAATTTGTAAGACTCTGTAAGTATGCCCAGGAATATGTGTCCACCAAGGCTATTATGTGTAAAAGGTTTGAGGATGGACTTAATGAGGACTTTAAAGTGCTTGTGGGAATTCTGGAGCTAAAAGAATTTGTAGTATTGGTTGATCGAGCTCTTAAAGCTGAAGAATTAAACAAAGAAAGAAGAAAAGCTGCTATTGAGGCCCGAGATGCCAGAAAGAGGCCGATAAGTAAGTCATTTCAATCTCAATCAAAGAGGTCCAAAGAGACAAACCCTCGAGTGATAGTTTCAGCTAGGGATTCACACAGAGATCGTGGTAGGGCATATTCGGGGTCTAAAGCTCAAGCTACTTCAGTGGCAAGTGTGGGCAATGTGCGGTCTAGAAAGCTCAATGTCGACAATGCGGCAGAGCAACATTTTGGTGAGTGTTGGGGAAACGAAATAGCTTGTTTCGTGTGTGTTCTCACGAGCATTTGATCGAGGTCATCCGAAAAAGTTAAAGAAGAAAAATTTCAGAGTGCTAGACAAAGTACTACCACTAACAGAGGTAGACCACCAAGAAATCTTGGAAGTGGAGCTAGCAATAAAAAGCGTAATGAAAGATTCGGTGGCGAGATCGTGGTTAGAGCGCTGCTAGAGCTTATACCATACGTGCCCGAGAGGATGCATCATCTCCCGATGTGATCACTGGTACATTTTCTATCTATGATACTATTGTTATTGCATTGATTGATCTCAGGTCTACTCATTCCTATATTTGTATGAATTTAGTATATAATAAAAAGTTGCCTGTTGAGTTTACTGAGTTTACGATTAAAGTGTCGAACCCCTTAGGCTAATATGTACTAGTTGATAAGGTTTGCAAGAATTGCCCATTAATGATTCAAGGTCACTGTTTTCCGGCTAATCTGATGCTATTACCATTTGATGAGTTTGATGTTATTTTGGGAATGGACTGGTTGACATTGTATGATGCCAGGTAGATTGTAAACAAAAAACACTAGAGTTGAAATGTGAAAATGGTGAAATTCTGTGGGTTGAAACAGATGAATCAAATAAATTGCCTATGGCGATTTCGCACATGTCTGCACAAAAATACATGAGGAAAGAGTGTGAAGCTTATCTGGCCTATGTAATGAATACTGGGCTGTCTGAATTGAAGCTTGAATCAGTACCGATAGTCTATGAATTTCTCGATGTATTTCCAGAGGAATTACCTGGATTGCCTCCGAACAGAGAGATAGAGTTTGCCATTGATTTGTTACCGGGAACTGCATCGATCTCGATTGCTCCATATAGAATGGATCTGACTGAATTAAAAGAATTGAAGGCTCAGCTGTAAGAGTTAACAGACAAGGGATTTGTGAGACCGAGTTTCTCTCACTCGGGTGCTCCTGTATTGTTCGTAAAGAAGAAGGATGGCTCAATAAGGCTTTGTATTGATTACCGTCAGCTCAATAAGGTGACTATAAAGAATAAGTACCCATTACCGAGGATTGATGATTTATTTGATCAGTTAAAGGGGGCAACAGTGTTTTCAAAGATCGATTTGAGGTCCGATTACTATCAGTTGAGAGTTAAGGAGGCAGATGTGCCGAAAATCGCCTTTCGGACAAGGTATGGACATTATGAGTTCCTTGTGATGCCTTTTGGCTTAACAAATGCTCCGGCTATATTTATGGACTTGATGAACTGAATCTTTCGGCCATATTTAGATAAGTTTGTAGTGGTGTTCATAGATGACATTTTAATTTATTCTCGGGATGAGTCTGAGCACGCCGAACACTTGAGAACCATATTGCAGATCTTGAGAGAAAAGAAACTATTTGCTAAGTTTAGTAAAAGTGAGTTACGCCGTGAAGTCGATTTTTGGGACATATAGTCTCAGGTGATGGTATTCGGGTGGATCCGAGCAAGATTTTTGCGATCGTTGATTGGAAACCGCCAAAGAATGTTTCCGAGGTTAGAAGCTTTTTAGGCTTGGCCGGGTATTATAGACGTTTTGTCGAGGGATTTTCGATGATTGCCTCTCCTATGACTAAGTTGCTGCAAAAGAATGTTAAGTTTGAATGGACTGATAAATGTCGGCAGAGTTTTGAAAAGTTGAAAGCACGATTGACTGAAGCACCAATTTTAGTACAGCCCGAGCCAGGGAAAGAGTTCGTAATTTATAGTGATGCATCATTGACAGGCCTTGGATGTGTGCTAATGCAAGAGGGTAAAGTGGTGGCTTATGCCTCGAGACAGTTAAAACCACATGAGAAAAACTATCCTACACATGATTTGGAATTAGCCACTATTGTCTTTGCCTTGAAGATCTGGCGACATTATTTGTATGGTGAAAAATGTCGAATTTTTACTGATCACAAAAGTCTGAAGTATTTAATGAATCAAAAGGATTTGAATCTGCGACAGCGAAGATAGTTTGAATTATTGAAGGATTATGAGCTAGTGGTTGATTATCATCCGGGAAAAGCAAATGTAGTTGCTGACGCCTTGAGCAGGAAATCTCTTTTTACTTTGAGAGCCATGAATACGAGGTTAGCATTGTCTGATGATGGGTCAATCTTGGCAGAGATGAGGGTTAAACCGTTATTTCTCCAGCTAATTTGTGATGCTCAAAAGAACGATAGTGAGTTGCAAACCAAGAGAACTCAATGCGAATCGGGTTACAACTCAGATTTTCGAGTTGGACCAGATGACTGTTTGATGTTTCGAGATAGGATTTGTGTACCGAAAAATGATGAATTGATTCAGAAAATATTACATGAGGCGCACAGTGGCTGTTTGTCAGTTCACCCTAGTAGCACAAAAATTTATAATGATTTAAACAAGTTGTATTGGTGGCCAGGTATGAAAAGGGACATTTCTGAATTTGTAACCAAGTGTTTGATCTGTCAAGAAGTAAAAGCTGAGCATCAAGTGCCTTCAGGATTACTCCAACCAGTAATGGTTCCTGAGTGGAAATGGGATAGGATTACCATGGATTTTGTAACCGGTTTGCCTTTGACTCCTAAAAAGAAGGATGCTGTCTGGGTAGTGGTTGATAGGTTAACAAAGTCGGCTCACTTTATATTGGTACGTACCGATTACTCACTTGATAAATTAGCTGAATTATATATTGCTGAAATTGTGAGGTTGCACGAGGTACCTATGTCTATAATATCAGATAGAGATCCAAGGTTTACCTCGAGATTCTGGAAAAAGTTACAAGAAGGTTTGGGTACAAAATTGAATTTTAGTACCGCGTTTCATCCACAAACAGATGGTCAGTCGGAAAGAGTAATCCAGATACTCAAAGATATGCTTAGATGCTGTGTTTTAGAATTTGAAGGCAGTTGGGAGAAATATCTATCTTTGGTTGAATTTGCCTACAATATGCAGCTTTTCATCAAGTATACGATGGCACCGCATCTAAAGCCTTGTATGGTCGCAAGTGTCGACTCCTTTATATTGGACCGAACTTAGTGAGAAACAAATTCACGGAGTTGATTTAGTTAAAGAAATCGAAGAGAAAGTAAAAATAATTCGTGATTGTTTGAAAGCTACTTCAGATCGACAAAAGTCATATGCAGATTTAAAAAGAAAAGAGATTGAATTTCAGGTGGGTGATAAAGTGTTCTTGAAGGTGTCACCATGGAAGAAGATTCTGAGATTTAGCCAAAAGGCAAGTTGAGTCCGCGTTTTATTGGGCGTGCAGAGATTATTGAGAGGATTGGACCAGTGGCATATCGGTTGGCCTTACCGGCAGAGTTAGAAAGAATTCATAACGTGTTTCATGTATCAATGTTGCGACGTTATCGTTCTGATCCTTCACATGTGATTTCTCCAACAGAAATTGAGATTCGATCGGACTTGACCTATGATGAGGAACCGATTAAGATTTTGGCTTGAGAAGTAAAACAGTTGAGAAAGAAAAGTATAGCTTTAGTGAAAGTGTTATGGCAAAAACATGGAGTAGAAGAAGCTACATGGGAACCGGAGGAAGCCATGAGAAAACAGTACCCAAATCTCTTTACCGGTAAGATTTTCAGGGATGAAAATCCCTAAATGGGGGGAGAGTTGTAACAGCCCGATTTAGGGCCAAAATGGAATATTGGTTTCGAAACCACGAATCTGAGGTTAAAAAAATATAATAATAATAATAATAATAATAATATTTTGATTAAGTTTTATTGTTTATATTATGATTGCATAATTGTGTGAAAATTTCATATGAAATTTTTATCGATTAGTGTTTAATTTGACGTTTAGGACTAAATTGAAATAGGTGAAAAATGTGTGTGTTCTAGTTCATAAGTACTTGATTGAAATGGGGGTTTTAAGTAGAGGTCATTAAATGGAAATTAGACCATTATACCTTATATGGACAAAATTTGGACATGGAGGGAATTTTTAGAAAGTTTAGTAGTAAGGGCATTTTGGTCATTTGTGTATTAAATGAAATAAAATGGGAAAAATAACACAAAAATGTGTTCATCTTCATTAAGCTTGGCCAAAACTTGTATGTTCTCCATAGCTAGGGTTTTTCCCAAGCTTTCAAGCTCAATAGTAAGTGCATTCAAGCCCCGTTTTTAATGTTCTTTACAATTTTGAAATCCTCGTAGCTCGGTCTACCTATTTCTACCATTATTTCGAGTTAGGGTTTATGTTTAAAAATTTACCCATGAATGATATGCATGTATTTTGATGTTTGATGGTAGAATATGAATGTTTGAAGTTAGGAGAACGATCTTTTCTAAGCGATTTTTAGCGAAAACGAGCAAAACGACATAATCGGTAAAAAATACCTATTGTTCATAACTATGTGTTAGAGTGAGAATTTGATGTTTCCATAGAAGGGAAAAATGATCAGCATGTCATAAAACATAAGAATAAGGGCTGAAATTAAATTTCCGAGCCTAGGAGCAAAATCGTAATTTTTTCATAATGTGATTTTTGGATTGAAATAAATAGTATGAGTGTTAAATGAGCTAAATGTGTTGTTATAGATCAAGAAAGGCGTGGAATCAACCTCGAACAGGGGGAAGGAAAAGATTTTGGACTAAATTGCAAAATTTCCATATTTTGCACCGAGGTAAGTTTGTATGTAAATAATACCTTAATTTCATTTACATTTTTTATATTTCAGCCTATTATGTATATATTTTAGCTGCTTTTGAAGCATAAATCGACTATTAGAAGAATGAAAATAAGTAATAGAGAGAGAAATCCCGGTTGAACATTCGAAAAGATTTAATAATATAGATGGAACGTAGCTAGGTCACATGTATGGTGCTGAGTGCACATCATGTG
Source organism: Gossypium longicalyx (assembly GCA_025698465.1). Lineage (NCBI taxonomy): Eukaryota > Viridiplantae > Streptophyta > Magnoliopsida > Malvales > Malvaceae > Gossypium > Gossypium longicalyx. Next base: position 30,422,350 of record CM046999.1, on the reverse strand, counting down.
TACAAGAGAGCTACGAGATACTATGTAGTAGCTAGGTCACATGTGTGATACGAGATGTATCCCATGTAGACAAGAGAGCTACGGGAGAGAATAATGTAGCTAGGTCGCATGTGTGATTCCAAGTGAAGGACACCATGTAGACAAGAGAGCTACGAGATAAATTGGCTAGGTCACATGGGTGGTACTAAGTGTTCACCATGTGTATAAGAGAGCCGAATTATATGAATGATGATGGGTGGAGCTGTGTGCTGAAACCACCAAATATCGAGAATTGATCCGAAGTGTTCAACGGGATGATTTTATAGTGACATTTTAATCATGGACCTATACTTGTGATATATGAAATGTGGTGAAAATGAATTGTGACATGTACGTTAAAATGAGGTTAATACAAAGAAAGTGTAAAAGAGTGAATTTGCAATAATACTGTTTTTGGACAGTCGCAGTGACGTGAATTTGAAAAATCACCAAAAATAGTAGGAATTTGATTAGAGGCTGAATGAGATATTAAATTAAAGCTTAGTGAGTCTATTCTCATATAGAGAAACAGAGCAAGTAAAGAAACTCTATATTTTGAGATATTTATATTTGTGTGTGGCTTGTTCAGAATGACTATGTGATCCCCCGTTTCGAGTTTGAAAAATTATTAAAAATTGTACAAAAATAATTAAGAAATATAATTTACATGAATAGATTTCTTGTTGAGTCTAGTTTGAAATGAAACAAATTTCGTGGCTATTTGACTTTTGTACTGGGAGAAAATCAATTCGTAGTGAACAGATGTCAGATCAATTGAGCTGTATAATAGGGGAAACTTTAACTAATAAACTGTACTAATTGGCTAGACCAAAAATTCCAAAAAAAAAATTAGGAAGAATTAATATGAGTCTAGTTTTAGGAAAAATTTACGGATTTGAATTTTGAGTTTTGTAACTCGAGTTATGATTTATTTAGTAAACGTAACGCAAGAGAGATAGCTTAATCAAAGTGGTGTGAATAGAAAAATTTAAGTAGATATACTTGAGTTATTGTATATATATATTAGATTCTTTAATTATTATTTATATACTTACTTACTAAGCTATAAGCTTACTTTCTTTCCTCTCTTTTGTCTTATAGTGTCGTCCAAACTTGCTCGGGGAGTTGAAGATCGTGAAGATCTGCCCGCACTATCAATACTTTAGGGTATTTGAACTAAATATTTTGAATTATGGCATGTATAATAGGCTTAGTTATTTTGTTATGTGTCATAATTGCCTAGGTTTAAAATATTGGTTACAGTGTTTGATCAATCATTTTGTACAAAGCCATTGAAGTTGGCTAAAATTGTTCAAGACATATGTTATAACGATGCATTATCTAATTGGATGACCTATTTCTATCTCAGTTTCGTTTAATGGTATGTGTTATGTTTCGGTAATACCTCGTACCCTGTTTCGGTGTTGAACACAGGTAAGGGGTGTTACAATATGGCCATACACAATATAAATCAAATATCATCATAAGCCAACACATTTGGTTAAACCAATATGACATATAACAAAAAGACCAAGTCCCTATACATGCCATACTCAAAATAGTGAGACTAACTATACCCAAATATCCAATTGATAGTGTGATCGAGTCTCCGACGTCCTTCGATCCTCAAGCTAGCTTGGTGACACTATAAGAAATTGAAAGACAAGGGGAGCAAGCTTAAATCTAAGTAAGTTCACATGCAAATAATAAATAACATAAATCACACAATTAACATAAGGTGAAGTTTCATAAAAGTCATCAAGTCTCACAAGCATAACCTTCCCATATGCATTCTTACCTCATGTTCATAGTAATACCGAGGTCTTACTCAAGAGTTTTAAGTACATACCTGTACCAACTCGTAGCACATTCTCATCTTTCCTCAACATTGACTTACTTGTCAAATTACTCACTGATTTACTTGTTGAATACTTAGAATACTATCGGATACACGAAAAGCTTGCATATAGTGCTTCATACGTAGCCACATGCTACCTCATATCACATATCACACATTGCTCACTCTCGAGCTAATCATGGTCCTGCTCAAACAAGTTGACAGTCTAGACGTAACTACACGAGCTACTCACATAAGCTGACAGGTACTTACAACACATGCCAGGCTACCCAACCACCGATAGAACATACAAGACCAGCACCCGGATTCACATAGTCACATATACACATAATCTCATGAGCTCATAATCACATAGTTCCTAGTGACATGTCACTTGTATCCTAAACTATTCCTAAGGTTCAAACGGGATTTTCTTGACATCTCATCTTTGTCAAACTCGTTCATAATGTCATTCTCATTGACCATAGTATCATTCATACACTCATTGTAACAATTAAACATATGAATTCATACATTAGTTAAGCCTTAAAACATGATACAACATTGCATTATTTACACATGAACTTACCTCGGTGTAAAAATAGTAAGAACAGATCTAATTGTCGTACACCTTGTTTTTCCCCCGGTCAAGGTCCGTTCCTCATTTTTCTTGCTCTATAATACCAAATTTCACTTATTTAATTATCACATATTCAAAATAGTCCCTAAATTTTACTTTGGGAAAATTATAGTTTTGCCCTTAAACTTTCACATATTTACAAATTAGTCCCTAGGCTCGTAAAATGAAATGTGTCCATTTTCTTTGTCACCCAAGCCTAGTCAAACTTATAGCTTGTTCATAACAGCCCACATTTATCATAAAATCGTACATCTTTCTACCCATTTTACAAACTTTACAAATTAGTTCTTTTTAACCATTTTACTAGAAATCACTTAGTAAAAGATGTTAAAAACACATCAAACTTTCATAGTCTACCATGAAACATCAAAATACATGTATGTCACACATGGGTAGATTTTTTAACATGAACCCTAGCTCAAAATATGGCTAGAAATAGGTAGATCGGTTGATGACAACTTCAAAAATGCAAAGAACATTAAAAACGGGGCTAGGATGCACTTACTATTGAGCTTGAAAGTTGAAGAAACCCTAGCCATGGAGACCGTAGGAATTTTGGCTATGGCATGGAGAAGATGAGCAAATTTTGCTTTATTTTTCCCTTTTTATTCTTTAATTAACCAAATGACAAAAATACCCTTAAGGCCCTTCATTCAAAATTTTCCTATCTATGCCTATTTTTGTCCATAAAATTAGAAATTGGTCAAATTTCTATTTAAGACCCTCTAATTAAAAATCCATGGCAATTTCATGCTCATAGCTTCTAGAACATGTATTTTACAACTTATTCAATTTAGTCGTAATTATCAAATTGGACACTTTAGGCATAAAATTTCTTTATGAAATTTTCACACAAGTATGTAATCATATCATAGATCTCATAATGATAATAAAAAGAATATTTCTACTTCAGATTTATGGTCTTGAAACCACTATTCTGACTAAACCCGAATTTGAGATGTTACAGGTTCGATACAGCGAAAGTCCCGGTTGAACCTTAGGAATAGATATGATACAAATGTCATGACATTAGGGTTACTGAGATTACATGTAAGACCATATCTGGGATATGGCATCTATATGAGATTTCGTGTAAGACCATATCTAGGATATGGCATCGATATGAGACTTCGTATAAGACCATAACTGGGCTATTGGCATCTATATGAGATTACATGTAAGACCATATCTGGGATATGGGATTGGTACGGTACTGTGAGTACAAGATTCTCAAGTATCATTTAGTATTCCAAATGGTTCAACGAGAAATTCAATGGGTATGTCAAAGAAGAGAAAGAGCATGTAAGTATTACGAATTTGTACAGGTATGTACATAAGTTTATAAGCATTGACTTCATGATATTGTGAGTTCATGGTTTCCATGAGAATCTTTTTGTGAAAGCCTTGTGATTATTGGTCTATATTTGTGATGTATGAAATACATGGTAAATTCGGTTGGTGATTGTGTAATTGGTTTTATTCACACGAATTGTGATTTATCGGATATAGGAAAGAGGAAATATTAGCATAATTTCCTATTAAAATGATTATGGGAAGATAAAAGTTTAGGCAATTGAAAGATATTAAGATATATGCTTGGTAATACGAGTACATATAATTTAATGTGCATGTTTACTATGAGGTTTGAAATGACTTGTTAATTGCTGTGATATGTTGCGAAAGAGAGATTATGGTTGTTAGGCTAATGCCAAGATATGTTAAATTATACTTATAAGGTAATAAAGTAAACATCGTGATTGAATAAAATTATAATAATGAGATTTATAGCAATTGGTATTATTTTGTGTTTAAATTGTTGAACTTGATAAATGCTTAATAAGAGTTGCTTATTATTTTCATGCAGACTTACTAAGCTATATAGCTTACCCCCTTTCCTTTCCCCAATTTTATAGTGCCGTCAAGCTAACTTAGGTTGGAGACTGCCGGAGATCCTATCACACTATCAAGATATCATTTTGGGTATTGATAAATTCAAGTATTTTGAGTTATGGCATGTATAGGGACTTGGTCATTTTGTTATATGTGTCATATGATTTTAGCCAATGTAATGTCTTGTAATCGTCAAAGGCTTGTCTTGCTATTTGGCCATGTAAGTTGGCTTATATTGGCAACATGGTTGTAAGCTTAAGTATATTCATATATGTATCAATGTCTATGGTGATATGATCATGCTGTGCTTGGTGAATGTGAAATATTTGGAAATGAGATTTATGGCATGATAAATGTTATGTGTATGATATATGGTTATATAGTACTAGTATGTGATGGTCATAATTGTGAATGGTTCATGGTTCATTTTGTATATAGCCTTGGAAGTTGGCTAATGTTGGTTATGAGTATATTTGTATTAAAGTCATTTGTAAATGTGGAAACTTGCATAATTTGATGTGGAAAGGTTGATGTTTTAAGCATGTTTAAAAATGGTATGAGAATGACATGCTATTGTCTTGGTTGTGATTATTTGGTTGCTTTTCATGCTTGAATTTGTGCTATGTGATGTTGTGTAGATGTGTGCAAGTGAGGGTGGCAAAAAGGCTTGGTAAATAGCCTAGTTTTTGTCCACACGGGTAGACATATGGGTGTGTGTCTAGGCCGTGTGTGACACACTGTTAGCCCCATGGGCGTGTGATCCAGCCGTGTGTCCCCTGCACCTAAATTGCTGCAAAACAGAGTGCTCAGTATCGAGCATACGGGCAAGAGAGACGACCGTGTGTCTCAGCCGTTTGAAGGACACGGCCTCGGGACACGGGCGTGTGTCTTGGTCGTGTGACTTCAATTTGTTCTTGAGTGACAAACAGAAAGTTACACGGGTTAGGGACACGGGCGTGTGTGACCACACGGCCTGCCCACACAGGCTTGTCCCAAGCCACAAGGGTGTGTGACCCTTGTTTTTGTAAAAAATTTCTAAGTGTTGTAAAAATTTCTAAAGTTCTCGGTTTAGTCCCGAACCGCTTGCAAAGCATGTTTTGGGCCTCGTAGGCTCGTGTTAGGGACTTTATGAGTATTTGCAAAAAGTTCTAATTTGGACAAAATTTTTTGACTCGAAAAAGTGTGTTTGCTTGTGTTTAAGTCCGGTAATGCCTCGTTTACATTTAGTGGTATTAGAGCTATAGTTTAGTAAATTCTGGGACTAACCTAGCATGTGTGAGAGTCTAGCTATACATGCCATATATAATCTGTGACAGTGTGATATCTCCCGACTCTGATGAAATTGTTTTGTTGAGACAGAGATGCTTTCCAACTAAGCTACTTTTGAAAATACTAAAAGGGATACTAAGATATTTGAAAATGTGTTTGTGATAAGTTGAAACTTGGAAATGTATGAATAAGAGTTCATGATATGTATGTGATGATGTACAAAATGAAATAACTATAAGTTGAGAAATATGGGTAAAATGTCATTGTTTTGGTTGAATGTTGTATTTCGATGGATTATGGTGATTTTATGAAATGGATAAAATGTTATAAATGTTATGAAAAGGATTTAGCCTGAGCTGGCAATCCTACTATATCATATGTGGCTCTAGAGTGTGCTCTATGAATATGTACCAAAAAGGGCACTTTTGAATATGAATTGACAGATTGTTGACATGCATATCTTAAGCATACTACCCGAATATCCATAGAAATTACAATAGTTCAATGGGAATTATTCTTGAAATATGGAAAGTGACAAGAAATGAAAGTTTATATTGTGATAAGCATTCATATTTGTTTGGCATTCATATGATATTATGTGCCTGAATTGTCTGATTAAGTGAATGCAATAAGTAAACTTAATCAACATTTGTGGAATGTATGTATAAGTGCACTTGTTTGAATAATATACTCGGAAAGTTCGTGTAACATAAATATGTATGTTAATTTTCTTGAAGTGAATTATATAACTGTGATGATATTATGATGGTGATGAATGTTAAGTTACATGTGTGCATATATGAGAGTCAAGTTAGAGGCTTTATAACCTCACCCCCTTACCAATGTGGTATTTTATAATAGAATTTCACGAGGTTTGTAACACCCCTAACCCATATCCGTCGCCGGATTAGGGTCATAAGGCATTACAAAATAAAACACAATTCCGAATAGTTATATATATACACATGAACAAGTCTTGAAGATTAGTCAAAATTTATTTCATAAACTAATACCACTCTTAAATTTGAAAGATTTCACATCATACATATATACAGTCATATCATTTATAAGTAATAATATGTAATATTTTATTCAAAACATTAAAGCATATGCCGATCTTAACAAAGATAAATTATAAACCTAAATGAATAATCCAATTATTATAATGCATAAGTATATATTGACTATTAAATTAATTAATGAAATCATTACTAAATTCCAAGCTCAAGCATCACTTAAATGTCTAATAATAATTAAATTTATACTTACAGTCACATGTCAAAACATTGTTCAAACACATATCTTAATATATATATTTTCAAAGTGACTATCCCAATTAGTGCCGTACATTTATGCTGTAACACTCCCTACCCGTATCCATTACCGGAATAGGGTACGAGGCATTACCGGAGTTTACTAAACATTTTCAGAAAATTCTGAGTCATTTATTATTCATATTTTGAAAATAATCATAACGTCTCTCTATTGGGCCCTCGAAGCCCCAAACATACAATAGAAACCAACCAGAATTAAATCTGGATCATAAAAAAAATTTCGCAAAATCTTAAATTTTATTTTCATCTAAGTACTTACCATTTCAATGCTCCTTATAATTAAACATGTTACCATTCAATCAATAGCTTAACACTTGTCTAAGCGTCAAACAACATCATTGTTAGTATACTTGCACATATTTCATCTAAATTCAACATTGATATACTTATTTTCTCGACATGTCACACTTGAGTTTAATAATTGTCTTTACTTACATAATTTTCTTGTATCAACATATCAAAGATAATCATATATGCACATGTTATGAAACATATCATTCTCTTACCGTTTCTTCATAAGTGTATATCAATCATTTCATTATATCAATATTTCATGCTCCATCATTTCCATATATTTTATGTATATTTATTCCGGTAAAGTTTATATCAAACTTAACATAAATTATATTCCATGTACTTATTCTTATTTCTATTATCTATCTTCATAATTATTTCATACAACTATTTTGTACATATATTTCTATATGACCAGTTCTTGTAAACATTTCACACAACCATTTCATATAACCATTCGTCATCTGATACATATTACCTGAATATTAATTGTTCAATAGATGTCATAGCGTCTCCCATCCACAGCCTTATTTGTCTTTGACATGATGCCATAGTGTCTTTTAACTATGGTCTTACTCATTTTCTGTCATGTTACCATGGTATCTTTCAACCATGGTCTTGTTCATTTCATATCACATTGCCATGGTATCTTTCAACCATGGTCTTATTCATTTCATATCAGAGAGCACACTCCCGCGAACCTTATCCTTACAGTGGGATTACCAGTCTAGGTTAAATCAGAATATAAACTCATAGAGTATTGTCGGGATTACCACCCGAGCTAAATCCCCAAACGACAATTACTCTAATGAGCTTGGATCCAATTACCAGTCCAGCAAATTCAGACCCTAATTCGGATTACCCGTCCGAGCTAAATCCATTTTCCACATATTCTTCGGGAGGGCTATATCAGGATAGGATCACCCGTCCGGGCTAGATCCTTTTTATCGTCAATTCCTTTTCAAAGATCCATCGAATTTTCCTTTCATTCAACCGGATTTCTTCCCTTTTTATCAATATGTCAAGATTTCATAAATTTTCATATAATGAACATTCAACTCATATTCATATCAAAAACATGCATTTCAAGCATTTAAGAATATAATTCAAGTTACATGAACTTACCTCATTACTTGTTTGTGTTTATAATTTTATTAATCCGATATCTTTTCTTTTCCACGATCAAATCTCTTATTTGAGTCGTCCGGATCTTTATAAATAAATTTGATCATCATTTTCATTCATTTCATATTCTAATGTATTTAATTAATGCTCTAGACGAAATTACCATTTTGCCCTAAACTTTTATTTAATGACGATTTCATCCTTAGGGTCGGAAAATAAAATTCTTGCAATTTAATCCTTATTTCCAGCTATTATTCTCATATATATTGATAACAAATCCATGATTTCTATAAAATATCGAATTTTCCATAATTTCAACACTTTTCAATTTAATCCCTAAAACATGTTTTCCCCGATCTTGAACTAAATTAATAATTTCATTCAATTTTGTAATTTAAATAATAAAATAGTTCATTTCATGCAATTTGGTCATTTCTAACATTTTTACAAAATTACCCATAAAGTTTTACTTTTATTCAATTTAGTCCCTGAGCCTAAAACATGCAAATTAGCCATGTTAGATGAATATTCATACATATTTTCCTCCTCCTCCTCTCCATTCCACATCCTTAATGTATTTAACACACTTGTAAGTAATATTAACTATAATTTTTATTATTTACTTTTATGAATATTCAAGCTGTCCATCTGTGTCATAGTCACTAAATTATTTATATCTGGAGCTATAGAACTCCAAATTAAGATCCGATAATTTTCACTGAAACTAGACTCATATATATTATTACCATAAAATTTTCAGAATTTTTGGTTTAGCCAATAAGTACAGTTTATTCTTTAAATTTACCCCTGTTCTGCTGTCTGACAGTCCTGACCCTTCTTCACTAAAAATTAATTATCTCTTCGTACAGAATTCGAATGATGTTTCCGTTTATTTCTCTTGAAAATAGAATCATTAAAGATTCTAAAAATATAAATTTAAGTACATAATTATTTTTATCCAATTTTTTATGATTTTCAAAAGTCAGAATAGGGGAACCCGAAATCATTCTGACCTTGTCTCACAAAATTGATTATATCTCATGATTTACAATTCCATTGCTTACATAATTTCTTCTATAAGAAACTAGACTCAATAAGATTTAATTTCATACTTTATTCATCCTATAATTTGATTTCTAAAATTTTTGATGATTTTTCAAAGTTAGACTACTGCTGCTGTCCAAAACTGTTTTGGTACAAGATATTAATTACCATGTTATAACACCCTTATTTTCTTTTTCTACACCATTTCTCATCACTTTCTCTTATTTTCTCTTCACTAACATATCAAGAACATAAGACCTTATGTAAGAAAACTCTACTATAACATTATTTCCATGCTTTGTCAATAATAACAAACTTAAAAACATATTGAAATCTTGATGTACTTACCTTGTTCTATTGATACTAATCTTTAACTTGATTTTCTCTCTCCTCCAGCTTCTATTCTTGAATCCAACTTGATATTCTAACTCCCCATGGTCTCCTTAGCATTTCTCTCTCTTAGTAGCTATGGAAATTCTTTTGATTTTTAGGTGAAAATGGTGAATTTTTGGTGGAAGGACCAAATTGTAAAGAAAAGAAAGTTTCTTTCTTCCTTTTCTCTTCATACGTTGGGTGCATGGAAAAAAATATGATGATTCTTCATCTTTCTTTCCTTATATATACTAAGTAAAATAATAATAAAATAATAAAATATCATTTAAAAATTAAATTAAAATATTAATAAACTATTATTTATTTATTTATTTAATCTAAAATATCTCCAACATCATCATTGCTTTCTAGATTTCTCTCTCTTCCAATTGACCATTTTGCCCTTCATTATCTTTTAAAATTCCATCCTTGAGCCATCATTTAATTTGGTAAAATTGCAATTTAGTCCCTCATAGTTCTTCATCTATTCAATTTGGTCCTAATTCATCCATTTTCCTTAATTTCTAGATCATTCCACCCTTAAAATATTTACACTATTGGTCCTTCAAATTTTTCATATTTACACTTTAACCCCTCAAATTTTGAGTATTTACTCTTGTGCAACAAAACTTTTCTCACTTTTACAATTTAGTCCTTTCTTGAATTAATATATCATAATATACTTCCCAATATTGACATAACTCAAAATTTCCCTTTTTGTCACTTTATTTCCTTATTTTACTATATCACGGATAATATTTTACTGTAAAAATTTTCGGGATATTACATATGCATATTAACACCATATAATGGTTCATTTATAAAACTATCCCTTATGACTTAAAGAAATACTTTGTCATGGTAACCGAACATATATACTACTAAATACATATGTTTCATACTTAGCAAATATCATAGATCATATCCGAATTACTAATCACCTTACTCCAAACATTTTTGTCTTACAAGCATATAATCCAAACACTACATTAAACCCATTTATCAACCGTACCTATTTTATCAATTATTTAAAATATAATATATGTATTTTCACATCCATACAAGCCAAACCAAATTGACTAATCACTCATTCGATTATATATATAAATACCATGTTCGAATCAATTAACATACTTTGAACAAGTACATATATTTATACCATAACCGAACATATCATTTTAAACCACATATACCACCAAAATTTCCATCAGCGGATTATTACACCTAACATATTAAACAATAAATCTAAGAACATACTAGGTCAAAACTAAGCATAATAAGCATGTTCACCTATATACATTTTTTTAGTATAAAACACATCTATACCAAACAAACATTATTTATAGCCGATTCATTTATGCCACTTTCAAGTTCAATGACCAATTTTAATGCTCAAACTCATATCACTACTCATCCATTTCCAAAACATCTACTATCCATCACCTATGCCATTCATTCACATTTCATAGCATAATAACTAACACATTTTAAACCACAATCAAGCACAATCAAAACCAAACTTAGAAGTAAGTCATTTTCGCATGGCTTTAATTTTACATATCCGAATTTCAACATTTCAAAACACATTCCAGCCTATACATGCCATAATTTACGTTTAACTTATAAAGGTACCAAAATAGTTGATAGTGTGATGAACTTTGCTGACGGTCCCCGAGCTCATAGCTTGACTCTAAAATCCATAAAACAGAAACAAGAATACACACAGTAAGCTATTATAGCTTAGTAAGCCGTAAGCAAATAAACAACCAAATGACTTATTCAACTTATTATAATCAACCGAATTATACTAACATTAGCATACTTGACCTCAAAATTTCAAATAAGATACTTAAGATATTTTCATAATCCATTTCTTTCACCTAGGCCGAATACTCACATGATCATTTAAACATATTAATAATCAACTTCCAAAACCAATTAGTTATGATAAAACCATACCTACGTATACCTATATACATAAGCTCGAAAATCATATCATAACATTACTTATATATATAGCACCTATAAGGCCGAATATACATGGTCACACACACTTGCACATAATTATGAATCATCTCATTGATACTCAATTTATTTAGCCACAAGGCCGAATACACATGCCAATCTCACTTATATTCATCATTATCAATTTCAAATGAATAGAACAAATATCAAGTACATACTTACCTTTTTACTAGTAGCCAACAAGCTAATTCATACCTGGCTATTTAGCTCGTATTACACATCCGTACACAATTTACCTTTGCCTGATGAACCATTCAAAATTGGATAGGACACTCGGATAATCACACAAATCGTACAATGCCAACGTCCCAGACGTGGTCTTACATGTAGTCACATATCGATACCACTGTCCCAAACAGGGTCTTACATGTACACATATATCGGAATCACATATCGATGCCATGGTCTTACTCTCACATATATATCAGAATCCTATGTCATGACATATGTATCCTAACTATTCCTGAGGTTCATACAGGGCTTTTCGGACGTCGTAACTCGATCGGAATGAATTCGGAAATATAGTAACTAAGCATTTTTGATGTTTGGCCATAGCATATATAATTTCATAAATTTCATTTCAGCAAGTATAATTCGCACATAATTATAATTAAATATGTCTGTTTTCTTATAAACTTACCTTGAACGATGTAAAACAAAACAGTGTAGCTAGTCGACAACTTTCGTTTTTCCCCGATCTAAATCTAATTTTTTTGGTTCTTGATCTAAACATATTCAAATGAAACTCATTCAAACATATTTTCATTCAATTTAGTCCAAAAACACATAAATGATCAAATTACCATTTTATCCCTAACATTTACACTTTTTACAATTTAGTCCCTATTACACAAAACACAAAGTATGCAAAATCTCAACATATTCATGTTAGGCCGAATGTTCCTAGAGTTCATATAAGTCCACATATTTAATTTATTTCACATTTTAGTCCCTCAAATTATTATTTTTGTAATTTATTCCTAATTACTCAAAATCATCAAAAACTCCAATACAAAACATGTTAATCTAAAACATATCTTTCATATTTCATCATCAAACAAAAAAAACCACAAGATCTCAACAATGGTATAACTCAAAATATTCACCAAAAACAAAAATTCAAGCATGGGTTTTGTAATACTCGAATCAACGATCTCAAAAACGTAGAAATTATCAAAAATCAAACAAAAACGAACTTTAATTGAGCTTGAATAAGTGCTGAACCCTAGCTTGTCTTTCTTTTCTTTTGTTTTGGCAAGAAATTTGAATTAAAACACATATTTTGGTTGTGTTTTATGTTTTATGTTATATATTATAGTTTATTTTAACTTAAAGTTTAATTTACAATTATAACCTTAATGAATTATTATAAAATCTTTATAACATAAGCCTATTACCGTCCAACTAATATACAAATGGGCTATTTACAACTTAAAGACTCCCATTAATAAAGCCAATAGCAATAAGCCCCCTTTTAGAAATAACCACCAAATTTTCTATTTATGCGATTAAGTCCTTTTATTAAATCGGACACTGAAACAATAAAATTAAATCACGAAAATTTCACAGACATAAATTCACAGATAATAAACATGGAAAATAAATTTAAAATATTTTTTTGACTCAAATTCATGGTCCTGAAGCCACCGTTCCGATTAGGGTTTAAATCGGGCTGTTACAAGGTTTATGTTGAATGAGCTTACAAGTGAGAGACTAAAGAGTTCAGTAGTGAAATAACTAATAATGTGGTCAGAGTTGAGAATAGTTTGGCAAATGAATACAGTTGTGGAAAAGATGCCAGGTTAATCTAAAGATTTTTCAGATTTCACAATGTCACGATTTGTAACGCCCCAAAAATCCTTAATGTTTATTTTCATATGTTTCTGTTGGAACACCGGTGCCACCAAGGCGCAGCGAAAAATTAAAACCCGCGATCCAAACCAAGGATCCATGTGTAAGAACGAATCGGGGTGATAAAAGGTTTCAAATTTACCAAACTTCAATCTGAGTAGACAATGACGCCTAGGCAACAGAATGTCAACCACTATCGAACCAAGCCGCAACCTTTTCCGATGTCGGCCTCTACGTAGTCCACCCGATTGACAATGAACGGTAGAAATCCCGTAAAAACTATTTTCAGAGAGTATTTTGCTAAAACGGTGCTAGACCACTTTCATATTTTCTGCTAGTTATATATATATTTTTAGGGTTTTTTTTTTACCCTTTCTATATATAACTCCTCTTAATTGGTATATATTTATAACGAATTTTAATTCATTAAAATTAATCCGAACATAATAATTATCATTCAAATAAATATAATAATGTTTAACCAAAAATTATAATTACATTAATTATAATAAAGATTTCTTAAAACTATATTTATTTAAACTTATATACTGAACTAAATTCATATATCAATAAAATTATGTTCTAATTATGTGTACAACATCCTTGTACATAAATAGTATGTTCAACAATTTGATTGCCCAATTAAATTAATTCTATAATTAATTTAATTCATGTGACAACCAAGCAATATACCAACTATGTTTTACCTCGTTCATTTCAACCATAGGGTGTGACCCTATAGGTTCTTGTAACGTTAGCGATAACATTAGAACGATTCTAATGTTACAAACAACGAGTGGCATCTAGCAATGCATCAATGCTACCTAAGTTACAAGAAGTCATGATTCGACATAACCTTTTGTGATTAACCTTTCATGCATTCATCCTTAAGTCCTATATCTTTGGAATGGACACAAGTCATGGAATAGTCACACTTGCATAGTCCATCCCATGTTTCTTGATACCTCGAGTAGACTATGATACACAAATAAGTATGACATCTCATATCAACTTATTTGAGCATGGCCATGCATTTCTAGCCTCACTCAATCAAGTGGCCTGAGATATTACTCCCATTATGTAGGAGGAGGGACTTATCCTATATTGATCAACTATATCCTCAACATAGATTGTGGTATATCCAACATCGCCTTTATAGAACAACCCTGCCATGAAGTGTTTGTTTGATCAGTATCAAAATATACAACTCACGATGTTGGGATAAAGATGATCTCAAGTATGAGGATCATATACATATTAATCACTATGAGTAATGTTGTGACAATTACATAATAATCCAAGAAACATACTCATAGCGGGTCAGTCCAATATGTTGTTCCCTAACACACATATTCATGCATTGATTCTGACACTCCATATCAATGACAACTCTTTATCATCAATCAACTACATGTTAGTCTTGATGCATTATTATTTTCCTAGCCAATAACAATACTTGACTAAGGATCTTTTGAGAATAATCATATTATTCTCGTGACATTATTATAAAATAGTTTATTTATGCACACGTAAAAGAAATCGGAATAATAATGGCAACGCCTTATATTAATAAATATGATAAACCAAGTATGTTATTACAACCATCTCGTGATTGATCTTTGGGCATACTCTTACATGTGATACACAAATATCTATCTGCTTCAATGGTTAAGTGTCCTGGGAGGAGTTTGAGAAGTCTTGGGTTCAAGCCTTGGCTTGGGAAAAAGTTTTGTTTTTATTATGAATAAACCTCTGTCACTAGTCAGTAGGCTTTTAAATAAATATGGGTAAACCATGTCAGAAAGGGCCCGCTGGTCTAGGGGATGAGTGGCGTGTTATTCTTACCTAAGGTCTGAAGTTCGAGTCCTGGCATGTGCAATGGAGTGTTTATTTTGCTGCCTATGCCGTGTGGGTAGTAGAGGTTGACCGAAATACTGCAGAGTTGAGTGGGGTTTGAATTTGGTTGTTGAGGGGATTATGATGGAGGGATTTTAGGAGAAAATGTTGGGATTTGGATTGTGGAGTTGTTGGAGAGTTTTGAGGAGTCAAGTGAGGGGAGTGTTTAGAGGTCATGCCGAAATGGGAGTCTCATTTTGTCAAAAAATCAATCATAGCTCACCTTTTGCCCATTGTGCCAATTTTGCTTCTGGTTTTTGCTCTTCATTTGTAGATTTTGTCTTCATTTTTGTCTTCTTAGCGGCCAAATTTTGCTAGGGACTTCGGGTATTTTTCAATTTTATTTTTTTTTCAATTTTACTCTTCCCTACAATCCCCTTGCCTACTGATTTTCACTTCTTCTTCTCTCCCTCTCTCAATCGGTTTTGCTTTGGCCAAATACTTTTTCTTCTCTCTCTCTCTCAATCGGTGTTGGCAATCTCTTCTCTTCTCATCTTGGCTGTTGTGGCCGTATACACTTTTTGCTTGTAGTCAAACCCTGCCTTTTTCTCCATCCGTCTCTTTTTCCTCTTCATTGTCGAAACTACTCATTCTCCTACCCTCACTATGCCGAATTTTCCTTCATTGCTCTCTGTCAATTTTGTGGTCATTACAATTCTTTGGTTTTGCATTTCGGTAAGTCTAATTTTCAGTTTGGTTCAAACTGTTCTTTCGAATAGTTGTTAATAGGAGGTTGGCTGAATTGCAGGTTGTAACCGAGGGCTTAAGTGATTGTTCTTTTTCGATGGTTTAGGTGGATAGGGCCTTGGTTATTCAATCAAGGTAAGTGGTTACCGATTGGGTGATTTAAGTACAATAGCATAGTGTTATCTTGTTACTTGTTGATTGAGTGCTTACTTATTTTCGGTTGGTGCTTAGGGACTTTTCGAAGGGTGAAAGATCTTTAGTTGGCGTTAGGGTGGACGGAACTCCCCTCTTTACTTGATCGAAGGTATGTTGTTGTGAGATTAAAGAATGGGGTAGTTTGTGTGTATTCGATTGAGTACTTGATTAAGTGAGTAATTGAGGATTGTTGATTAAGTGTAGGGTTCAAAGGTGTGGACAGTCTTTTCTTTTGGCAAATAGAAACTAGGTGTGTGAAAACACTGCTCCTAATCATAAATCGGCAAAAACCCGAATAGTGTGTATAAATGACACCACATGGGCGTGCAGCTACCCATGTGGTAGCCCGTGTGACTAAGCTTGGGCATATGATTAACGAGGCCGACAATGTATGAAGTCATGGGTTGGGCTGAATTGGGTTGTGTGGGCCCCACGGGCATGTGGGCCCCTCATGGGTAAACCACACAGACATGTGGAAATTATTGGTCCAGGTTGTGTAATACACACGACCAAGGCCATTATGGGCCGTGTGGGCCACACGGGCGTGTGGGCACCCACATGAGCCCGTAATATTGGCTGTGGGCCCATTTTTACTGTTTGACTGTTAAGGTTGCACGGGTCACCCGAGATGACTGTGGACCTATTGTTGGGTCGGTAAGTTTACCTAGACCCCCTATTTGATAAAATAACTGTTTTGCCCCTATGTTATGTATGGATCTATATTCATGTATGACTATATTTTAGCATGCTATTTTAATTGCATTGAGTACATGTGAGATATTATGATATGACATGGCGTGTTGCATGATGCGTTGCATGGGGATGGGTTTAATATGATTGGAGGAAGTGTACTGTACTGGCAGCTCTGCTGCAAATACTGTTTAGTTTCAAAACCGGTACTACTTGGAGTGTAGGGATGGGTGGGTTGATTATATCCCTACATGGAGCATAGGGTTGGACAAAGATAGAGTGTAGAGGCTGGTTGGGTAGGATTTCTTGATTGCATATTTGTACCATTACTGTCACTAAGATGGGCTCAGTCCCAAACTGATATTGATATTGTAATGGGCTAAGGCCCTAACTGAAACTGAACCATTACTGAAATGGGCTTAGTGGGGACTGTATTTGCTCACTGTATGGTTGTTTGATATGTGATTACACACTGGGTTATCGGAAACTCACCGTTCTGTTTATTTGCGCTTGTACCCCAGACTTAGTCGGACCGGTGTTGCGAGGGACTCAAAGGTGGCCACACAACCGCATAAATTTTCATATTTGATTTAGATTATAAGTAATTTCATTTTGGGTATTTTGCTGTAATAAGGCCTTTATGGATTTTTGCTTTAATTTGGGATTTTTATTTGTTTTGATTTATAACTGCTAGTAGTAGGAAAAGACGTGGGATTTCAAAAAGATAAATGTTTTTCAAAGATACCTCGAATATGCAACCTGTTTTAAGAGCTTCCACAAGAAATAACGTTTTTAAAGTTAATGACATTTTAATATGATTAACTTTTTGACAAATGAATCACATTTTGAAAATGAATGACACGTCTTAAAATCATCTTAAAGATCACACAAAGAGGTTAAATAGAGAATGAGTTTTTTAACGATATCACACTTTACGAAAAAAACTTCAATGTGACATCGCCAAATTTGGCCATAACATCCAGGCTAGGTTTGAGGTGTTACACGGTTAAAGAAAAGTTAATCTTAGTTAAGCGACTCATTCAGGTATGATGTCTAAAGTATGTATTTGCTAGAATTTCTTCTGGATTGATTTTTGTTAGTGAATGGAATAATACATGGTTAGTGATGACAAAATTAGTCAGAAAAATGATGTTTGAATCGTAAAGATGTCTGACTATAACAATAGTAATTGAATAGACTATGACGATCTCTCTTGGGTATTTTATATATTCATTTATCCTAAGAGATATTTGTGATTACTCGTTTTCTGATGAAATTCTTATTGTATGAAATGCTAGATGATTATAATGTTAGATGAAAGCACTGTTGGTTTGGTTGGTTGATGATCAGCATATCTTATCTCTCTCACTTTGGGGTTCTATTCTATTTTGTTTGGAATAAAAGTTGGTGGTAAAAATTTATGTGAGGCTATTCTTCTGTTTCTACTGGATGTTGTTTTGTTTTATATATATATATTTGGAAAATATATTATCTCTGTTACAATTGATTCCAAAGCGTGTAAGCATTGTTTTCCTTCTATTTTTCTCCGAAGAATCATCAAGATCTTTATTATTTCTTATGAGTTATGTTCTTGGACTTCCAATATGGTATTTGCATCTTGGATTTCTCTATCTCAATTTTCTTATCATCCTTATTTCGTAAATTATCAATTATGGCTCATCTTTAAAGTATGTTCTTTGACTTGTGATAACTATGTCTATTATGAGTGTATTTCTGGTTCGATCATAGGAACATGGTGCTTCTGGTATAAGGATTTCTCTAATTCTCGTGAAAAGAATTGACATTGGAAAAGGTATAGATAGTGGAAGCTCAAGCTCAAATTGTATAATGGTTTTCTTTTCTCAGGTAAGTTTGATTAAGGTCAATAAGTTCGATTAGGATATTTTGCTTTCTTGAGCAAATACGGTTGTAAAGATCTTTGATTAGCATGTTAAGGAAATTATAAAAGATTGTATGTTTGAGTTGTTTAACAGCATGAAGAAAGGAGTATTTTGATATGTTATTATTTGATAGTTGAGATTGACTCAGTTGTCTTTATCTGAGTGAGCTGGTCAGTTGAAAGGTAACTTGAGTTATATCCATTTAAGTTTATCCTCAAGTAAGAAAATAAAATCTTGTACATTTATGGGTGAATAGACGGATAGTTTGAAGGAAGAGTTCATATTTTAAAAAGTATGATATAGAGGTATACCTATTAGATTTGTTCTAATTGAATGATGTTGTTATGAGTTAAAGCTATTCCGATTGATAAAGTTATCACATTTGTGAAAGTTTGAATGGTCGGTTGTGTGTTAGTAAAGTTGAAAACAGTTGAAGGTGTTATTAACCGAAGCACTGGTTTTGGGTTCTGTTTGAATTAAGTAAAAAATTCGTGATTTTTTTCAGTGATGCACTATCGAACGAATTGGAATTTGTTTTAATGTAAGAATGTAAGGTGACAGTTTATGCTTTCGGACGGTTAAAAATCTCGTTAAAAGAATTGTTCGACGAGTGACTTAGAGTCGGCTGCTAGTATGTCTGTGTTGAGAAATTGATGACATCATTTGTTCGACAAAAAATGTCATATGCTTCTTGATTCCAAGAGTATAAAGTATTCAATGTTACAGAAAAATTTGAAATTAAGACAATGTTGATGGCTTGAACTATTGAAAGATTGTGAATAGTTGCGGATTAATCTTTTAGGAAAGAAAGTATAGTTACAGATGGGTGAAAGAAAAGCCTTTGTTCAATTTGTGAGTGTTAGTTACATGATTAATCTTATTTGATGGAAGTCTGAATCTAGCCAAATTAAAAAGCTAAAGCAATGTTTTCTTTGCAGGATTAAGAACCTCAAGAATGTGATAGTAAGTGGTAAACTAAATGAGTACATTGTGAGACGAGTTTCGATTCTGATTTTTTTTATTATTACTCTGAGATAAAATTTGCACAATGAATTATCCAGAGTTTATACAGAAAATGTTGTACGAGACTCAATTGTAGCTCGTTTGTTCATTTAGGGAGTAATTCAGATTTCTGATGATATGCTTCGACACTATGTTTTAGAGTTTAAAGATGATTGGAAAAAGATATACGAGGTGGAATTGATTCGTGATTCTGAGGAAAAAGGTGAAAGTGATTCATGAAAGTTCAAAGCAACTTTAGACTGACATAAGTAGTATACAGATTTGAAAATCTAAAATATTGGATTCTAGATCGATGACAGAGTGTTTTTGGAAGTACTGCCCTCGAAGAGGACTCCTTGATGAGATAGAGGAAAATACGAGAACGTTACTCTAATCTCTTTTCTGGTAAAATTTTCAGGGACGAAAATCCATAAAAGGGAGAGAGTTGTAACAACTCGATTTTGGGTCTAGTTGGAACAGTGATTTCGGGACCACAAATCTGACGTATAAAAATTTATCTTTATTATATTTTTATGGCCTACAATTTTATGGAATAATTTTGCAAAAATTTCATTCGAAAATTTTGACGTTTGGGTACTCAATTTAGTCAAAAGGACTAAATTGTAAAAAATGAAAAAGTTGAGTTCTAAATGTTAGAGGTGTCTAATTGCTATGAAATTTTAAATTGGTGGTCCTTAAATGGTAATTAGACCATTGGTTAAGTTGTTGGACAAAAATGGACATGGTTAGGTATGTTTCTAAAGTTTTTCATTTAGGGCATTTTAGTAATTTGGTAGTTAAATGAATTAAAAAAGCCAAATTAAAAGCCAAATTTGGTCTATCTTCCTCCAATGGCCTAATTTTACAAGGAGAAACCGTGGCTAGGGTTTTTCAAGCTTCCAAGCTCAATTGTAAGTCCGTTCTAGCCCTATTTTTAATGATTTTTATGTTTTTGAAATCCTTACAACATGATCTATCTATTTCTATCACTAATTTAAGACATAATCAAAGTATAAAATTTTACACATGATGGGTATTTGTGTATTTTGATGTTTAATGGTAGATTACACAAGTTTGATGTTTGATAAATGACTTTTGCTAAGTGATTTTCGATGAAAATGCCTAAAAGGACCTATTTGTAAAAGTTATAAAATAAGTAGTAAAAGTGTGATTTAATGAGAAATGTGGGCTGTTATGAGTACAATAAAGATTCATCTAGGCTTGGGTAATGAAGAAATTTGATGAAAATCATTTTACGAGCCTAGGGACTAAAACGTAAAAATGTGAAACTTTAGGGGCAAAAATATAAATTTTGCCATAATATGATTTTGGGCTGGTTTGAATAGTATAATGATTAAATAAGTTAAATGTGATATTATAGATCAAGAAAAATGAGGTTCGAAATTAGAACGAGAGAAAAACGAGTATTTGACGGTTAGGTCCTATTCGCCTTTTTTATGGCGAGGTATGTTCGTATGTTTAATAAGAATTAAATTATATATGTATAATTTCTTAATTGATATGATTGTGGTAAATTTTAAATTATTGAAATAAAATGTGAATGTTATTGAGTACAACACTACGAAAATGACCGATAGAGGTTCGATACAGCGAAAGTCCCGGTTGAACCTTAGGAATAGATAGGATACAAATGTCATGACATTAGGGTTGCTGAGATTATGTGTAAGACCATATCTGAGATATGGCATCGATATGAGACTTTGTGTAAGACCATAGGTGAGCTATTGACATCTATACTAGATTACATGTATGACCATATCTGGAATATGGCATTGGTACGGTACTGTAAGCACGAGATTCTTGAGTATCCTTTAGTATTCCAAGTGGTTCAATGGGAAATTCAATGGGTATGTCATAGAAGAGAAAGAGCATGTAAGTATTATGAATTTGTACAGGTATGTACATAAGTTTATTAGCATTGATTTCATGATATTGTGAGTTCATGGTTTCCATGAGAATGTGTAACATCCCGAATTAGGGTCTTGTCAGAATAGTAGTTTTGAGAACACAAATCTAAAATAAAAATAACTATTTTATGATTATTTGATGGTCCATGATGTGATTGCATGTTTGTGTGAAATTTTATGCCTAAAGTGTCCAATTTGAAGTTAGGGACTAAATTGAATAAGTTGCAAAATATGTGTTCTAAAGCTTTAAGCATGAAATTGCATTGGATTATAAACTAGAAGGTCTTAAATATAAATTTGAACAATTTCTATAATTTTGGAAAAAAATTGGCATGAATAGGAAAAAATTGAAAGAAAGGCTTAAAGGGCATTTTTATCATTTGGTTAATAAAAGAATAAAATGGGAAAATCAAGTCAAAATTGGTGTCCGTCTTCCTCTTTGTGTGCCAAAAATTTCATGCTCTCCATAGCTAGGGGTTTCAACTTTTCAAGCTTGATTGTAAGTGCTCCCAAGCCCCGTTTTTTATGTTCTTTACATTTTTGAGATCCTAGAAGCATGACCTATCCATTTCTAGCTATATTTTGAAGTAGGGTTCATGTATGAAATTTGACCCATGTGTGACATGTTTGTATTTTGATGTTTAATGGAAGAATATGAAAGTTTGAGGTGTGGTGAACATCTTTTACTAAGTGATTTTTAGTGAAAACACCTAGAAAGGACTTATTTGTAAAAGATGTAGAAATGGGCAGTAGAAATGTGATTTAATGAGAAATGTGGGCTGATATGAGTTAGAATATGAATCAGCTAGGCTTGTGACCAAGAAAATGCATGCATTTCATTTTACGAGCCTAGGGACTAAAGTGTAAATAAGTGTAAAGTTAGGGGTAAAAAGGTAATTTTACCAAAGTATGAATTATGGGTCAATTCAAACAATGTGTGTATTGAACAAGCTAAATTTGGTATT
Source organism: Gossypium longicalyx (assembly GCA_025698465.1). Classification (NCBI taxonomy): domain Eukaryota; kingdom Viridiplantae; phylum Streptophyta; class Magnoliopsida; order Malvales; family Malvaceae; genus Gossypium; species Gossypium longicalyx. The sequence goes on along the minus strand of CM046999.1, from coordinate 30,399,387 downwards.
ATAGATCAAGAAAAATGTGATTCGAGTCTTGATCGGGGGAAAAATAAGATTTACGAGGATTAGACTCGTTTTTATCATTTTGCACTGAGGTAAGTTCATATGCAAATTAGGCAATCTGTACCATACTTTAAATGCTCTAATATTGCATGTATGGTAAGTACATATATATTTAATACAATGTTGTATCATGTGTTTAAGGCTTAAATTTTTATTATGAATTACACTTTGATTATTCCATGAGTATACAATTGGTGTTATGGATATTGAAATCGACATTACGAGCAAGCTCGATGGGAATATGGTATCGAAGAATCCCGTTTGAACCTTAGGAATAGTTTAGGATATATGTGACATGTCACTAGGAACTATGCGACCTGAGCTCATGAGTTATGTGGTCTGAGCTCATGATATATATATATATATATATATGACACATGTTATGGGGTTTTGGGTACTGGTCTTGTTTGTTCTATCAGTGGCTGGGTAGTCCGTCATGTGTTGCGGATGCCTGACAGCTTGTGTGAGCAGCCTGTGTAGTTACATCCTGACCGACAGCTCGAGTGAGCAGACCCGTGAGTAGTTCGAAAGCAAGCAACATGTAATATGTGATATGAGGTAGCGTTGGCTACGCATGGGGCACTTAGGTGTGAGATTCCGATGTATCTGATGGTATTCCAAGTTTTCAACGGGTAGTCCAATGAGAAGTTCAATGGGAAATCTTATTGAATACGTCAAGGACGAGAAAGTAAGTTATTATGTGGAAGTGGGCACAGGTATGTACACCAAACTCATGAGAATATCATGGGATATGATGAACTTGTGGTAAGAATATATATGTATATATATGAAGAGTAAATTTAAGTGATTTGATGATAAAATGCAATGTTATGTTCATTATGTTAAATGTATGATTAATGTTTGTTCAAATTGCATTTTATTTGCATGCGAACTTACTAAGCTTTAAAGCTTACCCCCTTTCCTTTCCCTTTTCTTATAGTTTCGCCAAGCTAGCTCGAGGATCGGAGGACGTTGGAGTTTTCAATCACACTATCAATTGCAAAAAAATTGGATATAGTTAGTCTCAACATTTTGAGTATGGCATGTATAGGGACTTGGTCTTTTTGTTATATGTCATATTGGTTTAGCCAAATGTGTTGGCTTATGGTAATATTTAATTCATTTTGTATATAACCATGTAATATGGTTCATATTGATTATGTGGGTTGCAAACCTAATTAATTATGCATGCATGTAATGTATTTATGCTTGTGATGTGGTTGGTGGTTGCTTATTGATAATGGATGAGATAAATGGCACATATGTGCTTAATGAATGAATTGTGCCTAATAAGTATGACCAAAGTTATGGTGAAATTGAATAAACTAAAATTAGGTTTATCATGATGAACAAATATGAAATTGGTGTGGAATGCCAAATGAAAGTATGATGGTTTGAGTATATGATATGTTGACATTACAAAGTCATGGATCAATCATGTTTGTGAGTATTTGAGTGACTAAGTATACTATGTTGCATGTCATAAAAAATGTATGAGTGAGAGAGAATTTAAGGGTGACAAATGGCTTGGAAAATAGCATCAAAGTCGTCCACATGGGTAGACACACATGCATGTGTCTAGGCCGTGTGTGACACATGGTTTGCCCCATAGGCGTGTGATTCGACCGTGTATCCCCTGAACCCTAATTAGGTGAAACAGAATGCTCAATAGTAAACACATGGGTAGAGACACGACCGTGTGTCTTAGCCATGTAGAAGGCACGGCCTTAGAACATGGGCGTGTGCCCAGGCTGTGTGAAGTCTGCACTTAATTTTTGGAATTTAATTCGTCACACGGCCTAAGCACACGGGCGTGTGACTTGGCCGTGTGACCCTAATTGTGTTGATGATGCCATAGTCAGAGAGTTACACGGGTTGAGGACACGGGCGTGTCCCAAGCCACACGGGCATGTGTGGTCGCACGGCCTACCCATACGGGCGTGTGACTCTCCAAAGTAGGAAAATTTTCTATGTTTTTCCAAAGTTTTCTAAAGTCCTCGGTTTAGTCCCGAACCACTCTCGATGTATATTTTGGGCCTCGTAGACCCATATAAGGGACAATTTGCATATGTATGAATGAATTTGATTTAAACAAAATTTTATGGCTCGTTTTTGTATGTTTGTTTACGTTTAAGTCTGGTAACGCCTCGAACCCTGTCTTGGTATCGTATACGGGTAAGGGATGTTACAGACTGTTTTTGTGAAAGTCTTGTGATTATTGGTCTATATTTGTGATGTATGAAATACATGGTAAATTTGGTTGGCGATTGTGTAATTGGTTTTTGGGCCAAATTGAGTTATGATATAACATGTTTTATTCACACGAATTGTGATTTATCAGATATGTGAAAGAGGAAAGATTGGCATAATTGCCTATTAAAATGATTATGGGAAGATAAAAGTTTAGGCAATTGAAAGATATTAAGATATATGCTTGGTAATATGTGTACACATAATTTAATGTGCATGTTTACTATGAGGTTTGAAATGACTTGTTAATTGCTATGATATGTTGCGAAAGAGAGATTACGGTTGATAGGCTAATGCAAAGATATGTTAAATTATGCTTATAAGTTAATAGAGTAAACATCATGATTGAATAAAATTATAACTATGAGATTTATAGCAATTTGTATTATTTTGTGTTTAAATGGTTGAACTTGATAAATGCTTAATAAGAGTCGCTTATTATTTTCATGCGGACTTACTAAGCTATATAGCTTAACCCCTTTCCTTTCCCATGTTTTATAGTGCCGCCAAGCTAGCTCGGGTTGGAGACCGCTGGAGATCCTATCACACTATCAAGCTATTATTTTGGGTATTGATAAATTCAAGTATTTTGAGTTATGGCTTGTATAGGGACTTGGTCATTTTTTTATATGTGTCATATGATTTTAGCCAATGTAATGTCTTGTAATCGTTAAAGGCTTGTCTTGCTATTTGGCCATGTAAGTTGGCTTATATTGGCAACATGGTTGTAAGCTTAAGTATATTCATATATGTGTCAATGTCTATGGTGATATGATCATGGTGTGCTTGGTGAATGTGAAATATTTGGAAATGTGATTTATGGCATGATAAATGTTGTGTGTATGATAGATGTTGATATGGTACTGGTATGTGATGGTCATAATTGTGAATGGTTCATGGTTCGTTTTGTATATAGCCTTGGAAGTTGGCTAATGTTGGTTCTGAGTATATTTGTATTAAAGTCATTTGTGAATGTGGAAACTTGCATAATTTGATGTGGAAAGGTTGATTTTTTAAGCATGTTTAAAAATGGTATGAGAATGACATGCTATTGTCTTGGTTGTGATTATTTGGTTGCTTTTCATGCTTGAATTTGTGCTATGTGATGTTGTGTAGATGTGTACAAGTGAGGGTGGAAAAAAGGCTTGGTAAATAGCCTAGTTTTTGTCCACATAGGTAGACACACAAGCATGTGTCTAGGCCGTGTGTGACACAAGGTTAGCCCCATGGGCGTGTGATCTGGCCGTGTGTCCCCTGCACCTAAATTGTCGCAAAATAGAATGCTCAGTATCGAGCCCACGGGCATGAGAAACGATAGTGTGTGTCAGCCGTTTGAAGGACATGACCTCAGGACACGGGCATGTGTGTTGGCTGTGCGACTGCAATTTGTTCTTGAGTGACAGACAGAGAGTTACACGAGTTAGGGACACGGGCGTGTCCCATGCCACATGGGCGTGTGACCCCTATTTTAGTAAAAATTTTCTAAGTGTTGTAAAAATCTCTAAAGTTCTCGGTTTAGTCCCGAAATGCTTCTAAAGCATGTTTTGGGCCTCGTAGGCTTGTGTTAGGGACTTTATGAGTATTTGCAAAAAGTTTTAATTTGGAGGAAAATTTGTGACTCGAAAAAGTGTGTTTGCTTGTGTTTAAGTCTGGTAATGCCTCGTACCCTGTTCCGGCGTCGGATACAGGTAAGGGGTGTTACAATAAAGGATGCACAACGTTTGACAGGAAGAGTGGTCGTACTTAAGAGGTTTGTCTCGCGAATTAAATATAAATGTTTACCTTTTTTAAGGCTTTGCACACTTCTTTTTCGTAGACCGAAAAGTGCCAAGTGGCCTTTGAAAAGTTCAAGTTGTACCTCATGTCCCCACCGCTCTTAATGCCATCATGAGTGGGAAAAACCCTTTATGTATATTTGGCTACCTTAGAGGAAACAATTGCTGCTGTTTTGGTTAAAGTAGAAGATGTTTTCCAGTTCCCACTGTACTACATTAGTAAGGTGTTGTAGAATGGCGAGCTAAGGTACTCAAAAAGTGAAAAACTTATTTTTGCTCTGATTGTTGCAACTCACAAGCTGCGTTCCCATTTCTAGGCCCATCCTATTGTTTTCATGATAAGTCAACATATAAAAGATATATTGTCCAAAGCTGACACATCAGGAAGGATGACGAAGTGGAGCATCAAGTGAGCTAAGTTTGATTAGAGTACGCGCCGAGAAAGACAATAAAAGGGAAAATACTAGCTAAATTTATAGTTGAATGTTCTTTTGAGAAGCATATTAGTCCAACAGGTAAAATAATTTATAACCTGAGATATTGTGCCATAAGTTTTTTTTACAAAATTAAGCAGATTGGATATTTGTAATCTCCTGTAAACGCTAATGACCATTAACGATATAATTCATTATCTTTGTGATAACTTTTAATAAACTTATACTGTATTCTACGATCTCTTTTTCCATTTATTGCATGCAACATAGTAGTTAGTTCACCTTAGGAGGATGTAAACGCGACTAATAGCTCAAAAACAAAGTTCGTCTATTTTGATGGTTCGACAACAAACATGTGATCGGGAGTAGAAGGGGTCTTAGTTGATCCTAGTGAGAATGAATAAGAATATCAACTATCTTTTGGTTTTCAAACATCCAATAATATAGTAGAATATGAAGCTCTAATTGTAGGATTACAATTAGCTCGCCAACTTGGGGCGAGGGACCTTGTTATACACACGGACTCCCAGTTGGTGGCAAAATAGATGAGTGGTGAATATGAGGTGAATGAGTTAGTTTTAAAGAATTATCATTCAATTGCGGCACAATTGCTCACAAGATTCAACATGGTACATGTGAGGCAACTTTTAAGGATGGATAACATGCATGCAAATGCTTTAACTAAACTGGCATCCTTGATTGTCATTGAACAAAGAGGAAAATTTTGTTAGAATATAGAGACATTCAAAGCTACAACATCTCATAAATTCTTAGCTTGGATCAAGAAAGACATGGATGGCTCTAATAATTCGCACGTTACAGGGAGAGGAAAGTCATTTAGACAGGAAGGAGCTCGTAAAGTTACAGCGCAAAACTACGAGGAATGTCAACATTACACATTATGCATACTCAAATTAGCTAAAAATTGATGAGATAGATGGTTAAGTAAAATACAATCAAGTTATCCAATTATTCAGTTATACAATTAATTAAAATAATTTATTTTGTTATACAACTCCTAGGTATACCCTTGTAGAGGGTGTACTGTATAGAAAGGGGTATTCACATTCGTTAATGTGATGCCCAGCACATTTTGAGGCTAAATATGTGATGCGAGAAATTCATGAGGATATTTGTGGCGATCATATGGGTGGAAGTGTAACACCCCTTACCCGTGTTCGACGCCAGAACAGGGTACGAGGCATTACCGGACTTAATCACTAATCATCGTATAAAAACCGATTCATAATTTCACTCTAATTTAAAACTTTTTCAAATACATTCAAGCTGTCCCTTGAAAAGAGCTTACAAGGCCCATATCATGCTTTAATTCAACCACACACATAGGCAAGCATGCACATTCATAAATTGCATCATTTAATTAATAACATAATCAAGACTATCCACATTAAATGACTTTATACAATAGAGACCTTCAAATAACATAGGTCAGTATTTTAGGCCAATTCCTAGCAACTTAGTAACAATTAAACGAGTCTCCATACATGCCAAAGACTTAAAAATACTTTAAAACCTTTATATATCGATCAATAGTTTGATCGTGTGATTTAACCTCCGGCGACCTCCAACTCGAGCTAACATCTGAGACACTATAGGAAAAAGGAAAGGAAGGGAGTAAGTATTATAGCTTAGTAAGTAAGTATGTAAATATTAATAAACAATACATTATCATACTTTAAATGAAGTCACAATATGTTCCTGGAATATTACCATCACAAACACACATACTTTCACTATTACAATCATAAACAGGTTCAAAATAAGCTGTCTAGCAGAGTACCAGCAGCTAAATTATTTATTTCTAGAGCTACAGAACTCCAAATTACAAACCGTTAATTTTTATTGAAACTAGATTCACGTATATTCTTTCCATAAAATTTTCAGAATTTTTGGTCTAGCCAATTAGTACAGTTTATTCATTGAAGTTACCCCTGTTTCACTGCTCAAGTGTTCTGACCACTCTTCACTACGAATCAATTTTCTCCTCAAACAGAATTAAAAGGATGTTATTGTTTATTTTATTTGAAACTAGACTCAATAAGGATTTCAAGAATATAAATTATATTCTCTAATTATTTTTTTACAATTTTTAATAATTTTTCCAAGTCAGAACAGGGGATCACGTAGTCATTCTGAATCAGTCTCTCAAAAATTTAAATATCTCATAATATAGAATTCCTTTGCTTTCTCTGTTTCTGTTATATAAAAATAGACTCATTAAGATTTAATTTTATATCTCATTCAGTCTCTGGTTCAATTTATACTATTTTTGGTAAATTTTTAGATTCACGTCACTGCAACTATCCATAACAGTTTTATTGTCAATTTTGATCTTTCACACTTCAATTGTATTCATCACTTACCCATAACAATCTTTCCAATTTCCAATCACATATCAAGCATATTGCTCATAAGTTACACACGTATATACTTACACTTATCATCACAAAGTCATACACAATTTCATTTAATCAATTTCCCGGTTGAACGCTTGAAATAATAATGAGATCTGCGATGGTATCGCATTACACATTCCACCTTTAAAATCGAAGCTCTCTTGTACACATAGTGGCCTTCACTTAGCACCACTCATGTGACCTAGCTCGATTGTACAAATAATTTTTGCTCTCTTGTACACATGGTGAACACTTAGTACCACCCATGTGACCTAGCCAGTCTATCTCGTAGCTCTCTTGTCTACATGGTGTCCTTCACCTGGAACCACGCATGCGACCTAGCTACATATATCGCGTAGCTCTGTTGTCTACATGGTGTACATATAGTATCACCCATGCGACCTAGCTACATCATAATGTCTCGTAACTCTCTTGTACACATGATGTGCACTCAGCACCATACATGTGACCTAGCTACATACCATCTGTATCATCCAATCTTTCCGAAGGTTCAACCGGGATTTCTCTCTCTTTCTAATACTTGATTCCATACTTCCAATAGTCAGTTATGATTCAAAAATCAACTACAATACATAAAATATGCTGAAATAAAAAAACATAATAAAGATAACGTATTATTTACATACAAACTTACATACTTTCTCATTTCCATGTCGAATTAATATTGAACATTTAAATCATCATAATTATACTTACTTTCAACACCTCGGCAATCATAGTAAATATATCAATTTTACATTGAAACATGCATAAATTAATGCTTATTATACATATGAACTTACCTCGATACTAAAACGACCATTTTACCAACTTTCCCGATTTTCGATTTTTCTCCCATTCTAGGTTCAAATCTCGTTTTCCTAGATCTAAAACATCATATTTTACTTATTTAATTAATTTAATATTCAAAACAGTCCTTAACTCAAACTTTGACAAAATTACAATTTTGCCCCTAAACTTTTACATATTTACACTTTTTCCCCTAGGCTCGGGAATTAAACTTCATCCCTTATTATTATGTTTTATGACATGCTGATAATTTTTCCCTTCTATGGAAACATCAAATTCTCACTCTAACACATAGTTATGAGCAATAACAACTTTTACCGATTAAGCCGTTTTACTCATTTTTGCTTAAAACCGCTTAGCAAAAGTTGTTTAACATAATTTCAGCCTTCATATTATACCATAAAACATCAAAATAAACACATTTCACCTATGGGTATTTTTCCAAATATGAACCCTAGCTTAAATTATTGCTAGAATAAGCTTAATCAAGTTACCGGTATTCGAAAAACGTAAATAACTTGAAAAACGGGGCTAGAACGGACTTACTATTGAGCTTGGAAAGCTTGAAAAACCTAGCCATGGATTCCCCAATGATAATTTCGGCCTCCATGAAAAAGATGAGTCAATTTTGGCTTTATTTTTCCTTTTTATTTCTTTTAATTACCAAATGACTAAAATGCCCTTAAGGCCTTTCTTTAAAATTTTGTCCTATTCATGCCCATTTTTGTCCAAACGAAATATTATGGTCTAATTACCATTTAAGGACCTCATATTTAAACCCTCATTTCAATCAAGTACTTATGAATTAGAACACATATTTTGCAACTTTTGCAATTTAGTCCTAAAAGTCCAATTAAGCACTTTATCAGTAAAATTACTTAACGATATTTTTACACAATATTTTAATAAATAAATAAACCTTAAAACTTAATCGGAATAAATTTTTCAACTTCAAATTCGTGGTTCTAAAACCATCGTTCCGTTTACGCCCTAAAACGGGCTGTTACATCAACTTCTGCAAATAAGCCCTAATAGACAAATTAAACATGCAATCTATAAAATTTCTTATCAATACTCTAACACATGCATCTAATCACTTGGTAAATCGTAAAAATTAATCGAAATAAACTTTTCTTTCTCAGATTTGTGGTTTCGCAACCACTATTCCATTTCTATTTCGAGATGTTACAGGAAGGTTACTGGCACAGAAAGTCTTCAGACAGAGATATTATTGGCTGATTGTACAGAATGATGTTTACCATTTGGTGCAACTTGCGACTCTTGCCAGAGGTATGCTCAAGTGCAATGGCAACCAGCAAAGCCTATACAAATCATGTTGAGTCCTTAGTCATTTGTGACTTGGGGAATTGATATCCTTGGTCTATTCCCAACAAATACAACTCAAAAGAAGTTCATAGTGGTAGCTGTAGATTATTTTGCTAAGTGGATCGAAGCTGAAGCTCTGGCGACCAATATAAAGAGACAAATGGAATCTTTCATTTGTAAATCAATTGTTTGTAGGTTTGGCATATCATGCTTAATCATAATTGATAATGACACATTATTTTAGGGAAAATTTAAGAATTTTTACAAGGACTACAGTTTGACTTAGCTTAAAGGTCTGTCAAAACCCCCACAAACAAACGATCAAGTCAAGGCAATGAACAAAAAGATTTTAACATCCTTGAAAATGAAGGTGGACGAGGCCAAGGGTACTTGATTGAAGGAACTGCTAGGAATTATATGGACTCTACAAAATTCACCTCATACAACAACAAAGGAGATTACATTCTCCCTTGTTTATGGTGCAGAGCGGTAATTCCTGCTGAGATTGGCATGTGATCACATGGAACGTTACATTCTGATAAAGATGCCAGCCAAGAGGCCCTAAGACTTAACCTCAATCTAATTGATAAAGTCAGAGAAGTATTAGAGGCTAAGAATGCAGCACACGCTCAACAGGTGGCTTGATACTACAATTTCAGAGTTAAGAATAAGCAATTTCGAGTCGGTGACCTGTAACAGCTCATTTTAGGGCCAAATCAGAACAGTGGTTTTGGGACCACGAATCCAACATAGAAAGATTTATTTTTATTATATTTTTATGGTCTACAGTTTCATGGAATTGTTTCGTGAAAATTTTGTTCGAAATTTTTCTCGATTGGGCACTTAATTTAGCTAAAAAGACTAAATTACAATAGGTGCAAAATGTGTGTTCTAGAAGCTAGAGGTGTCTAATTGCTATGAAAGTTTAAATTGGAGGTCCTTAAATGGTAATTAGACCATTTTTAATTTAAGTTGGACAAAAGTGGACATGGTAGGGTGAAATTTCAAAGTTTTAAGTGAAAGGCATTTTGGTCATTTGGTAAATGAAAACAAGATAAACTAAATAAAAAGTGTCCATCTTCTTAAATTAGTACCCCCATGGAAAAATATTGCAAGAAGACATAGCTAAGGCTTGCCAAACTTTCAAGCTTGATTGTAAGTCCGTTCTAGCCCCGTTTTTAATGATTTTTATGTTTTTGAGATCCTTGTAACCTAATCTAGCTATTTCAAGGACTAATTTGAAAGAAAGATGAAGTTTAAAGTTTTACCCATATTAGATATTTGTGTATTTTGATGTCTAATGGTAGGAAATGCATGTTTGGTGTTAGATGAACAACTTTTGGTAAGTGGTTTTCAGTAAAAATGTCAAAAAGGACTTATCTGTAAAAGTTATAAAATAAGTAGTAAAAATGTGATTAAGTGGAAAATGGGGGCTAATATAATTATGAAAATGGTTCGGCTAGGCTTGGGTTTGGAAGAAATTGAATATATTTCAATTTACGAGCCTAGGGACTAAATTGTAAAAAAGTGAAACATTAAGGGAAAAATGTAATTTTACCATAATATGATTTTTGGGCTAAATTGAATAATGTGAGTATTAAATGAGTTAAGTTTGTTACTATAGATTAAGAAAAATGAAGTTCAGACCTAGATCGGGAGAAAAACAAAGTATTAAAAGATTAGGTCCAATTCTACTATTTTTGTACCGAGGTAAGTTCGTATGTAAATAATGCATTGTTATATTTATGTTTTGAATGCTTTAATATTGTATGAATTGTGATTGACTCTTTGGATGTATTCAACAAAGTTTTGACAAGCGAGAAATCCCGATTGAACCTTTGGAATAGAATTGGATACGAGTGACATGTCACTGGAAACCCATGTGTATATGCAATTATGTAATCCGGGTGCTGGTCTCGTACATCCTACCTATGGCTAGGTAGTCCGGCATGTGTTGTAGATACTTGACAGCTTGTGTGAGCAACACTGTGTAGCTATGTCCTGACTGACTGCTTCTGTGAGCAGGCCCGTGAATAGCTCGAAAATATCCCATATATATTATGAGATATGAGGTAGCTTCGGCTACATATATGGCACTTATGTGCAAGATTTCTGAGTATCTATTAATATTCTGAGTGTTCAACGGGAATGTCAAAGTTGTGAAAGGATATGGTTATGTTGTGAGTTGGTACAGGTATGTACGTAAAACTCATAAGTAATGAGCTCGATATGTGATGAACTCTTGGTAGGATTGTGATTAAGTAAGTTATGACTATGAGATTTTAAAAACGTTCATGCTAATTCTTATCATGTTGATTGTATGTTAAATGCATGGTTATGATGCTTATTATTTGGTTAGAAACTTAGTAAGCTATATAGCTTACTCCCCTTTCTTTCTCTTGTCTTATAGTGTCACCAAGATAGCTCGGGGTTTGGAGACTGTTGGAGATCCACTCACACTATCAACAATTATTTTGGTATCAATGTTCAACATTTTGAGTTATGGCACGCATAGGGGACTTGGTCATTTTGTTATGTGTCATAGTGATTTGGCCAAATGTGTTGGCTTATATTGGCCAGAAGTTCATTTTGTATAAGGCCATTAGAAATGGACTAATATTGGCTATAAGTATATTTATAAAATGATGCCTTTCATGAATGATGTGTTGATGTCTTGGTTGTGGATGTTAGTTGTATGTATATGCTTGGATTGGTGCTATATTATGTTGTGTAGGTGTGTGCATTAAAGGGTGGAAAAATGGCTTGGTAAATAGCCTCATTTTTGTCCACACGGGTAGACACACGGGCGTGTGTCTAGGCCGTGTGTGACACACGGCTTGCCCTACGGGCATGTGCTTAGGCCGTGTGTCCCTTGCACCCTAATTTTTAGAAAACAGAATGCCCAATATTGAGTACACGAGCAGAGACACGATCGTGTGTCTCAACCGTGTGGGGGCCACGGGCGTGTGAAGTTTGCACCTATTTAATGAAAAATCATAAAATTTAAATCGACCACACAGCCTAGCACACGGGCGTGTGACTTGGCCGTGTGTCTTCAATTTGTTCTTTGGTGACAAACAGAGAGTCACACGGGTTCGGGACACGGGCATGTGTGACCACACGGCCTGCCCACATGGGCGTGTCCTATAGCCACACGAGCGTGTGACCACTGTTTAGTGAAAATTTTTCTAAGTTTTGTAAAATTTTCTAAAATTATCAGTTTAGTGCCAAACCACTTCCAATGCATTTTTTTGGGCCTTTTAGGCTCGTATTAGGGAGTTTATGATTGAATGCAAAAAGGTTTAATTTTGACGAAAGTTTTTGGCTCAAAAATGTATGTTTGTTCGTGTGATAAGTACGGTAATGCCTCGTATCCTGTTCCGGCATTGAATATGGGTAAGGGGTGTTACATTTAGTGGTACTAAAGCTACGATTTAGTCAATTCTTGGACTAGCATAGCGTGTGTAAGAGTCTAGCTATACATGCCATATATGAACTGTGATAGTGTGATGACTCTTGATAATTTTTAAACTGTGTTTTTATATAGCAAATGGATCCCGACTGAGCTGTAGCTGATGATGTAGAAAGTAATATGCCAGCTCCCGCTCAAGGGGCAGCGTCATCTGAAAATAGACCTCCCACGATCAATCAGGGAGGAGGGGCTAGAGAAGCCTTCCTCCACATGATGAACGAGTGGTATTTGGAGTTTGTTCGACAAAATCTGAATGCTCATCATCCTCCACCCCCTCCTTATCCCTAACCAATTCCCATAGCTCCTTAAGGTGTGGAATTAGTAAGACTGAATAAGCCTTCCGTTGATAAGATTCAAAAGTAAGGGGCTGAAGAATTTAGAGGAAATGTGGATGATGGCCCCAAGAGAGCCGAGTTTCGGCTTGAAAATACTATCAGGGTATTTGATGAGTTATCATGTACACCCGAAGAATGCTTGAAATGTGCTATATCATTATTGAAGGACACAACATATCACTGGTAGAAGACACTAGTATCTGTGGTACCGAGAGAGAGGGTTACATGGGAATTCTTTCAAGAGGAATTCCAAAAGAAATATGTCAATTAGTGGTTTATCAATCAGAAACGAAAATAATTTCTTGAGCTGAAGTAGGGCCGAATGTCAGTGACAGAGTATGAGCAAGAATTTTTCAGGCTCAGTAAGTATGCCCGGGAGTGTGTTTCCTCCGAGGCTATTATGTGGAAAAGGTTTGAAGGTGGACTGAATGAGGACATCCGACTGTTAGTTGGAATCTTAGAACTAAAAGAATTTGTTGTATTGGTTGAACAGCTTGGAAAGCCGAAGAGCTAAGTAAAGAGAAAAGGCCGATGAGTGAGTCATTTCAATCTTAGTCAAAGAAATCTAGAGAAATGTATTCTCGTTTGAATGCTTGAAATGTGCTATATCATTATTAAGGGACACAGCATATCACTGGTGGAAGACACTAGTATCTGTGGTACCGAGAGAGAGGGTTACATGGGAATTCTTTCAAGACGAATTCCAAAAGAAATATATCAATTAGCGGTTTATCAATCAGAAACGAAAAGAATTTCTTGAGCTGAAGCAGGGCCGAATGTTAGTGACAGAGTATGAGCGAGAGTTTTTTCAGGCTCAGTAAGTATGCCCGGGAGTGTGTTTCCTCCGAAGCTATTATGTGGAAAAGGTTTGAAGATGGACTGAATGAGGACATCCGATTGTTGGTTGGAATCTTAGAACTAAAAGAATTTGTTGTATTGGTTGAATGAGCTTGGAAAGCAGAAGAGCTAAGCAAATAGAAAAGGCTGATGAGTGAGTCATTTCAATCTTAAAAGGCCGATGAGTGAGTCATTTCAATCTTAGTCAAAGAAATCTAGAGAAATGTATTCTCATTTGAATGTTTCAGTTGGGTATTCACACAGAGACCGCGGGAAGCAATATTCAAGTTTTAAATCCTAAGCTACTTCAATGGCAAGCGTGGGTAATGTTAGATCTAACAGACCCAAATGTCATCATTATGGAAGAAGATATCCCTGCGAGTGTAGGATGAATAATCGAGCTTGTTTCAAGTGTGGTTCTCAAAAGTATTTTATCCGAGATTGCCCTGAGATGGTTGAGAAGAAAAATTTTCGAGTGTAAGGCCAAGTAATACTACCAATAGGGGCAGGCCACCGAGAAATATAGAGAATGGAACTAGTAGTAAATGTGTGACGAAAGATATAGTCGTGAGATCTGAGGCTAGAGCACCTGCTAGAGTTTATGCCATTCGTGCTCATGAGGATGCGTCATCTCCCGATGTTATTACTGGTACATTTTCTCTTTATGATACAATGTTATTGCATTGATTGATCCTGGATTGACTCATTCTTATGTTTGTGTGAATTTGGTATCTAGTAAGAATTTGCCTGTCAAGTTTACTGAGTTTGTGATTAAAGTGTCAAACCTGTTTGGCAAGTATGTGCTAGTTGATAAAGCTTGCAAGAATTGTCTTTTGATGATTCGAGATCACTGTTTTTCGGCTGACTTAATGTTGTTGCCATTTGACAAATTTGATGTTATTTTGATATGGATTGGTTGACACTACATGATGCCATAGTAAATTTTAGACAGAAATCTATTAAATTGAAATGTGAAAATGGTGAGGTTGTTCGGGTTGAAACTGATGAATCAAGTGAACTGCCTATTGTGATTTCGTCTATATCTACTCAGAGGTATGTAAGGAATGGTTGTGAAGCTTATCTTGCTTATATGTTGAATACAAAAATGTCTGAATTGAAAATTGAATTAGTGCCGGTAGTTTGCGAATATCCAGATGTGTTTCTAGAGGAGTTACCTGGGTTACCTCTAATCGGAGAGGCCGAGTTTGCTATTGATTTAGTACCTAGGACTGCACCGTTATCGATTGCTCCGTATAGGATGGCTCCGACTGAATTGAAAGAATTGAAAGCTCAATTGTAAGAGTTGACAGATAAGGGTTTTGCGAGACCTAGTTTTTGTCCCTGGGGTGCTCCAGTGTTATTTGCAAAGAAGAAAGACGTATTTATGAGATTTTGTATCGATTATTGACAGCTTAACAAGGTGACTATAAAGAACAAGTATCTTTTTCGAGAATTGATGACTTGTTTGATCAGTTGAAAAGAGTAACGGTATTCTCGAAGATTGATTTGAGATCTGACTACTATCAGTTGAGAGTTAAAGAGTCGGACATGCTGAAGACTGCTTTTAGGATAAAGTATGGGCATTGTGAATTTCTTGCTATGCCTTTTGGATTAACTAATGCTCCTGTCATATTTATGGATTTGATGAATCAAATTTTCTGACCGTACTTAGATAAGTTTGTGGTTCTTTTCATTGATGATATTCCAATTTATTCTCGAGACGAGTCTGAGCATGCTGGGCATTTAAGAATTGTATTGCAAACCTTGAGAGATAAGAAATTGTTTGCTAAATTCAATAAAAGTGAAGTTTGGCTTTGAGAAGTCGAATTTTTGGGACATATCATTTCATGTGATGGTATTCAGGTTGATCCAAGTAAGATTTCAACAATTTTTGAATGGAAACCGCCAAGGAATGTATCTGAAGTTGAAACTTTTTCAGTTTAACTGGTTATTACCGACATTTTGTCAAAGGATTTTCGATGATTGTTACTTCTATGACCAAGTTGTTGCAAAATGATGTTAAATTTGAATGGTCGTCAGCAAAGCTTTAAGAAATTGAAAGCATTACTTACTGAGGCACTGGTTTTAGTGTAGTCTAAATCGAGAAAGGAATTTGTAATTTATAGCGACGCTTCATTGAATGGTTTGGGTTATGTGTTGATGCAAGAGGGAAAAGTGATAGCTTATGCCTCAAGACAGTTGAAACCGCAAGAGAAGAATTATCCGACGCACAATTTGGAACTGGCTGCCATTGTTTTTGCTATGAAAATTTGGCGTCATCATTTGGACGGTGAGAAATGCCATACCTTTAATGATCATAATATTTTAAAATATTTGATGACTTAGAAAGATCTGAACTTGTGACAACAGAGATGGCTCGAGTTACTGAAAGATTATGAACTTGTGATTGACTATCATCTAAGAAAGGCAAATGTAGTAGTAGATGCTTTGAGCAAAAAGTCCTTGTTTGCTATGAGAACTTTGAATATGAAGCTGACTTTGTCTAATGATAATTCAATTTTGGTTGAGATGAGAGCAAGACTGATATTTCATTGGCAAATTTGTGAAGCTCAGAAAAATGATAGTGAATTGCAAGCCAAAAGAGCTCAGTATGAATTGGGTAGTGATTCAGATTTTCGGATCTATTTGGGTGATTGTTTGATATTTCGATACAGAGTGTGTGTACCGAAAAATGATGAATTAATTCAAAAAATTTTACACGAAGTGCACAGTGGTTGTTTATTAGTTCATCCAAGTAGTACAAAAATGTATAATGATTTGAAGAAATTGTATTGGTGGTCAGGTATGAAACAAGATATTTTGGAGTTTGTTTCAAGATGTTTGATTTGTCAACAAGTAAAAGCCGAACACCAAGTGCCTTCAGGTTTACTTCAGCCAGTGATGGTACCCGAATGGTACTAGGATAGAATTACGATGGACTTCACGGGTTTGTCTTTGACTCCGAAAAAGAAAGATGCCGTCTGGGTAGTTGTTGATATATTGGCAAAATCAACTTATTTTATTCCGGTACGTAATGACTATTCACTTGATTAGCTAGCTGAATTGTACATTGCTGAAATTGTTATATTACACGGAGTGCCTATTTCTATTATTTCGGATAGAGATCCAAGATTTACTTCGAGATTTTGGAAGAAACTATATGAAGCTTTGGGTACGAAGTTAAATTTTAGTACCGCTTTTCATCTGGAAACTGTCGGTCAATCTGAAAGAGTAATCCAGATTCTTGAAGATATGCTCTGATATTGTGCTCTTGAATTCGAAGGTAGTTGGGAGAAATATTTACAATTGGTCGAATTTGCTTACAACAACAGCTTTCAGTTGAGTATAAAGATGGCATTGTATGAAGCATTGTATGGCAGCAAGTGTCGAATTTCGTTGTATTAGACAAAACTGAGTGAGAAATAGATACATGGGGTTGACTTAGTTAGAGAAACCGAAGAAAAAGTAAGGTAATTCGTGACTGTTTGGAAGCCACTTCTGATCGACAAAAGTAGTACGCAGATTTGGAAAGAAAAGAGATTGAATTTTAGAATAGTGTTAAAGTATTTCTGAGAGTATCTTCATGGGAGAAGATTCTAAGATTTGGCCGTAAAGGTAAGTTAAGTCCATGTTTCATTAGGCCGTATGAGGTTACTGAAGGAATAGGGCTAGTGGCATATCGGTTAGCTTTACCGACAGAGTTAGAAAGGATTCATAATGTGTTTCATGTGTTGATGTTGCAAAGATACCATTCTGATCCCTCGCATGTGATTTCTCCGATAGAGATTGAGATTCGACTTGATATGACTTATGGTAGTGAACCGATCAAGATTTTGGCTGGGGAAGTTAAACTGTTGAAAAATAAAAGTATAGTTCTAGTGAAAGTTTTGTGGCAAAAACATGGGGTTGAAGAGGCTGTATGGAAACCTGAGGAAGCTATAAGAAGATAGTATCCAAACCTATTTTCTGGTAAGATTTTTAGGGACGAAAATCCTTAAAGGGGGGAGAGTTGCAATAGCCTGTTTTAGAGCCAAATCGAAATAGTGGTTTCGGGACCACGAATGTAACGCCTCGAATTTTGGGCCCAAATGAATTGGGCTTTGGATCTCATAAAATTTTTAAGTGAGCAAGAAAATGACAAATGACATGTTGGCTTTAAGGGTTTAAGGAATTTGAAGAGTCTAGGTATGTTGGAGAAGTTCTGGGTTCGAGTTTTATGGTGGAGGAATTTAAATTTAATTATTAGAAGAATCAAGGTTGGAAAGTAGTTGGGCTTTTAAATAAAGATAGGGGAAAATAGCATAAAAAATCCTTGTGGAGGAGTAGCTAAGTGACGCCACTTAGGGAGTAAGGAGGTGGCGTTAGTAGCTAGCAAGGAGATCTAAGGTTTGAATCCTAGCTTAGTATTATTATAAGTTTAATTTTGGCCTTCTAGAAGGTTGGAAGTGGCGTGAAGATGGACTCCAAGGGGAGTGTTCAGAAGAGAAAATTAAGGAAAAGATCAAGGGGTTATCAGGGAGAAAAACGAAGAGATGAGAAGGGAGAAGTGATGGAGCCGAATTGGGAATTGGGCATGGAAAATTCGGCTATAAGGGCTATAAATAGGGGCCAAATACAAGGTTGCCAGGCTACTGCTGAAATTCTTCCTCACCTTGTTGCCAGAAACCCTCTTCCCTAAAAGTTGAAAACCCTTTTGTTTTCTTTCTTTTCTTTCTGCCGATTTCTATTCTCCTCTATAAAATCTTATTTGCCGATTTCTTCTATTACTCTTCTTCTTTTATTCGTGCCAACTAAACCTTATTCACCATACTAAGTTGAAAGCCAAAAAAGCCGAATCCCCCAAGGGCCGAATACTCTTTGACCGAATCTAGTGTAAGTGTTGCTCTTCCAATCGGTTTTCCTTGCTAAGTATTGATTATTGTCCCTCACTCTTTCTAATCAACTATGGTAGGGAATTAGTATCGGATCTCGAATCTTAGCTCTCTGCCAAAATTGCCTTTAGGTGCTTGCAATTTTGGTAAGTATTCCTCTCCCATTGGCTAAGGTGACTGAATGTTCATAGTTAAGGTAAGGGGACTTGTGTTAGATACGAGTCACTTATTATTCTAGTTTTAATGAGTAAGACTAATGCAGATCTAGGGAGTACGTGATCAAGGAAAAGCTATTAAGGATTGGTGCTCAAGGTAAGGTGAAAGGCGAGGTTTCGCTTTTGGTAAAAATATGTATTAAGCATGCGATTAATTGAAGGGTGATATTGTTTGTAGGTTGGGACTAAGGGAATCTCAGCACGCTTGCTTACCAGGTGTGTACATATATTGCACACACACAATGAATTGGCAAAAGTCGAAATGCCGAAAAGCTGAAAGTTTGGCTACGGTAGTCTTCAAGTGCGTGAACACTCGTAAGGGGGAGACCGATAGGTTGCCTGAGTCCCACGGGGGATTCCATGGACTTGGGTTGTGATTTGGCCATATGGGCTGGAATAGGCTAAATGGGCCCGATGGGCTGTTGGGCCCATAATAGATAAAAACTGAATATTGATGCTTTGTGATAGGAATTTTTATGTGAGCATGAATATGAATGTGACTGGGCCTAACGGGACATATAAATGTGATTTGGGCCTAATGGGCCATATACAGGTGATTGGGCCTAATGGGCTATATGAATAGGATTGGGCTTAATAGGCAAGATATAGGTATGTGAATTTGGTTGGGCTCATTAAGCGGTTTTGGGCCTAGTAAATGATAACTACAAAAATTAATTAATATATTACGACCGTGGATAAGTCAAAGGGTTAAGGTGCGGCAACGGGTATATGCATGTCTAGGATTGGATCTAGGGAGAGCTTGGTAGTTAAGCGGTCTTAATGACCCACCTCCTCTTCTCTGGAATCCTACCTGGTGCATAGTATTCGTTCATCTTAGCTCACGAGATTTATTAACGGGCCAAGGTAAGTAAAAACTGTAATAAAGGGAAAATTACTGAAATGCCCTAAGGGAAAAAATGACCAAAATACCCCTAGATGATGAACGTAAGTTTTATGGATGTGACATGCATACATATGATATTCTGCTTAGGTTGTATATGGGTTGGGAATTATGGAATGGAGGAACTATATGATAATCGCATGGTTACTTGACAATTGTGGATCCACCGACAGCTTTTAAAGCCCAATATGTAAATGAAGGTGGTTCCACAACCGGGCTACCATTGATGTGTCGGTTCGGTGGATCGATATTTATATCCCCACATGGTGTTACAGGGGACGGAGCTGGTGTGTAGCAGATGGATAATTGGGATGGGATTGCATTACATGATTGATGTATGATGATTTTTGAATGCTTTTTTTTTGTCGAGGGTTGTACACACTGAGTTTGCGAAAACTCACCCCCTCTTTTATTTTATTTTCAGGTGATGCTCAGTAGGAGGTTCGATGTTTGGAGGGACTCTAGGTGGCCAGCTAGCAAGACAATTTAGACTTTTTTTTAAAGCATATAAGTTTCTGATTATTAAGTGATTTCAGATTGGATTGTAATAAGGCTTTCCATTTTATTATTATTTGGATTATTATTTTATGCATTGTAATTACGAGAAGTTGAACATGGGTTTCCTAAATTATAGTATGTTTTTCTACGCTTTCGCAACTAAATTTTAAAATGACATGTTTTCATAAAATCATATGTTTTAAAAATGTGATTGAAAGGAGTTTTTTTAAAGTTAATTAAGGTTTCTTTTATTTTAAGAAAGGTTTTCAATGAAAACACGGTTTTCGTTAAAACACTTCAATGTGACACGCCAGATTCGGCCGTAACGTCTGGGCCGAGTTTGGGGTGTTACATTTAGTGGTATCAGAGCCAGGTTGTAAAACTCGGGCTGTGAAGTAGGCCTTATTATTATTTGGTTTATTTTTGGATTTTAGAAAAATATTTTGGATCACGATGCTTCGAAAAAAGGGAAAACTTGCTGAGCGGCACACCGAGTCTCCGACGTCGAACCAAGTAAGTATTTTTATTTTTAACTTTGTTTAAATTGTTATACAATAGATAATTAGAGGGCTATTTTAGATGATTGTTAAAGTGGAACTAAAGCCCGTAGGATTTGGAAACTATAGAGGATTTTCGAAAATAATCTACTCCTAAATATTTTCATAAAACATCGGTGATATTATTAAACTAACTAAAACTTCATAAAATTTTAATCCAAATAATACGCGAATCGACGATGAGTGCTAGAAGAGGTGCAAGAGGGCGTAGAAGAGGCTCCTGCCTCACCAGTGGCTGTGAATGGACCGTATGATCGGGCCGCAGGAGAAGATGCATTGTCGTAGGCAATGCTGAGAATTTTGGAAAGGGTCGCTGGACCCAAAAATGACAGCGGGAATCGGGGGTCCATTTCGGAGCGACTTCGATCGAACGGGGCTGAGATCTTTAAGGGCGTGGCTGGCGCGGGTCCTAACATGGTGGAATATTGGTTGGAGGCCACTGAAAGAATAATGGAGGATTTGGACTGCTCAATGGAACAAAAGTTAAAAGGAGTCATGTCACTACTTAGGGAAGAAGCCTACCGGTGGTGGTTGACGGTGAAAGAGGGTGCCCAACTGGAGCGGTTCACTTGGGAGTTTTTCAAAGCTGCATTCTAAGGGAAGTATGTGGGTGCAAGCTATGTGGATACTAGAAGGAAGGAGTTCCTGAACTTGACCCAATGAAACAAATTAGTGGCGGAGTGTGAGGCGGATTTTCTACGCCTTAGTAGGTATGCAAGAGTAATGGTGGCAACGGAGTACGAGCATTGCGTTAGGTTTGAGGATGGACTTAGAGATAGTCTTAGGGTATTGATAGCCCCACAAAGAGAGAAAGTTTTCTCAAAATTGGTGGAGAAAGCAAAGATAGCAGAGGAGGTTAAGCGCACTGAGCGCTTAAATCGAGAAAAAGAAAGGGGTAAGACTAAAAGGGAGGCTGAGACTCCTGGTGTCGATTAGAGGCCTGGGGATAGGGCCAGGGTTGATGGGCCAGTTACAGCAGGCCCCACTACTGTTAATCCAGTGGTGCCACCTTGTGCTGATTGTGGGAAAGGTCATGTAGGTGAGTGTTGGAAGAGAATGGGAGCTTGTTTATCTTGTGGGTCTATGGAGCATAGAATTAGGGATTGCCCCAGAATGCTAGGTCAGGTGCTAGTCGTGGTCCGAGGTGGTGTACAGCCATCGAGGGGTGGTCAGCAGCTGCCGAGAGGCTGTGATTAGGCCAGGGGTGGAAACGATTTGGGTCGTGGAGCACCAGGTAGGGGTGCTAGTCATTCTAAGGCGAGGTAGCCAGCTTTGGTCTATACAACACGTCGTCAAGTGGATAGAGACGCTCCAGAGGCTAATACCGGTACCTACTTACCATAGCATGCTATTTATTTAGTTTGGAATTAGAGTGCGCAGCGGGAGCGTGGTGTGGCAGTCTGTGTTATGCAGCTATACTAATA
This sequence comes from Gossypium longicalyx, assembly GCA_025698465.1. Classification (NCBI taxonomy): domain Eukaryota; kingdom Viridiplantae; phylum Streptophyta; class Magnoliopsida; order Malvales; family Malvaceae; genus Gossypium; species Gossypium longicalyx. The sequence goes on along the minus strand of CM046999.1, from coordinate 30,377,208 downwards.
GTTGGAAATTTCGAGGACGAAATTTCTTTTAGGGGGTAGAGTTGTAACGCCCCAAATTTTGGGCCTAGATGAATTGGGCTTTGGGCTTTGGGTCTCCTAAAATTTTTAAGTGAGCAAGAAGATGACAAATGACATGTTGGCTTTAAGGGTTTAAGGAATTTGAAGTGTCTAGGTATGTTGGAGAAGTTCTGGGTTCAAGTTTTATGGTGGAGGAATTTAAATTTAATTATTAGAAGAATCAGGGTTGGCAAGTAGTTGGGCTTTTAAATAAAAATAGGGGAAAATAGCATCAAAAAGCCTTGTAGAGGAGTGGCTAAGTGACGCCACTTAGGGAGTAGGGAGGTGGCGTTAGTAGCTAGCAAGGAGATCCAAGGTTTGAATCCTAGCTTAGTATTTTTAGAAGTTTAATTTTGGCCTTCTAGAAGGTTGGAAGTGGCGTGAAGATGGACTCCAAGGGGAGTGTTCAGAAGAGAAAGTTAAGGAAAAGATCAAGGGGTTATCAGGGAGAAAATCGAGAAGATGAAAAGGGAGAAGTGATGGAGCTGAATTGGGAATTGGGCATGGAAAATTCGGCTATAAGGGCTATAAATAGGGGCAGAATACAAGGTTGCCAGGCTACTGCCGAAATTCTTCCTCACCTTGTTGCCAGAAACCCTCTTCCCTAAAAGTCGAAAACCCTTTTGTTTTCTTTCTTTTCTTTCTGTCGATTTCTATTCTCCTCTATACAATCTTATTTGCCGATTTCTTCTATTACTCTTATTCTTTTATTCATGCCAAATAAACCTTATTCACATACTAAGTTAAAAGCCAGAAAAGCTGAATCCCCCAAGGGCCGAATACTCTTTGACCGGATCTAGTGAAACTATTGCTCTTCCAATCGGTTTTCCTTGCTAAGTATTGATTATTGTCCCTCACTCTTTCTAATCAACTGTGGTAGGGAATTAGTATCGGATCTCGAATCTTAGCTCTCTGCCGAAATTGCCTTTAGGTGCTTGCGATTTTGGTAAGTATTCCTCTCCCATTGGCTAAGGTGATCGAATGTTCATAGTTAAGGTAGGGGGGACTTGTGTTGGATATGAGTCACCTATTATTCTAGTTTTAATGAGTAAGACTAATGCAGATCCAGGGAGTACGTGATCAAAGAAAAGCTATTAAGGATTGGTGCCCAAGGTAAGGTGAAAGGTGAAGTTTCGATTTTGGTAAAGATATGTATTAAGCATGCGATTAATTGAAGGGTGATATCGTTTGTAGGTTGGGACTAAGGGAATCGCAGCACGCTTGCTTACCAGGTGTGTACATACACTGCACACACACTATGAATCGGCAAAAGTCGAAATGCCGAAAAGCCAAAAAGCTGAAATGCTGAAAAGCCAGAAGTTTGGCTACGGTAGTCTTGGGAGTGCGCGAACACTCGTAAGAGGGAGTCCGATAGGTTTCCTGAGGCCTATGGGCAATTCCGTGGACTTGGATTGTGATTTGGCCATATGGGCTAGAATGGGCTAAATAGGCTCGATGGGTTGTTGGGCCCATAATAGGCAAAAACTGAATATTGATGCTTTGTGATAGGAATTTGAATGTGAGCATGAATATGAATGTGACTGGGCCTAACAGGCAATATAAATGTGATTTTGGCCTGGTGGGCCATATACTGGTGATTTTGGCCTAATGGGCCATATGAATAGGATTGGGCTTAATGGGCCAGATACAGGTATGTGAATTTGATTGGGCTCTGTAAGGGGTTTTGGGCCTAGTATATGATAACTACAAAACTTAATTAATATATTGCGACCGTGGATAAGTCAAAGGGTTAAGGTGTGGCAAGGGGTATATCCATGTCTAAGATTGGATCTAGGGAGAGATTGGTACTTAAGTGGTCTTAATGACCCACCTCCTCTTCTCTGGAATCCTACTTGGTGCATAGTATTCATTCATCTTAGCTCACGGGATTTGTTAACAGGCCAAGGTATGTGAAAATCGTAATAAAGGGAAAATTACCAGAATGCCCTAAGGGCGAAAATGACCAAAATACCCCTAGATGATGAACGTAAGTTTTATGGATGTGACATGCATACATCTTATATTCTGCTTAGGTTGCATATGGGTTGGGAATTTTGGAAAGGAGGAAGTATATGAGAATCGCATGGTTGCTTGACAATCGTGGATCCACCGACGGCTTTTAAAGCCCAATATGTAAATGAAGGTAGTTCCGCAACCAGGCTACCATTGATGTGTCGATTGGGCGGGTCGATATTTATATCCCCACATGGTGTGATGGAGGACGGAGCTGATGTGTAGCGGATGGATAATTGGGATAGGATTGCATTGCATGGATTGATGTATGATGATATTTGAATGCTTGTTTTTTTTTTGTCGAGGGTTGTACACACTGAGTTTGCGAAAACTCACCCCCTCTTTTATTTTATTTTCAGGTGATGCTCAGTAGGAGGTTCGATTTTTGGAGGGACTCTGGGTGGCCAGCTAGCAAGACAATTTAGACTTTTTTTTAAAGCATATAAGTTTCTGATTATTAAGTGATTTCAGACTGGATTGTAATAAGGCTTTCCATTTTATTATTATTTGGATTATTATTTTATACATTGTAATTACGAGAAGTTGAACATGGGTTTCCTAAATTATAGTAAGTTTTTCTAAGCTTCCGCAACTAAATTTTAAAATGACATGTTTTCGTAAAATCACATGTTTTAAACAAGTGATTGTAAGGAGTTTTTTTTTAAAGTTAATTAAGGTTTATTTTATTTTAGGAAGGGTTTTCAATGAAAACACTGTTTTCGATAAAACACTTCAATGTGACATGCTAGATCGGTCGTAACGTCCGGGTCAGATTTGGGGGGTTACAACGAATCTGATTTAGAAATATTTGTTTTTATTATATTTTTATGGTCTACAATTTCATGGAACTGTTTTGTGAAAATTTCATTCGAAAATTTTATCGATTGGACACTTAATTTAGCTAAAAGGACTAAATTGCAATAGGTGCAAAATGTGTGTTATAGAAGCTAGAGGTGTCTAATTGCTATGAAAGTTTAAACTGGAGGTCCTTAAATGATAATTAAACCATTTTACTTTAATTTGGGCAAAAATGAATATGGTAGGGTGAAATTCAAAGTTTTCAGTGAAGGACATTTTGGTCATTTGGTAAATCAAGACAAAATAAACTAAATAAAAAGTGTCCATCTTCTCAAGTTAGTCTCCCATGGCTGAATATTGCAAAAAGACATAGCTAGGGTTTGCCAAGCTTTCAAGCTCGATTGTAAGTCCATTCTAGCCCCGTTTTTAATGATTTTCATGTTTTTGAGATCCTTGTAACCTAATCTAGCTATTTATAGGACTAATTTGAAAGAAAGATGAATTTTAAAATTTTACCCATATTAGGTGTTAGAAAAACAACTTTTGCTATGTAATTTTCGATAAAAATGTCAAAAGGATTTATTAGTAAAAATTTTAAAATAAGTAGTAAAAATGTAATTAAGTGGAAAATGTGGGCTGGTATAAGTATGAAAATGGTTCAGCTAGGCTTGGGTTTTGAAGAAATTGAATACATTTTAATTTACGAGCCTAGGGACTAAATTGTAAAAATATGAAACATTAGGGGCAAAAATGTATATTTTCCATAATATGATTTTTGGGCTTAATTGAATAATGTGAGTATTAAATAAGTTAAATTTGTTATTATAGATCAAGAAAAACAAAGTTTGGGGTTCAGAGATCGTCGGAGATCCACTCACACTATCAACAATTATTTTGGTATTAATGAATTCAACATTTTGAGTTATGGCATGTACAGGGGACTTGGTCATTTTGTTATGTGTCATATTGATTTGGCCAAATGTGTTGGCTTATATTGGTCAGAAGTTCATTTTGTATAAGGCCGTTGGAAATGGGCTAATATTGGCTATAGGTATATTTATAAAATAATGCCTTTCATGAATGATGTGTTGATGTCTTGGTTGTGGATGTTAGTTGTATGTATATGCTTGGATTGGTGCTATGTTATGTTGTGTAGGTGTGTGCATTAAAGGGTGGCAAAATGGCTTGGTTAATAGCCTTATTTTTGTCCATATGGGTAGAAACACGGGTGTATGTCTAGGCTATGTGCGACCCACGGCTTGCCCCACGGGCATGTGCTTAGGCCTTGTATCCCTTGCACCCTAATTTTTGCAAAACAGAATGCGCAATATTGAGTACTCGGCAGAGAAACGGCTGTGTGTCTCAACCGTGTGAGGGCCACGACCTTGGACACGGGCGTGTGGAGTTTGCACCTATTTAATGAAAAATCATAAATTTTAAATCAACCACACGGCCTAGCATATGGGCGTGTGACTTGGCCGTGTGTCTTCAATTTGTTATTGGAGACAAACAGAGAGTTACACGGGTTCAGGACATGGGCGTGTCCCATAGCCACACGGGTGTGTGACCCCTGTTTAATGAAATTTTTTTTAAGTTCTGTAAAATTTTCTAAAATTGTCTGTTTAGTCCCAAACCACTTCTAATGCGTGTTCTAAGCCTCGTAGGCTCGTATTAGAGGCTTTATGATTGAATGCAAAAAGCTTTAATTTGGATGAAAATTTGTGGCTCGAAAATGTATGTTTGTTCGTATGGTAAGTACAGTAATGCCTGGTATCCTGTTCTGGGATTGAATACGGGTAAGGGGTATTACATTGACCTGATCCTGAGAAATATTAAGGCAAGTTTCCTTGCATCACAACAAGGCAAGATGGCTCCCAATTGGGAGGGACCCTATAGAATTGTGCAGAAAATAGGGTATGGAGCGTACAAGTTGGCCAAAATGGAATGCACTGTCCTGCCACGAATTTGGAATGCTCGACACTTGAAAAAATACTATGTGTAATTTCATACCCTTTAATGAAGAATGTTATTAACATATATATGTACTTAGGTTATTTATTTTTCAACACAGCTCGCAGGCCTATGTTCCCAGCTGATGTTTAAATGATGGATGAGTTATACTCGCAACCTTCATTTATTTTGAGTAAGCTGAGCGAAGCTCGCTACTCCGGAATAGCTTGCCGACCTACGCTTCCAAATGACAGCTTATACACCTACGCTCCCATTTGATAAACTTCAATGTAGATCGTGAACCTACGTTCCTAGCTAATGTTTATGGTTATATGAGTTATACTGATAACATTTTTTTGAGTAAGTTGAGCTAAGCTCGCTACTCCAGAATAGCTCATATAGTTACGTTCCCAGCTAATGTTTAAAGGTTAGATGAGTTATACTCACAACCTTCATTTATTTGAGTAAGCTGAGTTAAGCTCGCTATTCTGGAATAGCTTGTTGACCTACGCTCCCAGTTGATAGCTCGCGGATCGACGCTTTCAACTGATAAACTTCAACATATGTTACCAGATGATGTTTAAAGGTTAGATGTGTTATACTCATAACCTTTATTTATTTATGTAAGCTAAGTTAAGCTCGCTATTCTGGAATAGCTCGCGAACGTACGATCCCAATTGATAAATTTCAACATAGCTAGTGGACCTACGCTCCTAATTGATGTTTAAGGGATAGATAAATTATACTTACAACCTTCATTTATTTGTGTAAGTTGAGTTAAGCTCGCTACTCCAGAAAAACATTTATTCCACCCCAACCAATGTTTAAAGGCTAATTGAGTTAATCTCTCAACCTAAGTTACTTAAGTCTTTTTGAACCGAATGGATTAAGGATCCCATAAGGAAAACCATTTGGATGCTTTAAGTCAATTGAAAGCTTATGAGTGCGTGTTAAAAAATTTCAACTAAGTTAAGTAAAACCATTTGGATGCTCTAAGTTAATTGAAAGCTTATGAGCGCGTGTTCAAAAAAGTTCAACTAAGTCTAGTTCCTTATTATTAACAATGCTGTTATGCAACTAGTTATATGGTGTTCACAAAGGGTTTTAATGGTAATACATTGGCAAATAATCTTAAAAATTTTTCAACTCAAAATTTTCATTTCATACTTGAAAAAATAAATACAACAGTACACAAGTTAAGGCATATCACTAGCCCCTTCAGGGTTGCTGGAGGGTTCGCCCTCTTTTATGCTTCCTTTGCAGTCTTTACTATTATCATCTTCGTTGGCAGGGGAAACGCTGGTTTCGGCTTAATCTTCGCTTAAGCAAAAGTCTTTAGAATTTCTCCAGTTAGTCGTGAACTTTTCCCATATAGCTCTAGAATGGAAATGAATATCAAATCCCAGTTGGTCAATAGTGATGTCGTATAGAGCATCAAGGTCAACCCTACATGCATCAAAATGCCTACCAAAAACTTGAACTTGTAACAAAATATTGGCCTTCAGCTCAAGTAGGAAGTTGCTAAAGTTTTGGAGGGTTTCATTCTGAAAACTTTCTAAAGTTTCGGGGTACTTCTGTTTTATCCTCGCCATAGCAGCCTTTTACTCTTCGACCATTTTTCTTACAGTGGCCTACTGTTTTTCTTCCATCTTCTTCATAACAATATCTATTTTTTTTTGTATTCTCTTTCAACAACGACCTCCTCAGGTAATTTCTCTGCCTTGCTCTCAACGACCACCAAACGCTCAACTAAGTTCTTATTTTTCCCACACAAGTCTTGGTTTTCTTCTTTTAGTTTGGAATGAAGCTCGTGGGCTCTCTCTAGGGCTCGCAGAGCATTTTGGTAAGAGCCATCGAGCTCCCTCTTGCTAGCTTCAGCTTTACTTATGCCTTCCTTGAGACCAAAACCAACCATGCTAGCCTCAGCGAAGAGAACTTGTAGGGACAGAGCTAGTTCTTATAGAGAAGGCTTTTTCACACCACTAGATCAACCAGCTGAACACATGCGGGAATAGTGGTAATGTGGGGAATAGTTGAAGTGGAACGAAAGATTCTACAGTTAGATCTAAGTCTTGGGGGCTAGTTAGGGTTTATGTAATTCGAGCTCGTGTGGAAGCTTCAGAACCTGATGTGATTACTGGTACATTTTCTATCTTTGATACTAATGTTAATGCTTTGATTGACCTCAGGTCAACGCACTCATAACCATAGTGTCGAATAAGAAAATATCTTATGATTCAACTAAATTTGTGATCAAAGTAACGAATCCTTTAGGTTAGTATGTGTTAGTTGATAAAGTTTGTAGAAACTACCCTCTGATGCTTCATGATTGCAACTTTTCAGCTGTTTTATTGCTATTACCATTTTATGAGTTTGAAGTAATTCTTGGTATGGACTGGTTGGCTTTGCATGATGCTATTGTGAATTGTAGACGAAAGTAAAATTTGTTGAAATGTCAGAATGGTGAAATAGTCCGGGTTGAATTTGATAGTTTTGACTCTACGGCTAATGTTATTTCAGCTATGTCAGCTCAGAATTATGTTAGAAAGGGTTGTGAGGTGTATGTAGCCTATATATTTGATTCCAGAGCTTCAGAATTGAAGTTAGAGTCAGTAACAAGTAATTTTGTGTTTTTGGATGTATTTCTGGAAGAGTTACCAAGGTTATCGCCTGTAACACCTCTAACTCGTATCTGTGGCCGAAATAGGGTTTCGGAGCATTACTGTAAGAACGTAAATCATTCATTTCCAATCATTGCATAAATCATAACATAATCCACTCAAACGCATGCATATAGTCCCTTATTCAAACCCTTGAGGCCTTAGAATCACTTTAGAAATGATTCAGGAACATTTAAAACATTGAGGAAAAAGTTAGAAAATTCAAAACTGTAGGGGTCACATGGCCATGTGACTCACACGGTTGAAACACACACTCATGTCTCAGTCGTTTAACAACCAAAATAAGGATACACAGCTGTGATCTAGCTTGTGTCTATGCCAGTGTAACTCTTTGAGTTGGGTTACATGGCCAAGCCACACGACCGTGTGCCAGGCCATGTCACACTCGAAATGGCCTCACACGCCTATGTGCCAAGCTGTGTGCTAGGCCGTGTAACTTTCAAAAAGCAACCTTTCAATCCTACAGGGGACACATGACTGTGTCGCATGGTCCTGTGTCACACACGACTGAGACACACGCCTGTGTCTTAGGCCGTGTGGACAAGAAATTGGCCAAAATCAAGCCATTTATTTAACCCATTTCAAGCATGTACGTACAAGCCATTTGCATCTTTAACCAAGGCATTAAAACATACCAAAACATGCATAATAAGACTAATTCATTAAGCCATTATTCCATCCAACCAGTATGCCATATAAGGCACCTCAAATGCAAACATACAAACTTACTTAAACATGTGCACTGTATCACATTTGAATCATACACACATAGTACAATACCATTTCCAAAAGTTACCAAATCATGACCACAATGAATTTAACTCATCACATACCAATTTGGCAATTCAAATAGGCATCAAATCATTTCCATCTTAACAGATACTAATAAGGCACCAAAAGTTCTAAAAGCATGCCAACCAAAACCACTTATACATGCTAAACTCATCAACTAACTTTCAAACAATTAGCATAAAAAGTCTACCTATACATGCCATTATAACCTATACATGCCATTATAACCTTGATCAAAATATCAAAAACTATCGAAATTTATGCTGGATAGTGTGATAGATCTCCGATGAGCTTCCAAACTGATCGAGCTTCTGATAATCTATAAAGTAAAGGAAAATAACTAAGTAAGCAATGAATGCTTAGTAAGCACATAAAAACTTTAAACATAACATTCCATTTCAACAATGAACTTTATAAGGTAAATATAAACCTATAACAATACCACAAGATTTATCAATTACATAACCATCAACTTATAAATGAGTAAGTCTATCACCATCATTAACCTTTACATAAGACTATGAACTACTCCCTTTACTTACTTTCCATTTCATTTACTTAGCATAAACTTAAATAACAACATCAATTCTCGAATTAGTGTATTTATACATAACATAGGTAAATTCATCCATAACATACGTAAATATCTCACATATAAGTACGCCATTCAATTCATCAATTCCTTTTTCATCATATTACATCATAATTATAAACTTACCATTTGATTACCTTTTCTTACCCGTGTCATTTGCGTAATGCAAGACATAAGCATAAACACCATCATCAATACACACGTTAGTATAAATACACTAATTCGAGAATTGATGTTGTTATTTAAGTTTATGCACTAACTTGTATAAATGTGTATATCATTAAGATTAATCTCTTTTGATTCATACACCTTTTCATGAGCATAAACATTTTTACATTAGGACACTTACCATTTCAATGTATATCATTAAGATTAAGCATGATATAATCCAACCTTAAGCTTGACACAAGCCTAAGCATTAACAACAACACATGTTAGCATATTCAAACATAATTCACATGAATTTAACATAGGTAAGCTATTACACATGAACTTAATTCATTTGAATTCATCATTTTCCTTAAGATATCATACTTTCAATAAAACTGAGTTATACACACTTTGATCAATATCATTTCATACCATTCCATAATTTCATAACATAGTCGATTGAACACTTACTATTCCTTCCCTTTACATGCCCGTTAAACCACTTAGAAAAATATCGGATACGCGGGAAAGCTTACACAAAGTGTGCTAAACATACGGTTGAAACCATTTCTTTTGCATTTCTTTTATATCGTTGCTCACTCGAGCCATAAAAGGGTCTATTCACACAAGCTGACTCAAGCTAAGGAGTATCCGTAACAAATTTCAGAACTCAGCCATCGGTAGGACATTCAGGACCAGCACCCAAAACATGGTAACCCTAATGACATGTCATTTGTATCCTATATATTTCTAAGGTTCAAACGGGGCTCGATAGTCATCGAAACATCGTTGGATTTCCATCGTTTCTTTACATGGTAAATTTCATAATAACATATATATATTGATTCATTTACATTAGAACAACACATTAAACACTCACTTTAATCAACATTTATGTGATTATAGTTCATACGAACTTACCTGACTAAATTGTAGAAATGACTAAGTACATGCGCTATTTGGTAATTTTCTCTTCTCCTTTATTTTTCCCTTGTTCTTGATCTAAATTAATAATTTCATTCAATTCATTAATTTAGATAGTAAGACAATTCATTGTATGCAATTTAGTCATTTTTGACTTTTTTACAAAATTACCCTTAACTTTTCATTTTTATTCAATTTAGTCCTTATGTCCTAATCATGCAAATAAACCAATTTTATTGAAAATTCATACCATTCGAATGATAGTAGCATCCATTATAGCCACTTTTGTAAAAATTTCACACCAAGTCATTTTTTTTACTATTTCAATAATTTAATCCCTAATCGTTAAATTCATCAAAAATCACTTAACAGAACACTTATAAATAACAACTAATATCTCAAATTAATCATTTAACATCTAAAATCATAAGGATTCATCAATGGAAACATTCAAAATCTTTAACAGTTTCAAAAACAAAGGTACGGGCTAGTTGGACTTAGTTGCAACGATATTAAAAACATAAAAATTATAAGAAATAAATGAAGAATGGACTTACATGCAATCACCAAAGCAAGACCGAAGCTTTAGAATCCTTAAAAATGGAGTTTAGTCGAAGAAAGAAGAAAACTAAAAATAATACTTTCATGTTTCCAATTTTAACATTATTATTATTTTATTTTAATAATAAAATAACATATAAAACATTAAAATTAAGAAAAATTAAAGCATCAAACCGTCCCACTAACTTAAGGATGGTTTATTTATCCATTAAGGCCATCCAATTATAATTCTTTAACCAATTAACACCTTTAAACTAATAGTGATTGACTTTTTCAACTCTTACAGTTTAGTCCTTTTTGCTTAATTAACTATCCAAACATTAAAATTTATTAACAAAAATTTAATACAACCTTAATAATACTCTGTAAATATTTATAAAAATATTTACGACTTAGTTTATGGAAACGTGGTCCCGATACCTCAATTTCTAAAATCACTTAACTTTAGGGTTTTACCACTTGAACCTAATTAATCATTCATATAATATAAATTACCATATCAAAAACATTTTTAAAACCATATTTGACTCGTAAATATTAAATAATAATATTTACGAACTTACTTGTTGGATTTGTGGGACCGAAACTACTATTTCTGACACTTTTGAAAAGCGCGCTGTTACACCACTAGTCAGAGAGGTTGAATTTCCTATTGAGTTAGTACTGGGAACTTCTCCATTATCGATAGCTCCATATAGAATGACACCCACAGAGTTGAAAGAGTTGAAAGCACAGTTGTAAAAGTTAATAGACAGAGGTTTTGTTCAGCCTAATTTTTCTCCTTGGGGTGCTCCTGTATTGTTTGTTAAGAAAAATGATGGGTCAATGCGTTTATGTATAGACTATAGGCAGCTTAACAAAGTCACGATTAAAAAAAAATCCTTTGCCATGTATCAATGATTTGTTTGATCAATTGAAAGGTGAGATGGTATTTTCAAAGATTGACCTCCGTTTTGGATATTATCAGTTACGGGTTAAAGAGTTGGGAAGACTACTTTTAGAACTAGGTACAGACATTTTGAATTTTTAGTTATGCCATTTGGTTTAACCAATGCACTTGCTGTGTTTATGGATTTGATAAACATAATATTCTGACCGTATCTAGACAGATTTGTAGTTGTATTCATTGAAGATATTCTGATCTATTCCCGAGATGAAATTAAGCATGCATAGCATTTGAGAATAATTTTGCAGGCTTTGCATGAGAAGAAGTTGCATGCTAAATTTAGCAAGTGTGAGTTTTGGTTCTGAGAAGTTGGATTTTTGGGAGACATTGTATCGGCAGATGGTATTAGAGTGGATCCGAGTAAAATATCAGGTATAGTAGATTGGAAACTTCTAAGAAATGTTTCAGAGATCATAAGTTTCTTGGGTCTAGCCGGTTATTATCGGAGATTTGTAAAAGAGTTTTTGATGATTTCTAAACTGTTGGCAAAGCTACTCCAGAAAGAATTCAAGTTTGAATGGTCTTAAAAGTGTCAGCAAAGCTTTGATCAGTTGAAAGTGTTATTAACTGAAGCCCCTGTGTTGATTCAACCTGAGTCCGATAAAGATTTTGTGATTTATAGTGATGCTTTACTGAATGGTCTAGGCTGTATTTTGATACAAGAAGATAAAGTGGTGGCTTATGCTTCTCGTTAGTTGAAACCGCATGAGAAATATTAACCGACTCATGATTTAGAGCTTATAGCTATTGTCTTTGCTTTAAAGATCTGGCAGTACTATTTGTACGGAGAAAAATGTCATATATTCACGAGTCAAAAAATCTTGAAGTATTTGATGCCAGAAAAAGAATTAAATTTGAGAGAACGTAGATGATTAGAGTTGCTAAAAGATTATAATTTTATCATCGATTATCGTCTAGGAAGAGCTAATGTTGTTGCTGATGCTTTAAGTAGAAAGTCCTTATTTGCTTTGCGAGCTTTGAATACTCGATTGATGTTGATTAATGATGGTTCCATTTTAGCGAAATTAAAATCTAGACTGACATTGCTACAATAGATTTGTGAAGCTGAGTATAGTGACTCAGAGTTGATTACTAAGCGGGAGCAAATTGGAACGACAACTGATTCAAATTTTCATGTTAGTCCAAATGGTATTTTGTAATTCTGAAATAGAATATGTGTTCCGAGGAATTCTGATGTTAAACAAAAGATTTTACAAGAAACTCATTGCAGTAATTTTTTGATATACCCTGGTAGTTATAAAATGTACGGTGATTTGAAACAGATGTACTGGTGGCCATGTATGAAACGAGAGATTTCAGAGTTTTTATCAAAATTTTTAATCAATCAACACGTCAAAACTGAGCATCAGGTACGTTTTAGACTATTACAGCCTGTGATGATTCCAGAGTGGAAATGAGAACAAATTACGATGAACTTTTATCAGAATTACCTTTGTCTCAGCAAAAGAAAGATGCGATTTGGGTTATTACTGATTGTTTGACTAAATCTACACATTTCATTCCAGTACGTAAAGATTATTCACTTGAGAAGTTGGCAAAACTATACGTTTCTTGTAACAACCTGATTTTGGGGCTAGTTAGAACAGTGGTTTTGGGACCACGAATCTGACGTAGGAAAACTTGTTTTTAGTATATTTTCATGGCCTACATTTTATGGAATGATTTTGTGAAAATTCTATTCGAAAATTTTGACGTTTGGGCACTCAATTTAGTAAAAAGGACTAAATTGTAAAAAGTGCAAAAGTTGAGTTCTACTTGTTAAAGGTGTCCAATTGCTATGAGATTTTAAGTTAGAGGTCCTTAGTTGGTAATTAGACCATTGGATAAGTTAGTAGAAAGAAATGGACATGAATAGATGAAATTTCAAAGTTATGCATTTAGGGCATTTTTGTCATTTGGTAAATAAATGAATAAGAAGGGAAAATAAAGCCAAAATTTTTGTCCATCTTCTTCTCCATGTGCCAAAAATTGTAAGTTCGCCATAGCTAGGGTTTGTTCAACTTCCAAGCTTGATTGTAAGTACATCCTAGCCTCATTTTTAATGCTCTTTACATTTTTGAAGTCGTTATCATCCAATCTAGCTATTTCTACCATTAATTTGAGATATGATTGAAGTATAGGGTTTGAAACATGTTAAATATTTGCACATTTTGATTTCTAATGGTAGATTATGCAATTTTGATGTTAAATAAACAACTTTTACTAGGTTATTTTTGATGAAAATGTCAAAAGGACCTATTTGTAAAAAGATTTCAAAATATGTGTAAAAGTGTGATTTAATGAAAAATGTGAGCTATTATAAGCATGTATAGGGTTTGGCTAGGCTTGGGTCCAGATGAAATTGAATAGATTTCATTTTACGAGCTTAGAGACCAAAATGTAAATATGATAAAGTTTAGGGGCAAAAATGTAATTTTTCCATAGTGTGATTTTTGGACTGAATTGAGTAATGTGGTTAATAAATAAGTTAATTTTGCTATTATAGATAAAGAGAAACAAGGTTTGGACCTAGACCGGGGAAAAAATAAAGTCTTTAACAATTAGGTCCATTTCCACTATTTTGTACCGATGTAAGTTCGTATGTAAATAATGCATTATTATTTATGATTTAATTGCTTTAATATTGTATGAATTATGATTGATTCCTTGGATGAAATCCTGGTTGAACCTTAGGAATAGATAAGATACAAATGTCATGACATTAGGGTTATTTGAGATTACATGTAAGACCATATATGGGATATGGCATCGATATGAGACTTCATGTAAGACCATAGCTGGGCTATTGGCATCGACATGAGATCCCATGTAAGACCATATCTGGGATATGGCTTTGGTATGGTGCTATGAGTGTGAGATTTCCTAAGTATCCTTTAGTATTCTAAGTGGTTCAACTGGAATCATAACAGAAATTTTAACATTGCGAAAGGCCATGGTATGTTGCAAGATAGTACAGGTATGTACGTAAAACTTATGCTTAATGAGCTCGATATGTGATGAATCCCTCAGTTAGGTTATGATTATGCAAGCTATGATACTAAGGTTATAATAATATCCATGCCAAGTTGGACTATGAGATTTATAATGACATATATGTTAATTCACTTCATGTTAATTGCATGATAAATGTGTGTTTATGATGCTTATTATTTGCATAGGAACTTACTAAGATTTAAAGCTTATTCCCTTTCTTTTCCCTTATTTTATAGTGTCATCAAGTCAGCTCCGGGATCAAAGACTGTCGGAGATCCATTCACACTATCAACTTAACATTTTGGGTACCAATGATTTTAATGTTTTGAGTTATGGCATGTATAGGGACTTGGTCTTTTGTTATGTGTCATAATTGATTTGGTCAAATGTGTTAGCTTATGTTGGTTGATAATTCATTTTATAAATGGCCATTGAAATTGGCTAATAGTGGTTTAAGTATATGCATATGATGATGCCTTTCATGGATGTGGAAATTTGTATGGTTTGAGTTGAATAGAATGTTATGGTTGTAAGTGATAGATGATAGTATATGAATGAGGTGTGGATGCCTTGTTTGTGGCTGATTGGGTTGAATGTATATGCTTGGATTGTTATTATATGTTGTTGTGTAGGTTGTACATGGAAGAGTGGAAAAAAGGCTTGGTAAATAGCCTTATTTTTGTCCCCACGGGTAGACACACGGGCATGTGTACGGCTTGCCCCATGGGCATGTGATTCGGTCGTGTATCCCTTGCCCATTAATTGTTGCAAAACAAAATGCTTAGTATCAAGCACACGGGCAGAGACACGGGCATGTGTCTCAGTCGTGTGGACGACACGGCTTCAAAAACAGGTGTGTGCCTTGGCCGTGTGAATTCTGCACCTATTTTATGAAAAATTAGGAAAATTAAATAGACCACACGGCCTATGCACATGGGCGTGTGCCTTGGCCGTGCGACTTTTTTTTGTTCATGGATGACAAACAGAGAGTTACACGGGGTCTGGACACGGGCGTGTGTGACCACACGGCCTACCCACACGAGCGTGTCCCAAGCCACATGAGCGTGTGACCTCTGTTTGATGAAAAATTTTCTAAGTGTTGTGAAATTTTCTAAAGTTTTCAGTTTAATTCTGAACCACTTCCAAAGCATGTTTTGTGCCTTGCAGGCTCGTTATAGGGACGATTTGAATGTATATGAAAAGTTTTAAATTTGAATGGAAATTTATGTCTCGGTTTGTATGTTTGCTTACGTTTAAGTCCGGTAATGCCTCGTACCCTGTTCCAGCGTCCGATACGGTAAGGGGTGTTACACTTCTGAGATTGTTAGACTGCATGGTTTGCAAGTGTCTATTATCTTCGATAGATATCTATGGATCACTTATCAATTTTGGAATAAATTACATGATGCTATAAGTACTCGACTATATTTCAGTATAACATTTCATCCACAGACTGATGGTCTATCTGAGCGAGTGATACATGTACTCCAAGATATGCTCAGTTGTTGTGTTTTAGAGTTTAAAGGTTTTTGGGAGAAATTTCTTCCATTGGTTGAATTTGCATATAATAATACTTATCATGCGAGTATTAAAATGGCTCTGTATGAAGCTTTGTATGGTTGGAAATGTAGAACTGCATTATACTAGACTGAAGTGAGTGAGAAAAAGCTATTTGGTGTTGGTTTGATTCGAGAAATTAAAGAAAAAGTAAAAGTAAAACGTGATTGTTTGAAAGCTGCTTCTGATTGTCAGAAATCATATGCAGATTTGAAAAGAAAAGACATTGAATTTCAAGTTGGTAATAGAGTGTTCTTAAAAGTATCGCTTTGGAGAAAAGTTCTCTGTTTTGGTCGAAAAGGGAAGCTTAGTCCACGATTCATCGGGCTGTATGAGATCATCAAGATAATTGGTCCAATAGCTTATGATTTAGCTTTACCATCGGAATTAGAGAATATTCACAATGTGTTTCATGTATCGATGTTACGACAGTATCGATCAGACTCTTCACACGTGATTTCGCCTGTTGATGTTGAGATTCAGCCAGATATGTCATACAGTGAGGAACCGATCAAAATTTTAGCTTGAGAAATTAAAAAGTTAAGAAATAAATGTATAACTTTAGTTAAAGTTGTCTGGTAACGCCATAGAGTCGAGGAAGCTACCTGGGAACTAGAAGAAGCTATGAAAGTGCGATACCCAAACCTATTTTCTGGTAAGATTTTTAGGGACGAAAATTCCTTTAGAGGGAGAGTTGTAATAACCCAATTTTAGTGATGTCAGAAAGAGTGGTTTTGGGACCACGATTCTAATGAGTGAGTTATTATTTTAATATTTATTTAATACCTATGGGATTATATTATGATCGTATTAAAGTTTCAGTAATAAAATTTGAAGTTTAAATGATTAATTAAGTAAAAAGGACTAAATCGTAAAGGTTGCAAAAGTGGGTATCTATTAGTTAAAAGGGTTAAATAGCTATGGAAAGGTAATTTGAAGGATGTAGTTGGTAAATACACTATATTGCATGCTAGTGGATGTGCATGCATAGGTTTTAATGAAATGTTAATAGTTTTTAAAAGTGAAATGTGTAATTGAATAAATAAACATATAATTAATATAATAAAAAAGTATCATCTTCATCAGTTAGTTTCTTCACTGATTTTGAAGGCAAGAAAATAGCCATTTTTAAGCTTTAGGGTTTGACTAAGTGAAGGGCTTGCATGTAAGTGATTTTAGTTCCGTTTTTAGTAATTTTTATGTTTTTGTTATCATTTTGTCTTAATCTAGCTGGCCTAGGGGTTAATTTGCAAAACTGTTAAAGGCTGAGAGACTTACCATGGTTGAGTTTGAATATATTTCGAAGTTATTTGACATATTATTAATCTTGGTTGTTAAACAAACTTGTTTTGTTAAGTGATTTTTGATGAATTTTAAAATAGGGATTCAATTGTTAAAAGTGTAAATCCATGGATTTTTGTTGTGAATTGTTGGTAATTATGGGTTGTTTCAAGGTCCCTTGTAGCATTGGTTAATGTGGATTTAGGTTATAATGAGTTATATTCAAGTTATGAGCTTAAGGCTAAATTTTGAAAAGTTAAAGTATTAGGGGTAATTTCATAATTTTACATAAATATTAATTATGGATTGAATTGAATACTTGAAGTACTTAATTGAATGAAATTATCTATTTAGATAAAGACAAACAACAACCAGACTTAAATCGAGGAAAGGCGAAAGCTTCAGATTAGTTTCAAATTCTACTTCCACAACCATACTTATCGAGGTAAGTTTGTATGATTTATGATCGTATTAATGATAGCTAAATTGATTATTTGTTATGTTATGTTAATACAAACGAACTCAAAATTCCATTGTATTGATGTTTGATTAATTGACGAATAACAAATACCGTTTGAACCTTAAGAATTCTTAGGATACAAATGACATGTCATTAGGGATTTCATGTTTCGGGTGCTGGTCTTGAATGTCCTACCGATGGCTGAGGTCCTGCGTTTGTTGCAGATTCTCTAGAGCTTGTGTGAGCAGCATCTTGTAGCTAACATTCTAACCCACAACTCATGTGAGCACTATTGAAAATGAAAGGTTATGGTTATATGGAAAGGCACACTATGTATGAGCATTACTGAGTGTCTGATGTAATTCTAGATGGTTCAACAGGTAAGTAAAGGAAATGACATGGTAAGTATACAATTGAAATGGTTCATAATGTTATGAAAATGTTGATAAGTTAAATTATGTATATATGGAATCTACTTACTATATGATTGAATTCATATATATCATTGATTAACTTAATAACTTATGAGTTGATGATGCTTGTATAGGCTTTTACTAAGCTTGTGGTGTTGGTATTGATATTATGTTTATTCTATAAATTATGATAATGAAATGGTAAGTAATGTTTGAGTTTATACGAGCTTACTAAACACTAGTTGCTTACATAGTTACTTTCGTTTGTTTTATAGATTATCGGAAGCTCAATCAGTTAGAAGCGTGTCGGGGATCAATGACACTATCCAACAACCATTTCTGTAGTTTTTGAGCATTTGCCAAGGTTATAAATGCCATGTATAGGACCTTTTGTAATGGTAGTTCATGAATGTGTTAATGGTTGATTTGGTTTGTATATCCTTTTGAAGTTTATGTTTGGTTTGATGGACTTTTAATGCTTTGTCAAGTTAGGTCATTTTGGCCATTCTTAAGTGCTTGTATATAAGACTCTTTTGGTATGTTTGTGATGGCTTAGAAATGGTCATTTATGATATCATGTGGTAGATAAATGAACTAGGTTTTGTTCTTGAAATATGGTCATATTAATTTGTTGGTTAATGATGTTTTGATATACATATGTGGTGCCTTTGAATGGCATATTGGTTAGGTGAAATAGGGTGTTTGAAATGGTATGTTTATAAGTGTTTGAATGATGTTTAAGTTTCGTAAATGTGTGCACAAATGGAATGGTTGGTTAGATGTAGTGTGGTCTTGAAATGGCTTGAATTTGGGGTCAATTTATGGATCACACGGCCTGGGACTTGGGTAGTCACATGACCGTGTAACAAACATGTCTTGGCGACACGGCAGTGTGTCATTTGTAAATTCCTAGTATATTAAATCAGTGAGTTACACGGCCTAGCACACGGTTGTGTGTCGCAAGTCAGAGATTTACATGGCCTACGACATGGTCGTGTGACCCAGCTTAGTAAGTTACACGGGTGGAGACACGGGCTGAGACACGGCCGTGTGTTCTTTGTTTGATTGTTACACAACTAGGGCTTTGTCACACGGCTTGGCCACATGGCAGTGTGACCCCTATTTTCAAATTTTTGTAACTTTTTCTTAAATCTTCAGTTTTGTTTCAAATTAGTCCCGAATTACTTCTAAGCTATTTTTAGGTCCTCGAAGGCTCGATTTAGGGACCAAATGCATATGTTTGATAGGTTTTCAATTTAGATTAATTTATTAAATGTTATAATGATAAATGTTGTTGTGATTGTTTGGTAATGCTCCATAACCCTAATCCGACGATAGAGACGGGGTAGGGGTTTTACAAAATGAGTGAGCTGGCGAACACCTGGACCAACGAACACATGTTATGTCCAGGATAACATACGTGTCGACATACGTGGAGTCTACCTAGAACATTGATTCCATGAACAGTAACCATGCCATATAAATAATCGATTCTCCCCCATCAAAAGGACACAACAAAAACACTCAACAACCAAAAACCCAGATTTTATCACTAAAATCCCACCTAAAATCACAGAAAGGGATCCACAAACAAAAAATTCACCTTCCAATTCTTGACTCCAAATCAAAATCTAAAATGTGCCCATCCAGAAATTAATTCAAAGCTCCAATCTCTAACCAAAGTAATTAAAACTTTGCACTTTAAAAGCACCAAAATCAATAATCCATTAACCCCATAAATAAACAAAAAGGTTAAACCTACTTTAAAATGAACCCCACAAAGCTACATTAGAGAATATATTATGCAAAAATAAAGAAATAAACAAAAGGTATCAATAAAATGAAATGAAACTTCCATACTATGACTTGGAGACTTGGAGACTTATAAAGAAGGGAAATTTATGGGCTCTCATGTGAAAGTGTATTATTAAAGCTCTAATCTTTGATAATCAAAGGAAAAAATAATATAATAAAAAAGTTTCAAAATTTGAGTAAATGAAACCGTATAAATAATATAATATTTCCTCAAAATATACATAAATAATATTATAATTTTGTACTTTTCATAATATATAATAATTTAATTATATATGTTTAAGGATCAAATTGATAGAAGTTGTAAATGTGAAGGGTTAAATTTTTTGAGTTATTTAGAATTAGGATTAAATTGATAGAATGTGTAAGTATCGATGACTAAATGTGTTATTATACCAGTTAGAAAAATGCCACATCATCATTTCCATTAATGATTTAATGGAGAGTGACTAAAACAAAAATGATCTAAAACATTAGAGGTAAAATTGATTTTTTTAAAATAATTTGGTGACCAAAATAGAAACATGTTAATAGTTGGATGATTAATGGTACAATTTACCCATTTTTTTTAAATAATTTTTTGTGATCTGTATAGGACAAACATATAGGATATCTTTCTTTTTTTTTTCATTACCAAAGGTTTTTACTATTGATATAAAACTTTTAAAACTAGAATGATTATATTTACATAAGTTGAAAACATATAAATTAAATAATATTTAAAAAAATTGGTAATTAAAAGTAATTAATTTTTTTAAAGTATTAGTATAAGTGTTCTCTCAAAAGTCTCGTTGGAGTTAATCAGAGAGTTTGTGGGCCAATTCAGGATAAAATTTTAAATATATTTAGTTAAAAAATGCAATTTAATATATTAAAAGAAAATTAATAAGTGTTATCAAATAAATAACAAAGAAAGTAGAAAAAAATAAAACAAGAGAAATAGGAGAGCAAAAGAGATCATGTTTTTATTCATCAATAAGGATGTTTTAGAATACTTCTCCAAAGTCTATATTTATAGACATCAGAACTATAAATAAAATAAAAGTCTACTTTTAATGAATATTAGATTCCTAAAGCACGTCGAATTTATCTTGATGGACATCTACTTAATAATAAAATATTTATAACATTCCCTATTGGATGTCCATTGGTAGATAATATACTTCTTTGAAACCTTAATAAGATAAAAACCTCACGGGAGAAAAAATTCTTAGTGAAGGAAAAATAGTATACTTATCTATAATACGCATAACATGCTGTCTCATTAAAAATCTTATCAGGAAAGCTTAATGGGACAAAACCTCGATTAAGGGAAAAAGAGTACATGTAACACCCCTTTTTTGACCAGATCGCTAGGTCCAAGCTAATGGATGTTATAGTTGTTCCTAGAGCAACTATAAAAAATTTCAATACATTTTAATCATTTCAACATGATTTCAAGTATAAAGCACATTTTAATAAGATTTAAAATCATGTCGAGGTCTTATTCGAGCTTACAAAAGCTCTATTACTAAACATAGGTCAGTTAATTACTTAATTGAAAAGTTTTCAAAACTTGCGAGTTGATGTCGTGACATTAGAGTTTTCCCGTCGTGACATTGCCCCTCAGTGACTTACGTCACGACTTTAAAAGTCTCGACATCCACTCATTGTTGACCTATGCATGATGTTGGGGACAGGTGGTCGCGATGTCACTCCTGTTTTAGTAAGAATCTTATTTTGTACAATTTTCATGCGTCCAACAAATACATCCCATTTCACTTATGCAAATTCCAATGTTACCAATTCAAAATCATGCCAATTCTGACCAAATCAAGTCAATATCACATTTGGAAACAATCGTTCTAATGGATTAAAGTTCATGACCAAAACATAACCATTTTCAAGCCATTTGCTAACATAACTTACTAAAAAAATTCAATATGCAATCCATAATTTATTCAAATTATGCAAGCCTCAACCATCACATATAATGGCACCAAACATGACCCAAAACCATGCATCAGACTTATTGTAACACCCCTAACCCGTATCCACCACTGGAATAGGGTTACGAGACATTACCGATCAATACACATCATTCACATACATAACATATACATTTATGCATTCATATATAAAACCGAAACAAATCATTCACATTTTCCCTTATAAGGCTTTACGAGACCTTAAAACATGCTTAGAAGTGGTTCGGGACTAAACTGATAGCATTTGCAAAATTTGAGAAACTTAGAAAATTTTCAAACTTTTAAAGGTCACACGCTCGTATGAATAGGCCGTGTGCCTCACACGGTTATCAGACACGCCCGTGTCACAGGCCGTGTGAAAAAAGGGCATACATACTGACTTGCACCACATGGCCGAAGACACGCCCGTGTGCCATGGCCGTGGGAAACTGAAGGGGTTACTAACTTGGGTCACACGGCCAACCATACACCCATGTGCTAGTCCGTGTGCCACACACGGCTAGTAGACATGCTCGTATGTCTAGGCCATGCCAAACCTGTAGGGTATACTGACTTTAATTCGAAAGGTACCCCAAGGGACACACGGTCGTGCTACATGACCGTGTGTCGCACACGGCTGAGACAAACGCCCGTGTAGACAAAAATAGGCCATTTGTAAAGTAAATTTGTCACCCTTTTATCAAGCACACAAAGCAACCCATATGATACCATTTCAATACATATTTTAGCAACCAAAACATGCTATTTCATTCACATATCATGCCATCTATCCACAACCATTTCAAATACTCAAATCCATATTCAAAAACATACCAATTTAATATGCCAAAATCATCAAGACTTACTTAAGTTCGATGTGCATTTCCTCATCAAATTACCATCTATATCATGACACCAATTTTACCATATCATCATCTCAAAATCAAACCATAATATGCCAATTTTCCAAGCTTTAAAACATCATCTAATAATTAACCAAATAAACAACCATTTAGCTATATCAACAACTATGGCAAACATATCAAAACAAGCCAACATGTAAGGCATTATATATATTACATATATCACTTATCAAACATATAATTCAAGCCAACTTAAATGATCGTATTCCAACATTTACAAGCCAAATCTCATGGCTATAATCACAACTCAAAACATAACAAGATGAAAAAAGCCTATACATTCCATATACCATATATACAAAGCTTCAAAAGTACAAACGAGATGATCGATAGTGTGATGACATTTCCCGATGATCCCCGAGTCCGAGCTAGCTTCGATAATCTATAAAACATGGAAAAAACACACAAAGTAAGTTTTAAAAGCTTGTAAGCCATATACAAATAAATTTACCACATAAATCACAACATTTCTATCAATAGGCCAAATACAAATAAACACATATAGATACACAAAACTTTTTCAATGAATACATATTCAAATTCACCTATAATTTCATCAACCACTTCTCTTTCCAATTCTTGTATGAATCTCGTACGTACCTGAGTTGTTTAACTCATTAACACATTCTTTCTCAACTTATCTTTGCCCGTCGAACCATTTAGAATCGTCAAGGATACTCATAAATCACATAAGCTCATACAATGCCATATCCCTGATATGGTCTTACATGTTATCATATATCGATGCCTCTGTCCTAGACAGGGTCTTACACAAAATCGAATAACAATGCCAAAGTCCCAAACATGGTTTTACACATATTCACAATACAATGCTAATGTCCCAAACATGGTCTTACATGTAATCACATCTCGTTAACCTAATGTCATGACATTCATATCCTAAACTATTCCTAAAGTTCGTACGGGACTTTCGGATATCGAAACTTCATCATTTCTTGCTTGTATTTGCTCGTACCACATTTATAACATTTCAATGACAAGTAAACACACATAATTCAATTTAAAGACATTTATTTGTATATGAACTTACCTCGTATTTGCGATAAACGAATTGGATCGATTATTCATCAACTTTTGATTTTCCTCGATCTAAATATGATTTCTTTCGGTCTTGATCTATTTACATTCAAAATTAACTCTTTTATTCATCAACACATTCAATTTAGTCCACAAACACATGTTTGGGCATTTTTGCACTTTAGGCCCTAAAGTTCCACATTTTTACAATTTAGTCCTTATTTCACGAATACACCAAATTACACAATTTCTTTCTAATTTCATGCTAGCCAAATTCTCTATAGCTTCATAGTAGCCCATATTTTCATTTATTTCACACTTTTAACCACAACATTTCACATTTTCTCAATATAATCCCTTTTATGAAATTTCACTAAAAATCACTTTACAAAACATGATAATCTATCAACAAATACTCATTTTCCATCATCAAACATTCAAGAGCTCAAGAAATCATCAATGGCACTTCACAAAATCATAAAAAAATTTAGAAATTAGGGTACGGGCTAGATAGTACACAAGGCAACGATCACAAAAACATAGAAATCATAAAAAATCGAGCTCAAAACATACCTCAATCAAGCTATGTGTGTGCTGAATCCTAAAGGAACAAAATGACTTCTTTTCTACTTCAATATTTGGCCAACAAGAAGAAAGATGGACAAAATTTCATGTTTTGCTGTATTTTAATTAACATAATTACAAAATTACTTATTTACCCTTAATGAATAAACATTAAAAACGTGTATTGGTTGTCCATAATAGTCCACTATCATATAAAATGGTTTAATTACCATTTAAGGCCATCCTAGTTAAAAGCCAAGGCAATTTGACACCTTTAACTAATAGCATACAACTTTTACATTTTACGCGATTCAGTCATTGAGCACTCGAACGCTAAAATTAGCTCACGAAATTTTCACACATATATAATCACATGCTATAAACACAAAAAATAATATTGAAATAATTTTATGACCTCAGATTTATGGTTCCAAAACCACTGTTCTGATTTAGCTAAAATCAGACAGTTACATTTATCAAACAAGTTCAATGTTAACCACAATTATATTTTTTCACACACATCAAATTGACCAATTCATTTCCATAACTTAATGACCCTATATTCATGCCACAAACTTTAGAACCAAAATGAACATATTTGTACTATTTCGTTGATAGTGTGACGTACACAAAGATCTGACTTTGAGAGTTTCACAAATTGAAGATCTACAAGTAGGAGAAACAACTAAAGTATGCATGCAAATGCTTAGTAAGTTCAAATGGAAAATACATTACTTACCTTGATTATATATAAGCATATTAGCTACAATAATTTTGGTATATATTTGGTTAGCCTTGGCACATAATGTCATAACTAGACACATGACAACATTGACATCCAAATAGGTTAGATGTTATAACATATCAAGAATATCACTAATTTAGACCAAATCATGCTATTCGATCTCACTTATATATATCTTTATCAAATTACAAAATCATGCCATTTCAATTTGAATTACAATCGTAGTAACATATCAAATTAGTTCATTTCCATTTTTTGAATGCAATATCCAAATAGAGAATTTCACCTAATGGAACCCTAATAAAATGGACTCGGATACATGGGTGAACTACACCATACTAGATAGCTCATAAGAGCTCAAGCTACACTACACCAAGGTACCATAGTGCAAAGCCTGTAGGCATCAAATGTATAAATATTTCTAAATAAATCCTTCCACCATACAAAATTCTAGAGACAATTAATACTAGATGATTTGCAAAGGATGTTGGATCTCAATATAACTTGTAGTAATATCTGTACAGTCACATATTCCATACAAGTGCACATAAGACCCTATTGGCTTGCCAATCATATCCTAACCTTTTACTAAGTTCACATGGCCATCAACTATGCGTATTTGCAAATTCAACCCTATAATCATTTTCAATTACATATCATACTCTGAACAATGTGTTATAACACAACAAACATATCTCATTTCATTTCAAAATTCCAATTAATTTAATAGTCTTGTATGCTAATTTCCATTAACATATCAAATTGTATTCAAGCATAAGTAATAATGAAATTAATGTTGGATATGGTGCCCTAAGTGTAGTATTTTCGTCTAAGAACACTTGTAATTTTTTGAACAGATTGGTTAATAAAATTATTCATGAATTACATTAATACTTTGTATTATTGTCTTCAAATGGTTTTTGCACGCAAAGCAAAATGAAAGCAAATGTTTCGCACTGGTTGGCTAATGTTTAACTAAACCAAGCGGTATTACGTGGTCGAACCGTAATATAGAAAGACAACTTGTATTAGTAGATGAACCTAAACATGTCCTTAGTCTAATTGGAAATGAGCAAACCAATTGAAAGACTAATATGTTGTCTATCAAGTATGGTACTCAACGAGTATGTATCGCGTCGGGGAAACCATCGACCTTATCATGGTGGATGTTGATGGCCATTTTTATCGATTGTTGTATGCACAATGAGTCGTCGATGTTGGGCGTATTCTAGAAGTTTTATTAGTTGAAAGTAAAAAGACAGATACTTCAATTGGTAATGCCTACTTTAGCATATGCCAATGGTATGAGCCCATAATCCAAAATAGGAGTTTGAATCTTTATCTAAAGAAGGACAAATATGTGGGAGTTATCTACAAGCTTGAGACTGGGTTTGACTTTCCTAAAATTGGTTCCTTTCTTGGGAAAGCGTCTACGTACAAAGTCAGCCAGTCGATTCCCAAGTTGCTTGGGAATAATACGAACGACTGAGGAGGGGGCATGTACTAGAGCCGGTAGAGATTGTCTCAGTCATAAATGTCTTTCGATATTGCCTACAAGATTTGAGTCCAAATGGTCGTCGGGCAAATGACCCCTTAAATTGGTTGAATGATTTTAACGCTCATTCTGCTTCAGTGGCCTGACATTATAATGGAAGTGCTGATTTGACACAAGTTTTAGTAGAGTGCATAAGGGAACTTCCTTTCTTCTTTTATGATATTTGTGGACTACACCTATGACACTGGAATATTATAAATCATGGTTCACCTTCTAAAGGTACAAGCCAAGGTGCTCGACGCAAAAACAAGTCTAGTAGACCTTGCCAGGAGGTTCAAGGTATTGAGGATTTACTTTGCACAATAGGGAATGTACTCTAGAGAGTAGCGAGAGCTACTCGCAAGCTACATCGATAGCTGTAATATGCCAAGCCCTGATAAAAGAGTCGTAAAAACATGGAGCACTTGAACTTAAGAGATTGAAAGGCATTCACCTTTCCTCTACTAGGAATTGGTTAGAGTCAACAGAGTGAGTTCTATAGTAGTTAAAATGTTCACTGCCTAAGTGTGTCACCTGCACAATATCTCTTTTAAAGGAAGAGGCATATCAATCGTGGCTAGCTATCACCTGACATGTGCTAGCTGACCAGATTACTTGGACATTCTTTCAGTCTGAGTTTAAAAAGAAGTACATTCGTAAACTGTATCTGAAAGCTCAAAAGAAAGAATTTATGATGTTGAAACAATGAGATACGTCGGTAGCCAATTATAAACGAGAGATCTTGTGACTTGGCAAGTATGTTGTCAAACTAGTACCAACTGAAGAAGATAGTTGCAAGTGATTCCTTTGAGAAATGAGAGATGAGCTTCAAGTTCAACTAGTTTCACATAAACTTAAATTATTTGTTGATCTAGTTGAACGAGCAAAGATGGTTGAGCAAGCTATGAGCTTGGATAAGAAAGTTTACAGTTTCCGTGAATTCAAAAAAAAGTGTTGGGATCACTAGTTCGTAACTTCTTCCTAAGCAAGCTAGGGAGTCTTGAGGGTCTTGGAGATCAACTCCACAGAATGTTAGGTTAGAGAAAGATCGGGTTAGACATTTATTAGTATCCTTGGGCAGTATTGAGGGTTTAGTGGGAGATGCCAGTATCCTGAATTGTGAGCATTGTAGTAGAGGCACAAAAATAGATGCTTGAAAAAGATGGGAGCATGTTTTCGATGTGAATCCCTAGAGCATTTAGCTCAAAATTACTCGAGAAATGCTAATGATTTTCTTGCTGCAACTTAGAGATATGCCTCTGTGACTAGAGGTTGGGGAAATTCCCGTGGTGACTCAATTGTGAGCAGTAGTAAAAGAAAAGAAATTGATTCTTTAGCATAACATTCTAAAGCTAGAGCTCTGATTTAGCCTATGTGGTCCAAACCAGAGATGAGGTTGGTGTTATTGATGATGTTGTAGCAAGTATATTTCTTTTATGTTCTGCACTCATTCATACTTTAATTGACCTAGGCTTTACACATTCATATGTTAATTCTAGTTTCTTGAAATCAAGAAATTTGAAATTTGAAATGTCAAGTGTAATAGTTTTCCCAAGTCCCTTGGGATAATTTGTGCTCGTTAACCAAGTGTGTAGGCGTTGTCCATTAGAGGTTCAGATAAGTCATTTCTGGTTGATCTATTAACCATGTCATTTTCGATTTTGATGTAATTCTGGATATGGACTGGTTGACCGAGCATAATGTAAACTTGGATTTTTTTAAGAATAAGTTTTCTATTTTGATCCACAAAGGTGAAATTATTGAAGTTAAACGCGTAAAGCCAGGTGATTCTACTCGTATCATTTTGTCGGCCTGAGCTAATAAACTTTGAATCATGGTTGTGATGCATATTTGACCTATGTTGTTAACTCAAATTCAAATGAAATTAAGATAGGTAAGATCCGAATAGTATGCGAGTTTTTAAAAGAATTGTCAAGATTATCTCTTAATAATGAGGTTGAATTTGCAATTGAAGTTTACCTGAGTACAACTCCAACTATATCTCCTTATGATATGGTGCCAATAGAGCTCAAAGAGCTAAAATTTCAATTACAAGATCTTCTAGGTTAAGGCTTTATATGTCCCAATATATCATCTTTGGGAGCTCCAATACTATTCGTAAAAATGAAATGTAATAGCCCACCTAGTGAAGTCTCTGTATTTGGTTACTGTTTGATATGTTTTTTGGTAAAATGAAGATGAATGTAAGTAAGTAACGTGTTTTTTTATTAAGTATATGACTCTGTGTGTATTCACCGTATGGCAAACTTTTTGTTTTGGCGTAATCCGTAGTTTGGCAGACTCCTGTATTTAGTATTTGCCCATTTTAGATGCTTTTGGAAAACTTAGTAAGTTCGCGACTATTTAGATTTGTTTATTATTTAAGTATGGTAAATTGGTTAGTTGAGTTGAGACTTAGTTAGAACGGAACTAGACTACTGTAGATGGTAAGACCCTAATTAAATTAAGAGCACTTAATTACGGGAATCAAGAGAATTAGTGGAATTATTTGATTTTTCCACTAATCCTTGTCTTTGAGCTTATGTATATAAGGTTAGCCGTTTGGTTTAAATCTTTAAATTGACATCAAGTTAGTTGTCTGAGCTAAACCTATGTTACGTGTATATTCGATACAACAATTTATCATTGAAGCTAAAAATACATATATATAATTGTGTCATGTTACCTGTTTGGGCTAAACCTTTAAATTGACTTCAAGTTATTCGTCCAAGCTAAACCTGTGTCACAAATATCTTTAGTATACCAAATGCTCGTTTGAGCTGAACATATATTTGTGTCAGGTTACCCATCTGGGCTAAACCTTTAGTGACACATTCGATTGCTTAGCCAAGATGAAAATATACATGTAAGGTTACCTGTTCGGGCTAAACCTTTAAAACAGCCTTAAGTTACTCATCCAAGCTAAAATTTTGTCACATGTACCTTTGAGTCTGCAACAAATGTTGGATCTTGGTAATCATCGATAATTAATCCATATCAGTGTGCACAAGACCTTTACTAAGTTCATTAGGGCAATTTCAACATATAAGTTTATATACATTTCTTTACAATTTAGTCTAGATATCACATTTTGTACCAAACCGTAGACTATCCAAATTTCAATTAAACATACATATATTTATAATTAAAATACATAAAAATTTAAACAAAATTATACCATATGAACTTACTTGAAAAAAAATATAAAACAAGTTGAATTGCAAGGACTAATCGATAATTTTTTCATTTTTCCTTGATTACCCTCGATTTGGTTCAATTCTCGATCTATATAATAATTCAATTCAATTTATCAATTTTAAACATCTTATAACATCATATTAGATGCATGTATCAGTTCAATTTCATTTTTTGAGTGCCTTTAAGCTTTTACATTTTATTCAATTTAGTCCCTAAAACAAAAATTATCATAACTTTCAAATTTGAGCTTCGATGTCAAAATCGATCTTAATTACATCCTTATAGGACCCTCTACTATAAATAATTATAGAAAATTTTCATCAATTTTTAAATTTATACACTTTAGTCCCTATGTTCAAAAACTAGCAATTAAACTTTACAAACTAGTATTTTTTTTTCATTGCTAAGCTTAAAATCTAACAGCTTAATACCAATTTCATCAAGAAATCATCAATGGAAACTTTTAGAATGTAACACCCCAAACTTGGCCTAGACGTTATGACTGAATTTGGAGTGTCACATTAAAATGGTTTTTCGAAAAACTTTGTCTTATTAATAAATCTCGCTTGAAAGAGAAAAGCCCATTTGTTTAATTATAAAGTCAACTTAAGTATTTGTTAACCATTTAAAAACATGTTTGTTGCGAGAGCATTTTGAACAATGTTGCAAAAATGTGATGTTATGAAAACATATATCATTTTGGAAAATCGCGCTCTACTTTTAACAGAAATAAATCATAATAGTTAAAAACCCCCAAATTAAAAGCTAGAAAATTAGAGAAAATGCCTTATTACATCAAAAACCCAAAGAGAAAGTAATTTAAGTAATGTAAAAGAAAATATGAAAATTTAAAGCTGTTCGTAGTGTGGCCACCTGTGAGTCCTCCCATACGTCGAACTGCCTACTGAAGATTACATGAAAAATTTAAAAGAGGGGGTGAGTTTACAAAAACTTAGTGTGTACAACCCTCATCGATCATAAAACATAAATCACATCAATTTGGGCCATCACGATAACGGTGGCACTTGGGCCTTAGCCCATAGTAACCTCAATTAGGCCTGAACCCATGTCACAATCAGAATTAGATTATGCAATGCACAAATACCCAACCAACCCTGCACTCCGTATCCCGTCCAACCCTACACTCCTATGGGGATTTAATCGTCCCACACATCCCTACACTCTTGATGTAGCACCTGTTGCGGCACTAACCAATTTTGCAGCCGAGCTGCCAATCACATAATGGCTTTAAATCGTCGGTGGATCCACAAACGTCAAGCGACCATGCGACTCTAACAAATCATATACTTCCTCCAAATCAATGATCTCGTCCCCCATGCAGCATAATATCACATGAATTCAAACATATCATAAATGGCATACAATAACAATCATATAACATATAGGGGCATTTTAGTCATTTTTCCCTTTGAGGGCATAATAGTCACTTTGTAAATCGGGATCTAAGTACACTTACTGACCATCAGTAGGTTCACAGTTATCTTGCACGACCTGTGCAACCTTTAGAAAACAAACAGTGCGATTGGGCCCAAAGCCCATTTAATCAGGCCTATAGGCCCACACGACCCATTGGTCCACCAAGCCTGATTTCGATCCAAGCCATGTGAGTGACATAGCCGGTCCAACATTTTCCCACCTATTGGTGAGTTTTACACATCTAGGGCCTATGACCCATTGGGCCAGTACGACCCAACTTGGCCCAACATAGCCCATTACGCAACAGCCCATGAGTTCACTCATGGTAGCCTCTACTATCGCATCAGATTTTCCAGATGTGCTTTCGCGCGCTCGTGTAGTAACCATTTCTGTTCTTTTGGCTTTTCGGCATTTCAGGATTTGCTGACCTAGAGTTAAGGTGGTGTATGTACACACACTTTCGGCTTTTCAGCCGATCATCAAACATAGCATACGGTTACACACCTGATCACGTAGAGTACTAAGAATTCCCTAGCGTCGAAACCTATTCAACATAACAGCAATTAATCACTTCTCAATAGAGTTAAAAGATTATCAACCAAACCCCTAGCCGAAGGATCGACTACCACTTGCCTTGACTCAAACGGTAAACTGTGATTTGCCTACTTAATCCAAAGTTTGGTGCAGTCACCCTTCCCCAACCTGGCAGAAATTCCCGAACTGCCGACACCTTACGTACTTAAACTTGAGGGTAGAAGCTACGTGTCCACTCCTAGTCAGCACCATTGTCATCACTTTATTGCTAGAACCCCCTTTGCTTATCGAGAATTCTAGAAACAAACCAAGTAAACAACATCCGAACGATAAGAGAAGGAGAATTCGGCACGTAAGGGTGAGGAATTATTTGGTTATAATTTGCACAAGAAGAAAGCAAATAGATATCCCTTAAGAGAAACAAAAGAAACAAATGTACTTACCGATCTGATGGATAAATATTGCTACACCGAAGTCTGAGTAAGAGAAGGGAAAAAGAATAGTCGTTTGACAAAAACTGAAGGAAATGACAAAAAGGAAGAAGAAAAAGGTATCTGGCAAGAACTCAAAAGAAAAGAGAATAGAACTAGAGGGCTAACTGAAAGGGGAAGTATGGGTGAACGAATGCTGAAGTGAAAAAATAGAAAAAGAAGCAGAATAGAATTGATTGTAGTACTCAAAAGAATAGATGAAGGAGTTATGAAAACAGGTCAAAATGTATTCGGCTACTCAAGGAAAGTATACGACTAAGATGTTGCAAAGGAAAAAAATTAAAAAACAATGATCACCAAAAGCCGAAAAATGAAAGGCACCCTCCCCAGCCAAATTTCTGAGTACTTCCCAAGCAAATTCGGCATAGTGTTATCTCACTTCAAACTCCCCTTTTTCCTCCTAAAATCCCTCCATGATTTCCTCCCCAATCTTCTCTTTGATTTTCTCCATAATCCAGTCCTTGACCAATTCAAATTCCAACCACCCTTGTAGTGTTTTATTCAAACTCCACCACTCACACAACAAAGGAGTAAAATAAATACTCCTTTGTGCATAGAGTGACTCGAACTCAAGCACCCTTGCCCCCTTAATGATGCCACAATCCACTGTACTATAAGATCATCTTGTGTCACATTTTAATCTTAATTATTTAAAAGGCTTACTTCCAAGTACTAAGGGTTTTATTCACTTAACTAAAAAATTTAGCTAAAACCCAGGTTTGAACCCAGGACTTCTCCAACACTCCCAAATATGCCCAAATACTTTGCCACTAAAGCCAAAATGCAATTCGTGATATTTCTCGTACACATAAACTTTATGTGTTCCCACGCTCAAGGCCCAGTCCTTTTAGGCCCAAATTCAAGGTGTTACATAGAAACTTTAAAAGTTTTGCAAATTGATACATGAGCTAACTAAATCAAGCTTTTATGAGCTTAAAAATATAAAAATTATAAGAAAATGACTTAAAATTGGTTACCATTTAGGGGTAGATTGTAAAATCTTGAAAACCCTATTCTTTTTTTTTTAGTGAAGAAGATGAGTGGAAAGGAAGAAAATGGCTTTTTTTTATTTTAATTTTACTTTTATACTTAGTTTAATTATTAATTAATCAAAATTAACTTAATTAATTAGAATTTGTCTAACCTTAAGCATAATTAACAAAGTTGGTGGATGCTAAATGTCATTCACCACTATTTGGCCATGTATAAATTGTCTAATTGTCCATTTAGTCCTTTGGCTAATTAAAAATCTATAGTGATAAACTTTTACAACTTTTACAATTTAGCCCTTATACCTTACTTAACTATCAATTCAACAAAATTAAGGGATCAAACTTTAATAAACATTAATATTAATCTCATAAATATTAAATATTAATATTTGCAGACTTAAACATCAAAAATAAGGTTCCAAAACTGTTATTTTTGACACTACTGAAAAACAAGTTGTTACAAGGATAAAGTTCTTCATTCAAACTAATAACTACCATGTATGGATGATCATCTCAAATGGAGACTTAAAGATGCTCGATGATGAATATGAGTGGGAAAAAGGTGATAAGAAAAAGCTTAACTCAATGCTAAGATTATGCACATCTCTTTTGTGCATTAAGACCTAATGAGTACAATAGAGTGTCCTAATGTCAATGTTCCAAAGAGATTTGGGATAATCTTGTCACCACTCATGAAGAAACAAGCCAACCCAAGGAATCCGAGATTGGCCTCTCATACTTGACTAAGAGCTTTTCTAGATGAAGTTAGGAGAGAGCATCAAAGAAATGTTTGGTAAATTCACCTACATCTTCAATAGTTTGAAACCGCTTCGGAAATCTTATCCAAATAAAGAAATGGTAGAAAATTTACTCCATAGTCTACCAAAGGAATGGGATGCTAAAATGAAAGTTGTTGATGAATTCAAGGATTTGGATAAACTTTCTTTGGATGAGCTCATAGGTTTACTCCTCCCCAATGAGATGAAGTTGGAGCATGGAAAAGAAAAACCAAGATAATTCGGAGTAGCACTAAATTCATCCATCCATGAAGAAAGCAATAATGAAATTGATGATAAGGATGAGGATGTGTAACACCCTATACCTAACTCGATTTACCAGATCCGAATATAGAATGTTACCAATACTTGAAACACTTAACAAAAATTTTCTAACGGGTAAAGATTTTACTGAACATACTTCCTACGTATTTATTTTTGTTATAGGTTAATGATTTGGAAGGTAAACATTTATTTGAATACAACTGATTCTCAATGGTAGTATAAGACAATACCCCTTTAAAATTTATTAAAATAGAAATAAAATTGGTGTATATTACTATTTTTCATTTGAAAACATGTTACTAAAAGTGTACCTCAGTATGCATAATATTTTTTTCAATTTGTTACCATGGTGCATTCTTGGCTTGGTCCTTTTTGATGTAATAGTTCGATTTTTGGAACCTGCTGTAACGCCCCAATTTTCGGGACTTCTGTGGATTTTGGTGAATTTTTGAATTTCTATGTTTTGACTGCTGCGCGTAGGTCTAAGTATGTTAGTGGGCCTCTAGAAGCCCAAGTTTGAGATGAAATCCAGAAGTTTTAACTAATTTTAATTCTTAGGGAAAAAGGTGTTCTGGTAAGTTGGGCTTTTAAGATTTAATGGGTAAAATAAGCGACAAGAAGGCAAGTGGAAAAGTGGCATGTGACGCCACTAGGGTGCTAAAAAGGTGGCGTGTGGATGGA
This sequence comes from Gossypium longicalyx, assembly GCA_025698465.1. Lineage (NCBI taxonomy): Eukaryota > Viridiplantae > Streptophyta > Magnoliopsida > Malvales > Malvaceae > Gossypium > Gossypium longicalyx. Next base: position 30,342,080 of record CM046999.1, on the reverse strand, counting down.
TAGGGAGAGCTAAGGTTCAAGTCACAAGGTGAGCAAATATTAGTATTAATTTTTATGTTCAGAAAGGGGATGTGATGGAACTCAGGTGGAACTCTGTTAGGAAGAGTTTGAGCTGCTCAGGAGATCGAGTAAGGAAGGGATAAGGGAGAAGATTTAGGAGCTGATTAGAGAGTGTAGTATTGGCCGAATGGTGGACTCTTGAGGAGCAAGAGTTGGCCGGCCAAGGGTTTCTGTAGAGGGCAAAATTTGGCTAGTAGGTGGGGGGAAAATTCGGCATTTGGGTTCTGACCATTCTCTTCTCTTTTTTCTTTTCTCCTCTCATCTCCTATTATCTTTTCTTCTTCTTTGCTTCTTCTTCTATAGCCGAACCCTTCCTACCATTCTACTCAACTCCACTTCCTTACCATTTGTTCCTAAGCCTTATAGCCGATTGCCATAAAAGCCGAAATCCCGAAAGCCTATTTTTCTTTTGTGCCGATTTCTCCTAGCCAAACCCTCTGATTCTTCTCCATATTTTTGGCTGATTCTCTCATCCTCTGAACCCCAAAGTATTGTCGACAAAACCACCGCAAAACCCTCATATTTCATCTTTCTCTTCACTATTTCAAAAAGCCGAAAACCCCATAGTCTTAGGGGCATAGCCGAATCTTTAGACCTTTAAAGATTTGATTTCTGCTAACATTTAAGGGTTTAGATCTACATCAGAATCGTATAGGAACTAAAGTGGAATCGTTGACTAAAGGAATCGGTGGTAAGTTTTTGAATCTATTCTTCATTTCGGGTTTTAGAAAAGTTGAAACCCCTAAAGGCTTAGGGAGGCTGTCGATTGGGCCCTATGGCTCTAAGGGTTGTGACAACTATTTTATTATGATGCTAGTGTGATCTAGAGGCTGCTGATCAAAAGCTTGGACAAGTGGAACGACTGGATCTAAACCTAGTCGCTAGTTTCAGAAAAAGGTAAGAACTCTAAGGTCTGAGGCTTGGTTGGCCGACTATGGTAGGGGGATAGGTCTGTAGTTTGTTTTCGATATTTAGATTGATGTGTTGGTAATATAATTGTAGGCAACTCGTGTGTGGAACTCACCGTCAAACCACTACAAATTAGGTGTGTAATTGACACCCTTTCATAGACTAGATCGGCAAAAGTCGAAAAGCTGAAATGCCGAAAAACTGATATTTTGTGGACTAGCGAGTGTGCGAATGCTCGTGAGGTAGATCGATTAACGTATTTGGTAAACTACAGTGTTTAGACTGCAAAGTGCATGATTTTTGTGCCTTTCAATATTTTTAGGCTTAATGGGCCAAAATTGGGATAATAGGCCAACGGGCCCAATTCGGTAAGAACACTCGGTAAGTGTTTCTGTAAACCCTAAAATAGATAAATTACTAGAATACCCTGAAGTATGAAAATTACCATTATACCCCGAGGTGTAAAATGACCATTATACCCCTAGGGTTCATTTGACTAAAAAGCATGATGATCTGATTCTGTATGATGTATGCCATGATTTGTATATCTATTGCATGGGGACATGGGTTATATTTATGGAGGAAGCGTCCTGGTGGCTATGCCACAAATATCTGTTATGGTGGCTGTGCCACAAATATCTGTATCTGGTGACTCTGTCACACTATCTGTTCTGGCAGCCATGCTGTAAATTCTGTGGCGTGTAGCGGTTGGGTGGGTCGAGTAGTCTCCCCACATGGTGTAAGGATGGTACGGGGGTGTATACGGTTGGATATGGTTGGGTTTCTACATAAACATGTAATTTCGCTTACTGTCATTATGGGCCTATGGGCTTCATTTTGAAATCTGTTCTGGGCTAAGGCCAATTTGATCTGTTTCTATGGGTTGAACTGGTTTAGACTATGGTTGGGTTATTTTACACACTGAGTTTCTCAAACTCACCCCTTATTTTCATCCACGCAGGTAATCCCTAACCATAGCGGCTTGGAGCTGTGAGGGATTCGGAGTGGCCACGCGTTCCGCAAATTTGGTTTTCTTCTGTTGAATTGGACATCTTTTTATTTACTTTTATGATTTGGGTTTTAAGTTGTAATAAGGCCGCTTTAATGATTTTTAATTGTTTTCAATATGATTTACTAGAATAGGTATAATATTATCTTAATCACTGAAACTGATTAGTTTTAGGGCGCGTTTGCAAAAATAGTAATTGATTTTAAAATATCACGACAACAAAGCAAACTTCCGTAACGAAAACGCTTTCCAAAGTTAATCACCTTTTCTTAAACTGGACTTAAATGAACTGGTTTCCTAAGAACATACACTAAGTTAAGGTGTGGCAATGGTAGTGTGCATGTCTAGGATTGGATCCGAAGGGAGCTTGGCACTTAAGCAGTCCGATGGAGTCACCTCCTCTTTTTCGATTTCCTACCTGGTGCACAGCTTCCATTCACTTTAACCTATAATGAAATCATCTTTTGAACACTAAGTACGATTTTCTAGACTAAGAATAGAAAAATGTTTTTAACGTTCCGATGTGGCACGTCGAATCTAGTTGTAACGTTTAGGCCGGGTTTGGGGTGTTACATTTAATGGTATCAGAGCTAGGTTGTAACAACTCGGCTGTGGAATAGGTTTATAAAAACAAAGATTTTCGAAATTGAAATTTTTACAAAAATTACGAAACTCAGTTTTTCAATTATTGGATCCTTAAAAAAGTGGCACCCGAATCTCCGGCCCAAGTCTGTAAGTATTAGTCTAAACTTTTCTGAGATATTTTTTCTGAATTATCTGTCTGTATTTAAACCCTATTATGATAATCTAGTGGGATGGTACTAAGACTATAGGAATTTTTGTAATAGACTAAGACTGTAGCTAGATTTCGATTCTGCGGAAAACAAACTCTGAATTACTGTCTGTTCATAAAACATCTGTAATAAAATTGGAATATTTAATTGATGCATAAAATTCGTAATCAGATAATACGATATGAGTACGAGAGCAGCTCGTGGAAGAGGCCGTGGACGTGGCCGAGGTAGTGCTCGAGCAGGAACTGCGTCCTCAGGGCATATGCCGACGGCAGAGGCACCGGTACCACCGGCAACGGAAGTAGAGTCTCATGATCGTAGTGCTGGGGATGAATCCCTATCCCAGGCAATACTTCATGCTCTAGAAAGGGTTGCCGGGGCAAGTTCGGGTAACGAAATTCGAGGATCTATTTCTGAGTGACTCCGGGCTAACGGAGCAGAGATCTTTAGAGGTGTATCTAATGTAGCCTTGAATGTGGCGGAATATTGGTTGGAGGCCACGGAACCAATTATGGATGACTTGAACTACTCTGTAGAGCAGAAGTTGAAGGGAGCCGTATCGTTGCTACGAGACGAGGCTTATCAGTGGTGGCTCACTGTGAGAGTTGGGACCCCAACCGATGGGTAACCCGGGAGCCGCGAAAGGCGCGATCTTCAAAGGGAAATATGTTGGGGCAAGTTATGTGGACGTCCGTAGGAAGGAATTCTTGAATCTGATGCAAGGAGGTAAAATAGTTACTGAATACGAGGCTGAGTTTCTAAGGTTGAGCCGGTATGCCGTGGGAATAGTCGCTACAGAATATGAGCGTAGTCTACGCTTCGAGGATGGTCTTAGAGATGAACTCAGGGTGTTGATTACTCCGCAGAGGGAGCGTGACTTTGCGGTCTTGGTGGAGAAAGCTAAGATAGCTGAGGAAGTGAAGCGTGCTGAAAAGCAGAATCTTGAGAAGGATCAAAACCGTTTCCGGAAGGATTCAGGACCTTCGGGTGGTACAAGTAGGAATGTCAAGAGAGCAAGAGTGGAGGAGCCAATGCGGGCAGTTCCGATGAACGTGATTAGACCACTAATCTGTGGAGACTGTGGTAGGGTACATCTGGGCGAGTGTAGAAAATGTTCTGGTGCCTGTTTCAGATGCGAATCTATGGAGCATAGAGTCAAAGACTGTCCTCAGAAAATAAATCAGGTACAAGTTGCTGAGCAGAAGGTTGCTCAACCAGTGAGAGGTGGACCACAACCACCGAGAGGACGTGGAAAAGGTAGGGGCGGAAATGGTAATGGTCGAGGTCAAGGAGTGCCTGGCAGGGGTGTCGGAAATGCTCAGGCTCGACAGCCAGCGTTGGTGTATGTAGCTCGTCGTTGAGAGGAGGGTGATGTACCTGACGTCATAACTGGTACGTTCTTGGTTTCTAGCATGCCGTACACTGCTTTGGTAGATATTGGATCTACTCATTCCTATGTTACATGTGCCATATCTGGGTCATTGGGTGTGCACTCTGAGGAGATAGTGAGTGGGGTAACTGTACTAAGTCCTTTGGGTCACTCGGTTAAGGTAGACAAACTGTATAGGGATGTGCCTTTAGAAACCCAAGGTAATATCTTCTCTGGAGACTTGATGGTGTTACCGCTCAGAGAATTCGACCTCATTCTGGGAATGGAATGGCTTGTTAAGCGCAGGGCGACTCTGGATTGTGCTGCTAAATGAATGGTGTTAAGGACCACGAAGGGGGAGGAGGTTATGGTGATAGGTGAGCGAAGGGATTATTTGTCCAATGTGGTGTCGACATTAAGAGCCGAAAAAGAGATTCGTAAAGGTTGTGAGGCCTATTTGGCATTTGTAAGTCAGGCAAAATATGAGGGACTGACAGTAGATAAGGTTAGAACCGTTAAGGAGTTCCAAGATGTTTTTTCGGAGGAGCTTCCGGGATTGCCTCCGAACCGAGAAGTCGAGTTTGAAATCGACTTGCTGCCTGGAACGACACCAATCCATCGCACCGTATAGGATGGCACCAAAAAAGTTGGTGAAGTTAAAAGCACAAATTCAAGAGTTGTTGGATAAGGGTTTTATGAGGCCAAGTGTGTCTCCGTGGGGAGCACCAGTGCTATTTGTAAAAAAGAAGGATGGGACGATGCGGATGTGTATTGATTATCGGCAGTTGAACAAACTGACGATTAAGAATAAGTATCCACTGCCAAGGATTGACGATCTGTTCGACCAACTTAGAGGAGCTTTTGTATTTTCCAAGATCGACCTTCGATCTGGATATCATCAGTTAAGGGTCAAAGAGGTAGATATCCATAAGACGACATTCAGAACTCGGTATGGTCATTACGAGTTTCTGGTGATGCCATTTGGACTGACAAACGCTCCTGCAGTGTTTATGGATCTGATGAATCATGTATTCCAACCATTTTTGGATCGGTTTGTAGTCGTCTTTATTAACAATATTCTGGTATGTTTTGAAACTGAAGTAAAACATGATGAGCATCTCTGCATTATGCTGCAAGTGTTAAGGGAGAAGGAACTATATGCGGAATTCAGCAAATGTGAATTCTAGTTGAAGGAGGTAACCTTCCTAGGACATGTTGTCTCAGCTGAGGGGATTAAGGTGGAACCTCGAAAGATTGAAGCAATTTTAGAATGGAAGCCACCTTGGTCGGTGTCGAAAATTCAGATTTTCCTAAGGTTGGCAGGATATTACAGGAGGTTTGTGGAAGGCTTTTCTGTGATGGCAGTGCCTTTGACAAAACTCATAAGGAAAGGAATACCATTTGTTTGCACAGAGAAGCAGCAGGAAGCTTTTGAGAAGTTGAAGAAAGTTCTGACTGAAGCACCTGTGTTGATTCAACCAGAGTCTAGGAAGGATTTTACTGTGTATAGTGACGCATCACATGTGGGTTTAGGCTGCGTGTTGATGCAAGAGGGTAAGGTGGTTGCTTATGCATCACGACAGCTTAAGCCTCACGAAGGAAACTATCCTACTCATGATTTGGAATTGGCAGCAATAATCTTTGCGCTTAAGATTTGGAGACACTACTTGTACGGAGAGAGGTGTATTATATACACCGATCATAAGAGTCTCAAGTACTTGCTGACTCAGAAGGAGCTGAACCTTAGGCAAAGGAGATGGATAGAGTTGCTTAAAGATTATGATTGTATGATTGAGTACCACCCAGGCAAGGCTAACGTGGTAGCCGATGCTCTAAGTCGAAGAGCTGTATCTGATCTGAGAGCAATGTTTGCTCGTCTGAGTCTGTATGATGACGGTAGTCTGTTGGCTGAGTTGTAAGTAAGGCCAACCTAGGTGGATCAGATTAAGGAGAAGTAGTTGAGAGATGAGTCTTTGGTTGCTCGTTTCCAGCATGTTAAGGAAGGGGAAACTTCTGAGTTTGGGTTGAATAGTGAAGGAGTTCTGTGTTTCCGAGGGAGAATTTGTGTTCCGAAGGACTCTGACTTGAGGCAGTCAATATTGAAAGAAGCTCATGGGAGATTTTTTGCCATGCATCCTGGAGGGAATAAGTTGTATCACGACTTACGAAAATTGTATTGGTGGCCTAGGCTTAAGCGGGAAGTAACGGAGGTTGTGGGGAAATGTTTGACATGTCAGCAAGTGAAAGTTGAGCATCAACTACCTTCTGGGCTTTTGCAGCCAGTGAAGATACCACTTTGGAAGTGGGAGAGGGTAACCATGGACTTTGTGAGTGGGTTACCTTTGACACCGACAAAGAAAGACTCAGTTTGGGTGATCGTGGATAGGTTGACCAAATCGGCTCATTTCATACCTGTCCTCACCGACTTTTCACTTCAAAGGTTAGCAAGTTGTATGTGGCGGAGATCGTGTGACTTCATGGTGTCCCAGTTTCAATTATTTCTGATCGGGATCCCAGATTTACATCTCGATTTTGGCAAAAGTTGCATGAGGCTTTGGGGACACAATTGAATTTTAGTACGGCCTTCCATCCCCAGACTGATGGTCAGTCGGAAAGGGTTATTTGGATTCTGGAGGACATGTTGAGGGGATGCGTTATTGACTTTCGAGGGTTGGGAGGACTACTTGCCATTGGCGGAGTTTGCGTACAACAACAGTTATCAAGCGAGTATTCGAATGGCATCGTATGAAGCGCTGTATGGACAAAGGTGTCGTACCCCTAGTTGTTGGACCGAACTGGGAGAGCGACAGGTTCTTTGACCCGAGTTGGTAGTTGACACTGAGGATAAGGTCAGAGTAATCAGAGATCGATTAAAATAAGCTGTGGATAGGCAAAAGTCGTATGCGGATTTGAAGCGAAAGGAGATTGAGTACTCAGTAGGTGATATGGTCTTCTTAAAGGTTTCTCCTTGGAAGAAGATATTAAGGTTTGGTAAGAAAGGCAAGTTGAGTCCGCGATTCATTGGGCCTTATCGTGTTTTGAAGCGAGTAGGACCAGTGGCATATCAATTAGAATTACCTCCAGAGTTAGACAGGATTCACGATGTTTTTCACGTCTCCATATTAAGGTGTTATCGTTCTGACCCTACTCATGTTGTGCCGGTTGCAGAGATCGAGGTGCAATCTGATTTGACTTTCGAGGAAGAGCCTATGCAGATATTGGACCGAGACGTCAAGGTGTTGAGAAGGAAATCTGTTCCTTTAGTGAAAGTGCTTTGGCGTAATCACGGCAGAGAGGAAGCTACTTGGGAGACAGAAGAGGCAATGCGTCAACAATACCCTCATCTGTTTAGATCAGGTAAATTTCGAGGATGAAATTTCTTTAAAGAGGGTAGAGTTGTAATGCCCCAATTTTCGGGACTTCTGTGAATTTTGGTGAATTTTTGAATTTCTATGTTTTGAATGCTGGGCGTAGGTCTAAGTATGTTAGTGGGCCTCTAGAAGCCCAAGTTTGAGATGAAATCCGGAAGTTTTAACTAATTTTAATTCTTAGGGAAAAAGGGGTTCTGGTGAGTTGGGTTTTTAAGATTTAATGGGTAAAATAAGCCACAAGAACGTAGGTGGAAAAGTGGCATGTGACGCCACTAGGGTGCTAAAAAGGTGGCGTGTGGATGGCTAGGGAGAGCTAAGGTTCAAGTCACAAGGTGAGCAAATATTAGTATTAATTTTTATGTTCAGAAAGGGGATGTGATGGAACTCAGGTGGAACTCTGTTAGGAAGAGTTTGAGCTGCTCAGGAGATCTAGTAAGGAGGGGATAAGGGAGAAGATTTAGGAGCTAATTAGGGAGTGTAGTATTGGCCGAATGGTGGACTCTTGAGGAGCAAGAGTTGGCCGGCCAAGGGTTTCTGTAGAGGGTAAAATTCGGCTAGTAGGTAGGGGGAAAATTCGGCATTTGGGTTCTGACCATTCTCTTCTCTTTTTTCTTTTCTCCTCTCATCTCCTATTCTCTTTTCTTCTTCTTTGCTTCTTCTTCTATATCCGAACCCTTCCTACCATTCTACTCAACTCCACTTCCTTACCATTTGTTCCTAAGCCTTATAGCCGATTGCCATAAAAGCCGAAATTCCGAAAGCCTATTTTTCTTTTGTGCCAATTTTTCCTAGCCAAACCCTATGATTCTTCTCCATCTTTTTGGCCGATTCTCTCATCCTCTTAACCCCAAAGTCTTTTCGAAAAAACTGCCGCAAAACCCTCATATTTCATCTTTCTCTTCACTATTTCAAAAAGCCGAAAACCCCATAGTCTTAGGGGCATAGCAGAATCTTTAGACCTTTAAAGATTTGATTTTTGCTAACATTTAAGGGTTTAGATCTGCATCAGAATCGTATAGGAACTAAATTGGAATCGTTGACTAAAGGAACCGGTGGTAAGTTTTTGAATCTATTCTTTATTTCAGGTTTTAGAAAAGTCGAAACCCCTAAAGACTTAAGGAGGCTGTCGATTGGGCCCTATGACTCTAAGGGTTGTGACCATTGTTTTATTATGATGTTAGATTGATCTAGAGGCTACTAATCGAAGGCTTGGACAAGTGGAACGACTAGATCTAAACCTAGTCGCTAGTTTTGGAAAAAGGTAAGAACTCTAAGGTCTAAGGCTTGGTTGGCCGGATATGGTAGTGGGATAGGTCTGTAGTTTGTTTTCGATATTTAGATTGACGTGTTGGTAATCCAATTGTAGGCAACTCGTGTGTGGAACTCACCATCGAACCACTACAAATCAGGTGTGTAATTGACACCCTTTCATAGACTAGATCGACAAAATCGAAAAGCTAAAATGCCGAAAAACTGGTATTTTGTGGACTTGCGAGTTGCGAATGCTCGTGAGGTAGATCGATTAACATATTTGGTAAAATACAGTGTTTAGACTGCAAAGTGCATGATTTTTGTGCCTTTCAATATTTTTGGGCTTAATGGGCCAAAATTGGGATAATGGGCCAACGGGCCCAATTCGGTAAGAACACTCGGTAAGTGTTTCTGTTAGTACGTAAATGGTGAAAATATGCATGAAAACCCTAAAATAGATAAATTAATAGAATACCCTGAAGTATGAAAATTACCGTTATACCTCGAGGTGTAAAATAACCATTATACCCCTAGGGTTAATTTGACTGAAAAGCATGATGATCTGATTCTGTATGATGTATGCCATGATTTTTATATCTGTTGCATGGGGACATGGGTTATATTTATGGAGGAAGCGTCCTGGTGGCTCTGCCACAAATATCTGTTATGGTGGCTCTGCCACAAATATCTGTATCTGGTGACTCTGTCACACTATCTGTTCTGGCAGCTATGCTGTAAATTCTGTGGCGTGTAGCGGTTGGGTGGGTCGAATAGTCTCCCCACATGGTGTAAGGATGGTACGGGGGTGTATACGGTTGGATATGGTTGGGTTTCTGCATAAACATGTAATTTCGCTCGCTCATTATGGACCTATGGGCTTTATTCTGAAATCTGTTCTGGGCTAAGGCCAATTTGATCTGTTTCTGTGGGTTGTACTGGTTTAGACTATGGTTGGGTTATTTTACACACCGAGTTTCCCAAACTCACCCTTTATTTTCATCCATACAAGTAATCCCCAACCATAGTGGGCTTGGAGCTATGAGGGATTCGGAGTGGTCACGCGTTCTGCAAATTTGGTTTTCTCCTGGTGAATTGGACATCTTTTTATTTACTTTTATGATTTGGGTTTTGAGTTGTAATAAGGTCGCTTTAATGATTTTTAATTGTTTTCAATATGATTTACTAGAATAGGTATAATATTATCTTAATCACTAAAACTGATTAGTCTTAGGGCGCGTTTTCAAAAATAGTAATTAATTTTAAAATATCACGACAACAAAGCAAAACTTTCGCAACGAAAACGCTTTCCAAAGTTAATCACCTTTTCTTAAACCGGACTTAAATGAACTGGTTTCCTAAGAACATACACTAAGTTAAGGTGTGGCAATGGTGGTGTGCATGTCTAGGATTGGATCCGAAGGGACCTTGGTAGTTAAGCAGTCCGATAGACTCACCTCCTCTTTTCCGGTTTCCTACCTGGTGCACAGCTTCCATTCACTTTAACCTATAATGAATTCATCTTTTGAACACTAAGTACGATTTTCTGGACTAAGAATAGAAAAATGTTTTTAACGTTTCGATGTGGCACGTCGGATCCAGTCATGACGTTTAGGCCGGGTTTGGGGTGTTACACCTGCATACCAAGAGACTCATATAAGTTCAAAGGAACTTAATGAGTGTCATTCATTATTACCTTTAAGTGTTGTTTTAGAATTTCTTGACTTAAGGGTTTTCAATTTCCTTTTAGAACTTGGCGGATAGTTTTATGATTTCTGGTTGGCAAATAACCATACGTCAATCTCTAAACTTAACCGTCTTATATGCATTTCACCCGACTAGCGGATCTCAAACTGCACACCATATTTTGAATCCCATTACACAATTTTTTTATAGATAGTAGTTGGATACGCTTCCCCAAACAAAACTCAATGGATACTACTCTTGATAGATTCCTTTACAATGCTCAACAATTATCAAAACACCAGTTACATCGTATCTTCAAATCAATCCAGACAAACATACTTGCTTAAAAGAATACAACATTTAAATTCAAGTAATATAATCCTATATGACTTCAATATATGACCTAAGAAATTCCAAGTTTGGTGGACACTTGCACCTCCAATCATTAAATGGGTACACTATCAAGAACTCTTTCAGATAGTGCCTCATAGACATGCCCAGGTCTTGCCACAAGCGTGGAATATCAACTAGTCATTTAGACAGTGCAGAATTCACAATATAGACCTTCTAGAAAACTTGCCACAAGTATTCCCTAGATTACCCCACCATTGAGGCTTTCTGAATAATACGCCAAGAATATTTCATAAAGAGTTCGCCATAAAGGCTTTTCAGGTAATCCGTGTTCATTGTCCCGGTGGACCATCTCTATGGATTCTATGGGGGTTCTCCCTCATGGTTTTATACCTTCACACCCTCTTAGCTTATTATCATATGATGCCATAACCATGGACTTTCAACAATTTTATTCCGTGATATGCCAGTTTGATTAGCATTATAGCTGCCCTACCAGAGGCTACACAATATATCTCCTCTTAACATTTATACATACAATAGACTCTCCTATACTGGATTCGTACCACAAAAAAAGGTCCTTTTATTTGGACTTTGACTATACATGTAACATCCCTAACCCGTCTCTAACACCAAATTAGGGTTACGAAGCATTATAGAACAAAACAAAACCTTTAACTTTAAATAAGAACAAATAATTTAGCTAAAATAAAATTTCAATAATTCATTCAACTCATAACAAATATATAAATTTGGGCTTTAACTCGTGCTTTCAGGTCTAAAATACACTTTAAAAGCAATTAGGGATCAATTTGAATAAATAAAAAATCTTCGAAAAAACATGAAAATTTTGATAAACAGGGGTCACACGACCGTGTGACATAGCCTAAACTTTGTGGGTATTCGAAGTAGGGACACACAGCTGTGTCCCAGCCCGTATGGGTATTTGAAGTAGAGACACATGGCTATGTCCCAGCCCGTATTTCTGTCCGTGTGTATTCGAGAAAAAGGCCACACGGTCATGTCGTAGGCCCTGTTCGAAACTATTTTGGAAGGCATGGTCGTATGGTAGACCGTGTGCAACCTGCACATAAAATTTTAAGTCACACGACCATGTGGGTTGGCCGCGTGTGGCACACGGTCGTGTGACAACCTGTGTCCTAGGCCATGTGCTCTATAATTAGCCCCTAAAATAATCCATTTCAAAGCCAAACCTTTCCCAACTAGCTACTCCATTTGTACATACATTCAATGGACATAAACACACTTCAAACATTCATAAATATCATAATTCAATCAACCTGAATCTTTTAACCAATATGCCATTCAAAGGTACCTCATTTCATATCAAAACAAAATCAATTAAGCACAAGCTATAATGCCACATCTCAATCACAAAACATAGGTATAAAAGCTACCTAATCTCAACCATCATCAACCCATTTCACCATTCAAAATAAGCATACCATAATGACCATTTTCACATAGTTTTTAACATGTACAAGCCAACTATAACATACATGTATATAACCATTTACAAAAGTAACCAAAATACAACAAAAGTATAAATGACATTAAAACTTATACATGCCATTTATAACCATAGTTCAAATTAACCAAAACTACTAAAGTGATCGCGGGATAGTGTGATAGGTCTCTGACAAAGCTCCAACCAATCGAGCTTTCGATGATCTACAAGATAACGGAAAACAACTATGTATGCAACTAGTGCTTAGTAAGGCCGTATAGTAGAATTTAAACTTACAATATACATTAAATAAAACAAATAAAGATAAATCATTTCATTGTGAGCCAAATGCCTTTCCTATACACAACAACTCATAGAGTTTGTTGGTGAAACATTGTAATTATAAACTTCACTAAAATATGGCATGAAACATATCAAAGTTTCAACTTCCTCATCCATATTCATCATATATTATGCACTTGGATTTGCATTACATTTCACACTTCATCTTTATATATTTTATTTCTCTAATAGCATAGCTAATAATATATATTTCCACTTCAACATTAAATACTTGTTGAACTAAATGAAATAACTTCGGTTAATCAGAAAATACTCATATCACCATTTGATTCTCTAAACACACTACAATCATAACTAGAAAACATATTTATAGATATACGATACATATAATTAGTCCATAGTATTAATATACATTATCAAACCATACTAATCAAAACATTCGTCTCATATTCAAACTTATATTAAATTTCACACCGAAACATGTTTCCTGAATAGCGATTGGTTGAATAATGAAATACTCACCTTTTCATTGATATTTTCTTTGTATATTGTTCTTTTCAACCTGTTATTGGAACCCGGTGCCTACAAATAAATCGTAGCAATTTTTGCACCCAGTGCTTGTTGGATAAATCGACAATAGGTGTGCCTAGTTCTAGTCGGGTAAACCGACAATGTTTTACGCCCAGGGCTAGTCGGATAAACTAATGATATTAAATGTGTGCCCAGTACTAGTTGGTTAGACCAACAATTATCTGTATATATACGTCCTGCACTTCTAACACATGATCAAATAATCTCTATTCCATCATATCTTAACTAAATTTCTTAAGTTTACCAATATTGCTCATCATCAACTTATTCAATTCAATATACAACTCATAAATATATATAAATCATTTATCCGTAACCAACCATTTGGAACTATTTTCTCAACCATTCAATTACTCCAATTCACTCTCGATCATACTTTCATGGTCTATTTCATATAGAATTATCATATATATATATATATTAAAAAGTTTGTAAGTAATGAAAATTAAATAGTTTGAGTCAAAGAGATAAGAACTTACTAGGGCTAAACTGCAGTAATGACAAATGTCTAGGGACTATTCTGAAATCTTTGTTTTTCCATGGTTGTCAACTTGTTTTTGATCTATAATATAATTTTATTTCAATTATTAGCCCCAATTTCACATATATTGTTCAATTTAATATCTATGACTTCTTATTTACAACTTTACACAATTGCCCCAAATTTTGTCGTTTAATTCAATATAATCTTTAAACCCAAAACATGTAATTTAACCATATTAACACAATCCTTGCTAGTCGATTATCAAAGGTCTTCATAAAGCCCTCTAAACATTATAATTTCACAATAAAACCTTGAGATTTTACCATTCCAATAATTTAGTCCTTAAATATTAAAATCAACAAAAACTACTTTACAAAATAGTCCTATTTAACAACCAAGCTTAATAATATATCAAATTCTTTCACAAGCACTTCAAACCCATCCATGGTACATTCTAAAACATTTAACAATTTTGAAAATGAAGGTACGATTTAGCTGGACCTAATTGTAACGATCTCAAAAACATAAAAAAATCATGAAAAATTAATCAAGAAACACTTACATGCAAGATTCAAACCAAAGCTTCCCCATGTCTTTCAATGGAGGTTCGACCAACACAAAAGAGAAATGGAGAAGACAACACTATTCTTTACAATTTATTTTACTTAATTTTACATTAATTAGAAGTTTGCCATTATTTCATATTTTAATTTTGTTCTTTAATCAATTTTTCATCCACCTACCGTCCACTGCATATGAAAATGGTTTAATTGCCATAATAAACCATCCTAAATTATTTAAATATTCTTGGCACTAAAATGCTAATAACAATTGACGTTTACACTATTTTACGATTTAGTCTTTATTCTTTAATTAACTATCTATACATTAAAATTTTTTAACCAAATTTTAATACACATATATAATCACTCTGTAAATATTTAATAAAAATATTTACAGCTCGATTTATAAAATGAGGTCCCGATGCCTTATTTTCTAAAACACTTAACTTTAGAGATAACCCACTTGAACTTTAGCTAATTATTCATTTAACTAAAATTATCAATTCAAAATTTACTATATTACTATATTTGACTTGTAAATATTAAATAATAATATTTATGGACTATCTCGTTGGATTTGTTGTCCTGAAACCACTATTTCCGACACCATTGGAAAAATGAGTTGTTATAATACACACACATATAACACTAAATATTATCACCCACACATTTCAGAGACGACGTACCAAAGTGTTTTATCATGAAATTCGTATTCAAACACACAACACTACTCTTCTTTTACATCTATACAGATATCTTCTCATGGAGACATACCTATCTATAGAGGCACCTACCATATATTCGAGTTAGAATGATATACAGAAGTAAGTTTTAGAGGCTCACCAGAAACATACCTTAACCTTAACCTGGAGCTTCTGTTTCAAATGTTTGTTCCAACCAACATTAGCAGCTGCTTAAAATATCATAAGATTTCCATTAGAATCCCCATCTCAAACATTTTAACTACATGTGACCTCTACGCAGGGCCTTCTTGTAACACATTTCCTTTCTATAACATTAACGTGCAAAGTTGGAAGACTTACCAGAAGGCTAAATCATCTACTCATTAAGCGAGATCTTAATTCAATTTTAAAGGTGGTGATGATGATGATGATGATGATGATGATGATGATGATGATGAGAATGTTTAGGTTAGAAAGAAAGACCTGGATATTAAGTAGAAAGAAAACTCATCTAAAATGTTTCCCTCCTATAAATATACTCTCAGTCCCTCCTAATTTCCTACCAAATCCAGGGTAGGTAAAAGAAAATTTGGAGAAGGTTTACCTTACTGTTGACTAGTCATGGGGAAGGTCAAATCAATCCACTTGACTCCTGTTGAGATGTGGCCAACCATGCTGCTGTGATGATTTGTTTAGTTGGCTTGTTTTAGTGTGCAAGAAATCTTTCATACATCTTGCTACTCTGATATTTGATTTTATTGATGCAGAATCCCAACTAAACTTGATGTAAGATCCACTTGAACAATATTCATGCAAATCGAGTGTACTCTTGCTTAGGCATACCCTTTCTCGAGCAAAGTCTTTTTTCACTTCAAAACACCTTGCAATTAATGTAACGCCCCAAATTTCTTATTTTTGCTTTTGTGAAAATGTGATAAATGTGTACCTGCTTCAGTGGTTAAGTGTTCTGGGTATGTGTGAGAGGTCCCAAGTTCAATGCTTACCCTGGGCAAAATTTATTATTTTTAGAATAAAGCCCTATCTTTGTCCAGTGGGCATATATTTTAATTGTCTGTAATTCCATATCAGAATGAGCCTGCTGGTTCAAGTGGTAAGGGGTTTGGTGTGCTGGAGGTCCTGGATTCGAATCCATGCTTTAGCAAAAGAGTGTTATTTTTGGTTCGGTTGCCAGATAGAATTTCAGTTAGACTGAAATTTTGAGTAAGTTGAGATCACGTGGGTAGTGTGAGAAAATTAAAGAGATTGTGTCATATCTTGAATTTTCTTTTTCTTTTTTTTTTCAAATCTCTCTTTCTCCAAAAAAATTTCCCTTTTGGCATTTTTCTTCTTCTTCCGATTTTACTTGGTGGTTGCTACTGTTTTCCTCTCTTCGATTAAGCCATTAATCTGTATTTTTTTCTTCATAATGGTTGGTGGTTCAGTCATGTGATCGTCCTTTTATTGTTGGAGTTCTCTAATCGTTAGGTAAGTGGGCATTGTGTGTGTTTAATTTTTGTTTGGTATTTTGGGAAGTCAGTTTGTAGTAATTGATAGTGATAATTTGTAACACCCCAAACTCAGCCCAGATGTTATCACGAGATCCAGCATGTCACATTGAAGTGTTTTATCGAAAACCTTATTTTCATTGAAAACCCTTCAAGAGAAAATTAAGTAACATTCAATTTGTATTTAGTTTCCAAAGCATAGTAATGACAATGAAATAATATCTAGCGAATAGGCCTTATTACAATCCGATCTAAAATAACTTTAAATACTAGAAATGATATGCTAAAAAGAAACAAGTCCAAGTGGTCTTGCTAGTTGGCCACCTCGATGTCCCTTCAACCGTCGAACCACCTACTGAGGATCACCTGAGAAAAATAAAAGAGGAGGGTGAGTTTTCGAAAACTCAGCGTGTACAACCCTCCAAGAGTATTAAGCAATCATCAATCACTATAATATCATACATGCAATGCTGTGCAACCCACCCCAATAATCCAACCGCTATACACCGACTCCGTCCCCCAGTACACATCATGTGGGGATATAAATATCGACCCACCCATCCGATACACATCAATGGTAGCCAGGTTGCGGTACAACTTTCATTGCAGCAAGCTGCTAATGAAACACCGGGCTTAATAGCCATCGATGGATCCACGGTTGTCAAGCAACCATGCGATCCTCATATACTTCCTCCGTTCCATAATTCCCATCCCATATGCAACCTAAACAGAATATCATATGAATGTGGCAGGTATACATGTATCATCCATAAGTCTTACATTCAACACATAAGGGTATTTTAGTCATTTTTCGCCCTTAGGGGCATTTTAGGAATTTCTTTTTATTATGGGTTTATTACTTACCTTGGCCCGTTAACAAGTCCTCATTGGCTAAAGTGAACAGATACTATGCACCAGGTAGGATTCCAGAAAAGAGGAGGTGAGTTATTAAGACCGCTTAAGTACCAAGCTCTCCCTAGATCCAATCCTAGACATGCATATACCCATTACCACACCTTAACCTGATGACCCGTCCACAATCGCAATTAACTAATTATTTAAGTTTTATGCCTGATTGAGTAGTTACCAAAACTAGATCCACAATCCCTTACTAAACACTAATAGATCCACACTTATTCACTTGGCCCCTTTAGGCCCAATCTCATTCATATGACCCATTGGCCCCAATCACATTTATATGGCCAATCAGGCCCAATCACATCCATATGGCCCATCAGACCCAATCATATTCATAGTCATGCAATCATATAATTTTTAATTCTTAGTATCAAATTGCCAAATTTGCCTATTATGGGCCCTACAGCCCATCGTCCCATTTAGCCCATTCTGGCCCGATTGGCCAAAACACTGCCCAAGTCCATGGAATCTCTCATGAAGCCTCTGATAACCTATAGGTTTCCCCCCTTACGAGTGTTTGCACACTCGTAAGCAACTGTGATCTTCTTAGCCATGAATCTACAAATGATACCACTCAATGATTAATCACACACATATCAAATACGATCACCAAAAATCAAAAATCTCGCCTTTGCCTTACCTTGAACGACAAGCCTTAACAACCCTTCTTTGATCACTAATCACGAGTATTTATGAAATTTGCATCAATCTTAATCATTAAGAACTAAACAACAAGTGACTTGCAATTATCTTAAGTCACTCTTAAATCACCCATGACCATTCGGCTAACCTTAACCAATAAAAGAGGAATACTTACCCAAAACCCCAAAACACCTAAGGAGAAAATTGGCAGAGATCTGAACTCCGAGATTCGATACTAATCGCCTACCAAAATTGATTTAGAAAAGGTGAGGGAGAGAAGAAATCGATACTAGGAAGACCAACTAAAAGAAAGTAAAGCACTTACACAAGAATCGATCGGCCAACGTTGAAGAAAAAGTGGCGGCACAACAAGATTTTCGCCAAAAGATATTTGGATTTAGAGAAAGCAACTAGATGCAAGGAAGAAAAGAGTTTGATGTGAATGGAAGAGAAGAAATCGGCACAAAATAAAAGAGAAAGAACAAGGGATTTTGGCTTTTAGATCTTTGGAGAGAAAAGTGTTTTCGGTAACATAGAGAGAAAGCATTCGGCATTAGCCCAGAATTTCCAAAATCGGCACCTATATATACTATAGCCAAATTTACCTATCCCCAAAATCCCAATTCTGCTCCACCTCTCTACAGCCCTCATCCCCTAAATTTTCTCCCTGATAACTCCTTAATTCCTTCCTTAAATTTCTCCTTTGATATCTCCCTTCAGAGTTCACATCTAATGCCACCACTAGCCATTCATTGAGCAAAAATAAATCCTTCTTTTGAGCAAGGAGGGATTCGAACCCCAAACCTCCTTGCCATACATGTGACGCCACCTCTAAGCCCTTCATGTGATGCTACTTGCCACTCCAACACAAGGCTCCTTGTGTCCGATTCCTCCATTTATTTAAAAACCAAACTACTTGCCATCAAGGTTCTTTTAATTATTCAACTATAATCTCCTTCACCCCAAAGTTCGAACTCAAAACTTAACCAAGGCCTAATATCACATAAATTACACTTGACTAGGGATATTAAGAACACCTTTTATCAAAATCAAAAAAAAAGTTTGGGATTTTTTTGGGGCGTTACAACTTTACCCCCTAAAAGAAATTTCGTCCTCGAAATTTTACCTGATCCAAACAGTTGAGGATATTGATGTCGCATCGTTTCCTTAGGTTCCCAAGTAGCCTCTTCAGCCATGTGATTTCACCAAAGCACTTTGACTAATGGGACGGACTTCCTTCTCAGTACCTTAACATCACGTCCAATTATTTGTATGGGCTATTCCTCGAAAGTTAGGTCTGGCCTAACCTCGATCTCCTCAACCGACACGACATGTGAAGGATCCGAGTGATATCGTCTTAGTATGGAAACATGAAACATGTCATGAATTTGGCTTTGTTTAGAAGGTAATTCCAGCTGATAAGCGACTGGCCCAATCCGCCCCACAACCCGATATGACCCAATGAACCTTGGACTTAGCTTCCCCTTCCGTCCAAACTTTAATACCTTCTTCCACGGAGAGACCTTAAGAAAAACTAAGTCCCCCACTGCATACTCTATCTCTCGACGCTTTAGGTCAGCATACGACTTCTTCCTATCCGAGGCCTCCTTCAACCAATCCCGAATAAATTTTACCTTACCCTCAGCATCTGCTACTAACTTAGGGTCCAAAACTCTTTGTTTGCCCAATTCTGTCCAACATGTTGGAGTTTGACACCTTCGCCCATACAGTGCTTTATACAGAGCCATCCCAATACTTGCTTGATAACTATTATTGTACACGAATTCGGCTAACGGCAAATAGTCTTCCCAACTACCTCGGAACTCAATTACACATCCCCTCAACATATCTTCCAAAACCTGGATCACCCTTTCCGACTTTCCATCAGTTTGAGGGTGGAATGCCGTATTGAAGTTCAACTTAGTACCCAACGCTTCGTGCAGCTTCTTCCAAAATCGCAAAGTGAAACGTGGGTCTCTATTAGATATTATAGAAACTGACACTCCATGCAATCGTACAATCTCCGCCACATACAACCTAGCCAGCTTTTGTAACGAGTAATCGGTGCGGAACGGTACAAAATTGGCAGACTTGGTTAACCGATCCACTATAACCCATATCGAGTCTTTCTTAGTAGGCGTCAAGGGTAGACCACTAACAAAGTCCATAGTAATCCTTTCCCACTTCCAAAGTGGAATCTTTGCTAGCTGAAGCAATCCTGAAGGCAATTGATGTTCCATATTCACCTTTTGACAAATCAAGAATTTACTTATGAATTCCATAACCTCACGTTTAAGTCCAGGCCACCAATAAAGCTCACGCAAATTCTGATACATCTTGTTTCCACGAAGATACATAGCATATAGACTTCTATGTGCTTCCCGCAGAATAGACTGTCTTAGATCATCATCCTTTGGTATACACATTCTCCCACGGAAACACAACACTCCTTCACTATTTATCCCAAAGTCTGATGTCTCCCCATTTTCTACTTGTCTAAAATGAGCACCCAAAGTCTCATCCTCTAATTTTTTACTCTTTATCTGCTCGACCCACACCGGCTTTACTTGAAGCTCAGCTAACCAGCTACCATCATCCAACAAGCTTAAACGGGCAAGCATAGCCTCAAGTTCGACTTAACCCTACGACTCAATGCGTCAGCTACCATATTTGCTTTCGTAGGGTGGTATTCAATCGTAAAATAATAATCCTTCAATAATTCCACCCACCTATGCTCCCTAAGGTTTAGCTCCTTTTTGAGTAAGGAGGTACTTCAAACTCTTATGGTCTGAATAAATTATGCACTTTTCTCCGTATAAATAATGCCTCCATATTTTTAGCGTAAAAACCACAACAGCTAGTTTCAAGTCAATGGGTTGGGTAATTCACCTCGTGAGTCTTAAGTTGGTGTGATGCATACGTAACCACCTTTCCTTCATGCATCAATACACAGCCCAAGCCCACATGCGACTTGTCACTATAAACCGTAAACTCCTTTCCAGGCTCTGGCTGAATCAACACAGGGACCTAAGTTAAAACCTTCTTAAGCTTTCCAAAACTCTCTTGCTGCTTGTCCGTCCACTCAAATGGTACCCCCTTCCTCAACAACTTAGTTAAAGGTGCAGCAATTAATGAAAAGCCCTCAACAAACCGCCTATAGTTCCCTGCTAAGCCCCAAAAACTTCAGATTTTCGACGCTGACTTAGGTTTTCCAGTCTAACACTACTTCAATTTTCCAGGGATCCACCTTAATCCCCTCAGCTGACACCACATGTCCTTGAAAAGTAACCTCCCTTAGCCAAAATTCGTACTTATTGAATTTGGCATACAATTGCTTCTCCCTCAAAATCTGCAACACAATCATTAAGTGTGCATCATACTCATCCTTATTTCTTGAGTACACTAAGATGTCATCTATAAAAACCACCACGAACCGATCCAGGTAGGGTTGGAAGAACTGATTCATGAGATCCATGAAAGCGGCAAGTGCGTTCGTCAGCCTGAATAGCATCACCAAGAACTCGTAGTGCCCATGACGAGTTCTGAAAGCTGTCTTATAAACATCTGCCTCTTTAACCCTCAATTGGTGGTACCCCAAACGCAGATCAATCTTTGAAAAAATAGAAGCTCCCCTAAACTGATAAAAAAGATCCTCGATTCTCGGTAAAGGGTACTTGTTTTTAATAGTTACCTTGTTCAACTGTCGGTAGTCGATGCACATACGCAACGTCCCATCTTTCTTCTTTACGAATAACACCGGTGCTCCCCACGGAGACACACTTGGTCGGAGGAACCCTCGATCCAACAATTCCTGAATCTGTGACTTAATTTCTACCAACTCATTCGATGCTATCTGATAATGGGCGATGGACACTGGAGCTGTACCAGGTAACAACTCGATTCCAAATTCTACTTCTCTATTGGGTAGCAACCCTGGCAGCTCATTGGGAAAAACATCAGGAAATTCCCTAACTGTTCTCAACTCCTTAACAGTAAGGCTCTTAGCCTCCGTATCGCTAATATAAGCCAAATGGGCTTCGCATCCCTTTCGTACCAACTTCTCAGCCCGTAATGCCGAAATCACATTCGACAGATAATTCTGGTGTTCACCAATCACCACCACCTCCTTATCCTCTGTCGTTCTTAACACCATTCACTTTGCAGCGCAATCTAAGGTTGCTCGGTGTTTCACCAGCCAATCCATACCCAAGATTAAATCAAACTCGCTAAATGGCAGTTCCATCAAATCCGCGAAAAAGGTAACCCCTTAGACTACTAAGGGTACCTTCCTAAACAACTTATTCACTCCCACTGACTGTCCTAACGGACTTATCATAGTAATCTCATTTGCAGTAATTTCAAACATATCACCCAAAGGTTCAGTCATATTGCATGCAACATATGAATGCGTCGATCCAATATCAATCAATGCAGTGTAAGGTAACTCATTTATAAAGAACATACTCGTTATCACATCTGAGGCATCCCTATCTTCTCGGTGATGAGCCGCATAAACCAAAGCTGGCTGCCTCACCTCAGCATGGCCTACATTTTTGCCTGGTGCTCCACATCCACGTCCAATGCCGTTACCGCCCCTGGCCTGCTCACAGCCCCTTGGCAGCAGCTGACCACCTCTTGGTGGCTGAACAACACCTCGGCCCATGACTGGCACCTGACTTGGATTCTAGGGCAACTCTTGATCCTATGCTCCATAGATCCACAAGCTAGACAAGCTCCCGTCCTCTTCCAACACTCGTCTACATGACCTTTCCCTAGCCCATTAACTCTAACTGGCTCATTAACTCTTGCCTACATGACCTTTCCCCTACTCTAACTGGCCCATTAACTCTGGCCCTAGCCCTAGGCCTCTGTCCAGCACCAAAAGTCTTAGCCTCCCATTTATTCTTACCCTTTTCTTTTTCTTGATTTAGGCGCTCAGTGTGCTTCACCTCCTCAACTATATTTACATTCTCTACCAACTCTGAGAAAACTCTCTCCCTTTGTGGAGCAATTAATACTCTGAGGCTATCCCTAAGACCATCCTCAAACTTAACACAACGCTCATTGTCTGTTGCCACCATAACTCTTGTATACCTACTAAGGCTTAGAAATTTTGCCTCATAGTCCGCCACAGATTTGTTTCCCTAGATCAAGTTCAGGAACTCCTTCCTTCTAGCATCTACATAACCTGCACCCACATACTTCCCTTGAAACACAGTTTTAAAGAACTCCCAAGTGACCTGCTCAGGATGGGTGCCCACTTTCACTGTCGGCCACCACTAGTAAGCTTCTTCCCTAAGTAGTGACACTGCCCCTTTCAACTTTTGTTCAGAAGAACAGTCCAAGTCCTCCATTATCCTTTTAGTGGCTTCCAACCAGTATTCAGCCACGTTAGGAGCCACACCAGCCACGCCCTTAAAGATCTCAGCCTCATTTGATCGAAGTCACTCCGGAATTGACCCCCGATTTCCCCTGCCATTATTGGGCCCTGCGACCCTTTCCAAAATCCTCAGTAATGCCTGTGGCAATACATCCTCCCCTGCGGCCCGAACATACGATCCAGTCTCAGCCACTGGTGAGACCGGAGCCTCTCCTACTCCAACATTGGGCATATGGCCCGATGCCGATGATTCAGCCCTAACACTTCTGTGGCCTCAGCCACGGCCTCTTTCACCTCTTCTAGCACTCATCTTTGATTCACATATTATCTAGTTTAGAAATTTTATGAAGTTTTAGTTAGTTCCAATAATTAAGCTGATGTTTTATGAAAGTATTAAAAAAAATTTGTTTTCGTAGATCTTCTACAGTTTCAAGGTCCTACGGGATTCAATTTCACTCCAACTAAAAGCCTCAGTATAATCATCTAAAGTAGCCTACTAACTATCTACAACATATCAAATTAAACAAGCTTAATAATAAAATAACTTACTTGGTTCGACGTTGGAGACTCGGTGTGCTGCACAGTAAGATTTTTTTTTCCAAAACATTGTGATCCAAATTTTAAAAAAATACCCAAATTATAAGGCCCAATTCACAGCCCAAGTTTTACAACTTAGCTCTGATACCACTAAATGTAACACCATAAACTCGACCCGGACGTTATGGCCAGATCTAACGTGTCACATTGAAGTGTTTTATCGAAAACCTTGTTTTCATTAAAAACCCTTCAAGAGAAAATTAAGTAACAATCAGTTTGTATTTAGTTTCCAAAGCGTAATAATGCCAATGAAATAATATCTAGTGAATAGGTCTTATTACAATCCGATCTGAAATAACTTTAAATACTAAAAATGATATGCTAAAAAAAAAAATAAGTCCAAGTCGTCTTGCTAGTTGGCCACCTCGGAGTCCCTCCAACCGTCGAACCACCTACTAAGAATCACCTAAGAAAAATAAAAGAGGGGGGTGAGTTTTCGAAAACTCAGTGTGTACAACTCTTAAAGAGTATTAAGCAATCATCAATCACCATAATATCATACATACAATGCTGTGCAACCCACCCTAATAATCCAATCGCTATACACCGACTCCGTCCCCCGGTACACATCATGTGGGGATATAAATATCAACCCACCCATCCGATACACATCAATGGTAGCCAGGTTGCGATACTACCTTCATTGTAGCAAGCTGCTAATGAAACACCGGGCTTAATAGCCATCGATGGATCCACGGTCGTCAAGCAACCATGCGATCCTCATATACTTCCTCCGTTCCATAATTCCCAACCCGTATGCAACCTAAACAGAATATCATATGAATGTGGCAGGTATACATGTAACATCCATAAGTCTTACATTCAACACATTGGGGTATTTTAGTCATTTTTTGCCCTTAGGGGCATTTCGATAATTTCTTTTTATTATGGGTTTATTAATTACCTTGGCCCGTTAACAAGTCCTTGTTGGCTAAAGTGAACAGATACTATGCACCAGGTAGGATTCCAGAGAAGAGGAGGGGAGTCATTAAGACCGCTTAAGTACCAAGCTCTCCCTAGATCTAATCCTAGACATGCATATACCTATTGCCACACCTTAACCTGATGACCCATCCACGGTCGCAATTAATTAATTATTTAAGTTTTATGCCTAATTGAGTAGTTACCAAAACTAGATCCACAACCCCTTACTAAACACTAACAGATCCACATTATTCACTTGGCCCTTTTAGGCCTAATCTCATTCATATGGCCCATCGGCCCCAATCACATTCATATGGCCCATCAGGCCCAATCACATCCATATGGCCCATCAGGACCAATCACATTCATAGTCATGCAATCATATGATTTTTCATTACTTAGTATCAAATTGTCAATTTTGCCTATTATGGCTCTATAGCCCATCGGCCCATTTAGCCCATTTTGGCCCAGTTGGCCAAAACATGGCCCAAGACCATGGAATCGCTCATACAACCTCTGATAACCTATAGGTTTCCCCCCTTTTGAGTGTTCGCGCACTCGTAAGACTATTGTAGCCAACTTCTGGCTTTTCGACATTTCAACTTTTCGGCATTTCAGGATTTGTTGGCCTACTGTGTGTGTGCAGTGTATGTACACAACTGGTACTAAAACATGCTGCGATCTCCTTAGCCACGAATCTACAAATGATGCCACTCAATGATTAATCACACATATATCAAATACGATCACCAAAAATCAAAAATCTCACTTTTGCCTTACCTTGAACGACAAGCCTTAACAGCCCCTCTTTGATCACTAATCACGAGTATTTATGAAATTTGCATCAATCTTAATCATTAAGAACTAAACAACAAGTGACTCGCAATTATCTTAAGTCACTCTTAAATCATCCATGACCGTTTGGCTAACCTTAACCAATAAAAGAGGAATACTTACCCAAAACCCCAAAACACCTAAGGAGCAAATTGGCAGAGATCTGAACTCCGAGATTCGATACTAATCGCCTACCAAAATTGATTTAGAAAAGGTGAGGGAGAGAATAAATCGGTACTAGGAAGACCAACTAAAAGAAAGTAAAGCACTTACACAAGAATCGATCGGCCAACATTGAAGAAAAAATGGCGGCACAATAGGATTTTGGCCAAACGATATTCGGCTTTAGAGAAAGTAACTAGGAGCAAGAAAGAAAAGAGTTTTATGTGAAAGGAAGAGAAGAAATAGACATAAAATAAAAGAGAAAGAACAAGGGATTTTGGCTTTTAGATCTTTGGAGAGAAAAGTGTTTTCGGTAACATAGAAAGAAAGAATTCGGCATTAGCCTTGAATCCCCAAAATCGGCACCTATATCTACTATAACCGAATTTACCTATCCTCAAATTCCCAATTCGGCTCCACCTCTTTACACCCCTCATCTCTTAACTTTTCTCCCTGATAACACATTAATCCCTTCCTTAAATTTCTCCTCTGATCTCTCCCTTCAGAATTCACATCCAACGCCACCACTGGCCATTCATTAAGCAAAAATAAATCCTTCTGTTGAGAAAGGATGGGTTCGACCCCCAAATTTCTTTGCCATGCATGTGACGCCACCTCTAAGCCCTACATGTGACCCTACTTGCCACACCAACACAAGGCTCCTTTTGTCCAATTCCCCCTTCATTTATTTAAAAACCAAACTACTTGCCATCAAGGTTCTTTTAATTATTCAACTATAATCTCCTTCACCCCAAAGTTTAAACTCAAAACTTAACCAAGGCCTAATATCACATAAATAACACTTGACTAGGGATATTAAGCACACCTTTTATCAAAACTGAAAAAAAGTTCAGGATTTTTTTGGGGCGTTACATAATTCGTGTTTAGGAGTAGATTGTGAAGTAAGAATTGGTTCTTCAATAGTTTAGTTCGTGTTAGAAGTAACTTGTCATCAGCAGTAAGTCGGGTCTTGGTCAATTCTTGTGTCGATTTGGTTAATCAAAATGCTAAATCATTCTTGGATACTTTGATTTTAGGTTTTGGAAGGCTCAGGATAGTTTTCGTACTAAAGCGATACTAGGTGTGTACACGAATCGCAGAAAAATGAGATTCGACGAAAGTAAAAAAACCCCTCGGTCAACACCACATGGCTGTGTAGTAGGCCGTGTGTGACGAAACGGTCGTATGATGGCTGGAGTGTGGCCGTATAGGCCACACGGGCTACGCCAAGTAGGGCGTGTGGGCCACACGGACATGTGGGCTTGCACAGACATGCCACATAGGTGTGTGATATCTGGGCTAGGTTGTGTGATCCACACAGGCAAGGCCAATCTAGGTGTGTGGGCCCACATACTAAAATTTTCTACAGGTCGTACAGGTCGCTCTAATCGACTGTGGACCTACTGTAGGGTCGGTAAAGGCTTATTAACCCTAAAACCATGTGATCTGCTAAATTGATGTATTGTTCTGAGCTGTTTGTACCATGTATATCTGCTATCTATTTTTTTATAAGCATGTTAAGCATGTATTATCCATAATTTTGTATTCATATTCTGTTTTGTTACAATTTTGGGCAGGGATTGTTATATTGGAGGAAGTGTTCTGAAAGGCAGTTTGCCTATTATCTGGCAACATGGCTGCGTATATTTATTATGTGTCGTATCGGTACAATATGGTATGTAGGTCTAGGTAGGTGTTTTAAACCCTACATGGTATGTTGGGATGGAAGGAGATGGTGTGTAGAGGATGAGGGCAGGGTATCTGATTTTTGATGATGGCTGTATTTCTGTATCTGTTTCTGAGATGGGCTTAGGCCCAAACATGCATTGTGATTGTAATATGCTTAAGCCCGAATCTATATCTGTTTGATTCTGATTTTCTGGTTGTGTGCATGCTTAAATCTATTGGGTTACACACTGAGTTTATGTAAACTCACCCTTTTTCTGTTATTCTGTATAGGTAATCCATAAAATTAGGCGGATCGGTGCAGCGGAGGACTCGACGGTGACCACTCGCTGAAACTGTTTTATTTGTTTTAGTTTTATTTAAGTTTGGCGTTAATATTTGAGAGTTTATATTTTTTGGGACTCTGTGGACTGTTTTTAAATTGTTTGGCTTTAGATCAGGTTTTTGTTTTTAATTACTTATTACTTGAACGGTTTTCTAAAAGCAATGTTTTTACAAGCTTCCGCTACAAATATGTTTTATCACTAAATGATGAAATGAAAGTGAGCTTTGAAATTAATAAAAGTGATTGAGGCTAAATGAACTGGAAAGGGGTTTTGTTTTAACGACAACAGTTTACTTTTCAACTCATTTCATTTGACACTTTCAGATTTGGCCATAACATCTAAGCCAAGTTTAGGGTGTTACAATTAAATCCTTAAGTACTGCCAACAAGCAAATTCTTTTTTAGTATGCACCAAAACTCTATCTCGCCAATCGACTAGCCAAGTGGCAGATCATGATATCATAGTGCACCAAAAAAAATTAGCATGCATTATCTCACTTTTAATTGGATTTACAAATTCTGGGTAGGGTGTGACAGGATGATGAAGAGGTGATCATACTTGTTAAGAAGTTCAATAGGTTCATGAAGATGGACAAAGGCAAAATACTTCAAAAGGAAAAGTAAATTGTTTTTTTTTTTTTTTTTAGTTGCGAGAAGCCAAGGCATAACAAGTATGATTATCTTATGATGAAGAAGAAAAAAGGGAAATAATAAAGCCAGGGTAGCCACTTGGAGAGATAGTGACACTTCCGATGATGATGACTCCAATGATGAGGTTTTTGACAAACTTTGCTTCATAACTCTTGAAAAGCAAGATGTATCTTTTAACTCATGTGATTTTAATTCTTATACTTTTAATGAGTTACAAGATGTTTTTGATGAGTTAGCTATGAATTTGAGACCATGAATTCCAAGCAGAAGAAAATGATGTCTAAACTCAAGTGATGTGAGCAACAAGATATTAGGACTATGGATGTTATTGGCTTAGCCTTCCTCAAGGTCCAATTACCCTCTCCGAGTCTAAGCAAATTGTAGCCCAATTGAATGTATTAGCCTACAAATTTGCGTCAAAAGTTCTTCAAATAAGAGGTTTTGAAGGTTTAAACATCTAAGCCTCCATTTTGAGGCAAACTTGGCCTAAGGACACAAACCCTAAAGTTAGACCTAATTAGAAGATCTTAATAAGCTTGGAAGAGTTAAGGTATTCGAAGTGAGAAACCCAAAAATGTATTAGATCGAATACCATCCCATTTGTAGCTTATTTAGTTCATTTAGGATTTAGTGTTAATAACATTGTTAATTCAACCCATTTTCAATACCCGTAAGAAGTGTTTGAATCTACTATGCTTATACTTAGTTTTCTTTCAAGTATTTTAAGTTACTTAGGATGTAAGAGTTTTAAAAAATTTTGAACTCTTATGGATAGGTGACGCTCTTACCCATAGGAC
This sequence comes from Gossypium longicalyx, assembly GCA_025698465.1. Classification (NCBI taxonomy): domain Eukaryota; kingdom Viridiplantae; phylum Streptophyta; class Magnoliopsida; order Malvales; family Malvaceae; genus Gossypium; species Gossypium longicalyx. Next base: position 30,312,770 of record CM046999.1, on the reverse strand, counting down.
CTGGAGCCCATCTAGGACTCTTAGCCTTCTAATCTTTAAGCTCTCTAAATTTTGTTTCAATGAAAACACTTTTAAGAGTACTATTTTTTTCAAGAATAATTTTCTTGTGATTTTTAGAAGGGATCTCAATGTCATTCCTTTGACATTGTTTGTATGAATTCTTCACTTTTCAATTTTCTAAGGAACTTTCTTGGAAGATTGGCTTGTTCATCTTGATTGGGTAAAATTAAGTTCCATACTTCAAGGGAGTCATGGTTTTGATTCGAAGATTAAGGGCATGCTAAGTTTTGAGATCTCGTGGATGTTGTGGACACTCGAATCAACTTCTAACCAAACTTCAATCTTGCGCATGATAATAAACAAAACCACACTTTGAGTAATAAAACCCAGTGGCGCTAACAAAATCAATATTCGGCAATATAAGGATATTAATCAAGTAAAATAACTAGAGTAACTAATCCTAAAACAACATGCATTCTCATTAGACATATTCAATTAGTCATGTTCCACTATTATGCTTTCTAAATATTTATAAAATCACCAACTTCATAATATTTTCACATGCTCACATTCCAAGCATAATTGTAATTCCATTAATCCACATATTGTCATTAAAAGGTTTCAGCTCCATTAACCAAATACGGATCCAAGAATGGATATACGGACAAAATCCCCAACAATCCATAATTTTGAGCACAAGTACCAAAGAGTAGGAAAACTCACTACGTGTGAACACGTATGTAACACACCTCACCGTATTCTATGCCAGAGCAGGGTTACGAGGCTTTATTAGACTTACATCGCAAACAATCATACAATTTTGAGTCATAAATTTCAACCAAATTTAAAATCATTTGCATTCAGTCATAAAATCCTTAATACAAACCTATGAGGCCTAAATCATGCTTCGAAAGTGGTTCAGGAATAAATCGAGAACCCTGGAAATTTTTACAAAACTTAGAAAATCTTTGCATGAACAGGGGTCATGCGCTCATGTGATTTGGGACACGCCTGTGTGGGCAGGCCGTGTGGTCACACATGCCCGTGTCCCTAACTCGTGTAACTCTTTATTTTACAAGGCATGAACAAATTGAAGTCACACGCCAAGCCACATGCCCGTGTGCTAGGCTGTGTGGTTAATTAATTTTCATAAAATAGGTGCAGACTTCACACGGCTAAGACACACGTCTATACCCGGGGCCTTGTCCCTCACACGGCTGAGACACATGCCCGTGCCCCTGCCCATGTGCTCAATTCTAAGGTTCTGTTTCTCAAAATTAAGGTACAGGGGACACACGGCCAAAACACATGTCCATGGGTTAGGCCGTGTGTCATACACGGTCTAGACACACACTCGTGTGTCTACCCGTGTGGACAAAATAAAGGCTATTTACCAAGCCATTTGTTACCCTTATTTGCACTCACACATCCACAACTTTAATGGCAAAAATCATGACATTCTTAGGCAACTAAGACATACACAATCAAGGCTACAACATATCATTTTAGTACCTTCATCTAACTTGCCCATAACTTTTCATGCTTTGTCAAACTCAATCACACCAAATCACATTCTCAAGTATCAACATAAATACTTTCATCATCCATAATTTTTACTTAGATTTCCTATCATACCAATTAGCCAATCTTAGCTACTCAACAACAAACCAATGAGCCACATTCAACCATTTACCAGGCATTTATAAACCACATCACAAAAGAGATATTTGCACATGTATGAATATACATAGGCTTACAACCATTTTGACCAAAATAAGCCAATTACATGGCTAAATACAATCACCTTGAACAAATATAAGCCAACACATTCGGCCAAATTCATAATGACACATATACCAAAATGACCAAGTTCATATGCATGCCATATACTCAAAATGTTTAAAATCATCGATACCCAAAATGACAGTTTCATAGTGCGATGCAATCTCCGACGATCTACAACCCGAGCTTGCTTGGTAACACTATAAAACATGGAAAAATAAAACAGAGTAAGCTATATAGCTTAGTAAGCTCGAATGAAAGAAATAAGCAATCTTACAATACATTTAACATTCAAGTAATATAATATAAGATAATGTAATTTACCATAATCTCATAACCATAATTCATTCCATCACACACTTACCTTGAAATCATCATTTTACAAATTTAATAATCGTAAGCTTTATGTACATACCTGTACCATCTCTTAATAATTTCATACTTATTCTCATCGTTGACATACCCAATGAACCAATCAGAATAATAATATCAGATACTTAGGAAATCTTGCACACAAGGTGCCATATATATGGCATTGCTACCTCTATCTCATAACACATATATGCTCCCTCTTGAGACATCAACGGGCCTGCTCACACAAGCTGTCAGTCAAGATGTAGCTACACGGTGCTGCTCACATAAGCTGTCGAGTAATCGCAACATATGTTTGTGTACTCAGCCACCAATAGGACGTACAGGACCAGCACCCGGATCACACAACATAATACCCTAGTGACAGGTCAATTGTATCCTAATCAATTCCTAAGGTTTGATTGGGATTTCTCGCTTGCCAAAATGCCGTTGGACGTGTCCGTAGAGTCGTTTACACAATTCATGCAAAAATAAAAGCATTTAAAGTTACAATTATAATAAAGCTTATTTACATACGAACTTACCTCGAATGCAAAAATGGCAAAAAAGATCTATTCGTCAAATATTTTGTTTTTCCTCCGATCTAGATCCGAAGTACGTTTTTCTTGATCTATAATGTCAAATTTAACTTATTTAATCATCACATTATTCAATGTAGCCCAAAAACACATTATGGCAAAAATTAAATTTTTGCCCCTAACATTTCAACATTTTACGATTTAGTCCCTCGGCTCGCAAAATGAATTTCTTTCAATTTCATCGCAACCCAAGCCTAATCGAATATTACTTGTACTCATAGCAGCTTACATTTTTCATTTATTCACACTTTTCTACACATTTTATAACCTTTTACAAATATGTCCTTACTTGATGTTTTTATCGAAAATCACTTTACAAATGTTGTTTATCTAACGACAAACATGCATTTTCTATCATCAAACATCAAAATACAAGCACATACAACATGGGTGAAATTTTATACTTTAACTTTCTTTCAAATTTGTCCCTAGAATAGCTAGATCAAGTTACAACATTGAAGAAGATGGACATCTTTTATTAGGTTAATTTATCTTTATTTACCAAATTATTAAAATACCCTTAATGCATAACTTTAAAATTTCACCTAACCAAGTTCATTTTTGTGCACCCAAAAATATAATGGTCTAATTACCATTTAAGGACTTCCAATTAAAATCTCAAAGCAATTAGAAACCTTTAAATTATAGAATTCAAGTTTTGCACCTATTGTAATTTAGTCCTTCTAGTCAAATTGAGCACCCAATCAATAAAATTTCTTAACGAAATTTTCACACAATTATTCTATCATACTGTAGACCTTAAAATAGTAATAAAATGAATATTTTTACTTCAAATTTGTGGTCTCAAAACCATATTCCGATCTAACCTTAAAATTGGCTGTTACAACGTATACCCCTAACACTTTAGTAAAGTGCACAAAAGTTGTAACACCCTATACCCTATCCAGTCACCAGACTGAGCTATAAGATGCTACAATAGTAAATCAAAATATTCACAAACAATTTGTTCAATACTAAATAATTACAAGTTAATTCCATATTAAACATGCATTACAATCAAAATCGAATCTTAGTCAGGCTTACAAAAACCTTTGAACAAGTTCAGAACTAAATCAGGACGAATCTAAAACATTTACAAAATAACAGGTAAAATACAATAAATGGGTTTCTAACTACCCAAACAGAGCTAAAAAGATCAATTCATCATAAATTACAATCATTTTCATGTTACTCAATCATATCAGGACCAAAATTGAACTTACGGAACATTTAAAACAAAACTTTTACAAAATATAGGCAAATAATGAAAATAGGGGTCAGACAGCCATGTGGCTAGATCGTGTGACAAGGTAGAGACAGTGTGGTGTAGAGACATGACCGTGTGGCTAAACCGTGTGACAGAGCTCAAACCGTGTAAAATGAGACACACAGCCGTGTCTACAGACCGTGTATCTAGAATTTCAAATTTTAAAAAGAGTACACAGTCGTGTTACCAATAGTGTACACAACCATGTGAAGCACACGACCATGTAATAGATCGTGTCACAGGCCCGATGTAACCAAAACACTTTCAATCTCACTAAAACATGTCAAAACATACTAATTAAACATTCGATCTAAGTTTAACCAATATGCCTTTTTGGCACCACAATTCAATCACGAATCAATAACCATTCATGCCAAGATTTTTCATGCCAAAACATACTTATTCAAACATTATTACTATAACTAAGATGTCAATAAGCAAAGTTCAATATGTGACCTAAAACACAAGAATCTATTTTCACAATTTAAGCATACCTTGTTAAACCATGCCTTTAAACATTTTATACCATTCAAGTCATTCACTCCAAACATCAACAATTACCAACATTAAACATCAAGTCATACTATTACCGAAACTTACGCATAATGTTGTTCAAATATTGGCTAACATCATCAACTTACTAAATGTCAATTAGATACTAAGCAATTAATATCTCAAAATTACTTATGATCATATTCATAAGCAAAGTTCTAAAACATGATCGTTAACTTGAAAAATAGACATCCTATATACATGCCACAAGTAACCAACATTCTAATTTCAAAGTCAACTGAATCAAATGACAGTAGATGTGAGCTTCTCACCGATTCGATCAACACGTTTATGATGTCCAAAATCTACAGAAAAGTAATATCCCAAGTAAGTATATGAAATAGCTTAGTAATACTTAGTAAGCTCATACAATATAATCAAATAGCTTACCTTAACCATTAAAAAATTACGTGAACAAATATGAAACTAATTCACCTATCTTAACATTCAAAACATCAAGCATATGAGATTTAGTTCAAACCACATATATAATTTCAAATGGTAAATACCAACTTTAACTCAAAATTCATCATGAATCCATTTTTCAATTTATCCCTTTGCATCACTTTCATCATTAAAATTACATCGCATATCCTTGTCATATTTATTCAGATCAGGACATAGTTCAACAATTCTGGGTTAATAAGTAATGAATATACAAATATCAAAAATTTGTATATCATTCACATTAATGATATGATTTCATAATGTATATCCTTTAATTTTTCTGATGGAACTTTGTAAAAGAACTCAATACACGAGTATAGGAAACAGATGATGCTCGTCTGAGCTAATCAGATACAAAAATCTGTGTCATGTTACCCATCTGGGCTAAACCAGTGACAATACAAAATAATAGTCTGGCCATGGTTATATATTCATGTAAGGTTACCAATCCAGGCTAAACCTTTAAAATGACAACAGATTACCAGTGCAGACTAAATTTGTGTCACATGCATATTCAAGTCCGCAACAAATGCTGGAGCTCGATCCAGAACAGAAATTATTTAGAAATCTCGAGTATGAAACTTTTACTCGGTTCATCAAAACAATTTTAGAATTTAATTTATTTCACATAATCCATTTTATATTTTAGCAGTTTATATATATAATTAACAACATTTAATAATGAATTATAATCCACGGATAATAGTATGAACTTGCTTGTCAAAGTAATTCAACTATTAGGGATTAATCGAAAATTTTTCCTTTTCCTCGTATATCCTCCGATCGTTGAGATTCTTAGTCTAAAATACCGTTTAATTCAATTAAATCAATTTAACCACATAAACAATCAAATTTATGCATTTAAGCCTTTTTAATTATATTTTACAAATTTACACATGAACTTTTACATTTTATTCAATTTAGTCCCTAAAATCGAAATAAACTTATTTTCAAAATTAACCCTTAAACCCATATTGTTAAATTTATTAAAACCCTAAAATAGCCCTCACATCCTGAAATTTTATAAGAAAAAAATGTCGAATTTAACTTATTTTCAATTTAATCCTTAAACTTAAAAACTAAACAAAATCACTTTACAACTAGTCCAAACTCATTATCAAGCTTCGAACTAAACCATTTTCTATCAAAAACATCTAAGATTCATCAACAGTAAGTTTTAAAATCTTTAACAATTTTGAAAATGGAGGTATGTGTTGACTGGATCTAGTTGCAATGATCACAAAAATATAAAAATTACAAGAAACAAGATAAAAATGCACTTACATGCATGGGTCAAATGTTGGTCGTACCTTAAGCTCTCTAATGGCTTTCTTTTCCTTCTAATTTTGGTGAAACAAAACTATAAAGAAGATGACTTCTTTATTTTATTATTATTTTTTCTTTAATTTATGAATTATTAACATAATTACAATTTTAACCTTAATGTTTTCATCCAAATAAACTTATTTCTAACCTTTAAATGTTCATTACAAATGATAATTTAGTTTTACCCTCAAATACTCAAACAGAGGAAGACGAGGATAATATAAGTACAAGTTCAACACCAATAGGAATGAAAACAGTTCAAATACCTATTTTTCCAACTGAACCTAGTAGAAATTCTAGAAACACTAGAATGGAAGAAATTCAAACTTCAACAATTATTCAACAAATGAAAATTGGAAATAGTAATGTTATTACATTTTCAAAATTTCAACCAAGCAAATATTATACATATATTGAAATTACATTTCAATTTAGAGAATATAAAATATATTCTTTATATGCTTTATTAGATACTGGAGCTACCACCAGTAGTTGTATAAAAAATGTCATTCCTGAAGAAAAATGGGAACCAATTAAAAATCCAATTAGAGCTATAGGAATAGATGGTAATGAAACAATAATAGGATTTAAGGCTAGAAATATATCAATTTACATAAATAATGTCAAATTTGTTATTCCTAAAATATAATGTTTTCCTGAATTGCATGAAGACATATTATTAGGAAATAATTTTATATATCAGCATCTACCATTTTCTATAGATAAAAATTTAATAATATTATCTGCAGAAAAGACTTCTGTAGAAATTCCTTTAATACAAAATCATAAATTTGTGTGATAAAAATTTTACACCACCAAGAAAAGAACAAATTAAACAACTAGAAACAGATCATTGATTGTTTAAAATATTAGAAAATAAGTTTAGTAAAGAACCATTAAAATTATGGCAGAATAGTCCTAGATATTGTGAAATAAAATTGGAAAATCCCAATAAAATCATTAGAGTAAAACCTATGATCTATACTAAACAAGATATATATGAATTTGATATACAAATCAAAGAATTATTAGAAAAATGATTAATAGAAACAACTAATAGTCCACATTCTAGTAAGAAAACATGGTGAAATAAAAAGAGGAAAAGTTAGGATGGTAATTAATTATAAAAAATTAAATCAAAATATTATTTTTGAAGGATATTTTATTCCGAGAAAAGATGTTCTAATTAATCAAGCTAAACAAGCAAAATATTTTAGTAAATTTGATTGTAAATTGGGATTTTGGCAAATCATGCTAACTGATGAATCTAAACCTTTAATAGCTTTCAATGCACCTAATGGTCATTATCAATGGAGAGTAATGTCATTTGGGTTATGTAATGCACCACAAATCTTCCAAAGATGGATGGATTCTATATTTAATAAAAATAAAATGTTCTGTGTAGTTTATATAGATGATATTTTAGTATTTTCAAACACATTAGAAAAACATAGAAAACATTTAAATATCATTTCTCATGAATTCATGAAACATGGAATAATCTTGAGTTTTAAGAAAATAGAATTAGAAAAAACAGAAATAGAATTTTTAGGATTAAATTTATCAGCAAATGGTCTTAAACTACAAGATCATATTATTATAAAAATAAAAGAATTTCCTAAAAATATTAAAGATCAAAAACAACTTCAACAATTTTTAGGAATAGTTAATTATGGAAGAAATTTATTTCCCAACTTATTTGAAAAAATAGGTGAGTTATATGAAAAATTAAAAAAGGATAAACCTTTTATCTGGTCTAAAAAAGATTCAGAAATTATAAAAAATATAAAATCAAAAATAAATTATATCCCAAAGGTTTACTTACCTAAACAATGTGATAAATTAATTTTAGAAATAGATGTTTCACAAAATTATTGGGGATGCATTTTAAAAGCTAAAACAGTTAAAAATGAAGAATTAATATGTGGATATAGTTCGAGTTGATTTAAACCAAATGAAATTAATTATGTTGTATATGAAAAAGAATTATTAGCTATTAAAGAAGGAATAAAGACTTTTCTCATATATTTGGCATCTAAAAATTTTATTATTAAAACTGATAATCAGGCAGTTAAACAAATTCTTACTAATAAAAGTTTAGAAATTGTACCTATGAGAATTAGATGGTACAATAAAATATGTACTTTTAATTTTGAAGTTTTATATGTGAAAGGTACTGATGATATTCTTGTTGATTATCTTAGTAGGCCTTATGGATAGAGGTAAAAAACCTCTAGAACAAGTTGGAGAATGGATTATTGTCCATAAAAAACCCAACAAAGGGAAGTCAATAAATCCTAATCAAGGATTTGTTACAATATCTCCACAAGCATCATTTTATCCTAACCAGGGATATTATGTTCTTTATCCACTGGTAAGACAACCAGTTAGATCTCAATTATCTTTCATACCTAGAATGGTAAACCAGTACCCTTGGTCTCAAGATCCAAATTCAGCATTTCAAGCCAGTTATTCTAAAATTATAAAAGGAGCGGAAAATTTGTTGAAACAACAACAAATTCCAAAAATAAAAGATTTTTATAATCCAATTTTATCATCAGAATTATATAATTTTATAAATGAAATATGGAAAACTCATATTTCTGAACAAAGAGCTAATTTCAGAAGAGCTCTTACAAAATTCTCACAATTCTTAGTTGAAAAAACAACTAAAGAAAATGAAGCTCTTGATTTATTATTAAAATCTATTTTGTATAGAGATTGGGATGAGCTTGAAATAGACTATATGGATATTAAGGAGATAAACAATCTTCTTGATATATTTCAATATTTTGTTCATAAAGGAAAAAACAGTCCGATTATGAATAAAATATTTAGAATATGTTTATATAATAAAGCTAGAAAAATATTACCAGTAGAAATTTTTTCAAATATAAATAGAGTTATTTGCAACCAGCAAACTCAATTTAAAAATACTTTTCAGAATATTTCTTACAAGCATATGTTTTTACAAATGATATAGATGAAAATTTTCCTTCTATTAAATTTAGACTTGATCATGAACCATTTGATATAAAAAGTATTGAATGGGGTTTTGTTAAAGAAATAGTAGTTCAAAATTTTTCTTTTCATTTATTTAAAAATTTTCCTGTAATTATTAAAACTATATTATCACAAAAAGTAAATCAAGACGATTATTACTATTATTTTTATATTCAAATAAGTAGCCTTATAGGTATTACTGAAAAATAAAGATTTTTTCAGCCATATCAAATTTGGATTATTCAAAGAATGATTGGAATCCCCAAGTTATCAGTTGTCAAAGAAGATAAAGAACACTTGACAAAAAACATTGACAAGTGTTATAATAATTTTAGTTATTATCAGACCCAAACAGGGATTGATTTAATGTCAACAGCTAAACATGTTCTTCAACATCAAACTTATAGACTGGTGACTGATGGAAGAAGAATAGTAGCAAATGAAACTGGAATTATCCAGAATGATAGAGACGAAGAATCCATACAACTATTAAAAAAGATAGCTGATATGGAGATTGATGATTTCCCATCACAAATAATAGAGGAAATCAGAAACACGTGGGAGCTTTGGAACTCGCCAAAACTGTCACCAGATTCATTACATCTAGATGAAATAGAGCTAATGAATCTAGATAATATCCAAGAAGGATAAGCCAAAATAGGCAAGCCACGTGGAGAAATAATGTCCAAGAAACACTAATGGACAAGAAAAGATAACTTGAAGAAAAAGGCATCAGAAAAGGTTGCAATGTGGAAGGCAAATGATGTGACAAGACTATGCAACGTGGAAGAAACTATGTTGATGACAAGACAAGATCCTTATTAGAAACACTGTGTAGGATTGAAGAAAAATTAAATAGAGTTCAGAAATTTTGCTATAAAAAGAAATGTATGTAGCCTAAACAAAGGGCATCAAAATCCGAAATAGTTTTAGAAACTTTTTACTTTCTTTTCAAATATCCTCTCCTTGTAAACTTTCCTTTGTAATAATAATAGTCCTTCTTTTTCAACCCTTATTTCCTGTAATTGGTATCAGAGGCCCCAGTGTAACGATACTTGAAGAATTAATATTGTAGTATTCATTGTAAGTTCTTATCATTAATTTACAATTTAGTTAATTCTGTGATTATTTATCTTAAAACCCATATATCTGTTATTTTGTCTTACTGTTGTCTGTTTAAGTCTAAGTGAGAGACGTTAGGCTTTTGAGTGTTAAGACATAATAACATAACAGATGGTTTTAGGTACTATAGATAAATATCATGGAAGAAATAGATTGTTTATATAAAGCTAAAACCTACAATCATACTATGCATATAAACTCTAAGAATGAAAATAATATTTCGGCCCTTAGTAAAGGATTTAATAGTTTAATGGATATAACCTCTATATATTTTAATAAATTATATAATAAAGTAAATAAAATTGAACAACAAGTTAATAATTTAGGAGAGGTAACTGAATTAGATTTGAACAACGAATCTAAAGAAGTATTATCTAATATAAATAATAAATTAGATTAGGTTCTTATTAACAAAAATATCAAACAAGAAATAGATTTAGGTCCTTTATATTATGGTAATAGTAATAAAATATTAACTTTATCCGATGAAGAAGACACTTCTTCAGAAGAATCATCTTCTCCTAGTAAAAAAAGTAAGAATCCTGAAAAACATAAAAGAAAATATACTCGTCAACAAAAATATGACTTCCAATCTTATAAATAACTTATAGAACATTGGAAATTTAAATTTACTAAAAGTACTGATAAAAATGAAAGAGTAAAATATTTAAAATTAATAGAAAAACTTTATGAAAAACATAAAGATTTATTTACTTTATTTAATTATCATTATATGTTAAATTATGACACTACAGACAGTAGTAGTGTAACAGCTTGTTTTTAGGGTTAATCCGAATAATAGTTTTGGGACCACAATCTGAATTCAAAATATTTATTTTATTATTTTATTAAGCTTTACAGTATGATAGAATGTTGTTGTGAAAATTTAGTAAAGAAATTTTACCGTTTGAATGGTTAATTTGGTAAAAAGGACTAAATCACGTAAAGCATAAAAGTTGTGTTCTATAAGCTAAATGTGTCAAATAGGTATAGAACTTAAAAGTGAAGGTCCTTATGTGGTAAATAGCCTATTTATGAGATGGTGAATGATAATGGAGTTGCAATTAGTGTTATTATTAATGTTTTTAAAGGGTAAAAGGGTAAATAAGTAATTAAAGTTAATAATAAATAAAACAAAGCCAAATATCATCATCTTCCATCCATTTACAATCGAAAATGGGGTTTAAAACAACCATTGAAGAGCTTGACATTCGCCCATGGTGTTTTTGTTCAAATAGGTACGGTTTTAACTCCGTTTTTAATGACTTCTACGTTTTTGAGCTTGTTGCAGCTTAATCTAGCTAGCCCGTATCTCCTTTTTCGAAACTGTTTGTAACACCCCAAACCCGAACGAGACGTTATGGCCAAATCTGTGATGTCACACTATAGTGTTTTTCGTAAATTCGTTCTTGATGAAAACCCGTTTGGAAATGTGAAGCCTTTTTGTTAGTTCTTAAAATTATTCTAGCTTATTCGTTATTCATTTAAAATTATTATACTTTTAAAACTGTTATTGTTGCGGAAACGTTTCGAAGATGTAGTATTTTAAAAACAGTTATCGTTTTGGGAAAACTACATTTATCGTACTTAATGGATAAAAATCGTAGTAACCAAAACCCAAATTTAAACAAGAAAATTAAAGAAGCCATATTACATAACCCAAATTGAAATCCAAATTAGCAAATTAAGGAAAATAGAAGCAGGGGGTGGCCATCACCGAGATCCTTGCAACACCAATTCGCCTAAGGATTACCTGCACAGTTAAGCAGAAAAGGGTGAGTATGAAACTCAGTGTGTAATCCCTAGCTAACGAGCAATCAAACATACAAAATCTGAACAGTCTGGGATTTAGCCCTTATTAGTTGCAATATCAGTGTGGGCCTTAGCCCATTATAGTACAGTATCAGTAATGCACAAAGAAATCCTACCTAACCATCCTCCACACTCTACTCCGTCTAGCCCTACACTCCATGTGGGAAATAAATCGACCCACCCATCCCTACACTCCAGAATAAAGTATCGGTTATGGCATTAACAGTATTTGCAGCAGAGCTGCCAGTAATAGGCTTATAGCTTTTCAGTACACTTCCTCCAACACAATATATATATCCCACCCCATGCAATGCAACATAATATAAATGTACATACGATAAGAATGGTATGCTCAAACAGTCATACAACACATAGGGGTATTTTGGTCATTTACCCATAGGGGTAAAATGGTCATTTTGCAAATTAGGATTTAGGTACATTTACTAACCCAACAGTAGGTTCACAGTTGTCTCGCGTGACTCAAGTAAATCCAAATGGTCAAAACGGTGTAAATGGGCCCAAGTTCATGATTTGTCACTACTCGCAGATTACATCCATGTGGGGCTTACGAGCCCATTGGGCCCACATGGCCCACTTTAGCCCAGCATGGCCCATTACGGCCACAGCCCATGAGTTCGCTCATGGTGGCCTCTACTATCACATCAGGATCTCTACATGTGCATTCGCGCGTTTGTGTAGTAACCGTTGTCGTTCTTTCTACTTTCCTGCTTTTGTCGTTTTACAGCAAAAAAGGGTGTGACTACACACCTTGTACGATTGGAAATCACCCTCTCCGAACACTCCTATGCCTAAAGAACAAATGATATGTTAACTAATCAGTTACTTGACTTATGCACAATTGGAAACTAACAAAGTACCAAAACAACCATAAACTCCTTACCCAAACGCCCCAATAATCGCACCCTTGATTCTCAAGGAATGGTCAATCACCTTGGATCACCACCTATATAGAAATGCCACCATTCTATATCAGATTCGTATTGGAAGCACAATATCATCTCAACTGAACCTCACTTACCAACAACCGATCAAAGTGAAGGTTAAAGAAGCGACGCACACCAATGCACGAAGAGGATTGATCTAAAGGATAGTTAAAGGAGAGGTAGTAGGCAAGAAGAAAAGAGTTACCAGTTGGTTCAACAAGGTAAAATAAACCGAGAGCCAGAAGAGAAATGGAGATAATAAGGCTTACCTTTCAATATTCGATCAACACAACACTAAGGTGAGAGAAGAAAACCGTCTACCTCACTCAACTGATCACCATGCTAAACAAATGCAAACCACACAAGGAACTAAGATAGCATTCGGCCAAGATACAATAGAAAGAACCGAAGTAGAAGAAAAGAAAAGTATGGGGCAAAAATACCTTAACAATAATTAGCCACCGTAAACCGTTGATGGAGAGGATAAAGAGAGCGATGGAAATAAAGGAAGGTTCAGCTAAAGACAAAAGAGGTATTCGGCCGAAACTAGAGAAAAGGAAAAAGACTTAAGATGGAGAAAAAGAGTAGAGTAGAAATTGGTTAATACCAAGCAACACTCAAAAAGAAGCAAAACCAAAAACGAAATGAAAGTTGCCGAATTAAGGACCAAAAAAGGTGAAAGTTGCCGAATTAGAGAGCAAAAAGGGTGACAGTTGCTGAATTAGGGAGCAAATGGAACACACTTTCGGTACCAAGGGGAAAGAAGCCCTAAGACAGAATTTCCCTACTCAAGAAACCCATATTCGGCCAACCACTCCAACACCCCTAGTTTCACTCCCCAAATCCCTCCACACTTATTCAAACCGCACACTCCTCTACCCACCTCACAAAGCTCCTCCTAAAATCCCTCCAACCAACCCACTACTCAGACTTCCATTGCAACACAAACTCTAGCCGCCCAGCATAGAAGAATATCAATCCCTTTTGAGCATGCAAGGTTTCGAACTCAAGTCTTCCAGGAGAAGAAAACACGTCACATCCCCTTGAACCAACAAGCTTTTTATGACACCACCTAACCACTTTTATTTAAGAACCCCACCATCAGCTAACAAGGCTTATTCAACACAAAACCAAAATTTTATTCAAGCCCAAGCTCGAACTCAGGACCTCTCCCACACACCCCAAGACACCCAACTACTGAAGCAAACATGCATTCATGCAACAAACATACAAAAATAAATGTCTAAAACTTTGGGGCGTTACACTGTTATAGATTTTAAATGATACCATTGTTGAATACTTGGTTGTTTAGGTGTTTTATGATAGATTATTAAAGTTTGAAGCTAGATTAACAAGTTTTATAAAGTGATTTTTGACAAAAATGTCGGTTACAGATTTAATTAAGAAATTTGTAAAATCCAAAGGTAAATGTGTGAATTATTGAGAAAAATGGGCTGATATGAATATAAGGAAAATTTGGCTAGAATGTGCTTGTCCTTAATTGCATGAATTTACAATTTTATGTAATAAGGACTAAATAGCAAAAATGTGAAATAATAGGGGCAAAAGTGTAATTTTGTAAAAATGTGTAAATTGTGTTAAATTGAATGAATTAATGATTAAATAAGTAAATTTTATTATTTTATAGATTGAGAAAAATGAGATTCAGATCTAGAACGAGGGAAAACAAAGTATCAGACTAGTCGATCTGTTCTATCCTTTTAACGATCAAAGTAAGTTCATATGCTAATAAACATATTTAAATTGTGTTATAAATTCTTTTTTTATCATTGAATTGAATTGAATTATATATGTTTCATTATCATTGAATTGCTATGAATGTTGAATGAGCAAATTTGAGTAAGAATCGACGAAGTTACGACATTTGAAATTCCCATACGAACCTTAGGAATAATATAGGATACAAATGTCATGACATTAGGTTACTGAGATGTGATTACATGTGAGACCATGTCTCAGACATTGGCATCATTAATCGATTTCGTGTAAAACCCTGTTTGGAACAGTAGCATCGATATGTGATAACATGTAAGACCATATCTAGGATATGGCATTGTACGAGCTATATGTGATTGCCGAGTATCTTTAACGATTCCAAAAGGTTCAACGGGCATAGTCAAGGTGAGAAGGAAAGTACAATCGAATTAAATGATACTGGTTCATACAAAACCTATATAAGAATCAAATGAAGGTAATTTGCTAAGTTCTTAATGTATCACATATATGAAATGAGAAATATTTATGTATAAGTATGTTTCATGCCAAAATGTGTTTATTTGGCTATAATGAGGTATGAATTGAATGATTTGTGAGATATGGGTTATAGTTGTTTTAACTAAATATACATATGGCACATAGTGTGCGAAACACCGTTATTTGATGATATTTCACATAATTCACTTAGCTAAAAAAAAGGTGATGAAAATTGAATTGAATAAAGTTTATATATATAATTGCTTATGCATATGAATATCTGAATGAATTGATAAGAAGTATTCAAACCATACGTGTTTTGAATAAATAAACTCATGGAAATATTAATCATCTATGTTCATGAATTCGAGATTGAATGATGAAATCATATGAATTATATCATGTTTTGAGTAATTGTTTAAAATGCGGTTATTTAATAATATAAGTTTATTACCATACGAGTTTACTAAGCTTTATAGCTTACTTTATGTTATTTTTCTATGTTTTATAGTGATTCAGACTTTCGCTCGGGTTGGAAGTCGAAGGATTTCGCATCACACTATCCGATTTTTTATTTCGGTATTTATGAACTTGTGACTTGGTTATATGGCATGTATAGGCTTGAGTTATGTGGACATGTGTTTTGGTAATGTTGAATGTAAATTTGGCAATTGATGCCTATGTGTTTCTTTGGTATTTAGCCATGTGATTTGGCTTAAATGTAGTGTATGTGGTAGTATATAATTATATGAGTATATGAGTTGTGATGTTTGGTCTATGATTGCTATATTAATACTTTGATTGTAAATTGGTGATTTGAATTGGCATATTTAGGTATGGAGTTGGACGTTCAAATGGTTAAGGATAAGTGATGAATATGTGTAACTGTGTTATGCTTGATTTTGGCTTTGTAAATGAATGCCAAGATGGTTGGATAAATATTTGATTTTGGTATGTGCTTATATATGGTTTAAAATTGTTATAGGTGACGATTTGGATTGAACATAGATTAAGTATTATTGGGAAATTATGGTTGATGAATCATGATATACATGGTATGTTTTGGCAAGGAATTGATGGAATGAAAATGCGCAAATGATGTCTTGTTTTGTAATTGATATATGAATGGATTATGCATGGTATTAATTAGGTAATTGAGTACCATGTTGAATTGGTATAATATGTGTATAAAATGTATTGAAATGGTACAATTCTGGTTGCTATGTGTGCATGAGAAAAGGGTGGCAGCTTGGCTTTGCAACTAGCCTATTTTTGTCCACACGGGCATGTGTCTCAACTGTGTGTGACACACGGTTATGCTATACAGCATTGTGTCCCCTGGAGTACCCTTTCGGATTAAGTTAGTATACCCTACACGGGCTGGCACATGGGCGTGTGGCCGGCCGTGTGACCGAAGTTAGTATGTATGCCCTGTTCTCACAGAGCCTGAGACACGGGCGTGTCTGGTGCACGTCCTGTCCACACGAGCGTGTGAAACTTGTATGCATGAAAATTTTCTAAGTTTCCCAAAGTTTTAAAATGTTATCGGTTGAGTCCTGAACCTCTTCCAAGCATGATTTAAGGTCTCGTAGAGCCTTATAAGGGACTAAGATTATGTTTGATGGATGTTTATGTGTTAATGGATTTTCATGTGAGAAATGTAAGATGTATACTGTAATTGATCGGTAATGCCTCGTAACTTTATTCTGACAACAGATACTGGTTAGGGGTGTTACATTTTATTGGTATCAGAGCTATGATTTAGTCTATTCTCGGACTAACCTAGCATTTGTGAGCCTAGCTATACATGCCATATTACTACTTGTGATACTGTGATATCTCCTGAGTCTGACAAAAATTGTTTTAGTTAGACAGATATGCTTTCCAACCGAGCTAATTTTGATAGTAATGAAAGTGATACTCCAATATTAAGTAAAGATGTGAATGTGATGAATCGAAACCCATAAAGGTACGAATAATAGATTCTAATAGTATGTTAACTATAGATGTTATGTTATGTGCATGTATATGTATATGTGAGAACTAAATTTGAGGCTTTACGACCCTCACCCTCTTACCAGTAAAGTATTACAATGAAATCTGTAATATTAGATTGAATAAGCTCACAAGTGTGGAATTATAGAGTTTCCATAATTGAAGGATTAATACTGTGATCAGATAAGAGAATGAGTCAGCAAGTAGAGACAGTACTAGAAGAGATATTGGATCGTTCTGAAGGCCATTCGGATTATGCAATGTTACTGTTAAAGAAGAATTTGACTTTGATGAAACAACATATTCAGGTATGATATCTAAAGAATGTATTAACTGGAAGTTCTTCTAAATGGAATTCTGTTAGTGATGGGATAATGTGAAATCAATGATGACAGAATTAGACAGTAGAATAATGTTTGAATTGAATCGGGCAGTCACCATGGTTTCTTCTGGGCATTCTATGTGTACATTTATTCTCAAAAGTAAATGTGACTATTTAATTTCATAAGGAATTCTTATCGTATGAGAACATTGGCTAAACATACTGTTAGACGAAAGCATTGTGGTCTATATGGTTTATAATCGGCATTGCTCTATTGTTTTCTCTGGTATTTTATTCCATTGTATTGATAGAAAAGTGGAGGTAAAATCTGTATGATTGCTAGTATTCTATTTCTACTAGTTATTGTTCTGTTGAATGCTACATGAAGATTATATTGCTTCTGTCACCGTTGATTTCAGTGATTATGAGTGTTGTTCTTCCTTCTGGAAATTTTTTGGGATATCATTGGGATCTTTATCATTCTATATGGGTTGTAATTTCTAGAAATTCTATATAGCTCAACATTTTAAGATTTCGCTACCTCGATTTTATTATGATTCTATGTGATTGTCTACAAGAGATATTGTTTTGATGAAGATGACTATATCTAATATGATTCTAGTTTGATCATGGGAGTATAGTGGTATAGTTATCAGATTCATAGAGGTTGTATTTCTGCACTGGTTGCTATTGAAATCATATTCGAATTTCTCTTGTGCTCAAAATGCATTATTAATAGCTAAGACATTACCTATCTGTACGGTTGAGATGTCGGCCTTATTATAACACTATGATTTTAATCTATCTGATGGTTGTAGCTTTAGTATGGTTCAAAGCTTTGTTGATTAATAATTGCAATAGTTCTATTATATATAATCTTATTCTAGATTTGGGAAAGGGATATTATTAGCAAAAGTGTAAATAGTGAAAGAACAATCTCAAATCTGTATATTGGTTATCATTCCCAAGTAATCTTGATAATGTCAATGAGTTAAACATGGGATGTTATGTTTGAATTATGCAGTTTTTAAAGATCTTTGATTAGTATTCTAAAGAAATTGCAATAAATTGTATGCCTGAGTTATCTTGACAACAAGAAGAAAGGTTTTCTTTGAGAAGTTATTGTTTGACAGCCGAGATTGATTCAGTTGTCTAGTTTGATTGGATTATTTGCTTGAAGGAATAATCGAGTTACTTGTATTTGAATCTATCCACAGGGTGGAAATAAACATTAAACGTTCACGGGTAAATAGATGAATAGTCTAAATGCAGAATTCATATTCTAGAAGACATGATACAGAATTATATCCAGCAGAACGATTTTATTGAGAAATGTTCTTGTAGATTAAAGTTGTTTTGATTGAGGAAATCATCGCACTTGTGAAGTCTGAATGATATTATATTTATTAATAAAGTGGTAAACAGATGAAGACATTGTTAACTGAAGCACCAGTTCTGGTTTAGCCTGCATCAGGTAAAGAGTTATTCGACATGAGAATTTGAGATGGTTGACATTGTAGTTGTGTTGAATAGTTAGCGGCATTAATTGTTTGGTGAGTTAATTAATCAGATAGGAACTCCTAAAGATCTTTTAAAAGGATTAAATTTTATTTTAAAAATAGAATTTTGTGGCTATTTTGATAAAAAAAAGATCAGGATAGTGTATCTAGTTATATATTGTCAAAAAATAAATTATGTAATATTAGATATTTAGAAGAATTTTCTAAAAAATTTCTTCATGAATATCAAAAACTAAAAAAATGAAAATATAGAATTTTGAAAAAACCAATATTTTCGTAAATTACCACCACTATGGGATGAAATTTGCATACAAAAATATGTAAATTATATAGAAAAACATAGCAAAAAGGCTGGAGAAGAACCAAAAAATATAGATTCTATAGGTAATAGGATAAATTTTGCAAAAGAAAGAATAACTTTACATTGCTTACAAACTAAAGCATCTAAACAGGTTAAAAATAATTTATGTGATAAACATTGTACTAAAATTTTAGAAAATGAGTGGGAATTTGGATGCAAACCAATACGTCCTAAAACTTATAAAAAAAAACATAGAAAGAAAAATAGAAGATATAATTAGTTAGATGGAAACTAGGAAATAAAAATTATACTGGCTATAATAAAACTGGTTATAACAAAAAGAAAAAATTTATTAGAAGAAAAAATTATAAAAAAATCTAAAAAACAAATATGTAAATGTTTCATATGTGATGAAGAAGGTCATATAGCAATAAATTGTCCTAACAAAGGAAAAAATGCAAAGAAAATGATTAAAACTCTTGAAGAACAAGATTTAGAAATATATTTAGAAGAGGAAATAAATCTTGAAGAAATATTATATAAATTAATATCAGAAACAGACTATGATTCAGATAAATAAGAATATATATATTTATGTTTAATGGAGGAAGTAGTTCTAAAAATCAATTAGAAGAAATTCCTAAGTCTGAACAACAGGATATAAAATTAGGTAATTTAATCGGAGAAGAAAAAGACTTTTCTGATGAAATTATAGAAAAAAATAAACAAAAATCATATTTCTAAATAAGAAATATATAAAATTTCTAAATTCAAGATATTGAGTCAAAGACACATAGAAATAATTAGTGGCAATACAGTCGCTAAAGATACTAGAGGCGGATTAACAAAAATTCCATTATTTTCTAAAGATAAAATTAAAAGAATAAGATAAAATTAAAAGAATTAGGAAAAAATATCCTCAAATTAGATATATAAATTTAGGTATAATTATGATAACAATTAGAGCTTTATTTAGAAAAGGTCATGATATACCTATAATAGCAGTTTTATTAGATAAAAGATTTGAAAATCCAATAAAAGCACTTGTTGGAGGTATTTAGTCTAATTTACATACTAGTGTAATAGGTTTTAAAGTTAAACCAAATTACTTTATATCTATTCCAGATCCTCTAATAGAAGAGTGTTTATGTTTAAGAATTCAGACAAAAAATTCTGATATAAATGATTTAGCAGAAGATCTAGCAATAAGTTGGACTTCTATTAATGAATATACTAATACCGCAGAAGTAGAAATTAAAGAAATAAATAATAAAATTATTGAGCTTTTTGAACCTAATAAATTTACTATAGAAATTCAACCGAAATTATTACATTTAAAATATCTATCAATACCAAGAGACTGGATGATAGATAGAATAAGTGGTGCTAGTACTTCAAAACCTGTAAGTACTATAGAGTATATGTCGTCAGGAGATAGATTATATTTTAAAAATAATGCTATAACAAATACAAATGATAATTTAGTTTTACCCTCAAATACTCAAACAGAGGAAGACGAGGATAATATAAGTACAAGTTGAACACCAATAGGAATGAAAATAGTTCAAATACCTATTTTTCCAACTGAACCTAGTAGAAATTCTAGAAACACTAGAATGGAAGAAATTCAAACTTCAACAATTATTCAACAAATGAAAATTGGAAATAGTGATGTTATTACATTTTCAAATTTTCAACCAAGAAAATATTATACATATATTGAAATTACATTTCAATTTAGAGAATATAAAGCATATTCTTTACATGCTTTGTTAGATACTGGAGCTACCACCAGTAGTTGTTGAAAAAATGTCATTCCTGTAGAAAAATGGGAACTAATGAAAAATCCAATTAGAGCTATAGGAATAGATGGTAATGAAATAATAATAGGATTTAAGGCTAGAAATATACCAATTTACATAAATAATGTTAGATTTGTTATTCCTAAAATATTATTAAAATGGTATTATTTCCTTATAAATCCATCCACTTATAATAATTAAGTCATTTAATCCATAAAACTCAACAATGATTAAGTGTTACACCTTTTACAATTTAGTCCTTTTTTTAATCAATTATTTAATCAACATAATTTCTGAACCAAACTTCAATCCACTTTTATAATAACTCCGTAAATATTATTAAATATCTACAGGCTTAATTTATAGAAATAAGGTCGCAATACCTCATTTTCCAAAACCACTTGACTTTAGGGACAAACCACTTACACTTAACTAATTATTCAATTAAATAAAAATTATCAAATAAAATTCACTTTATCATAATACTTGACTCGTAAATATTAAATAACAATATTTACGTACTCACTCATCAGAATTATGGTCCCGAAACCACTATTTCGGACACCACTGAAAAATGATCTGCTACAAAAGTTCCATAATTAAGAATGCGCACACACAAATCGAAAGTCGTCAACAATTGGTGATCTTCTCCTTCGTTAGCCTTGGACGATCCAGCCACCTTCTTGACTACATTCAATATCCAAGCTCAAAACTAAATTAGAAACGTGAAATTTGAACAAAAAAGTCATTAGATTCAAACGTGATATGTGACACGACGTGATTTGACATATATAATTAAGGTCCTTTCACATACATTTTAGCATTTTTTTAGTAAAACTGAGTTGTATTAGTGTCAATTTGTGTTTTAGGTGTTTAAAAAGTAAATGGGTTTTTTCAAGTCATTTTTAGCTTCTTTTTTGTTATTTTATGATTTTAATAGTTATTATTACTTAATGAAGGCTATATGGTTGTGTAGGATGAATCAGGAGCTTAAAATGCAACTTTTGGTTGGACAGTGAATTGTTGGTCACGATTGAAAGCTAATGAGATCACAGTAAAGCAAGACGAAAACAAGAAGGTCAAAATAGACAATCATGTTGTGATGTGGAGTAGCTAACATCATAATGCCATGCCATCAATTTGTGATGTCGATTTTGTAGAACCTAGATTTGAAGTGATTTGTGAAGGCATTTAAGTGTCATTTTTTACCCCCGGCCTTTGTTAAGTATTTTTTTAGTATGGGCATTATTTTCTTTCAATTCATTACTATATAAACTATTTATTAGCACAATTCTATTTAACTTTTTATGCTTCAATAGATTCGTGGAGATTGTTCATACTTTTTCTTAGTAGATTAGAGTTTACTATCTTTTGCTTTTAGCTAAGATTTTATTTTTGTTGTAGATTTTCTTCACTTTTGTTAGAAACTCTATAAATAGAGATGAATTAATCTTTTGTCCTTTATTGGATCCACATCTAGAAATGAGCAGTTCTTAACCCTTATTGTAACGCCCCCAAAATTTGGTAAATTTGTTTCTGTAAATAATTGACACAAGTGTGTATCAACTTTAGTGGTTAAGTGTTTTGGGTGTGTATGAGAGGTCCCGAGTTCAAGCCTTGCATTTGGCAAATTTTGGCATTTTCCTGAAGTAAGCCTTAACTTCTAGTCAATAGGCTTATATTAAATTATTTGTAATTTCATATCAGAATGGGTCTGCTGGTCTAGTGGCTAAACAAAGTGTTGTTGAGCTAGAGGTCTTGTGTTTGAACCTCTGCGTCTGCATGGGCGTATATTTTTTAATCTGTAAACTGAAGGAGTTTTGGTTTAGCCAAAACTCTGTAGATAGGGAGAGAAAAATAGGGGATAGTGGGGAGTTGGGGAAAATCTGATAGGTTTTCTAAAATTTCTCTCCATCTCAACGTTTTTTTTTTCTTCTCTCCACTTCTCTCTGTAATCCCTCTCTTTCCCATTTGTTGTTGTTTCGCTTTTGTTTCTCTTTCTTGTTTATTCCTTTAATCAATCCGATTTCGTTCTTCTGTAATCGTTTCCCCTTACTTGGTAAGTGATATTTTCCTTAGTTATGTCGTTGGTTTGATTAAACGGTTAACATGAGGGTTCATTTTACTCTTGTGTAGGTGTTGTTCAAAGGTTTTAAGCAGATATTCCAGGTTGTGAAGATGACTGGTTATCAGATTCATCGCGGTAAGTTGTTGAATCACCGTTGGTTTAGAGTGTTATGTTGGAGATATCTGGTTTGATTGACAAATCAAGTGATTAATTAAGGAATATTTTGGTCAAATATAGGTTTTTGAAGACTCGGGGTACTTTTTACATTAAATCAAAACTAGGTGTCTACCTGAAAACACAGAAAATGAGAAACGACGAAAGCCAAAAAATGATTCTGTCGACGTCACAAGGGCATGTGGTCGCCCGTGTGGTAGGCCGTGTGAATGACGAGGCCAGGCCGTGCACGAAGTAGACGACCGTGTGATGACTAGGTGAGACCATGTGTGACACACGGGCTTGACCAACTGGGTTGTGTGGGCCACATGGGCATGTAGGCCTACACAGGTAAACCACACGAGTGTGTGGGCCTACACGGGCAGGCCACATGGGCATGTGAGCCTATTTTTCTAAAATGATCTGTAAGGTTGCACGGGTCACTCAAGTCGACTGTGGGCCTACTGTAGGGTCAATAAGCATTGCTTAGACCCCTAAATGAGTATTCTGACTATCTGATTTTGATACTGAGCATGAACTGTGATATTTGAATTGATTGTATGATCTGATAAATTGCATATTAGCATGTCATAGTTGTATGTTGCATTGCATTGGGGTTGGGTTGATGTTTTGGAGGAAGTATTCCGAAGGGCTCTTAAGCCTGATATCTGGTAACTCAGCTGCAATTATCTAATTATGTGTCGCATTCTGTATAGCATGGTGTATAGGGATGGGTGGGTCGATTTTATCCCCACATGGTGTGCACGGTTGGACGAAGTTGGTGTGTAGAGGCTAGTGGGTAAGACTCTGTTATTCTGTTCTATTCTGTATGTTATATCTGAGATGGGTTAAGGCCTTAATTCATATCTGATTCTGTATCTGAGTGGGCTAAGGTCCACACCGATTCTGTAAAGGGCTCAAACCCAAACTATATACAAATATATGACTGATTTCAAATATTGTGCTGTGTGTATATTTTCTGTGGGGATTACACATTGGGTTTTTGAAAACTCACCCTTTTCTATTTAATATGTTCAGGTAATCCCCAGCATTAGATGGATCTATGCAACGGAAGACTCGACAGTGACCACTGTTTCTACCTCACGATAAATTTACGGTTTTATGCTAGTCATGGTTTTAATTTTTATTTGGGAAATTTTGATGTAATTATGGTCATTACGAGTTTTTGTTTAAATTGGGGATTTGCAACATTTTATGGTTTTTACTACTAGTGGTAGGAAAACTCGGGTTTTCAAAATAGACCAACGTTTTATCAAAATATTCACGACCACTCAACAATTTTGAAAGCTTCCGCGTAAGTTAACATTTTGAAGATGATAAATTAAATAGGTAACTCAGTTTGAAAACCAGTGTTAAGATAATGGGGTGTTTTAAAATGGGAAATAGAGAGATAGCAATGATACGATTTCAAAATCACTATCATGTGACATCGCCAGATTCGGTCATAACGTCCAGGTCGGGTTTGAGGTGTTACATTTAGTGGTATCAAAGCTAGGTTGCAAAACTCGGCTATGGATTTGGGTTTCAAGCTTGGTTTTAAAGAAATGGTTTTAAATGGTTTGAAATATTTTTGACTGAGTATGTGGCACACCGGGTCACTGGAGTCGATCCTGTAAGTGTTTTGAAAACTCTGAAAAGTTTATCTAAAAATACTACTAGTATGTTTGAAACAACTATAGGTAGTATACTGTACTAAAAACACTCTAGATAGTGTATGCTGAAAACTGTAGTGAGACTACAGTTCACGATAACAGACTCTAAACTTATGATACTGTTCTCAATAAAATATGTGCTAATAAATATCGAAACTTTAACTAATGCATAAAACTGTTAATACAGATAAATTCTGAAATTTACAATGAGAGCACGAGGTATCAGTAGATGGGGTACTAGAAGCCGAGGTAGAGGCCGTAGGGGGCATCGAGCAGAGTCCTCATCTTTAGGCAGCATGCCGAATCTTGATACAAGCGAGACATCGATTTCACCTGCTATAGAGACTGGGTCTCATGATCGCATGGTCGGGGACGGCGCATTGTCCCAGGATATGCTGAGGATATTAAAGAGGGTCGCTAGACCCCACACTAGATCTAGGGGCCGTGGGTCAATTACGGAATGACTTTGGTCCAATGGGGCTGAGTTATTCAGGGGTGTCACTAGAGTCACCCCTAACATGGCTGAATATTGGATGGAGGCTATGAAAAGAATTATGGCCAACCTGGACTTTACCGCTGAGCAGAAGCTTAAGGGGGTTGTTTCTATGCTTCGCGACGAAGCATACCAATGGTGGCTGACAATTAAGGAGGGCACTCAGCCCGATCGATTGACTTGAGATTACTTTAAGTTAGCTTTCCAGAGTAAGTATGTGGGAGCCAGTTACATTGATACGAGGAGACATGAGTTCCTGAATCTCACCCAAGGAGACCGTACGATGGCCGAGTATGAGGCCGGGTTTTCGAGATTGAGCCGTTATGCATGTGGCATGGTGGCGATCGAATATGAGAGGTGTGTCTGCTTTGAGGATGGCCTCAGAGATAGTTTGTGAGTTTTGATAGCTCCACAGAGGGAGCGTGAGTTTGCTACATTGGTTGAGTAGGCGAATATCGCCGAGGAAGTTAAGAGCGCTAAGTGCCAAAACCGAGAGAGAGGAAAGAATAAGAGGGAATCGGAGCCCTTGAGTTTTGCGATGAGGCCTAAGAAAAAGGTCAGATCTGATGGGCCAGTGAGAGTTGGACCTCCTGCTGCACTTACTGGAGTGGCGCTGTGTGGCACTGTGGCAGACGCCATCAAGGCGACTGTTGGAGGACTACTGGGGCATGTTTAAGATGTGGGTCGATTGAGCATCGTGTTCAGGATTGTCCGTTGAGAACTGATCAGATGCAAACTTTGGGTTCTGGTACTGTACAGCTGCCGAGGATAGTTCAGCAGCCACCTAGGGGCTGAGGTCAGGCCAGAGGCGATAACGACATGGGCCAAGGATAAAAAGCACCAAGCAGAGGTGCTGGACAAACTGAGGTGAGGTAGCCTGCGCTAGTTTATGCTGCTCGTCGCCGTGAGGACTAAGATGCTCCGAACGTCATCACGAGTATGTTTTTAATTTTCGATGTACCTTACTTTGCACTGATAAACATAGGCTCTACACACTTATACATAGCTAGTACTGTGTCTGAAACCTTGGGTATTCTGGTTGAGAGTATTGCTAGCGAGGTAATTGTTGTGAGCTCGTTGGGACAGTCCATCCAGTTAGTAAACTATTTAGAGACGTTCTGTTAGAGGTTCAAGGGACAGTATTTCTGACAGATCTGATGGAGCTTCCATTTGGGGAGTTTGATTAGATTTTGGGCATGGACTGGCTGGTTAAACATCAAGTGAGATTGGACTATGCCACAAAAAGGGTTGTCTTGAGGATCGATGAGGCAATGAGGTAGTTGTGATTGGGGAACGTCGAGGCTATCTGACTAAAGTGATTTCTGCGTTGGTGGTAAAAAAGTTGGTTTGGAAGGGATGTGAGGCATTCTTGGCCTACATAAGTGTTTTGAATTTTGGAGACTCTTCAGTTAAGGACTTCAGAACTGTCAGGGATTTTTCGAATGTCTTCCTTGAGGAATTACCGGGTTTGCCTTCGAGCTGAGAAGTAGAATTTGGGATCAAACTTATTCCGGGTATAGCTCCGGTGTCTATTGCCCCTTACCAAATGGCACCGAAGGAGCTTACGGAGTTGAAGGCTCAGATTCAGGAGTTGTTGGATCATGGCTTCATTCGTCCCAGTGTGTCTCCATGGGAAGCACCCGTGCTGTTTGTAAAAAAGAAAGATGGGACAATGAGGATGTGAATTGATTACTGGCAGCTGAACAAGCTGACGATCAAGAACAAGTACCTACTTCCGAGGATAGAAGATCTTTTCGATCAGTTCAGAGGGGCTTCTATGTTCTTTAAGATTGATCTACATTCTGGATATCATCAGTTGAGAGTTAAGGAGGTCGATGTGCATAAGATGGCATTTAGGGCTCGGTATGGACATTACGAGTTCCTGGTTATGCCTTTTGGGTTGACCAACGCACCAGTAGCATTTATGGACTTGATGAACCTTGTGTTCCAGCCTTATCTAGACCATTTTGTGGTGGTATTCATAGATGATATCCTAGTGTATTCTAAGACTAAGGAGGAGCATGATGAGCATCTCAGAGTGGTACTACAGACTATTTAGGAGAAACAGTTGTATGCGAAGTTCAGTAAGTGTGAGTTCTGGCTCTGAGAAGTAACCTTTTTGGGTCATGTGGTTTGTGCTAAGGGGATTGATGTTGATCCTCGTAAGATTGAGGCTGTGTTGGATTGGAAGCAACCTAAGACTGTGTCTGAAATCTGTAGCTTTCTAGGGCTAGTAGGGTATTATCGACGCTTCATAGAAGGGTTCTCCTTGATCATAGCTCTAATGACTAAGCTTCTGTGTAAGGAAGTTCCTTTCGTTTGGACTGATGCACAGCAGGAGAGCTTTGATAAGCTCAAAATTGCTTTGACTCAGGCTCCTATTTTGATACAGCCTGAGCCTGGTAGAGACTTCGTGGTATACAGTGATGCGTCGCATATGGGTCTGGGTTGCATTTTGATACAAGACGGTAAGGTGGTTGCTTATGCATCTCGTCAGATCAAGACGCATGGAGTTGGCAACGGTAGTCTTCACTCTGAAAATCTGGAGGCACTACTTGTATGGTGAGAACTGTACTATCTGCACTGATCATAAGAGCCTCAGGTATCTCCTCACTCAGAAGGAGTTAAATCTTAGGCAGCGTAGATGGGTTGAGCTACTTAAAGATTATGATTGTACCATTGAGTACTATCCTGGTAAGGCCAATGTGGTGGCTGATGTGTTGAGCCGTAGAGCCATAATTGATCTGAGAGTGATGTTCACTCGACTTAGTCTTTTCGACGATGGGAGTCTGTTGGCAAAACTTCAGGTTAAACCGACATGGATTGATCAAATCAAAGATAAACAGTTGGGGGATATGTCTCTTGAGTTGCGTTTCTGTCAGGTTGAGAGTGGTGCTACAACTAATTTTAGGATTAAAAATGATGGGGTACTGTGATTTCGCAATCGAATTTGTGTACCGAATGACGAGGATTTAAGACTGTCGGTTCTGAGGGAGGCGCATAGTAGCCCTTATGCTATACATCTCGATGGGAATAAAATGTACCAAGATCTGCGAGAGTTGTACTGGTGGCCAGGGTTGAAGCGTGAAGTTATTGACTTCGTTGCTTGCTGTTTGACTTGTCAGCAGGTTAAGGCTAAGCATCAGTTACCTTCGGTCTTGCTGCTGTCGGTAAAGATATAGTTATGGAAATGAGAGCGAGTAATGATGGACTTCGTTAGTACGTTGCCTCTAACACCCACTAAGAAAGATTCTGTCTGGGTCATCATGGATCGATTGACGAATTTTGCTCACTTCAACCCGATTAGAACAGACTTCTCTCTACAAAAATTGGCTAAACTTTATGTCTCTAAAATAGTGAGTCTATATGGGGTACCCGTCTCGATCATTTCTGATAGGGATCCACGTTTCACGTCTCGATTCTAGAAGAAGCTTCATGAGGCTCTAGGTTCAAGATTAGACTTCAGTACCGCTTTTCATCCTCAGATAGATGGTCAGTTGGAAAGGCTTATTCAGATACCAGAGGACATGTTGAGGAGCTATGTAATCGATTTTCGAGGAAGTTCGGAGGAGTACTTGCCATTAGCGGAGTTCGCCTACAATAACAGCTACTAGTCTGGTATACAAATGGCACCTTATGAGGCCTTGTATGGTCGTAAGTGTCGCACTCCCTTGTGCTGGACTGAGTTGGGTGAGCGACGTGTTTTGGGTCTAGAATTAGTTTTTAAAACCAAGAATAAAGTTAGATTAATTCGGGATTGACTGAGAGCAGCTTCTGATAGGTAGAAGTCCTATGCAGATCAGAAAAGTCGAGAGATAGTGTATTTTATGGCAGACTTTGTTTTTCTCAAGGTCTTGCCATGGAAGAAGGTACTGAGATTTAGTCGTAAAGGCAAGCTAAGCACTCGGTTTATTGGACCGTATCGGATTCAGAGATGAGTGGGACCAGTCACTTATCAGTTGGAAATGCCTCTGGAGTTGGATTGCATTCATGATGTTTTCCATGTCTCGATGTTGAGACGCTATCACTCTGATACTGCTCACATTATTCCTGTGGAGGAGATTGAGGTTAGGCCAGATCTAACATTTGAAGAGGAACCGGTTTAGATTCTAGATCGCGATGCTAAGGTTCTGCGAAGAAAGTCTATCCCCTTAGTGAATGTGCTATGGAGGAATCATAGCACTAAATAGGCCACTTGGGAGACAGAGGATTCGATGCGGCAACAGTATCCTCACCTTTCCTAATCAGGTAAAATTTCGAGGCAAAAATTTGTTTTATGGGGGTAGAGTTGTAACGCCCCAAAATTTGATAAATTTGTTTCTGTAAATAATTGACACATGTATCTGCTTTAATGGTTAAGTGTTCTGGGTGTGTGTGAGAGGTCCTGAGTTCAAGCTTTGCATTTGGAAAATTTTGGCTTTTTTCCAGAAATAAGCCTTAACTTCTAGTCAGCTGACTTATATTAAGTTATTTGTAATTTCATATCAGAATGGGTCTGTTGGTCTAGTGGTTAAGCAGAGTGTTGATGAGCTGGAGGTCTTGTGTTTGAACCTTTGCGTGTGCATGCGCGTATATTTTTTACTCTGTGAACTAAAGGAGTTTCGGTTTAGCCGAAACTCTGTAGATGGAGGGAGAAAAATAGGGGATAGTGGGGAGTTGGGGAAAATCTGATAGGTTTTCTAAAATTTCTCTCTATCTCAACATTTTCTTTTCTTTTCTCCATTTCTCTCTGCCGTCCCTCTCTTTCCCATTTGCTGCCATTTCACTTTTGTTCCTCCTTCTTGTTTATTCCTTTAATCAATCTGATTTCATTCTTCTGTGGTCATTTCCCCTTGCTCGGTAAGTGATATATTCCTTAATTCTGTAGTTGGTTTGATTAAGCAGTTAAATGAGGGTTCGTTTTACTCTCGTGTAGGTGCTATTCAAAGGTTTTATGCAGATATTCCAGGGTGTGGAGACGACTCTATTATTCTATTCTATTCTGCATGTTATAATTGAGATGGGTTAAGGCCCTAATTCATATCTGATTCTGTATCTAAGTGGGCTAAGGTCCACACCGGTTCTGTAAAGGGTTCAGGCCCGAGCTATATATAAATATATGACTGATTTTGGATATTGTGTTGTGTGTATATTTTCTGTGGGGATTACACATTGAGTTTGCGAAAACTCGCCCTTTTCTATTTAATCTGTTCAGGTAATCTCCAGCAATAGACGGATCAGTGTAGCGGAGGACTCGACAGTGATCACTGCTTCTAGCTCACGATAAATTTACAATTTCATGCTTATCGTGGTTTTAATTTTTATTTGGGAAATTTTGATGTAATTATGGCCATTGCGGGTTTTTGTTTAAATTGGGGATTTGCAACATTTTATGGTTTTTACTGCTAGTGGCAGGAAAACTTGGGTTTTCAAAATAGACCAACATTTTATAAAAATATTTACGACCACTCAATAGTTTCGAAAGCTTCTGCATAGGTTAACGTGTTGAAGATGATAAATTAAATAGGTAACTCAGTTTGAAAACCAATGTTAAGATAATTGAGTGTTTTAAAACGGGAAATAGGGTGATAGCAAAGGTAAGATTTCGAAAGCACTATCATGTGACATCGCCAGATTCGACCATAACGTCCAGGCCGGGTTTGGGGTGTTACACTTACTTTTATATTGTGTTTATCATTTTTTTGATGGAATGCTTACTTGGTTGTTAAGCTTTATTATGTGCTAATTTTGTGATACAAGTCTCAAGGCCCAATTTTAGGCTCATGGATGTGATGGGCTTACACTACCTCAAAGCCCAACAACAGGGTGAAAGGTCAACCAAATCAATCTAAGATTTGACCAAAATTAGTATGTGAAGATGAATCTTTTCAAGAAAATGAGGAATGATACATGCACGGAAGGGGTGAAATGTAACACCCCTAACCCGTAACCATCGCTGGAATAGGTTAAGAGGTATTACCAAACTTGTAATTCAATTCAGAACAATTATTTATCCAGAAACATCATAATTTAATCAGTAACATTCATTCACAACCATTATGAACTTAAAACAAACATATTAAACTTTAATCATACATTCAGGACTAATTCATAACATATTACAAATTTCAGAAACTTAGAAAGTTTTCAACTTTTTAACTATCACAGGCCCGTGTGAACAGGCCGTGTTCTTCAAACGGCATTAGACACACCTGTGTGTCTGGGCCGTCTCAAAATAGAGCATACATACTGACTTGTCCACACGGCCACATAACTCGCCTGTGTGTCAGGCCGTGTTAAAATTAGGGAGGTTACTGACTTGGCCACATGGCCAGTCACACGTCTGTATGTCTAACCCGTACTTGAAACTGACATGACCACACAGCCTAGCACACGCCCGTGTATGATTAACTATGTAGCCTACTCAGGCTCATTCTGAAATGGCCTTCAAGCAATACGGTTGAGACATACGCCCGTGTCCCTACCCATGTGGGTAAAAATAGGTTGTTTGCAAAGCCATATTGCCACACTAATATCAGAAGCATACATAACCACAATCGGAAATTATTTTACAGCCATTTCATATGCAAAATATAACCAATTCATACCTATTCCATCTTTATCAAATCATTCACAACAAAACATATTAATTTATCAACATTCAACACCATATATGCCAAATATCATTTACCAAATTTACCATATTAAAGACATATCATATAAGTTTTCATACTAAACCAACTATTTCCAACTCAAGCCATATCACATAGCTTCATCAAATATAAAAATTCACATCACATTCATTAGTATAAGTAAGCATATGATTCAACCTAAAAACTATCCTATACATGCCATATTTATATCATTTACATAAGTTTCAAAAGTACCAAAAGTCCTCTGGATAGTGTGATAGTAATCTCCGACTTTAACTAAATCGAGCAAGCTTCGGATCTATAAAACATGAAAAAATAAACGGAGTAAGCATTAAGCTTAGTAAGCACGTGTAATATAGAATTAAACTTACCAAATGACAATAAGCATTTTAACAAAATAAAAGCCAACCCATTTGTTCATAATGCCTATTCACATCACCAATCACAAGTTATTTATCTCCTATTCATCTATTCATCAAGTCATAAGAATGAAACCAATCACATATACATTGATATAACATCCAAAACAACTTTCAATTCATGTAACTCAAGTATCATTGTATCCATACTAATCATAAATCTAATGTACTCTTATAACATATAATCCATGTAAACCTTATAATCCATGTAACATGTAATTCATGTAAGTTATATTATTCATGTAACATGTACTTTATGTTTCATATCAGTATAATACCCGTTGAAACTTCAGAAATATCGAGGATACTCGAGTGATACACACTAAGTGTATAAATAGTAAATCCATCAATTCAATATCATATACACTCTTTCGAGCCATTATCGATACGCTCCTCCTGAGCCGATAAACAGTAAGCTCAATCGAGCTAAACGGTAAGCTCCGTAGAGTTGAAACGATAAGCCCCTAAGGACTGAAATGGTAAGCTTCGAAGAGCTGAACGATAAGCTCATAAGAGCTGAAATGATAAGCTCATATGAGCTGTGGTGTGTCTGCAACAAATGCCAGAACTCGACCAAACGGTAACCCTAGTGACATGTCACTTGTATCCGACGACTTTGTAGGGTCAAACGAGACTTAGAACTAAATTTGAGAATATAACCAATAGGCATTTCAATTCTATAATTCATATATATACATTCATACAATATTCAAGATAGAAATTTCAATTATAAATATAAGTTCGATTCTAATTATACGAACTTACTTCGAGTTGCTCGAATATCAACTATCGGTTACTCATTAATCTTTTCCTTCCCACGATCTAAACCCGAACTCAACTTATCTTGGTCTATATATTATCAAATTCAACATTTTTTAGTAACCATTTAATTCAATTCACATATATTTGGCAAATTACACATTTGCACCTATACTTTTGACTACTTTGCAATTTAGTCCTTTATACATAAAATAGCAAATTTCACATTTTTAACCACAATCCACCTTATTCGAATTCTATATGGTATTACACTAGCCCATATTTTCACTTTATTCACATTTCCAACCACAACATTTTTATCTTTCACAATTTAATCCCTAATTCTCATTTTTGTCAAAAATCACTGTATAAAACTTGTATATCTATTAACAAGCATCAATAATCTAATAAGAAACTTCAAAATACCTGAGTATTCAACAATGGCATAGTTCAAAATCTTTGACATTTTTGAAAACGATGGTACGGGTCAGCTAGATTAAGCTGCAACGAGCTCAAAAACGTAGAAATCATTAAAAACGGATCAAAAATCATACCTTAATTGAAGATTTTAAAGTTGCCGAATGAAAAACCTATTTTTTTCTTATTTTTATTCTAGTTTTGGTGGTGTATGAAAGATGTACACCATCTTATTCTTATTTAGTTTTTATTTTTCTTATTTTATTAACCAATTTACAATTATACCCTTAATAATAAAACATATATAACTTCCATTTAATGACCAAATATGTCCACTCAAGTTTCAAATGGTCAAATAACATAATAAGGACTTCCATATTAATAAACCATAGCTATTTAATACCTTTAAACAATAGTACTCAACTTTTACACGTTACGCGATTTAGTCCTTTTTACGGAATTAAGCATTTAAACGGTAAAATTTCTTAACGAAACTTTCACAAAATAATTCTATCATGCTGTAAAATTTAATAAAATTATAAAATAAATATTTTGACATCGGATTTGTGGTCCCAAAACCACTGTTCTGATTTAACCTAAAAATGGGCTGTTACAACTCTTCCTCCTTTAGGGATTTTCGTCCCCGAAAATCTTACCGATAAAAAGGTTAGGGTACTATTTTCGGATAGCTTCCTTGGGTTCCCATGTAGCTTCCTCTATCTCGTGTTTATGCCAAAGAACCTTCACAAGTGATATACGTTTATTTCTCAATTCTTTGATTTCTCGAGCCAGAATTCTGATTGGTTCTTCATTATACGACAAATCAGACTGTATTTCTACATCAATGGGAGAAATCACATGTGACGGATCTGATCTATATCGACGTAGCATCGAAACATAAAAAAAATTATGTATCTTTTCAAGTCCAGACAGTAATGATAGTCAATATGCTACAGCCCTATTATTTCAATAGTTTCATACGGCCCAATGAATTGCATACTTAACTTTCCTTTACGGCCAAAATGGAGAATTTTCTTCCTTGTTGACACTTTCAAGAATACACGATCTCCGACCTAAAACTCTATTTCTTTACATTTCAAATTCGCATATGATTTTTGTCGATCTGAAACTGCTTTTAAACTGTCGCGAATCGTTTTCACTTTTTCTTCTGTTTCTCTAATCAATTCAACCCTGTGAATATTTTTCTCACTTAATTCAGTCCAGTATAATGATGTTCGACATTTACAACTGTACAGAGCTTCGTATGGTGCCATCTTTATACTTGTTTGGAAACTGTTGTTATAAGCAAATTCAATCAGAGGCAAGTATTTCTCCCAGCTACCTTCAAACTCGAGAATGCAAAAACGCAACATATCCTCAAGTATCTGTATAATTCTTTCAGACTGACCGTCCGTCTGGGGATGAAAAGTTGTGCTAAATTTCAATTTCGTTTCAAAAGCTTCTTGTAATTTCTTCTAGAATCTTGATGTAAATCTCAGGTCTCTATCAGAGATAACAGACAGTGGTACACAATGCAATTGTACAATTTCAAACAAGTACAGTTCAGCCAGTCTATCAAGAGAGTAATCCGTACGTACCGATATGAAATGATCAGATTTCATCATTCTATCTACGATAACCCAAATTGCGTCATTTTTTCAGAGTCAGGGGAAATCCCGATACAAAATCCATTGTAACTCTATCTCATTTTCATTCCGGAATCATCACTAGCTGTTAGAAACCTGATGGTACTTGATGTTCGGCTTTTACTTGTTGACAGATTAAACATTTCGATACAAACTCCAATATATCTCTTTTCATTCCCGGCCACTAGTACAACTATTTCATATCGTTATACATTTTGGTGCTACCTGGATGAACAGAAAAGCAACTACTGTATGCCTCATGTAGAATTTTCTAAATGAGTTCGGTATCTTTCAGTACACAAATTCCATTCCAAAACATTAAGCAACCATCATTCCCAATATGAAATTCAGAATCAGAATTAGACTTACATAAATTTCGTTTAGCTTACAACTCGCTATCATCTTTCTGAGCTTCACAGATTTGCTGCAAAAATACCAGTCTAGCTCTCATCTCAGCTAGAATAGATCCATCATCATATATCATCATTTGAGTATTCATTGCCCGCAAAGCAAATAAAGACTTCCGACTCAAAGCATCGGCTACAACGTTGGCCTTTCCCGGATGATAATCAATTACAAACTCGTAATCTTTCAATAGTTCAAGCCATCTTCGTTGTCGCAGATTCAAATCTCTTTGTGACATTAAATACTTCAAACTTTTATGATCCGTAAATATTCGGCATTTCTCACCGTATAGATAGTTTCGCCAAATTTTTAATCCAAATACTATTGCAACTAATTCAATATCATGTGTCGGGTAATTCTCCTCGTGTGGTTTCAATTGTCGGGAAGCATAAGGTACAACTTTTTCGTCTTGCATCAATACACAACCTCGTCCATTTAACAACACGTCACTATAAATCACAAACTCTTTACCCGATTTAGGTTGAACTAAAATCGGCGCTTCTGTTAACAGTGCTTTCAACTGTTCGAAACTCTATTGACATTTCTCAATCCATTCAAATTTCATATCTTTTTGAAGCAATCGAGTTAACGGTATTGCAATCATCGAAAATCCTTTCACGAATCTCTGGTAATATCCCACTAATCCCAGAAAACTTCTGATCTCAGATACATTTTTCGGAGGTTTCAAGTCAACAATAGCAGAAATCTTACTCGGATCTACTTGGATACCTTTAGCTGAAAATATATGCCCCAAAAATCCAACCTCTCGAAGCCAAAATTCACATTTGCTGAACTTTGCAAATAATTTCTTATCTTGTAAAGTTTGTAACACAATTCTCAAATGCTCGCTATGTTCAGACTCATTATGTGAATAGATCAAAATGTCATCAATGAATATAACCACAAATCTGTCTAAATACGGTCTAAATATCTGATTCATCAAATCCATAAAAATAGCAGGAGCATTAGTTAAACCAAATGGCATAACAAGAAATTCATAATGTCCGTACCTCGTTCTAAAAGCTATTTTTGGTACATCAGACTCTTCAACTCGCAACTGATAATATCCCGATCTTAGATCAACTTTTGAAAATACTGTAGCCCCTTTCAACTGATCAAACAAATCATCAATCAGTGGTAAAGGATATTTGTTCTTTATAGTCACTTTGTTCAGCTGTCTGTAATCAATACACATTCTCATCGACCCGTCTTTCTTTTTCACAAATAATACCGGAGCACCCCAGGGCGAGAAACTCGGTCTAGCAAAACCTCTGTCTGTTAACTCTTGTAACTAAGCTTTCAACTCTTTCAACTCTGTTGGTGCCATTCTATAAGAAGTTATCGATATAGGTGTTGTTCCCGGTATTAATTCAATACCAAATTCAACCTCTCTAATTGGCGGTAATCCTGGTAGTTCTTCAGGAAATACATCTGAAAACTCGCAAACCACTGGTACAGATTCAATTTTCAATTACAATACCTTAGTATCCAGTACATATGCAAGATATGCATCACAACCCTTTTTCATACATTTTTGAGCTATCAAAGACGATATTACAGTAGGCAATTCACTCAAATCATTAGACTCAATCCAAAGAATTTCACCGTTCTGACATTTCAACTCGATAATCTTTCGTCTGCAATTCACAACTGCATCAAGCATAGTCAACCAATCTATACCCAAAATCACATCAAACTCATCGAACTGTAGAAGCGTCAAGTCAGCCCGAAAACTCTAACCCCGAGTCATCAAAGGACAATTTCTACAAATTTTATCAACTAGAACAGATTTGCCTAGGGTTTCGATACTTTAATTACAAACTCTGTA
Source organism: Gossypium longicalyx (assembly GCA_025698465.1). Lineage (NCBI taxonomy): Eukaryota > Viridiplantae > Streptophyta > Magnoliopsida > Malvales > Malvaceae > Gossypium > Gossypium longicalyx. The sequence goes on along the minus strand of CM046999.1, from coordinate 30,274,918 downwards.
GACTTAACATGTAAACTCTTTTAAAACACTAAATTCATACAGATATATGAATGAGTTGATCCAGGATCAAAAAACGCAACTATTTCAGTGTCAAAGAGAGAAAAAATACCGACGATAACATCTGGCAATGATGCCTCCTCACGTGCACAGATAGCATAAGCTCGGGTAAGTGCTCGTGCCTCAGATCTTACTGTAGTATCTCTAGTAGCACCTCAGTTACCACTAGCATTCCCAGTATTTCGGGTTGGTCTCCCTCTAACAGACGTGTTGCTAATTTTCACTGGTTGATCTCTTTCAGCCATAGACCTTTCTGGACAATCCTGGAGAAAGTGATCAAAAGATCTGTATCTAAAACAAGCTCCGCTCTTAAGTCTACAATCACCATAATGTCGCCTATTACAATGCTTGCACTCATGCCCAACATTCTTAACACTGCCCACACTAGCAACATATGTCGTTTGAGGTTTTGAGTTAAATTGTCTTACATCTCTCTCTAATCGAAATTCTCGCAGAAGCAGTAGAGCGAGGATGAAAATCTCTGGATTTCTTTGATATTGACTGGTGTGATTAACCCATAGATCTCTTTCTGGAGTCTCTAGCCTCAGAATCAGCTTTTCTTTTCTCTTTACTAAGTTCTTCAGCCTTGCACACTCTATCAATCAAGACAACAAATTCTTTCAAGTCTAGAATTCCGACCAGGAGTTTGATATCCTCGTTTAACCCATTTACAAACCGTTTACACAAAATTTCTTCGGTAGCCACGCACTCCTAGGCATACTTGCTTAACTGAACAAATTCTCTTTCATATTCAATTACGGTCCTACGAACCTATTTAAGCTGTAAAAATTCTATATGCTTTTGATCCAGGAATCGTTGGCTTATGTATTTCTTATGGAATTCCGTCTGAAAGAATTCCCAAGTCACTCGTTTTCTGAGTACTACCGACACCAATGTGTTCCACCACTGATACGCTGTGTCCCTTAGCAGTGATATAGCACCTTTTACACGATCATCCGGTGTGCACGACAATTCATCAAACACTCGGATGTTATTCTCAAGCCATAATTCAGCCTTCTCAAGATCATCATTAATTGTATTCTTGAACTTTTGAGCCCTGTACTTTCGGATTCTATCTACTAATGGTTTGTTTGGTCACAGAAATTCCAAACCTTAAGAAGTTATGGGTATTGGTTGGGAAACGGGTGGGGGTGGAGGTTGTTGAGCAGCAGTATTTGTTCGGACATACTCAGAGAACCATTCATTCATCATCTGGAAGAAGGCTTCTTTGGAATCTCCTCCGTGACTACTTGCTACAGGTCTAGGTTCGGAAGGCGTTGTCCCTTGAGCTGGAGTAGGCGTATTACTTTCTATTTTGTCAGCTATCGCTCGATTTGGATCCATTTACTAAATGAAAACATATTTAAAATGTCAAGAGTCATCATACTATCACAGGTTATATATATGGCATGTATAGCTAGACTCATATACACTACGGCAGTCCTAGAATCGACTAAACCATAACTCTGATACCAATAAAATGTAACACCCCTAACCCGTAACCATCGCCAAAATAGGGTAAAAGGTATTACCAGACTTGTAATTCAATTCAGAATAATTATTTAACTAGAAACATCATAATTCAATCAATAAACATTTATTCACAACCATTATGAACTTAAAACAAACATATTAAACTTTAATCATACATTCAGGACTAATTCGAAACATATTACAAATTTCAAAAACTTAGAAAGTTTTCAACTTTTTAACTATCACACGCCCGTGTGAACAGGCCGTGTTCTTCACAAGGCATTAGACACACCCGTGTGTCTGGGCCTTGGCAAAACAGGGCATACATACTGACTTGTCCACACGGCCACATGACATGCCAGTGTGCCAGGCCGTGTGAAAATTAGGGAGGTTACTGACTTGGCCACACGGCCAGTCACAAGCCCGTGTGTCTAACCCGTGCTCGAAACTGACTTGGCCACACAGTCTAGCACACGCCCGTGTGTTACTGACCATGTAACCTGCTCAGGCTCATTTCGAAATGGCCTTTGAGCAACACGGTTGAGACACACGCCTGTGTCCCTACCCATGTGGGAAAAAATAGGCTATTTGCAAAGCCATATTGCCACACTAATATCACAAGCATACATAACCACAATTGGCAATTATTTTACAACCATTTCATAAGCAAAATATAACCAATTCATACCTATTCCATCTTTATCAAATCATTCACAACAAAATATATTAATTTATCAACATTCAACACCATATATGCCAAATATCATTCATCAAATTTACCATATTAAAGACATATCATATAAGCTTTCATACTAAACCAACTATTTCCAACTCAAGCCATATCACATAGCTTGATCAAATACCAAAATTCACATCACATTCATTAGTATAAGTAACCATATGATTCAACCTAAAAACTAGCCTATACATGCTATATTTACATCATTTACATAAGTTTCAAAAGTACCAAAAGTCGCATGGGTAGTGTGCTAGTAACCTCTACCTTTAATTGAATCGAGCAAGCTTCGGATCTATGGAAAAATAAACGGAGTAAGCATTAAGCTTGGTAAGCACGTATAATATAGAATTAAACTTACCAAATGACAATAAGAATTTTAAGAAATTAAAATCGAACCCATTTGTTTAAAATGCCTATTCACATCACCAATCACAAGTTAGTTATCTCATGTTCATCTATTCATCAATTCATATGAATGAAACCAACCACATATACATTGATATAACATCCAAAACAACTCTCAATCCATGTAACTCAAGTATCATTGTATCCATACTATTCATAAATCTCATGTACTCTTATAACATATAATCCATGTAACATGTAATTCATGTAAGGTATATTATTCATGTAACATGTACTTTATGTTTCATATCAGTATAATGCGCATTGAACCTTCAGAAATATCGAGGATACTCGAGTGATACACACTAAGTGTATAAATAGGAAATCCATCAATTCATCATCATATACGCTCTTTCGAGCCATTGTCGGTACGCTCCTCCTGAGTCGATAAACGGTAAGCTCAATTGAGCTGAACGGTAAGCTCCGAAGAGCTGAACGGTAAGCTCATAAGAGCTTAAACGGTAAGCTTATATGAGCTGTGGTGAGTCTACAACAAATGCTAGAACTCGACCAAACGGTAACCCTAGTGACATGTCACTTGTATCCTACGACTTTCTACAGTTTAAACGGGACTCAGAAATAAATTTGAGCATATAACCAATAGGGATTTCAATTATATAATTCATATATATACATTCATACAATATTCAAGATATAAATTTCAATTATAAATATAAGTTCGATTCTAATTATACGAACTTACCTCGAGTTGCTCGGATATCAACTATCGGCTACTAGTTAATCTTTTCCTTCCCCCGATCTAAACCCGAACTCGGCTTATCTTGGTCTATATATTATCAAATTCAAGATTTTTTTTAGTAATCATTTAATTCAGTTCACACATATTTGGAAAATTACACATTTGCCCCTATACTTTTGACTACTTTGCAATTTAGTCCTTTATATATAAAATAGCAAATTTCACATTTTTAACCACAATCCACCTTAGCCGAATTCTATATGGTATTATACTAGCCCATATTTTCACTTTATTCACATTTCCAACCACAACATTTTTATCTTTCATAATTTAATCCCTAATTCTCATTTTTGTCAAAAATCACTTTATAAAACTTGTATATCTATTAACAAGCATCAATAATCTAACAAGAAAATTCAAAATACCTAAGTATTCAACAATGGAATAGCTCAAAATCTTTAAAATTTTTAAAAACGAAGGTACAGGTCAGCTAGATTAAACTGCAACGAGCTAAAAAACGTAGAAATCATTAAAAACGGATCAAAAATCATACCTTAATTGAAGATTTTAAAGTTTCCGAATGAAAAACCTATTTTTTATTATTTTTATTCTAATTTAGATGGTGTATGAAATATGAACACCATCTTATTATTTAGTTTTTATTTATCTTATTTTATTAACCAATTTACAATTATACCCTTAATAATAAAACATATATAACTTCCATTTAATGACCAAATATGTCCACTCAAGTTTCAAATGGTCAAATAACATAATAAGGACTTCCATATTAATAAACCATAGCTATTTAATACCTTTAAACAATAGTACTCAACTTTTACGCGTTACGCGATTTAGTCCTTTTTACCGAATTAAGCATTTAAACGGTAAAATTTCTTAATGAAACTTTCACCAAATAATTATATAATTCTTTAAACCTTAATAAAATGATAGAATAAATATTTTTACATCAAATTTGTGGTCCTGAAACCACTGTTCGGATTTAACCTAAAATTACCATTGATTTGTCCATTGTCAAGCTTGTGAGCTTTTTGGGTTTTCGATCAAGCGCTCAATTTTTCATAAAATAAGGTAATGATTCATCTTTATCTTCCTATTAGTTTTAAATTTTAGTTAGTCTTTAAAGGTTTTTAGCCATTAAACTGCATATTTTAACTAAAAATAGAAAATTGGGTCGTTAATGGTGGATTTCGAGATTTTGGGTAAAAATGTGGTTTTAAAATTTTTTTCAACTTATTTTAACATGATTATAAGGTTTCTAAACTTACTTCAAATTTTAATTAAGGATTTCCAAGGATTTAATGAATTTTCATGAAAATAGCCATATACATGTTGAAAATTTTTATACCATGAATTGAGTAGTTTTGTGTAGTTTAAAGATTGAGAATTAGTCATAGGTGAATAATTAGATGAATAGAATCAGTTTTCGGTGAAAAAATTAAGTATAGAGGAAGATATTTGAGTTTCAAGTTTGTTAGTCGAAATTTCAATTTCATGAGGAATATAGTTTAAAGTTGTGTCTTTGGTTGGATTCAGTGAGTCTCTGGCTAAATATTGATTGTGTAAATTGTGTTTTATTATGTGTGAAGCGTCAAAACCGTTGGAATTTTCTTCGAGCAAGGAGAAAGGTAAGGAAAAGCTAGTTTAAGCTTTCGACTTTTCAGTGAAAGCATAATCGGTGAGTGTTTGGAATCACTACTAGTAGACACAGTTCATAGTATTAATTAGGAGCTTAGGAATAGCCTAAACCCTATCCTAAGTTTCGAGTGTAAGCTTTCTATTTCCCTTGTCTTAATTTTGCAAATTATGTGAGTATGTGAATAATTGTGGATTGATTATTATGATGAGATATTGTGTTTTGAGACATGTGTAATGACTATTGTGAACTATATTGTGGGCATGATGTACATGTCAAATGACAATGGTAATGATATTGTAACAGACCGTTTTCAGTTATGTCAAAAATAGTGGTTTTAGGACCATAATTTCGACGAGTAAATTATTATTTTATTATTTATTTGATGTTTACAAGATTATATTAAGGTTGTATTAAAATTTTGTTAAGAAATTTTGATGTTTAAGTAATTAATTAAGTGAAAAGGACTAAATCGTAAAAAGTGTAAAAGTTGAGTTCTATTAGTTAAAGGGGTCAAATGGCTACGAAAATGAAAGCTAAAGGACTTGAAGGGTAAATATACCATTTAATGAGTTAGTGGATAGTTATGGATAGGTTTTATTGAAGATTTAATGGTTTTAAAAGGTTAATTAAGTAAATTAATAATTAAGTTAAGATATTAGTTAATTAAAAGATGAGAAAAACTATCATCTTTCTCATTTCATCTTTTCTAACCTAAAACACCATTAAATAAATCTTGGAGCATTCATTTGGCTTTGTCCCAGTGCATGGTATGTGTTTTTCATCCCGTTTTTAATGATTTTTATGTTTTGACTCTATTTTAGTTTAATCTAGCTAGCCCGGGGGTTAGTTTGTAAAAATGCTAAAGGTTGAGGGACTTACCATGAATGTTTTTGCATGATTTTTGATGTTAATTGATAGATTATGAATCCTTTTTGAAAAATAAACAAGTTTTATTACGTGATTTTTTATAAATTTTGGAATTAGGGATTAAATTGTTAAAAATGTAAAACTACATGTTTTAGTGAAATGATGGTAAATATAAGTTGTTTCAAGGACCCTTGCAACATGGGTTAGATTGGATCTAAATTAAAATGGTTAGATTTTAAGTTATAAGCTTAAGGACTAAATTGTAAAAAGTTAAAATATTAGGGGAAAATTGGTAATTTTGTATAAATATGAACTATGATTCTAGAAGTACTTAATTGATTAAAATTATCTATTGAGATCAAGATAAACCACGTTCACTTAGATCGAGGAAAAGCAAAAGCTTTGGATTAATTTGATTAAACTACAACGCCCCTAATTATCAAGGTAAGTTCGTATGAACTATAATCGCTTAAATGTTGTTTAAATTGAATGTTTATTATGTTTTTTTGATGTAAATGAATCAATATACAAATGTGTGAATGCTATGATGAATTGACGAATATTGAGTCCCGGTTGAACCTTAGGAATTCTTAGGATAGAAATGACATGTCATTAGGGATTTCATGTTTCTGGTGCTGGTCTTGAATGTCCTATCGATGGCTGAGGTCCTACATTTGTTGCGGATGCTCCAAAGCTTGTGTGAGCAGCATCGTGTAGCTTACATTCCAACCTACAGCTTGTGTGAGCATCGATGTAAAGGAAAGGTTACGGTTATATGTAAAGACACACTATGTGTGAGCTTTCTAGAGTATCCGATGTAATTCTAGATGGTTCAACGGGTAAGAAAAGAAAATGAAATGGTAAGTATTCAAATGGAATGAATCATGATCTTATGAAAAGGATTTATGAACTAAATGATGTATTTACATATGAAAATCTACTTATCTTATGGTTATATTCATTTGGATCATGGACAAGTGTACTAACTTGTGAGTTTGATGATGTTGTATAGGCTTTTACTAAGCTTTTGGCATTGGTAATGGGTTATACTTATTCTATGAATTGTGTTATTGAAATGGTAAGTTATGTTTTAATTTTATACGAGCTTACTAAGTACTCATTACTTACGTAGTTGTTTTTCTTTGCTTTATAGATTATTAGAAGCTCGACTTGGTTGGAAGCTCATCAGGGACCGATCACACTATCGAGCAATCAGTCAGTAGATTTTGAGTATTTTGGCCAAGGTTTATAATGGCATATATAGGATGTTTTGTAATGGTGATTTGGTGTGTTTATGATTTGAATATTATGTTTAGTTTGGTGCACCTTAATGTCTTACCAAGTTATGTCATCTTGGTCACTTTCAAATGGTTGTATATAAGGTTCTTTTGGTATATTTGTAATAGCTTGATAATGGTTATTTGTGATATGCTTTGGTAGGTATTTGAACTAGATTTTATGCTTGAAATAAGGTAATGTTGGCATGTTTAGGTGAATGATGTTTGGATACAATTGTGGTGCCTTTGAATGGCATATTGGTTAGGTGAATTAGAATGTTTGAAATGGCATGTTTATGTATGTTTGAATAGTGTTTGAACCTCTTGAATGTTTTCTTAAATGGCTTTAATAGTTATGCATGAATTGGGTGTAAAATGGTTTAATTTTAGGTAAATTTTGGGTTCACACGGCCTGGCTACACGACCATGTGTCATTTGAGAGTTTCTTTGGGTCCCAAGTCAGTGAGTTACACGGCCTAGCACACGGGCATGTAACACGACTTGTGACCCTACTCAGTGAGTTACACAGGTAGGGACACAGGCTAGGACATGGTCGTCTATCCCTTGTTCGAAAGTTACATGGCCTGGGGTGATTTTACACAGCCGTGTGACCCTTGTTTCCAATTTTTATAAAATTTTCCAAAACTTCCTATTTTATTTCAAATTAGTCCCGAATTGCCTCATAGTTATTTTTAAGGCCTCGAAGGCTCGATTTAGGGACAAAATGCATGTGATTGAATGGGTTTTAATATGTTTAGTTTATTTAAATGTTAAGATGTTATATGATTTTGATTGTACGATAATGCTCTGTAACCCTAATCTGATGACGGAGATGGATTAAGGGTGTTACAAATATGATAATGATGTAAATATGTAGCGAAAGCGAACAGAATTTTGGTAAGTATATATGTGTTGAACTGTGGAATATGATACTATTATGACACGTAGTATGTGAGAACACTTGTTTTTGATATATGACGTACTGGTTTTAATGCACACATATGTGGTTGGATATATGATGACTCAATGAACATTATTGTGGCACTTAAAGTGCAATTAAATGTGAATTCAATGAGCATGCATTGTGTACAAGTTGTGATGTAAATTGATGAATATGAACAGATATGTTGTGCATTAAATTAGTAATTAAAATGTGTAATTGTGGATATTTTAGCATTGTGGCCTTATGAAATCATTGGATATAGTTGGCATGCCATAAGATTGTGAGTACTCACCTATATGTGTTTAGTAATTTGGGCTCTAAGGCTCTGAGACATGTTGACGAGATAAGGGAATGTGAGCTAAGCTCCATTTAACAGGACATGTTTGGTGTGTTGGAGAGTGTTAGCTTAATGCTTCACTTTTGGGACATGTTTGACTTTATGAGGCTATATAGTGTGTTGGAGATTCGTGTATCCGATGAGTGATGATAGAGCTTACTTTTATGTTTCATAGCCTTAAGTGCCAAATTATCTTAAAATGTATATATGTGTAATGTGATGTATGCCTAAATGAGTATATGGTTGTTATACAAATTATCGTTTAAATGTGATCTTATTTATTGTGATAATACAATGTGAGATGGTTGCATAAAAATGTAAGTAATATGTTACATGAGTTTATTTAAGTTCCATGAAAATGATAGTATGTCCTCATAGTAAATTGTGTATGTAATTGTAGTTTGGGTCATTTTCATTTAACTCATGAATGCATGAGATTATGTTAGCTAGACTTGTGGGTTATTAAAGCATGTATACATTGTTTAGTCTTGATGAATTATTGTTAAATGAATTATATATAACTGTGTTGAGTGTAATTGCATGTAGGAGTATATATTAGTTTTATGATTTAATGAAACATGAATGTGATATTTTGACTTGATTAGAATATGGTTGTAAACGTGTTGTAGTATGCTCTTGTTTAACCTTTGATATTGTGTTTACATTGTGGTTATTCTGAGCAGTCATTGAGCTTGTTAAGCTCACCCACTCCTTTTAAACCATTGCAGATTAGTTGTGTGCTGGTGTGAGTGGTGTGGTTTCGAAGGGGTGATCAAAGCAAGTCCTTTTTTGTTATTTCGTAGGTGTTATTGTTATTTGTTTATATTTTTGGAATAAGGCAATGTGGTAGGATTTTAATGATATTTGTCATGATGTTTTGGAAGTTCTATAGCTTAATTACTCTTAGGATCTTGAGAATTGAATTGTATTATACGAGTATCATTAGAACTTATTCTCGATGTTTGAAACTGTTATCATAGCCATTTTAATGCTTACTTGATGATGATATGATAGCATAATGAGTTGGTACAAGTTGGTATGATCTATGTATTTTTTTAGTCTGAAATAGAGGTATCGATACCTTATATATGTACTTATATATGTGGTATGATATTCGTGTTGTAAAAATGATACTCTGTGTTTTGAGATGTGCAAGGAAGTCAGTATAGAGATTTGGTATTGATACTTTTTCTCAAGTATCGATTCTCGAGGTAAATATATCGATACTCTATGCCAGGTATCAATAATTTTTTATAAAATATTTTTGTGTGAGAAACAGAATGCAAGTTTGGTATCAATTTTCCATACAGTATCGGTACTGTGTGTTGAAATTATCAATACCCTAGGGTTAGTATCGATACCTACGTGATTGTCTTGAAAATTTTGCTAAGTGCTCTTAATCCATGTTTAATTATTACTATAAGTTTATTTAAAGTATGTTTGGCATGTTCTAATGATGATTGATAAATCTTTGACTACAAGTTTTTAAGATCGCTAATAAAGAGGATGATTTCTTAATAATGTGACAATTTACTATGAGTATGACATAAGACGATGGTGTGGCATCTTTATATTCGAGCTTAGCGACCAAGTTGGGTATAGGGTGTTACATTGATCACATATACAAATAATACGTACCTTTCTTTAGATATAAAATTAGAAAAATCCTTATTAAGAATACGTTTCTTTTATGTTTATTCATCACCTCTTCTACATCTCATCACTTCATTTTTCTCAACCGAATTATGATCTTGCATAACACTTTACTGCAACCCATGAAGACACTGTGCCTTTCTGATCTTTCTAATCACACTTACAAGCCATACTAATCATACCAAAATAGTTTAATACAGAATCTACCACATGAATCATTCCTTTAGGGTATGCTATTGAAAGCTTTACTAGGATACTCAACATGGGCATTGCTTTCAGACTTCACCATGTAAGTCATTCTTTCAGGTTTTCGTCACAGAGGCTTTTCTTTCATATTTCACCATAAATACTTTTCTTTTCTAACGTGTTTACGATATGGATTCACCTAGACTCACATTACGTGAGGTTTGCCCATTATCGCATTAGGGCACGCAGGGAACCCTATTGGGTAATAACTTTTTTTAGTTCCTCTTCAAAGGATGTCATAGTTATGAGCGTTTCCTTCAATATTAATATCATAGATCGTGTTTTTAGTCCTAATGGACCCTTTTAGACTCCACAATGATGAACAAACATAGACTGATTGGACAGACTCATCATAGACCGACATCATTAAGACTCAACACTTCATACATTACCATATACCCAAACCATTTCACATCTCTTTGCATATTCACCATATATACTCATACAACCATGCTTCAACATCGAAATTCTTAACACTTACTTAAACTTGACAGATTTCACATAAACTATACATGTTATTCTCAACAAACAGTCTTACTATATTTTCTAATTTCAATTTCATAGTTCATATATTTCCCACAAAAGTATCTCATATAAGCAATACACATGCAATAGTCAATTTAAAGACTCACCTAATTCTCACCTACTGTAGCTTAAAACTCCAGATTTAGACTTCCATTGCACAAATCAGCAGCAACTACTACTATAGAACATGTAAACCCATCAATATATATTCATATACCCTTTTTTTCATCATTTCTAACGTTAGAATTCCCCAACCAAGACCTTATATCTTCATCTTACTAATTTACCATATTCTATAGACTTACTCTTTCATAATATAATAAGCAGAGTCATAAATCATACCTTGACATGGAGTAATCACTGGTGAAGATCCAGATCTACAACTCCAACTTCAAGGAGAGAGATATTGTAAGTTCTTTAAGGTTGAGGCAAAAATAATTCTTGATGAAGGAAGAAGAAAAACTCCCCCTTTTTTGACTTGGATATCTATATAAATAACCTAAGCCCTTATTGGAACCTGAAACGAATCTTAAACTTTCAAGACTAACTTTATAAAATAAAAATATGGTTTACAATTGTAAATGGAAATTTAATATTTTTTTTCTAGTCCAACCCTTCATTTCATCCTAACTACCTCTTTAGTACGTAACTAACTTGATAACTCAATAAACTGGGTGTATAATACATTTGGTGATAACCCAATTCACCAAAAAATCTTCATTATTCTTACCAATCTCTTCTTTACAACTCAACAAATTCAAAGAACAATCATTGCATAATACTCTAAAGTTAACTATGCATCTGACCTATACACCGAAAGCATCAATTGGGCGGATAGGACTTCGCTACTCGAACTACTTTTGGGTTACCTGCCTAACTCAAGTCCTGCCAAAACTGGGTGTTACATAACCTCTCACTTGTTGTGAAATGTTATTGGTGTAGTTCAAAAGAACGTGAAGGTTTTTGATGTCCAATTAAATATCCAAATAAAGAGAATATGATTGAGCTATCAACTTTTGTGCAATGTTATTAGTGTATTATTAGTGTAGTTCAAAAGATCATAAGGGTTTCCAATGTCAAATTAAATTATCAACCTAGAGAAGAAAGTAAGTATGACTTTGTACCTTTCGTTGACTCTTACTCTAATAGAAAAGAGATTTGTGATTGTGAACTTTGTGAATCTGAAAAATATGGTAGTAAGAATTTTTTTCCTCCAGTCTATGGAGTTAGATGAGATAGAAACATCAAGTTCTCCTACTAAGATGTATTGTACTGAATTGAATATTCTTAATACCTGTGAGGGGGATATGAGAAGTGAGGAAGAATCATGTGAAAAGACCGAGAGAGAAAAAATACCTTGAGTAATAGAAGTCTACTTGATGGTCTAAATTTAGTAAGTGAAAATCCATATAAGGTAAAATTGGAGAGTTCTCAAGTGGAAAAAGAAAAAGAAAAGCAAGAAAATACCCATACAAAAGTGAAGAATGATTATGTTTTAACTAACTCAAACACAAATTTGTTCAATGGTGTTTCTTTGTTACAAGATTTTAATTATCCATTGACAGACTCTCAATTATGTTACTCTACTATCCATAGACGATTTTACTTATGGTAAAGAGGTAAGTTGAACATCGATAATTCTCCACAAGTGCTAGAATGTAAGAAAAGTAATGATACATTGGAAATAGAAATGTGTATGCATGCCTTGAATGTTTTCGATAAGTATGTTACTGATTTTATTTTTCCTTACGACATGATTTCTCATTGGTCAAGTTTTAATAAACAATGTTCTAAAAGTTCAATTGATTTTATGGGTTTATCTAGGTATGTAAAGGTTACTTTTGATGCATTTAATTGGTTTATTAAAGAACCTTATGCATTTGATATTGCAACAAAATTTTCTGTCTTAGATTTTAAATATGAATTTTTACATAATAATATTAAACTTCTGGGTTCTGATTATTATGTTAAATTATTGTAACACCCCAAACCGACCTAGACGCTATGGCTGAATCTGGTGTGTCACATTGAAGTGTTTTAGCGAAAATCGTGTTTTCATTGAAAACCCTTCTTAAAATAAAAAAAAACCTTAATTAACTTAAAAAACACACCTTTCAATTGCAAAAACCTTGTTGAAACATTTGATTTAAGAAAACTTATCATTTAAAAATTTAATTGCGGAAACGTAGAAAACATACTATAATTTAAGAAATCCATGTTCAACTTCTCGCAATTACATTGAAAATAATAATAATTCAAGTAATAATAACACAATGAAAACCTTATTACAATCTAGTCTAGAACATACTTAAAAAGAAGTAAAAACTTAAACGCTTAAAAAAAACTGAAGTCCAAATCATCTTGCTAGCTGGCCACTCAGAGTCCTTCCAAACATCGAACCTTCTACTGAGCATCACCTGAAAATAAAATAAAAGAGGGGGTGAGTTTTCGCAAACTCAGTGTGTACAACCCTTGGCAAAAACAAGCATTCAAAAAAACATCATTCATCATTCATGCAATGCAATCCCATCCAAATTATCAATCCACTACACACCGGCTCCATCCCCCGTCACACTATGTGGGGATATAAATATCGACCCACCCAACCCACACACCATGGTAGCCCGGTAGTGGAACTACCTTCATTTACATATTGGGCTTTAAAAGCCGTCGGTGGATCCACGATTGTCAGGCAACCATGCGATCCTTATATACTTCCTCTGTTCCGTAATTCCCAACCCATATGTAACCTAAGCAGAATATCATATGTATGCATGTCACATCCATAAAACTTACATTCAGCACCTAGGGGTAATTCGATCATTTTTGCCCTTAGGGGCATTTCGGTAATTTTCCCTTAATTACGATTTTCACTTACCTTGGCCCGTTAACAAGTCCCGCAAGCTAAGATGATCGAATACTATGCACCAGGTAGGATTCCAGAGAAGAGGAGGTGGGTCATTAAGACCACTTAAGTACCAAGTTCTCTCTAGGTCCAATCCTAGACATGCATATACCCGTTGCCACACCTTAACCCTTTGACTTGTCCACGGTCACAATATATTAATTAAGTCTTATGTGGATATCATATACTAGGCCCAAAACCCCTTACAAAGCCTAACAATTTCACATACTTGTATCTGGCCCATTAAGCCCAATCATATTCGTATGGCCCATTAGGCCCAAATCACATTTATATGGCCTGATAGGCCCAGTCATATACATATTCATGCTCACATACAAATTCCTATCACATAGCATCAATATTAAGTTTTTTGCCTATTATGGGTCCAACAGCCCATCAGGCCCATTTAGCCCATTCTGGCACATGTGGCCAAATCACAACCCAAGTCCACGAAATCGCCCGTGGGCCTCAGGCAACCTATCAGTCTCCTCCTTACGAGTGTTCGCGCACTCGCAAGACTACCGTAGCCAAACTTTCGGCTTTTCAGCATTTCAGTATTTCGACATTTTGGCTTTTGCCGAATCATAGTGTGTGTGCAGTGTATGCACACACCTGGTAAGCAAGCATGATGCGATCACCTTGCCCAAACCTACAATCGATATCACCCTTCAATTAATCGCATGCTTAATACTTATTTACTTAAAAATCGAAACCTCACCTTAACCTTACCTTGAGCCCAATCCTTAATCGCTTTTTCCTTGATCACGTATTTCCTAGATCTGCACAAATCTTAACTATTAAAACCCGAATAATAGGTGACTCGTATCCAACACAAGTCTCCTTACCATAACTGTAATATCCTGATTTTGGGCCTAGTCGGAATAGTGGTTTTGTGACCACAAAATCCGAGATAGAAATAATTATTTTATAATTATTTTGATGTTTATGATATGATTGCATGATTGTGAGAAAATTTCGTGATGAAATCCTATGCCTAAAGTGCTTAAATTGAAATTAGGGACTAAATTGAATAATTTGCAAAACTTGCATTCTAGAAGTTTCTAGTATGAAATTGTTTTGAAATATTAATTGGGAGGCCTTAAATAGCAATTTTACCAATTTTTAAGTTTATGGACAAAAATTGGACATGGATGGAATTTTTGGAAAGTTTAGTAGTAAGGGCATTTTGGTCATTTAGGGGTAAAATGAATTAAAATACAAAATTAAAAGCCAATTTTGCTCATCTTCAACCCCATGGCCGAATATAGCAAGGAGAAACCATGGCTATGGTTTTTCAAGCTTCCAAGATCGATTGTAAGTCCATTCTAGCCCCGTTTTTCAAGTTCTTTACGTTTTTGGAGTCCCGGTAGCTCGATTTAGCTTATGCTAGCAATAATTTAACCTAGGGTTCATATTTGGAAAAATACACATAGGTGAAATTTGTGTATTTTGGTGTTTTATGATAGAATATGAGGTTTTAAATTATGTTAGACAACTTGTGCTACTCGGTTTTAAGTGAAAACGAGCAAAAGGGCTTAATCGGTAAAAATACCTAATAGTCATAAGTACATGCTGGAGTGAGAATTTGATGTTGCCATAGAAGGGAAAAATGATCAGCATGTCATAAAACATAAGAAAATAGGCTGAAATTTAATTTACGAGCTTTGGGGAAAAAGTGTAAATATGCAAAATTTTAGGGGCAAAATTGTAATTTTTCCAAAATATGATTTTGGGTCAATTTGAATAATATGAGTCCTAATTAGACTATATTTTAAATGATAGAGTAAGGAAAACTAAAATTCGGGCTAAAATGGGGAAAATACCAAGTTGTGGACGAAATGGTAAAAGTAGCCATTTTCGCATACTAGGTAAGTTCATATGTAAATGTTGGTAACATAGTTATTATTTTAAATGTTTTAATGTTATTTAAATGATATGATAACTATTATGAAATATCATACTTGTGACAATTATTTGATAATATGTCAAATTATGTGATATACTAGGAAAATGTGAAATACTACCGAGTATCGGTATCGGTATTCCGTAGAAGATGGTTGAGACACATGATTGGGAAAAAGGTCCCGTTGAACCTTAGGAATGGATTAGGATACAAGTGACATGTCACTGAGATATTTGGGCATCCGAACTCGTTGAGTTGAGTCCGAGTTCACTTATGGATGCGAATGCCCGAACTCGTTGAGTTGAGTCCGAGTTCGTGAAATGTAACTAGGCATCCGAGCTCGTTGAGTTGAGTTCGAGTTCACTTATGGATGCGAACGCCCGAGCTCGTTGAGTTGAGTCCGAGTTCGCTTATGGGTGGGTTACATAGTAGCTTGGCTACATATGTGGCACTTATGTGCAAACTTTTCATGTATCCGAATTATATTCCGATGTGTTCAACGGGTAAAGTTCTACTCAAATGGAGGAATACTCAAGATGAAAGGGACGTATTGGTAAGTGTTGTGAAATGGATACTTTGAACAGGTATGTACTTAACCCTCGGGTTGAAAAATCGATATAACAACAATATGATAAGATGATAAATGAAAATATGATATGAATGTCTTGGTGATGATTATGCAAATGATGTTTTATGTTTGCTTATATGGTTATGTTACTTGCTATTTGCATGTGGACTTACTAAGCATTTATGCTTACTCCCTCCTGTTCATTCCTTGTAGTGTTGACAAGCCAGCTCGAAAATCGGGAACGGTCGGAGGCACGCTCACACTATCCGTATACCATCTTGGCATAATGGCTTGTATATTTTGAGTATGGCATGTATAGCATTATAATCATTTTGTATATATGGTCTTATGATATGGTTATTGAATAGTATAAAAATGTTTGGTAATGATTAGCCATTGGAATGGCTAATTATGATCATATTTGGTGTTATGTATGTCAAATTGCTAGTTAATCCATGGAAACCATGAAATAGGTAAAATTTACCATAAAATAGATTCAGACAGCAGTAGTGACGTGAATTTGAAAAATCATTAAAAATAGTAGAGATATAATTAGATGATGAATAAAACATGGAATTGAATAATTATGAGTCTATTTTCATATGGAAGAAACGAAACAGGTATATGAGTTATATTTTATGAGATGTTTAAATTTTTGTGAAATAGTGCCAGAGCGATTTCTGGATTCCCTGTTCTGACTTTGGAAATTTACCATAAATTGTATAAAAATAATTAGAAGTCATACTTTATATGTATAGATTTCTTATTGAGTCTAGTTTTAAGATAAACAAACTTCATAGTCATTGAAATTCGGTACAGAGAGATATCTGATTCGTAATACACAGAGGTCAGAGCAGTCAAACCCTGAAATAGGGGAGACTTTAACTAATAAACTGTACTAATTGGCCTAGCCAAAAATTCTAGAAAAAAATTAGTAAATAGATATATGGGTTTAGTTTCAGGGAAAATTTAAGGAATTGAATTTTTAGTTTCAGAACTCGAGATATGAATTTTTAAGCGACTATGACGCAGTTAGCCAGCTTGTCTGGAATTTCTAAAATTAAATTGTTTGAGCTGTTTAAGCAATGAATTAAGTCTGTTAACACCTCGTATTCGACTCCAGCGACGGTCTCGGGTACGGGGCATTACATTTGGTGGTATCAGAGTAGGTTTAATCGGTTTTCGGACTAACCTAGCATGTGTAAAAGTTTAGCTATACATGCCACTGATCTGTGATAGTGTGATGTCTTCCGACGCGTATGAGTACCGTCTTATTTAGACAGGGTAGTCTCCAACTGAGCTGCGCTGACCATGTTCAATGTTATGTGAAGGTATTTGAGTAAAATTATGATTATGATAAGTATCGGTTCAGAAAAGTATGAATAAAGGTTTATGATACATATGTGATAAATATTCATATTTGCTTAATGCTCATATGATGTAGTGTATATCGCTTACTTGATAAGATGAACGGAATAAATAGAAAGTAGTAGAGGTATGAATAAAAGTCATAATATTATGATACGAATGAAAATGTCCTTGTTTTGATTTGGACGTCGAATGTTGATGAATGGTAATGATATATAATTTTTATGAGATAAAGGATTATAATGAAATGAACTTATCTGTGTTAAATTGTTGGACTGAATTATATGATTGTAATGATATGTACATGATGATGCACGAAATGAAAGTTATGATTGTGGTGCAAATATCTATGTTTGTTTGGCCTTATATGATGTCATGAGCATGACTTAATTTAATTAAATGAATGGATAAGTAAAGCTATCTAGAAAACATAGAATGTATGCATAAGTATATTGTCTAAATGGGACAATAGGAAAATTGGTGTAAGCCAACATGAATGAATGACATGATTTTGATGATGTTGTTATAATGATGGAAGTTGTGTCATATGTGTATATATAAGAAAGTCGAGTCAGAGGTCCTACAACCCCTCCCCCTTACCGAAATGGTACTTATAATGGAATTTCATGAGATTTGTATTGAATAAGTTTCCAGTTGAGAACCCAAAGAGTTCAGTGCTAGAATAATTATAAGTATGATTAGAGATTGAAAATGAGCTGATAAGTAAAGTCAGAGCCAGTAAAGTATCGGATTGACGTAAAGATTATTGGAGTTATGCACTGTCCCAATTAGAGAAGGAATTCTCTTTGGTAAACCGAATTACTCAGGTGCAAGGTCGAGAAAAGTGTAAATCGAAATTTATTCAGAACTGGCCTTCTTTAGTGAATGGTTTAATATGAAATTTGTGATGGCAGAACTAGTTGGGGAAATGATAGTTGAAATGTGAACTATCTGAGTGTGATAGTTATGACTGGACAGATTTAGCAGTCTCTTTTGAGATGTTCTATGTGTTTACCCGTTCTTAGAAATATTTCTATGGCTATTGATCTTCTAAAGAAATTCTTGTTATATGGGAATGTCTTTTAATCCTGGTGTTGGATGAAAGCATTGGTAGTCTGATTGGTTTATAATTTATATTGCTCTATTTCATCGGGTATTCTATTTCATTTCGTCTGATAAAAATTGATGAGAGAATACATATGATATTATGATTCTGTTTCTTCTACTTGATGCTTCGTCTGATATATATGTATGAGAAGATATATTGTTCTTGTTATATTTGATTCCAGTGGGATTAAATGATGTTTTCTTTTGGACTTTCTTTCTTTGAAGAATTATCGGGGTATTCTGTATTTTCTCTATAAGTTTGGTTTTCGATTCTCCGGCTTGGTTTTCGATTCTTCAGCATAGTATCGTATCTTGAGTTTCTTTATTCTGGATTTCTTTATTCTGGATTTCTCTATTTTGGATTTCTTTATTCAGTTTTCTTGTTATCTTTGTTCCATAATTTGTTAATTATGACTCGTGTTCGAAGTGCGTTCTTCAACTCGTGATAATCATGTCAAATATGACTATACTTCTAATTTGATCTTGGTAATGTGGTGATTTTAGTATTGGGTTTTTTTTCTAATTTCTATGTAAGGATTTGACATCAGTAAAGGCATAAGTGATAAAAGCGCGAGTTTCAGTCGGTATGGTGAATTATCTATTTGAAAGATTTCATGTGACAATTATTTCAGGATTATTTTTCCCAAGTCTGATAATAGAATTTCATTTTGTACAGATAAAAGAGTAAATAGTCTGAACGAGAAGTGTATATTTATTAGAAAAAGTTTGATATTAGTTAAAGACACTACGAATGATAAGGTTTTCATTTTGTAAAAGCTGAAAAGTTTATTACATGTTGACAAAGTTGGGATAGATGAGAATATTGGTAACCGAAGCGTCTGAACTAGACTAGTCTACATTGAGTAAAGACTTCCTGACTTTCAGTAATGTACTGTGGTTTGAATTGTGATGTGTTTCAAGACGGTGAGGTAATGTGATAGTTTAGAGCATTCGATGTTACATAAAATCAGAATTGTTAAAGGGGTTAAAGCCGAGCATTGGGATCTATCAAAATTATCCTTGTCAGTGTTGATATTGGGATGGAAATGAGAAGGATTATTCTTGAGGCCATATCAGAATTATTTCCATGGCAGAAAGAGGAAAATGTGATGTATCCTATTGTTAAATGTTAGGCGAGATCTATAAATCATATCTGTATTGAATGAATTCCTAATCATCAGATTCATGGAATTTCAGGTCTCTTTGATTGTTGGATTTCTTGGAATTCCGGTCTCCATTAATCAATTTAAGATCCGGGTTTTATGTCATGATATCATGGGAAACCGAGAAGGGTTGAAAATTTAAGAACAGTTGAGAGTTGAGACCGTAAGCTTTCGAGATCATATGAGAAATTAAAGAGATGTATTGGAGGTACAGTCTAAGTGAAAGTTCTTCGCACCGAATATGAGATTAAAAGTGAAGACCGCTTTTACGTAAGATTTTCTGGACGAAAATCCCTAAAGGGGGGAGAGTTGTAATATCCTGATTTTGGGCCTAGTTGGAATAGTGGTTTTGTGACCACAAAATCCGAGATAGAAATAATTATTTTATAATTATTTTGATGTTTATGATATGATTGCATGATTGTGTGAAAATTTCGTGATGAAATCCTATGCCTAAAGTGCTTAAATTGAAATTAGGGACTAAATTGAATAATTTGCAAAACTTGCATTCTAGAAGTTTCTAGTATGAAATTGTTTTGAAATATTAATTAGGAGGCCTTAAATAGAAATTTTACCAATTTTTAAGTTTATGGACAAAAATTGGACATGGATGGAATTTTTGGAAAGTTTAGTAGTAAGGGCATTTTGGTCATTTAGGGGTAAAATGAATTAAAATACAAAATTAAAAGCCAATTTTGCTCATCATCAACCCCATGGCCGAATATAGCAAGGAGAAACCATGTCTAGGGTTTTTCAAGCTTCCAAGCTCGATTGTAAGTCCATTCTAGCCCCGTTTTTCAAGTTCTTTACGTTTTTGGAGTCCCGGTAGCTCGATTTAGCTTATGCTAGCAATAATTTAACGTAGGGTTCATATTTGGAAAAATACCCATAGGTGAAATTTGTGTATTTTGGTGTTTTATGATAGAATATGAGGTTTTAAATTATGTTAGACAACTTGTGCTACTCGGTTTTAAGTGAAAACGAGCAAAGGGCTTAATCTCCAAAAATACCTAATAGTCATAAATACATGTTAGAGTGAGAATTTGATGTTGCCATAGAAGGGAAAAATGATCAGCATGTCATAAAACATAAGAAAATAGGCTGAAGTTTAATTTACGAGCTTCGGGGCAAAAGTGTAAATATGCAAAATTTTAGGGGCAAAATTGTAATTTTTCCAAAATATGATTTTGGGTCAATTTGAATAATATGAGTCCTAATTAGACTATATTTTAAATGATAGAGCAAGGAAAACTAAAATTCGGGCTAAAATGGGGAAAATACCAAGTTATGGACGAAATGGTAAAAGTAGCCATTTTCGCATACTAGGTAAGTTCATATGTAAATGTTGGTAACATAGTTATTATTTTAAATGTTTTAATGTTATTTAAATGATATGATAACTATTATGAAATATCATACTTGTGACAATTATTTGATAATATGTCAAATTATGTGATATACTTGGAAAATGTGAAATACTACCGAGTATCTCGTGATCGGTATTCCGTAGAAGATGGTTGAGACACATGATTGGGAAAAAGGTCCCGTTGAACCTTAGGAATGGATTAGGATACAAGTGACATGTCACTGAGATATTTGGGCATCCGAACTCGTTGAGTTGAGTCCGAGTTCACTTATGGATGCGAATGCCCGAACTCGTTGAGTTGAGTCCGAGTTCGTGAAATGTAACTAGGCATCCGAGCTCGTTGAGTTGAGTCCGAGTTCACTTATGGATGCGAACGCCCGAGCTCGTTGAGTTGAGTCTGAGTTCGCTTATGGGTGGGTTACATAGTAGCTTGGCTACATATGTGGCACTTATGTGCAAACTTTTCATGTATCCGAATTATATTCCGATGTGTTCAACGGGTAAAGTTCTACTCAAATGGAGGAATACTCAAGATGAAAGGGACGTATTGGTAAGTGTTGTGAAATGGATACTTTGAACAGGTATGTACTTAACCCTCGGGTTGAAAAATCGATATAACAACAATATGATAAGATGATAAATGAAAATATGATATGAATGTCTTGGTGATGATTATGCAAATGATGTTTTATGTTTGCTTATATGGTTATGTTACTTGCTATTTGCTTGTGGACTTACTAAGCATTTATGCTTACTCCCTCCTGTTCATTCCTTGTAGTGTTGACAAGCCAGCTCGAAAATCGGGAACGGTCGGAGGCACGCTCACACTATCCGTATACCATCTTGGCATAATGGCTTGTATATTTTGAGTATTGCATGTATAGCATTATAATCATTTTGTATATATGGTCTTATGATATGGTTATTGAATAGTATAAAAATGTTTGATAATGATTAGCCATTGGAATGGCTAATTATGATCATATTTGGTGTTATGTATGTCAAATTGCTAGTTAATCCATGGAAACCATGAAATAGGTAAAATTTACCATAAAATAGATTCAGACAGCAGTAGTGACGTGAATTTGAAAAATCATTAAAAATAGTAGAGATATAATTAGATGATGAATAAAACATAGAATTTAACAATTATGAGTCTATTTTTATATGGAAGAAACGAAACAGGTATATGAGTTATATTTTATGAGATGTTTAAATTTTTGTGAAATAGGGTCAGAGCGATTTCTGGATTCCCTGTTCTGACTTTGGAAATTCACCATAAATTGTATAAAAATAATTAGAAGTCATACTTTATATGTATAGATTTCTTATTGAGTCTAGTTTTAATAGAAACAAACTTCACAGTCATTGAAATTCGGTACAGAGAGATATCTGATTCGTAATACACAGAGGTCAGAGCAGTCAAACCCTGAAATAGGGGAGACTTTAACTAATAAACTGTACTAATTGGCCTAGCCAAAAATTCTAGAAAAAAAAATTAGTAAATAGATATATGGGTCTAGTTTCAGGGAAAATTTACGGAATTGAATTTTTAGTTTCAAAACTCGAGATATGAATTTTTAACCAACTGTGATGCAGTTAGCCAGCTTGTCTGGAATTTCTAAAATTAAATTGTTTGAGCTGTTTAAGCAATGAATTAAGTCTGTTAACACCTCGTATTCAACTCCAGCGACGGTCTCGGGTACGGGGCATTACAATAACTATGACCATTCAGCCACCTTAGCCAACGGGAGAAGAATACTTACCAAAATCGCAATACCTTAAGGAGCAATTCGGCAGAGAGCTAAAAACTAAGATACGATACTAATTCCCTACCAAAGTTGATTAGAAAGAGTGAGGGACAATAATATATACCTAGCAAAGAAAACCGATTGGAAGAGCAACACTTACACTAGATTCGGTCAAAGGCAATCGTCACTTGGAAGATTCGACTTTTCGGCTTTTCAAACTAAGTATGGTGAATAAGGTTTATTTGGCACGGATTGAAGAAGAAGAGTAGTAGAAGAAATTGGAAAAAAAGATTGTGTAGAGGAGAATAGAAATCGACAGAAAGAAAAGAAAGTAAAATAAAGGGTTTTCGGCTTTTTGGATTTTGAAGAGAAAAGGGTTTTCAACTTTTGGAGAAAAGGGTTTCTGGCAACAAGATAAAGAAGAATTTCGGCAGTAGCCTGGCAACCTTGTATTCAGCCCCTATTTATAGCCCTTATAGCCGAATTTTTCATGCCTAATTCCCAATTTGGCTCTATCACTTTTCCCTTCTCATCTCCTCGTTTTTCTCCTTGATAACCCCTTGATCTTTTCCTTAATTTTCTTTCATGAACACTCCCCTTAGAGTCCATCTTCACGCCACTTCCATCCTTCTAGAAGGCCAAAATTAAACTCTAAAAATACTAAGCTAGGATTCGAACCTTGGACCCCCTTGCTAGCTACTAACGCCACCTCATTACACCTTATGTGGCGTCACTTAGCCACTCCACCACAGGCTCTTTTTGTGTCCAATTATTTCTTCATTTATTCAAAAGCCCACCTACTTGTCAGCCCTGATTCTTTTAATAATTAAATTATAATTTCTTCTACCCCTTAATTCGAACTCAACCTTAGCTAAGACCTACTAAAATTATCGCTTGGATAAGAATATTAAACACAATTTTTTTCAAAATCAAAAATAAAAAAAATTTGGGATTTTGGGATTTTTGGATTTCGAGATTTTTGGGGCGTTACAACTCTACCCCCTAAAAGAAATTTCATTCTTGAAATTTACCTGATCCAAACAGTTGAGGATATTGACGTCGCATCGCTTAAGTTACACCACTACGCTTCTACTGCGCATTCTATTTCTAATTTCAAAATAGATAAATCGCACACTATGGGTAAAGTACTTACTAGTATTCGCTTCTGGAGCATCTTCGTCTTCTCGGTGACGAGCAGCATAAACCAAAGCTAGCTGCCTCGCCTCAGCATAGCCTGCATTTCAGCCTAGTACTCCATGTTCACGTCCATTGCCGTCACCAGCTTGGCCCACTACTGGCTCTAGACCTAACATTCGGGGGCAATCCTTGATCCTATGCTCCATACACCCACAAGCTAAACAAACTCTCGTCCTTTTCCAACACTCGGCTACATGACTTCTCCCATAATCAGCACAAGGTGGCACCCCTAGATTAACAGCAGGGGGCTCTACTCTAACTGGCCCATTAACTCTAGCCCTAGCCCTAGGCCTCTGATCGACACCAGGAGTCTCAGCCTCCCTCTTAGTTTTACCCATTTCTTTCTCCTAATTTAAGCGTTCGGTGCGCTTCACCTCCTTTCCTATCTTTGCTTTCTCCACCAACTCCGAGAAAACTCGCTCCCTTTGTCTAGCTATTAATACCCTGAGGCTATCTCTAAGTCCATCCTCAAACCTAACGCAACGCTCATAGTCTGTTGCCACCATAACTCTTGCATACCTACTAAGGCGTAGAAATTCCGCTT
Organism: Gossypium longicalyx; assembly: GCA_025698465.1. NCBI lineage: Eukaryota > Viridiplantae > Streptophyta > Magnoliopsida > Malvales > Malvaceae > Gossypium > Gossypium longicalyx. The sequence continues at coordinate 30,250,164 of CM046999.1, read as the reverse complement.
CATACTCCGCCACAGATTTGTTTCCTTGAGTCAAGTTTAGGAGCTCCTTCCTTCTAGCACCCACATACTTCCCTTGGAATGCAGCTTTGAAAAACTCCCAGGTGACCCGCTCTAGTTGGGTGCCCTCTTTCATTATTAGCCACCACTGGTAGCCTTCCTCCCTAAGTAGTGACATGGCTCCTTTTAGATTTTGATCCAGTGAGCAGTCCAAATCCTCCATTATCCTTTCAGTGGCCTCTAACCAATATTTCACCACATTAAGAGCCACACCAGCCACGCCCTTAAAGATCTCATCCCCGTTTGAACGAAGTCGTTCTGGAATGGACCCCCAATTTTTGTTGCCATTATTGGGCCCAGCGACCCTTTCCAAAATCCTCAGCATTACCTACGACAATGCATCTTCTCCCGCAGCTCGATCATACTGTCTATTCCCAGTCGCAGGTGAGGCCGGAGACTCTTCTACTCCAACATTGAGCAAATGGCCCGATGCCGATGATTCAGCCCTAACACTTCTGTGGCCTCGGCCACGGCCTCTTGCACCTCTTCTAGCATTCATCGTCGATTCGAGTATTATTTGAATTAAAATTTTATGAAGTTTTAGTTAGTTTAATAATTACACCGACGTTTTATGAAAATATTTAAAGAGAAGATCGTTTTCGAAACACAGCTTCCAGATCCTTCGGGCTTTAGTTCCATTCTAACCATCATCTAAAGTAGCCCCCTAACAATCTACTGCATAAAAATTTAAACAAACTTAAATAAAAGTACTTACTTGGTTCGACGTCGGAGACTCGGTGTGCCACTCAGTAACATTTTTCCCTTTTCCATAACAGTGTGATCCAAAAAAAATTTTAAAACGGAAAATGAAACCAAATAGTAATAAGGCCCACTTTACAGCTCGAGTTTTGCAACCGAGCTCTGATACCACTAAATGTAACACCCCAAAGCTGGCCCAAACACTATGGCCAAATCTGGTGTGTCACATTGAAGTGTTTTTGCAAAAATCGTGTTTTCATTGAAAATCCTTCTTAAAATAAAAGAAACCTTACTTAACTTAAAAAACACACCTTTCAATTGCAAAAACCTTTTTGAAACGTTTGATTTAAGAAAACTTATCATTTAAAAATTTAATTGCGGAAACGTAGAAAACATACTATAATTTAAGAAATCCATGTTCAACTTCTCGCAATTACATTGAAAATAATAATAATTCAAGTAATAATAACACAATGAAAACCTTATTACAATCTAGTCTGGAACATACTTAAAAAGAAGTAAAAACTTAAATGCTTAAAAAAAAAACCCAAGTCCAAATCATCTTGCTAGCTGGCCACCCAGAGTCCTTCCAAACATTGAACCTTCTACTGAGCATCACTTGAAAATAAAATAAAAGAGGGGGTGAGTTTTCGCAAACTCAGTGTGTACAACCTTCGGCAAAAACAAGCATTTAAAAAAACATCATTCATCAATCATGCAATGCAATCCCATCCAAATTATCCATCCACCACATACCGGCTCCGTCCCCCGTCACACCATGTGGGGATATAAATATCGACCCACCCAACCCACACACCATGGTAGCCCAGTTGTGGAACTACCTTCATTTACATGTTGGGCTTTAAAAGTCGTCAGTGGATCCACGATTGTCAAGCAACCATGCAATCCTCATATACTTCCTCCGTTCCATAATTCCCAACCCATATGCAACCTAAGCAGAATATCATATGTATGCATGTCACATCCATAAAACTTACATTCAGCACCTAGGGGTAATTCGATCATTTTTTCCCTTAGGGGCGTTTTGGTAATTTTCCCTTAAGTACGGTTTTTACTTACCTTGGCCCGTTAACAAGTCTCGCAAGCAAAGATGAACGAATACTATGCACCAGGTAGGATTCCAGAGAAGAGGAGGTGGGTCATTAAGACCGCTTAAATACCAAGCTCTCCCTAGGTCTAATCTTAGACATGCATATACCCGTTGCCACACCTTAACCCTTTGACTTGTCCACGGTCGCAATATATTAATTAAGTCTTATGTGGATATCATATACTAGGCCCAAAACCCCTTACAAAGCCCAACAATTTCACATACCTACATTTGTCCCATTAAGCCCAATCATATTCGTATGGCCCATTAGACCCAAATCACATTTATATGGCCCGATAGGCCAAGTCATATACATATTCATGCTCACATACAAATTCCTATCACATAGCATCAATATTCAATTTTTTGCCTATTATGGGCCCAACAGCCCATCGGGCCCATTTAGCCCATTCTGGCCTATGTGGCCAAATCACAACCCAAGTCTACGAAATCGCCCGTGGGCCTTAGGCAACCTATCGGTCTCCTCTTTATGAGTGTTCGTGCACTCGCAAGACTACCGTAGCCAAACTTTCGGCATTTCGGCTTTTCGGCATTTCGGCATTTCGACTTTTGCCAATTCATAGTGTGTGTGCAGTGTATGTACACACCTGGTAAGCAAGCGTGATGCGATCTCCTTAGCCCAAACCTACAATCGATATCACCCTTCAATTAATCGCATGCTTAATACTTATTTACTCAAAAATCGAAACCTCACCTTAACCTTACCTTGAGCCCAATCCTTAATCGCTTTTTCCTTGATCACGTATTTCCTAGATCTGAACAAATCTTAACTATTAAAACTCGAATAATAGGTGACTCATATCCAACACAAGTCTCTTTACCATAACTATGACCATTCGGCTACCTTAGCCAACGGGAGAAGAATACTTACCAAAACCGCAGCACCTTAAGGAGCAATTCGGCAGAGAGCTAAAAACCAAGACCCGATACTAATTCCCTACCAAAGTTGATTAGAAAGAGTGAGGGACAATAATCGATACCTAGCAAAGAAAACTGATTGGAAGAGCAACACTTACACTAGATTCAGTTAAAGGTAATCGTCACTTAGAAGATTCGGCTTTTCGGCTTTTCGGCTTTTCAAACTCAGTATGGTGAATAAGGTTTATTTGGCACGGATTGAAGAAGAAGAGTAGTAGAAGAAATCGGCAAAGAAGATTGTGTAGAGGAGAATAGAAATCGACAGAAAGAAAAGAAAGTAAAATAGAGGGTTTTCGACTTTTTGGATCTTGAAGAGAAAAGGGTTTTCAGCTTTTGGAGAAAGGGGTTTCTGGCAACAAGATGAAGAAGAATTTCGGCAGTAGCCTGGCAACCTTGTATTCGGCCCCTATTTATAGCCCTTATAGCCGAATTTTGCATGCCCAATTCCCAATTTGGCTCCATCACTTTTCCCTTCTCATCTCCTCATTTTTCTCCCTGATAACCCCTTGATCTTTTCCTTAATTTTCTCTCCTGAACACTCCCCTTAGAGTCCATCTTCACTCCACTTCCATCCTTCTAGAAGGCCAAAATTAAACTCTAAAAATACTAAGCTAGGATTCGGACCTTGGATCCCCTTGCTAGCTACTAACGCCACCTCACTACACCTTATGTGGTGTCACTTAGCCACTCCACCACAGGCTCTTTTTGTGTCTAATTGTTTCTTCATTTATTCAAAAACCCATCTACTTGTCAGCCCTGATTCTTTTAATAATTAAATTATAATTTCTTCTACCCCTTAATTCAAACTCAACCTTAGCTAAGACCTACTAAAATTATCGCTTGGATAAGAATGTTAAACACAATTTTTATCAAAATCGAAAATAAAGAAAATTTACGATTTCGATATTTTTGGATTTCGAGATTTTTGGATTTCAGGATTTTTGGGGCGTTACAGTTATTAACTAATCTTTGGAAATTCTTATGGATGAATATGCATATTCAAAAAAAAGTTAAAGGTTATTTTTTACTTGAACACTTATGTACCTAATATTTCTTTGTTTAGTGTTGACGGTTTGTTTACGAAGAAGAGGTACTTGATCCCTGTTGATTTGAGGGATCAAAATCATATCTTTGATCTTAGATATAGTTTTGGTGCATAGGAAAGTTTAGGTAAGTATTTGTTTGCTTTTATTGTTATTAAATCTAATCCATTTTCTTTTTCTACAGCTAAAGATTCGAGGACTAATCTTCTTAAGGAATAGGAGAATGATAAAAGTCTCAAGACCCAATTTTAGGCCCATAGATGTGATGGGATTACAATATCTCAAGGCACAACAACAAGGTCAAAGGTCAACCATGTAACACCCCTTACCCGTACCTGAGACCGGAACCGAATACGAGGCGTTACCAGACATGTATTCAAACATTTACAGGAAATACGGGTTATAAAATTTTCATTCCAATATAAAACCAATGAAATTTCATCTTATTGTCCCTATAATGGGCCTACGAGGCCCTAAACACACATTGAAAATGATCCGGGACTAAACCAAGAACTTACGAAAGTTCATAAAAATTTTCTAGGTAAAGTCTCACACACCCGTGTGAAAGCAATGCACACGCCCGTGTGTTTTGGGACACGCCCGTGTCCCTTACCCATGTGGAATTAATTGAATTTATTTTCTATTTCAAACCTACAGGGGTTTTCACACGGCCAAGCACACGCCCGTGTCCCTGGCCCGTGTCCTTCACACGGCCTAGACACGCTCGTGTGGTCACCCGTGTCCAAAAACTCAAGCATTCTATTTATGACATCATCATGCATATAGGGGCACACGGCCAAGACACAAACCCGTGTACTAGGCCGTGCCCTCCACACGGTTGAGACACACGACCGTGTCTCTACCCGTGTTTACTACCATGCATTCTGACTTCAAAATTTTAGGTGCAAGGGACATACGGCCATACCACACGCCCATGGGGTGATCTGTGTGTCACACATGGCCTAGACACATGCCCGTGTGTCTACCTATGTGGACCTTGTTAGGTTATTTTCCAAGCCTTTGGTCACCCTCTATCATCTACTCTTACTTATAGGTTTCTATAATACATTACGAGGCCTGATTATATACTTAAATGACCTCGATAAACCTCATTGCATGTAAACCTCATTTCATCAGTTTTACACATGCTAGGCTATTTCCCTTGTATTAAGGATTTCTATTCCTTATAATACTTTTAAGATTGGCTCATTATTATAACTCATTGCCAATTATAGCCAAGCTATCCCATGTAATTTAGTCACATTACTTAAGCCTAATTGTGATATGCCACATTTAAATATCACAAGAACATTTAGACATAAACATGCGCAAAATTGTAGGTCATAACCTACATCACAATGAGCCAATTCCCACGGCCATTTACAAATGTATATGTATACATTTACATGTCTTCATTTTGGAAAATCAAATGACATATATAACAAAATAAAAAAAAAGCTCTATATATGCTATTGAACAAAATAAAAGTGTTTATATACCAAAGCTGCACTAGTTGATAGTGTGTTGACTCTCCAACCATCTTCCAATCTTTACAAGTCCTCGAGCTCTATAAGACAGGGAAAAAGAGAGGGGTAATCATTTACATGCTTAGTAAGCCTGAATAACTGGAAAGTAAACTTACTGATTAATTAGCTTGTAACCATATTAGGTAATAATACCAACAAGAATGGAATGGATTCCCTATTACATGCACTAAATCAACAAGTTAGTCACATAAAAATGCACCATGTAATTAATCTTAGATGAGCTCATCATTCAACATTTCCATTTATACATATCTCGTATTATCCCGTTAAGTTTCTCGAAAATCTTGATGGATTATCCATTTACCGTCAAGTCATAAGAGCGATCATTTCATGTATGCACTCCTGCGAACCTCACATCTTACGGCGGGATTATCAGTCCAGGCTAAATCCCCCATAATATAAACTCATAAGGTGATGTCGGAATTACCAGTTCAGGCTAAATCCCTTATAGTGACAAACACCCTTAATGAGCTCGGATCTGAATTACCAGTTTAGGCTAAATTTAGACCCTAATCGGATTACTCGTCTGGGCTAAATCCACAATGCACAATTATTCTTCAAGAGGCTCGATCATTCAAGGAACACCAGTCCGGGCTAGATCCTTTCTATATTTGAGATCAATGGATTACCCGTCCAGGCAAAATCCTTTCTGCAACACATGCAAGATCTCAATTCACATGTAAAACATGGTTTATCCATCGAATTTCCCTTTTAACCTCAACCGGGACATTTATCAACATGTTATTATTAAGGATGCATTTCATGGATTTTCATGTCATCATCAAATGCAATTATCATACATTCATAAATCATGCAATTAGGCACATTATGAGTTTACTTTAAGTCATCCGAACTTACCTTGTACTCGTTCCGGTATCGTGTTTCGGTTATTTCGAAACCTTTTGTTTTCCTCGATCGACTTTCGAAATTTGTTTTTCGGGGTCTATAACAATAAAAATAAAGCATTAACACCTCACATTATACTTTTCGAGTCTAAATTTCACCCCCGGTCCAAATGACCGTTTAGCTCCTAACCTTTCACATTTTTACGATTTAGTCCCTAGGTTCGTATAATGAAATGCATGCAATTTATACCTTATCCAAGCCTATCTGAATCTTCTTTCCTCTTATGGCAGCCCACATTTTTCCATTATTTCTCATCTTTCTACCCATTTTTACATCTTTTACAAAATGGTCCCTAAGCCATTTCCATGAAAAATCACTTAGTAAAAGTTGTTTACCATCTTTTAAACTTTCATATTCCTCCATAAACCATCAAAATACAAGTAACTCATGCATGGGTAAATTCCTAAACATGAACCCTAGCATGAAATATGGGTAGAAATAGAGAGAGTAAGTTACCGGGATTTCAAAAATACGAAGAACATTAAAAACGAGGATTGGGAGCACTTACTATTAAGCTTGAAAATGTTGAAAACCCTAGCTATGGAAAGCTTGAGAATTTCGGCTGGATGAAGGAGAAGAATGGCTGATTTTTGACTTATTTTTCCCATTTTATTTCATTAATTAGCCAAATGACCAAAATGCCCTAAAGCCTTTTTTTTTTCAAATTTTACCCATACATGCCCATTTTTGTCCAAAAACTTAAAAATTAGGCAAATTTCTCTCTAAGGCCTTCTAATTAATAATCTAAAGCAATTTCATACAAATTATTTCTAGAACCCAAGTTTTGCAATTTATTCAATTTGGTCATTATTTTCCAATTGGATACCTTACTCATAGAATTTCTTCATGAAGCTTTAACAAATGCATATTCTCATATTCTAAACCTCACAATAATCATAAAATAAATATTTAAATGTCGGATATGTGGTCCCGAAACTACTGTTCCGACTAGGCCCTATTTCGGGATGTTACAAACCAAATCAAACCAAGATTCAATCAAAGTTAATATGTGAGGATGAATCTTTTCAAGGAAACGAGGAATGATACATGCATGGAAAGGGTGAAATTTATTAAAGTCAATTCAACCAAGCTATCAATTTTCAACTTGAAAATATTAGTCAACTTGCGACAAATTTTTTGATGAGATCTAAGCATTTGTGGATTAAGATGTCTTTATAGTGTCCAAATATCTATCTCTTAGCTTCGAAACACACTTAGAATCACTTGATTTCAAGTTTGAGAAGTCAAGTTATGATCATTTTGGTGAAGATTGCGCGAGTAGAATTTTTGGACGGGATTATTATGGAAATTACGAGTTTCAAACTTTTAATTTGAGTTTAAATCTTATTAGATTCGAGTTTTAGGCTTAATTTTTACTATATATGGGTCTAATATTGTATTTATCAGCTCTTATTATTTTATTATTTTTGTATTCCAATTTTTTTGTAATTATTAAGTATTTTAAGTTATTTAGGAGTTTTATGTCAACAAGAAAGTTTAGTTTAAAACTACTTACTGTTTAGGTTAATTAGAGTTCTAGCATATTTAAGAGTTTTATTTAGATTTATTTAGCTAGTCCATATAAAGGCTTTTGCATTGTACAACAATAAATTCATTATTATTCAATAACTTTTTTTTTTAGTTTATAAATTCTCTTTGAGTTTATAAATTCTCTTTGTGTTTTTCTTTTTAAGAATTTTTCTTGAGTTTTCTTTTAGAAAAGTTTAACAATCTTTTTAGATAGTAGGGATCATCTTCAAACTTTTTATTGCCAAATTTTCTTTCTTCAAGGGGAAACTAGAGCAGCTTGAAGAGGGTTGTGGATTCTTCTTATTTCCAAGGCTCCTTAGGACTTCTACATGCCACGATCCATCTTTTCCATCTATCTTATTTATCTACACGCCACGATCCATCTTTTCCATCTATCTTATTTATTGTTCTATTTTATTTATGTTAGTTATTTATTTTAATTGTTTTCTTTATTTTTTTTATTTGACTTATATTTGCTTGTGTTTCAAGTTGTGTTAAAATTTAAGTTTCTTTTCGAACATATAAAGCCCCAAGTCAAATCCGCGACTTGGACAAACTTACGATCCTGTTTCCACTATCATCATTATCATTTTTCTTGATGGTTGATTGTGAGTTTATGTTGATTTCTTTGCTTGATTAGTTGTTTGTTCAATTATATGAAAATGCTTAATACACTATAATTTATGCCTCTAATGGAAGATCAGATAAATGAGACTGAGAGGAGAGTTTATCGAGGGAGATTTTGATATAGTTGTGTCAGGTAGAGAGACTGAGAGGTAATCTACGTGCCTAGGTGAGACCAAAAAGAGAGCTTAGGTGGTAATTTCTACTTCAGGATGGAACTGAGAGAAGATTCCTAAATAGGGGTAACAAATGATCTAATTGGGATAGGTGTAATAGCTTAAAAAGAAATTAATGAGTCAATCAACCATTACATTAATCATTTACATCGACTAAGACAAGAGGAAGGAAAATTAGGTTAATGCACTTGTTTGGGAAGTTATGATTAGTATCACATGATTTCTATTTGGTTGCACATTAATGATTCATGAGTTAATAAGATTAATACTTGCTTAAGTAGTAATTCACTTGACAATCGCATTCTCCCTTCAATATTTTAGGTTTGATCCTCTTAATACTTTCATGTTCCGTTTTAAGATAAATTATGCTACAACTTGATTTATATACTTGCAGTACACCACACCTTAATTTGTTCAATATATTTCTTGTTTTTAATGCACATAGTCTAACGATCACTATACACCTATTCTAAAACCCAACTCCCTAGAGCTCTATGAAGCGAAATTCATGTAACTTAAAATCCACCTATTCAAAATTGATTTTCTAAATGGAAATACATTCTAGGGACCTAACCTATCCAAAACTCACTTAAAACCTAAAACCTAACATCATCTTCCTCCTCAAGTTCCCAAATGCTTAACTATGGCAAAATCCCCGATCAATACCAAAACTTCATCCTAACATGATTTTTGTTTAACCCATTACATTCCAAACTCTGTATCATCAATGATCTAGTCTAAAAACAATTTTAAAAGTACAAATTAGAACCCTTTTCCCCAACAACAAAAAATCACTCAAAAATATGAAAAATAATTTTTTTTTCTAGAAAATCATGTTTAGTGATTGAAAATCACAGTTTAATTATAGAAACTACTTACTGGTATTGAAATCTTGTTTGGAGAATCAAAAGTTTGCTGAAAAATATTTTGAGAGAGAACTATAGAATTTTAAAAAAGTATTGTAAGAATGAGGAAAGGAACTCGTTCCCTCTTTTCACATTTGTAAAAATATAAATTGTAACATCCCGAAATAGGGCCTAAACGGAACAGTGGTTACGAAACCACAAATCCAAGGTAAAAAAATTTATTTTATTATTATTTTGAGGTTCATGATATGATTACATGATTGTGCGAAAATTTCGTGATGAAATTCTATGCATAAAGTGCTTAAGTTGAGGTTAGGGATTAAATCGAATAATTTGCAAACTTGCATTCTAGAAGTTTTTAGTATGAAATTGTTTTGGAATATTAATGAGGAGGTCTTAAATAGCAATTTAACCAATTTTAAGTTCATGGACAAAAATTAGGACATGGAAGGGGCATTTTGGTCATTTGTATATTAAATGAAATAAAATGGGAAAAATAACACAAAATGGTCATCTTCCTCATATGGTTGCTGCTGAATTTTGCTCTCTCCATAGCTAGGGTTTCTTCAATTTTCAAGCTCCATAGTAAGTGAGTCCAAGCCCCGTTTTTAATGTTCTTTACGTTTTCGGAGTCCTGGTAGCTCGATAAAGCTTATGCTAGCAATAATTTAAGTTAGGGTTCATATTTGGAAAAATACCCATAGGTGAAAAGTATTTATTTTGATGTTTTATGATAGAATATGAGGTCTTAGATTATGTTAGACAATTTGTGCTACTCGGTTTTAGGTAAAAACGAGTAAAAGGACTTAATACGTAAAATATCTAATAGTCATAAGTGCATGTTAGAGTATGAATTTGATGCTGCCATAGAAGGGAAAAATGATCAGCATGTCATAAAACATAAGAAAATAGGTTGAAGTTTAATTTACGAGACTTGGGGTAAAAGTGTAAATATGCAAAAGTTTAGGGGTAAAAATGTAATTTTTCCAAAGTTTGAGTAAAGGACTGTTTTGATAAATGTGAATATTAAATAAGTTAAATTTGCTATTATAGATCAAGAAGAACGAAATTCAGGAGTAGATTGGGGAAAAGAAAAAGTAAAGGACTAAATTGTAAAGTTTAGTCACATTTTGTATCGAGGTAAGTTTACAGTAAATAAATGTAATATTCTTATATTTTACATTATTATTGTTAATTTCCTGCATTTATATACTTATTTTTTTTAGAATATTTAAAGTCGAATAAAAGGCGAAATAGCAGAGAAAAAGCATTAGGAAGCCCGTTTTGAACCTTAGGAATATTAGGATATTGGGGTTGACAGGACAGGATAGAAATGAGCCATGTAAGTCTATATCAGATATATGGCTTTGGAGACAGGAATGAGCCATGTAAGCCCATATTATATATATAAATATGGCATCGGAGATAGGAATAATTCATGTAAGTCCATGTCGAAGACATGGCATTGGCAGGATATTGATAGACAGGAACTACCCTAGTATCCTTAGTATTCCGAGTAGTTCAACGGGTCATTGTATATGTTAAATCATAGTGAATTATCAGCAAAAAGGAAAGGTAGATTATATTTATGAATAGTGAAAGGTCAGGTAAGAAAGAAGGTAAGTGAGTAAATAAGAAGGTAGAAAATGAGAAGTAAAGAAAGTTTATGAGGCTAGGTGACTTGATGTATATTTATTCATTATGTTGAATGTTGTAATTTATTTGCTTGTAAGCTTACTAAGCCTAGTGCTTACTCTCTTATTTTATTTTTCTTATAGTTTTTATCAAGCCACTCGGGGATCGAAGGAAACGTTGGAGACCCGATCACACTATCGAAGAAATTACATTGGTATAGTTAGACGTTTCGTTTTGTGTATGGCATGTATAGGAACTTGGTTTCTTTTGATATGATATGATCAATGAATGATGTGTAATTATTTGCTAGTGATTAGCTAATAGAATGGCTGATGATATACATGTTTAATAGTATGTATGATTAAGTAGTAACTATCACATGAAAATTATGAAAAATGTGAAAGTAACTTAAAAAAACAGATTCAAGTATCAGAAATAACGTGATTTTGAAAAATCACAAAAATTTGTAGAGACATGGTTTGATAGTGAATAATATATGAAATTAAATCTCATTGTGTCTATTTTTATATGGAATAAGCAAAGCAGGTAAAGGTTTTTTATTTTATAAGATATCTGAGTTTTAGTGAAATAGGGCTAGAGCGATTTCTGGATCCCCTGTTTCAACTTTAGAAATTCATCATAAATTTTATAAAAATAATTAGGTGGTGTACTTTATATGGTTAGAATCCTTATTGAATCTAGTTTTAATAGAAACAAATGGTATTGTCATATGAACTTTTTACAGGGAGAAAAGTGGTTCGAAGTAAGTAGAGGTCAGTGCAGTCGAATTCTGAAACAGGAGTAACTTTAACTAATAAAATGTACTAATTGGATCAATCAAAAATTCTAGAAAAAAAATTAGTAAATAGATATATGAGTCTATTTTCAGGGAAAATTTACGGAATTGGATTTCAAGTTTCATAACTCGAGATATGAATTTTTAAGCAACCATGACGCAGAAAAACAGTTTATTTCAAAAATTAATATAAGTTGTTAGAATTGTTTAAAAAGGTAAAATAAGATTAGTAACACCTCAAGCTTAACTCCGATGACGGTTTCAGGCGTGGGGGCGTTACATAAATTTTCTAAGACAATTTTGGTATAATTACCACATAAGGACTCTTATTGTTCAAAATCATATTTTTGAAAATCCCACATTGACCTTAATAATTTTCTTAACTTCACAATTTAGTCCTAAAGTCTCAACTACTAACTCTATGAAACACTCTCTAAAATTTTAATTATGAACTAATTACTCGCTAATAATCTCTAAGCTATCGTCAAACACATACTTGAAATTCTCAGTTTAAGAATCCGGCCCAAAACTGAATTTTTGGACTTGACCAAAGTTTGGGTCGTTACATTAACACATTTTTTTGAAAGTGTTTATTCAAGTAAAAATCAAAAGGATAGAGATCTATTTAGGTACAATAAAAATATAAAAACTTATTTAACAAAATCAAAATGGTTTAAAGGCCTTTTATACATGTTTAAGGGTGTAAAAAGCTTAAGCCCTCTTTTTTTTTTCACTCAATTAAGTACTTAAACTGTCAAAATACATCAAAAAGTCCCTTTGATCACAACTCCTGTTTTTCTTTTTCTTTTTTCCCTTTTTAGTTATCCTTACCAAGTGTTGCACTATGCTTGTGACAAGTGATGAAAATGATAAAAATTGATTTTAATCAATAATTTTTATAAAAAATTATAAAATAAGTAAAATTCATAATTTTTTTTGAAAATTAGAAATTTTATAAAAGCATAATACAGCTTATAATTTTTTTTAAAAAAATTAGAAACTTCAAAAAATACTAGTTAGAATTATAGGAAATTATAAAAAGTATAATCTTTTTAAAAAATGTTATAAAAATAAAAGCATACAAAATTTTAAAAATATATTAAAAATTATAAAATTATATAGAATTACAAAAATCTAGAAATTATGAAAATTAAAGTTTAACCGACGGTAGCAGTTACGCTATCACCAAACTAGTTGGTTTATTCTGTCTAAATTGCAACTCCGTTTTAGCTCCATCTCTAGTCACTCTTCATTCGTTATAGGAAGAGAGAAGTTCAATCTTGGGACAAATGTTGTCATACCGGTCAATGAAGCCATTCTTGACAAGCAGCTGAAAAAAGACCTAAAATTGTTGGTCTCAAAGAAGAAGTTAGAAACAATTATCGTGATAGCTAGACTGAAGCTTATCAAGCCTACCCATTGTTGAATAATACCTTAAAAAGTGATTGGCGGGGAGTACTCACGGGCTATTTAGACGATGCCACTGCTTTGAAGCTTGAGATTATTATATTATAAATTTTATTTGTCTTATAGTTTTTATGATTATTATGTTTATTTTAAATTTTTATATATTTTTAAATATTTAACCGTAGATTTTTTTATAAATTTAAAATATTTTTTATATTTTTACATTTTCTAATAAATTTTCTTTTATAAATTTTTATATTTCAAATATTTTTATAAATTTTAATATTTTTATTGATTAAAATAAAAATCTGTCATTTTTTTGTCATGTGTCACAACTATGGTATGAGAGTGATGAAAATAACCCAAAAAAAAAGAAAGACTGTTAACCATTATAGTTGATTCCGCACTAGTTCTAATTGTACCAATTGGTGCGCACTGATCTAGTACTAATGCGAAATAAGCAACACCCTTTTCTGCAAAATTTAATTCATTTCGATTCATTCCAATCACATTGACGGGAACATGGTGCACCCATACTGACTACTTACCATTAACTTTAATGGTGAAGATTAATTTATTTATATATATATATATATATACACATTTAGAAGGTTTAAATACGCAATTCGCAATTGAATGCAAAAGAGAGATAAGACTGCTTTTCTATTAAGGACTTTTTATACGACTTAAGTTTTATATATATTTAGTGGAAGAAGGTGGTTAGGGTTGGGTGACCAACAAAATTGATAAAAGTTGATATGTGATTCGCGTATTGGTTTAGTAGCCTTAGCAAATAGAATTCAATATCATTGTTTGCCAACCTTAAAGATAAAAAATCTTAAAAGCTAAGTTTGAAAAAAGTTAAAACCAAAACTTGGGTTTAAAGAGTTTAACAAAACTATGGTTTAGTTTGTTTTTTTTTTATTAGTTGGTATTTTTAATAAAAAAAAGTGCGATTTATTACCACAAAAATTATACTACCTTTGAAATTATGAAGCAATTTAATTGGACTAAAATAGTAAGATGGCTTTTGAGCTTTACTGATTTATTTAAATAAGTCCTTTGCATTTAAATTATCCACTTCCCAACTTAAAAATAAAGCTTATTTGTACCCATCTAATCTAAGCTCTCACATGTTGGTTTGAGTTTATTTAAAAGTCAAAAAGTGCTCATTAGAGTTTATTTAGGTGTACAAAAACTATGAGAATTTATTTAAATAAAATGGTAAATTTTAAGGGTATTTTTTATTAGGTCGAATTGAGTAAAAAGTTTTGAGTTAATCAAGTTGACGAGTTATATTTTATTATTTTAATTCGATTTAAAAAAATTTTCAAATTAAATCAAGTGAAATTAACAAATTAAACATATCAAATTAAAAGCTTGTTACAATATAACTACTTCTATACTATAACACATAAATTTGAAACCATATGCTTGAAAACCTTTTCAAAGCAAAATAATAAAAATATAGATATTTTAGTATGATAAACTTGAATCCTTAATTAACTTATTTAGCTCCCAAAATTATTATTTTAGAAAATTTTAAAAATTTTAACTTTTTTTATATATTCTTTTGGAATTTTGTTAAAATTATTTTATATTTTTTTAAAAATATAAATTTTAGAATTTTTATAAATATTTTTATTTTTAGAAATTTTTTTGAATTTTTGAAAATTATTTTGATTCTTTTTTTGTAATATTTATTGAGAGAGACCAATGTACTCATTTTCAAAATTGACAGGGACCAAAGGGGTGTTTACACTAATTTGTTATTCGAATTATTTGAGTTATTTGAATTGTAAAATTTAACTCGACTCGAACTCAAAAGTAGAATTACTTATTCGAGTCTCGAACAACTTCATTTGATTAACTCGAAATCTAAAAAAAATTAATTTTTTTCAAATTAAATTGAGTTTTGCTTGCCCTTAATTCGAGTAATTTATTTTTAAATTTTATTTTAAAAAAAAATAGTTGAAAGGAGTATGGATGCGAAAGGTTTGATCCTAAAATTAAGTGTTGACTGAAAGGAGTACGAATCACTTTTCTAGAATTCCCAAAACGTACTAAGCCAAGTACGTATGAAATTTTTTTGGAAATCAAGAAGCAAGAAGCTAAAAAGAAAAAGCAGAAAGCCATTGAAGAAACCAAAGCGCCAAGTGAAAGTGAAGCCTATCAAATAGAAAAGAAGCTTGGAAAAAGGCCAATTTTGGAAGAATCTCCACCAAAATCGCCTCCTCCAAAACAAGTTTCTAAGTCTCTAATGATCCAGGATGGATACCAAAATCCTTTGTCAGCATTCTTAAAGGATTATAAGAAATCCATCATCCCAAAAATCTCAGCAGTACAAAACCAAGAATAAGAATCTTCAGATGATGCCACTGAAAGTGATTCATGGGAAAGTACGAGTTTGCCAGAAGAAACTGAGTCTTTATCAGAAAAACAATCAGAATCAGAAGATGAAAATCTTCTTAAAGCCTTCCAAACAACAAAAGTGGAAGAGCCAAGTGATGAAGAAATGCAAAAAAATGCCAGAATCATCTTCTGCAAACTAGAGACAAACACCAAAAACTTCCATTGGAAGAACTACTTTTACTCTTGATGATTTACCATCAGAAATATGGCCAGAAAGAATCCAATAGTTTCATTCTTGGTTAGAAACTCGCAAGTTGACTGAAGATAGCAATTACAACATCTTTATGGAATTTGTTTCCAGATTTACAGGAATGTTGAGAGACTGGTGGAATGCTATTACTCAACATGATCAAATGCAGTTTCTAGTTCTTCAAGACCTGGCCCAGCCAATCAGAATTATTCACCAACACTTTGCAGGAAACCCTGAAGATTTGCTGACAATTAAAAGAAGGGAATTCTACAAAAGAAGATGTTGTTCATACATCAAAAAAGATTTAGAAAAGCACTTCAAAATAATGACCAAGTTATTTTGTGCTTTAAGCCTAAATCCAAATCTCAAACCAGTCATCCTTTCATCCCTTCCAGATCCACTTCAAGTTGCAGTCAATCAAGCTCTTCAAAGACATCTATAACAGAAGAAGGATATTTAAAGATTATCTCCATGGCTATAAAGGAATTGGTAAAGCCTGTGATGATTCCCATTGAAGTATAAGCGTGCAAAAGATTAGTTATGTGACTGTCGCACCAAAAAGAAGAAGCATTTCAAAAAGCATGCTTTTCCAAAAAATACTCCACGATGGAAGAAGAAGAGAAAGCCTCAATGGAGATATCTCAAGAAAAAAAACAAAAGAACAACAAAGTAAAGGGCATTTTTCAAAAAATTACCCAAAGAACAAAAAAGGAGCCAAAAAGATTGCATAGGTAGTTCGACAATCAGAACTCAAGTTAAGGGAAGAAGATGATATAGAGTTTGTTTGTTCTATTGAAGAACTTTCAGAAAAAATAATTTGTGCCATCCCTTATTTGAGTGAAGATTCATAACCTGAATCAGACTATTCAGAAATCCAAATGATGCAAGCTAAAGTCCAGAATACTTTTGTTGATATAATATCAGTTCCTCATATACTTGTCAAGATCTATTTAGACAAATATAGTAAACCCATTACTATAATTTCCTTTATAGATACTGGAGCATCTGAAACCATCATGAATCCAGATGTTTTACCTCCAGAATGGTGGAAACCTCATGTTAGGTACTTTAATTCTGTTGGTGATCATCCCTTTGCTACTCATCTGATTAGTAAGTCTATTACTATTCAGTTCTTCCCAGGTTGTTGTGTTAGAACAACAGTACTTGGATCAAAACTCCTTGGAAAAGACATTGTAGTAGGTTTTGACCTCTACATAAAAGCCCTACATTTGAGAATACTCCCTGATGGAGTAAGATTCAAAAATCTTTTCCAACCCTTTGTCAAAATACCAAAACTCTTTTCCTTCCAATCAGAAAAAATCTTTTAAATTGTTCAAGAATTGAAAGCCTAGTTATATGCAGACTCATATGCAGAATTCTTGAAAAAATGCCCAAATCTTTTGTGGAAAAACTAAGAGTTCTTCATTAACCTTCTTTTCAAGAAAAATGAAAACATTAACTTGAAAAAAGCCAGTCACCAAGGAATGAATCCAGATCACTTGCTGTTAGCAGAACAAGAATGCAAAGAACTACAACAGCAAGATCTAGTTGAACTATCAGATTCTCAATAGGCATGTGAAGCTTTCTATGTCAATAAGAGATCAGAACAAATCAGAGGAAAGCTCAGACTGGTAATAAATTATCAACCTCTCAACCATTTTCTTCAAGATAACAAGTTCCCTCTGCCAAACAAAGATCTACTCTTTTCAAGCTTGGCAAAAGCAAGAGTTTTTTCCAAATTTGATCTTAAGGCAGGATTTTGGCAACTTGGAATACATCCTGATGACAGACCAAAAACAAGATTTTCTATTCCCAACAGACATTTCCAGTGGAAAGTAATGCCATTTGGTTTAAAGACAGCTCCTTCGCTCTTCCAGAAAGCAATGATAAAGATTTTCCATCCTTTAATAGAAAATGCTTTAGTCTACATTGATGATATTTTGCTCTATAGCAAAGATGAAGAATCCCATGCTCAACTCCTTGAAGATTTCAAATCCCTTATTTTCAAATATGGGATCATGCTTTCAAAAAAGAAGATGTAGATCAACAAACCAAAAATTGAATTTCTAGGAATAGAGATAAAAGATGGAAGATACTCCCTAGGACCTCACATTGCTCAAGAACTTCTTAAGTTTCCATAAAAAATCTATCTTTTAAAGAAGTATAATAATTTGTAGGGATTGTTAATTATACTTGAGACTTTATTCCTAAAGTTTCTAAATATGTTAACTCCCTAACAAAAATGCTCAAGAAAGATCCACCACCATGGTCATCTTCTCAAACAAGAGCTGTTCAAAGATTGAAGGAATTAACTCAAGATTTGCCTCTACTCTAAATTCCTTCTAATGGAAAAATAATTTTGCAAACAGACGCCAGTGATAAATATTGGGGTGCAATTCTATTTAAAGAAAGAAATGGTAAAAGACGTCTGTGTGGATATAAAAGTGGAAGATTTTCAGATGCAAAAATCTATTACCATTCAACTTCGAAAGAGATTCTTGCAGTCAAGAGAAGTATTGAAAAATTCAAATCTCATCTTCTGGGATACTATTTTCTTGTTGAAATGGACATGTCATCTTTCCCATAAATGCTCAAGTTTAAGCAAAAGATGGTCCCTCATCCTCAGCTCCTCCGATGGGCTGAATGGTTTTTTTAGTTCAAGTTTGATGCCAGACATATAGCAGGAAAGAACCCAAAACTGAGATCCTTGCCTACAAAAGAATTTTCCAGCCCAGACCCATTATGATGTATAGACCATCATCTTCATCCTCTCCTTACCCTACTTCTCATCCTGTTGCTCCCAACTTTAACCCTAAATTTCCTCCAAAAGTCATGACCTTAATTGAACAAGGAAATTTCCATTCAAAAGCTAAAGACATGATGTTTGATTATCAAATTCAAGTCTTTAAAATTTTGGAGGACTTATCCTTCGTCCATGGGGTGTACATCCTAATTATCCCTTCATCCATCCTATCAAGTTTGAATTCATGGAACAACTTGATGAAGTGAAATGGTTCCTATGGTACCTTACTCATCTTCACTATGTAGCCATTTAGTTCCTTATCCCTGATCTCCGTTATTTCCTAATAAAAGCCATCAAAGGAAACATTGAACCACAATATCAAAACTTTTTCACTTTTCTAAGTTGGTTTCATCCTCTAACACAAAGGTGGGACATGATTAATCAGTATTATCAAGGAAATAAAGGAAATTATATGATTATAATTTTCTATAAACCACAATATCTGGTTCGACGAGGAAAATCAGAGCAATTAGGATCTTTTCCTATTGCATGGATTCACAAAGTTCTTGATGAGGATATTAGAAAGACTGATCTTCATTATAGGATCATACAAAAGTTCCTTTGCCAACTCAACAGAGTTATCCCATTTGAGATATGGCCTCCTCCAGACATTGATGCTCCTTGGGACACATGGTCTATAAGATATAAACCCTATCACAAGGGAATCTTAAAAGCTATTTAGGATTACCATGAGAGTATCCCGAATGCTTCAAAATGGTCTCAAGAATACTCGTGGTATTGCAGTCAAATCAATTTTTCAAAAATACATCAAGAACAAGATAATGATAATGAGGATAAGGATGAAGACTTAGACATGACAGCAAATAGTGAAGATTCCATGGACAGTGCCCAATATCCTTATTCCAATGCTAACAGTTGAAAGCAGTCACCCATGATCAATCACTTTATGTCTATAGTACTGTTTGCTTTATCTAATAATATTTGCTTTATAAAATAATGTCTACAGTACTGCACTGTTTACTACTTTGTCCTATTATTCCTCCTTCAGCTATAAAAGGAGATGATATCAGTGTGTAAGAATCATCGAGTTTCCTATCAATAAAATATCAGTGTGCTTTTGTAACCATGGCCTTCTAAATTCCCTCTGTTTCTCTAAGTCTTCATCTTCTTAGAAAATTTTAGATGGGTTAACAATGAATCATAATAGAGTATGCTCTGTGCTTGCCATATAATGGATCCTACACAAAAGAAATATTGGAATTCTGATCAGTAATAGTAATATTGCTGAGGATAATATATGTCTTGAAGATTAAGGGTTTGTAGCTAAAAGGCAGTGCTTGTTTGAATGACCAAAGAGGAAAGATTTGTGTTTTTGGCATAACATACCTGCTACATTTTCTTCTTCTTTGCAGTCTTATGTTCATCCTCTCCCGTATTGGTATTAGTGCCATATGTCTAACAACTCATCTATTATTTTTTGTTAAGATAGAAAGATTTAGAGAAGACTTTTTTATCCATGTCTGATAAAATGTTAGCAAGACCCTCAACTTCTTCTACTCCTATTTCTATGCCTGATTTTCCACTAAAATCTCACTCGGCAAAAAAGATTTCATCTCTTTATGAGATTGAATATCTTGATGAACGAGATAAAGTCCAGCCTACAGATCTTTCTACTGTAAATCCTTATGTTGCTTATAGAAAAGCCCCCTTTTCTCCTATCAGATCTATTAGGACTTTGATAAAAGGTTCTCCAAAACAAGTCAAGGAATATATTCAAGCTTTCAGATTTGATAGTTATCTTATTAAGGCAGCTTCACCAGAGCAGTTTGTCACTCTCGAAATCCCAATAGAATTTCCAGCAGAATGGGCACGAGCAGGTTACACCCAAATTCATTTTGGAGCCATCCGACTGGCTTTAAACTATCATGGGACAACTGGAAAACCTGTAGTAGCAAGAATTGCATTATTGGATTCTAGATACTTAGAATACCAAAATGCATGTATTGCCACTATTGAGGCAACTTTAAACTCTGGCATTGTTATGGTCACTCTCTTTCCAAATTTTACCATGGCGTTGGTAGATCCCAACCTGACGACAGCTTTGAAAGTCTAGATTCAAATTGCTGCAGCACCACAAGTAGCATCAGCTATTGCTGCAACTCTCCACTATCAGATTGTCCACAGAATTCAAGATCATGCCTTTAATCTTTCAAGGCATGGGACAAATTATTCTCTCTTTATTTCAGTAAACACAAGTGATCAACCCCATTGTGTCCATGTTCCGAGAAAGATTCCTAGAAAGGAACTTATTCAACTCCTCCCGGAGAAATGGATTACGAGTTATGAACAACTACTTGAACATATCCAGCCAATCCAGTCCACTTCAAGCAAAATCATTTCAAAAGGATATGGAACAACGGAGATAAAGTTTGATCATAGTCATCTTCAAAGTCCCAAAAATTCCAATATTTTTCCAACCCAGCTGATGATGCAGCCAATTGGAAGACAAGCTCAAGAACATGATCTAAGAGATCCAGATTGTTACTGTCCATTATGTGAACCAGGACCTGAAAGAAGTTTAATACAAAGCTTTTCTTCTGAAGGAAGACCTTTGTACATGTTCAAAGATGAAAAGACAGGACATTTCCCTTGGGATCTTCATTGCTCATGTGAACTCTGTGCTGATGATAGAATGGCCACCTGGATTGATCGCATGGATAATTCTGCATCCAAGTCAGGAAAGAAAAAGAAAAAGAGAAATTCCACTCAATCTAAGTTTTACAAAAGATGGATGGAAGGAGATCCAGATATTGGACCCCTTGGAGAAGACAATGGTAAATTTATTTACCTTGTTGATTATTCATCCCATGAAACTTCACCAGAGAAGAAGGTTCTTTTAGAACCATGTAATCCTCCACCTCCTCCATCAAAACCATCCACTTCACCACCTCCAAAACAAAAAATCTTTTCTCAGCCTTGTTACAAAAAGATAAACAAATGGGTTAAGAAAAACCCAGATTTCCTTGCTTCTCAAAAACCAGTTTCTGCTGTATGCATGATGCAACCCACCTCATCATATGACAGATTTTCCTCCTCTTGAAGAATATTCTGAAAAGAATTACAAATATGCACCAAAAATCCCCTCAAAGATCCAGACAGATATCTCAGGTGCACAAACCAAAATCAGTGCTGCAGAGGCTACTCTCAACTGGCAAATAGAAAATGCTATTGCTCAAAATCATGCCTTGAAAAGAATTGATTCCAAAATCTCAGCCGTTGAAGCAAAAGTAAATGACAATACCCGAATGGTGAAAGATCTTATTCAACTTTTGCAAAAAAAGGCTAGATGCAGTAGCAAGAGAACTAGTAGCACTGGGACAAGACTTTTTCTCTCATCTTGCAAAAAAGGCTAGATGCAGTAGTAATAGAACCAAATCAAAACACTTCAAGAAACACGAAAGATTCCTGAACCAATCCAAAGAGCAGAAACAATTGAGCTGTCTGGGTTAATTAATTAAAAAAATGTTTAAAGTTTAACGAAAAGAAATGTGGTATGAAAAGTGGGTTATTACAACGTTTACTGTCAGTGGAAAAGAAAAACTTGGAAATAAATCTAAGATTATGCGATATGTTTTTAAGATGTAATAAAATAATAAAAATAACATTTAAATGGTATTTTTGTTTCGCTTCACTAACAGTGGATATAGTAATTGATGTACAAAAATATAAGGCTTAACTTATAAGTTACCTCCAACATTGTACTCATTTAGCTTTTTTTGTACTTTACGGCTTCTTTTCCGTATAAATAGTTAACAAAGCAATTCAGAAAAATCTATTTAGAAAAAAAAAACAGAAAATTATAAATTATAAAAATTATGAAAACAAACATTTTTTTTTCTTTTTAAACATACAATTACATAAAAGAGCCAAAACTAAAAAAGAAAAGAAAAATCAGGAAAAATAGAAAATAACACACACAAAATAATATGTATATAAATTTTTTATTAACCTTGAATGTTTTTCTAATTTTCTCCTTAGCATTTTTTTGAGAATTTTTCTAATTTTTTTTTAAATTTCCCCTTCTTTTCTTTTTCCATTTTTTTGAGTTTTATGTTTAAATAATTTTTTTAATTTATTTTATTTTTTGTAATTTTTATAATTTATTCTATTCTTTTTAAATTGAATTTTTTTTCCTAAACTTTTGCCGTTTTTGAAAATTTCCCTTTGATTTTATTTTGCCAAAAAAGTTTGAGCGATTTTGCATGTTTGGAGCGCGTCACTTGGGTGTGGTTTTTTTTCTTTACGAAACTATGCTTTGCTGTAAAGGCCATGACCATGGTTCCAATAATCGATCAAAAATTATTTCAAAAAATAATAATCGATCAAAAATATCAATTTTTCTTAAATTTATCTTTTAAATGTTTAAAACTTAATTATAAATTTTGATTGTAAATGTATAATAAATATAAAATTTATTTTAGTTAAAAATTTTAAAATTACCTCTTAATTTTTTATAAGAAACTTATATTTTAAATTGAAATAATTTTATATTATTAATAAAATCTCTAATCGAATTGGTGTCACGAATCAACCGATTATCAAATCGGTTAAGAAATTATAAAAATGACCTTTCATATTTAAAACAAGTTGTATTATTTGAGAGAATTTTTAATTTTTAATTTAAAAAAACAATAAAAATATGTATATTATATGATTTGAACCAATATTAATTATATTGAAAGAACCTTAAATTTAACGTTATTAGAAAAGAGCACTAAAGTAATGAATTAAAAAATCATATACCAAAATTAAGATTAAAAAAAATTGTAAGTATCAAATTATGATTAGATTTCAAGTTGTAAAATTAACATTTAAACTTTTAAAATTGAAAATCTTCACGTCTTTAATATTAGATTTACGAAAAAACTTAACTTTTAAAATTACACCAATCATAATATTAAACTTATTTTATTATTATTGAAAAGAACTTTTATTATTATTATTATTATAAGGTCTTTATTTTATTTTATTTCATATTACTTTTTAGTTGAGGACTTTTGATGGGTATGGGCCCAAATGAGAAAACATAAACTTATTTTATTATATTTAGGGAATGTAGGGGCCATTTTACAGGTCATGATTTTCCATGGTCGTGGACCAACTAAATTTAAATAAAATATTTTTAATTTGTATTGTTTCATGATTTTCCCCAACTAACAAGAGATATCACGCACACTGTTTGTTTGTTTGTAATTTTATTAGTCTTTAAACGTGAATAATGGTTTTATTAGGCCCTGAGAGCAAGTTAGGCCTTGGACAAAAGCTATTTGCTTTGCTTGTTGGGTTTTAATATTTTGACCCGCAACTTCAACTTTATATTTGGTTTTAAACCCACTTTATTAGGCTTCAAAACTATTATGTGAAAAGGTTTAAGTGTTTAATAAAAAAATTTTTTTTTGATTGATTTATGCTAAATAATTATATTTAATTGAGTTTTTAGTGAAAAAAATTATTTATACTATTTCGTCAAAAGAATTTGTCGTTAATTTTATTGACCGTTAACAAATATTGATATAAATGAAGAAAGTAATAAAAAATTGACATGTGGCATGCCACGTCAATATATATTTAAAAATTAAAAAAATATTACAAATTATAAAAAGGTTTGACATATGTAGTATACAACGTAACAAACAATTATAAATAAAGGTTCGAATAATTACAAGTATCAAACTATTATAAGCAATTTGTCTGAGTAATCACTAAGTACAATTAAACTAAAAATTGATGCAATCCATAAAATCAACTAAATAGGATTAATTTGACTAAAACTTCCATACAAGATGAGACTCAGAGACCTAAATATATAATTATACATAATAAATTTTAAACTTGAATACTTAAAACTCAACATCTCTAATTTTTATCAACTAAATCAAAACCTCATTGATGAACACCTAACATCTTCGTTAATTAAAACACTAGAAATACTTTATTTTCAATAAAAAAATTGAAAGTAATTTAACCTTATTAGGATGCCTCAATGATCTATAATTAATAATCTCTCTTTCAACATTTTCATCTATCAACATAATAAATTTAACCAAAAAAATATACATTTGAAAAAAAAAAATAGTTACGTAGTTGTAATGAAAATCATTAAGCACAAAGAAAACTCAATAAGCTTTTTAAACTTTAGAATATTTTAATAATTATGAGTAATTTTTATAATATTTTAAATCATAACTTGAATAAATCTTGATAAATAGATGTTTATATTCAAATCAACTTAGACATATGTATTTATTCAAATTCATTATAAACATGATTTTTTCAGTAATTTTTATAATTTTTTTTTGAAAATTTTCATTTTTTAAATATATGTCACCACATTATATTAAATAGTCAAACTGGCCAAGAACGATTTTCATTGACAAAAGAGTTTTTTTTTTTTTTTTTGTGATTAAGGGTTCAATTGGGTGCACTTTTTCTCTAAGGGCTCAATTGATATTTTAGAAATTCCATAACTATGTTGGGACCCAATTGATAGGTGACATTGACTCAATCAAACTATTAAATAATAGTATAGCTAATAATAACACCACACCACCATCACCACTATTGAAACGCCCCAAACCCGACATAGATGTTATGAGCAAATTTGAAGAGTTACAATAATCATTTTTGAAAATGTCGTTTTAGAATTACTTAGAAACCAAATAGTTCAAATTCGTTTAAACAGATATAAGTTAATCATGTAAATTCGATCTCTAGAACAATAATCTAAAGAATTTGTAACAATATAAGTCTAATTAAACTAGTAAAATAACCAAGCGAAAAGTGACCAAGCTCCAGCTACGCCGACCCGCCTAAGTTTGAAGGTTGTCTGACATCCAAACATATAGATCAAGTGATTTTACAACGCAGTGTGCAACATACATAAACAATTAAGTAGAACAATATCAGACATACTTGGTCAATTCTCAGAATCAGAAACGAAAACAAAGCAGAGTATAACAGGTACGGATGCAAAGCATATTAGATTCAAATGCAGAGTCCTAACCCCGATCCACTACACACCATCTCTGCCCATCCCTACAAACCATATAGCATGTCAAGTACCCTTGTATCCCTAAACACCGCACTGTGACTATATGTCATGTTTCAGAATAATTGCAGACTAGTTGCCAAATCAGAGTATGATAATTGCCAGAATCAAATATATATAAGTGGCTTAGCCACCAGAATTGGCAGATAATTAAACTGCCCACACTTCCTCCATTAACACAACCCATCCCAATGCAAATGCAAAGGTAACAGATATCAGAGTCATATATACAGTGATACAGATTCAGATCATATCACTTAACAGATATCACATCAAATATATTTACAAATAATAGATTATACAGCATCAGATCATCATATATCAAGTTTTATAGCTTATTTCAGATCATGAAGACCCTACGAAAGGCTTACGTTCGATCCGAATGACGTTTATGGCCCTAAGGAAAATTTTAGAATTTTGGCCCACATGCCCGTGTGGATTCACACAACCTAAATAGCTGGCCCGTGTGACTCACTAGAAACACGAAAATTTACACACTTTTTCATGCCCTTTTTAACTTAAATTCATGTAGTTTCGATAAAATTCCTATCGGATAATAATTAATTTTTATAAAATAATTAAAGTGTACTTAAAATATGAACATGTTGAATTTTAATTAATTTTATAATTAATTTTGATGAACTTTAGTTATTTTCGATAGATTTGCACAAATGGCATAAAATGGCTCGGCAGACACTAGTAGAAGCACGAAATCGAGAAGCAATTTGAAGTATCAAGGTGAATTAATTTTCAGCCTAATACGGTCCAAAGTTATGTGTATTAATTCATAATTAATTTTAATTTATATTCAATTTAATTTGGGTTAATAAATTATTATTAATAAATTATGAAAAGTGGTCCAATTGAGCCGAACCGAGTGAACCGAACCGACCAAGTAATGGACAGCCTAAAATCGCCCCCTGTGCTAACCCAAATCAGCTTATTGGCTAATTATTTATCTTGCAAAGAGGCCCTTGAAGACTTGTTCAAATAGCATTCAAACCCCTCCACAAATAGTGACTTTCTAGATTTGCCCCAAGCTTAATTTAGAAAGTTTGAAATCATCAAACTTGCCACATGTGTGGCTGGCCAAGGGAGGGGTCTTTGGCTGCTAATTTTAGCTATTTTTAGCAGCCCTCTTCAGCTATAAAACCCCCCTTAAGCTGATCATTTGAAACACATCTCATTCATTCACATCTTTTCTCTCTTCTCTCCACTTTCTCTTTTCTTTGCCATTCCAAATTCTCTTGCTCTCTTGCCAATTTCTTCCCTTGGAAAAAGGGTGTTCATCAGCCATTTTGGAGCAACATTGAAGTGTTCATAGTAGCTTTGGTCGGCGAGGACAAACAAAGAATGAAGAATGGAGCAAACTAGTCAAGCCACGGAGAAACACCGGATTTGATTCTTATTCCCTATCTTTTTAATTTTTGTTGTTGTTATGATAAACATATATATGAATAGTTATGTTGTTGGAATGGTTAATTTAATCAATTTAGCTTGAATTTTATTCGTGTTAGGTTGATTGCATTTCATTTGCTTAAATTATTAAAATTGTATTTATGTTGTTATAGGCCTCAGTAAGATGCTTGATTAAGTAAAATCATGACTAAGTTATTCTTGCATTACAATTGTTAGGTAACTAATGAATTAATTATTTAAACGGATTGAAATTGTAATTAATGCACACAGTACTTAATCAGTGCATGTTTAATCATCTAAAGTAGCTGAGGGTCAAATTAGCAACGGTATCTGATGATACAATTGCCTTGCATAACTTGCAAGATTATTGTGATTAAACTGTTTTAAGGTAAGGATACTTTGTTACCTCACATAGTCTTTTATGTGCTTATTAAATTGAGTTAGTTATTTGAATTGACATAGGGATATGTTTAAGAGATTATTTCAATTTAATAAGTATGTATATGCTATAACATATTTTCCTATTAAGATTTGTTTAATCGATTGAATTGACATAGGGATATGTCCAAGAGATAAATGGATTTTGGTAGATAAGTATGTTCATAAGTTAGCAAATTATCGAGTTACCGTGAATTTATTCGTAACAATATAAACATGAGTTTAATTATCCTAAGTTAGGAAATGTAATTAATCTAGCACAATTATGTCATCTTGATTAAAATCGTATTAGAAATTGTGCATTTGAGATTTATTTATTGAGTTTTCTTAGTTTAAAATATTAGTTTTTAATCACCTTCTTCAAAAAAAATATTTTTCTTCACCAAAGTGTTTTAAATAGCATTCATAAATAATTCTTTTCACAGTCCCTGTGGGTACAATAACTCGACATTTACTTGTCACTTTCTTACTTTTTGCGATTGTGTACACCTACACATTTTCGTCGTTCCAAGTTTTTGGCGCCGCTGCCGGGGACTATTTAAGAAGACATTATTTGTGAAATTGTTAATTTTTCATTTTGGTCTATTTTTTTCTGTTAAATTTTAATTCTATTTTTTTTTGTTTCAGGTGTTTATGAATATTGATCAAATTTTTGACTTACTTCCCATAAACTCTGAAATTGAAAGGACTTTCTGACAAAGAAGAAGACAATCGAGTCAAAGAAGGACCGAAGATATGAATTTCAAAAATCCAGTAAGAACATTCGTTTATAATACTCACAATTCGATCATTGTTGCCGATGATAGAAACTAAACTGTGCGATTTAACAATATGCCATTCCTCTATTCAACGAGCTCAATTCGAGTATTAGGAGACCCGAAATCGAGGTACAACAATTCGAGCTGAAGCCGGTCATGTTCTAAATGTTGCAAAATATGGGGCAATTTAGTGGGATTCCTATTGAAGATCCACATCTTCATCTTCAGCTATTCATGGAAGTGGGTGACTCATTTAAACTAGTCGGGGTGACTGAGGACGCCTTGAGACTAAGATTATTTCCATACTCCTTAAGAGATAGAGCACGAGCGTGGTTGAACTCCCTACCGTCCGGGTTCATAACTACATGGCAAGAGTTGGTTGAACGTTTCTTAATGAAATATTTCCCTCCATCTTTAACCGCCAAGATCCGAAATGAAATCACTTCATTTTAGCAACTTGATGAAGAATCTTTATATGAGGCATAGGAGTGGTTCAAGGAGTTACTACAAAAGTACCCTCATCACGGCATTCCTTGCTGCGTTCAAATAGAGACTTTCTATATTGATCTCAATATTCATACTAGATTGATGGTGGATGCTTCGGCAAATGGAGCCCTTTTTTTAAGTCTAATAACGATGCTTACGAGATTATTGAAAGAATTGTGTGTAACATCCCGAATTAGGGCCTAGTCGGAATAATGGTTTTGAGACCATAAATATGAAATAGAAATAATTATTTTATGATTCTCATAAGGTCTATGATATGATTTCATACTTGTGTGAAAGTTTCATGAAGAAATTATATGCATAAAACGTCCAATTGAATTTTTAGGACCAAATCGAATAAGATGCAAAACTTGAATTCTAGAAGCTTTAAGCATGAAATTGCTTTAGATTATGAACTAGAGGGTCTTAATTAGAAATTTGACCAATTTCTATAATTTTGGACAAAAATGGACATGCATAGGAAAAATTTGAAAGAAAGACCCTATGGGCATTTTGGTCATTTAGTAATTTAAAAGAATAAAAAGGGAAAATAAGTCAAAATTGGTGTCCATCTTCTTCTCTCATTTCAAAAAATTTCAAGACACAATAGCTAGGGTTTTGTTCAACATTTCAATCTTGATTGTAAGTCAATCCTAGCCCCGTTTTTAATAATCTTTGTATTTTTTAGATGTTTGAAGCATGATCGATCCATTTCTAGCTATATTTTGAGCTAGGGCTCATGTATGAAATTTGAACAATGTGTAACATGCATGTATTTTGTTGATTAATGGAGGAATATGAATGTTTGAAACATGATAAACATCTTTTACTAGGTGATTTTTAGTGAAAACACCTAAAAAGGGGACTTATTTGTAAAAGTGTAAAATTGGGTAGTAATAATGTGAAATAAAGAAAAATATGGGCTGATATAAGCATAGTAAAGGTTCAGCTAGGCTTGGGTAACCAAGAAAATGAACACATTTCATTTTACGAGCCTAGGGACTAAGTTGTAATTATGTGAAAGTTTAGGGGCAAAATTGTAATTTTACTAAATTGTAATTTATGGACTATTTTGAAGAATGTGATGACTAAATGAGCTGAATTCACTATTATAGATCAAGAAAAATGGAGTCCGGACCTAGACCGGGGAATGACAAGATTTTAGACTAAATCGTATAAATTATCCATATTTTGTACCGAGGTAAGTTCATGTCTAAATAATGCAATGATATTTCATGTTTTTAATATTTTGTTAATGTATGAGTTTATATGATTACTTATGATGTCAAGTGTTTGAATGATGTTGTAATCTACGAGCACGAGATTGTGAATGAATTCGACAAACATGAGATATCGAGAAAACCCCGTTTGAACCTTAGGAATAGTTTAGGATACAATATGACATGTCACTAGGAACTATGTGAATATAAGCTCATGAATATGTGTATATGTGCTATGTGAATCCGGGTGCTGGTCTTTTACGTCCCACCGGTGGTTGGGTAGCCTAACATGTGTTGCGGGTACCTGTCAGCTTGTGTGAGTAGCCTAAGTAGTTATATATTGACTGTCAGCTTGTGTGAGCAGGCCTGTGATTAGCTCATGAACGAGCAATATGTGATTGTGATATAAGGTAGCATGTAGCTACATTTGATGCACTATGTGCAAGTCTTCCGTGTATCCAATAATATTCCAAGTTTTCAACAGGTAAACTTGTGAGTTAATTGACAAGTAAATAAATGAAGAGAGAATATGACAGTGTGATTTGAGTTGGTACAGGTATGTACGATAAACTCGTATGAATGAGCTCGATATGTGATGAATGTTTGGTAAGATTGAAAATGTGTAAGTTATGTTTACAAATTTGCGATAAATTTATGAATTCATGATAACACTTAAGTAAATCTATGTTATGTCATAAATGTTTATATATATAATCATGTTGCTATTTATTTGCATGTGGACTTACTAAGTTTTATGCTTACTCCCCTCTCTTTCTTACTTTCTTATAGTATCGCCAAGCTAACTCGTGGATCGAAGGACGTTGGAGGCTCGATCACACAATCAACTGAATATTTGGGGTATAGTTAGTCTCAATATTTTGAGTATGACATGTATAGGGACTTGGTCTTTTTGTTATATGTCATATTGGTCTAGTCAAATGTGTTGGCTTATGGAAATATTTGATTTATTTTGTATATGGCCATGTGATATGGTGCATATTAATCATTTGGGTTGTAACCCTAATCAATTATACATGTATGCAACGTTTTATGTTTGATGTGTTTGTTTGTGGATGAGATGTGTGATGAATGACACATGTGCTAAGTGAATGAATCATGGCTAATAAGTATGCCAAATCTATGGTATGTTTAGGTTATTTAAAAGTAGGGTTAGCTTAATGAATGAATATGAAATTGGTATGGAATGTCATATGAAAGTATGAAGTTTTGGATAAGTGTCATGTTATTGTTACAAAGGCATGGAATAATCAAGTTTATGAGTTTTCCAGTAACCAAATATACTAGGTTGCATGACATCTTAGATGAATAAGCAAATGAGCACTTAAGGGTGACAAATGGCTTGGAAAATAGCCTAAAATTTGTCCAAACGGGTAGACACACAGGCATGTGTCTCAGCCGTGTGTAACACACGGTCTGCCCCATGGGCATATAATTAGACCGTGTGTCCCCTGCACCCTAAATAATGAAAATAGAATGCCCAGTCGTAAACACATGGGCAGAGACACGGGCGTGTGTCTTAGCCATGTGAAGAGCACGACCTTAGGACATGGGCGTGTGCCCAGGCCGTGTGAAGTCTGCACTAAATTTCGAGAATTTAACTCGCCACACGGCCTAATCACATGGGCGTGTGACTTGGCCGTGCGACCCTAATTTTATGATGATGTCATAGTTTGAGAGTTACAATGGCTAAGGACACGGGCGTGTCCCAAGCCTCACGGGCGTGTGTAACCACACGGCCTACCCACACGGGTGTGTGATTCCCCAAAGTAGTAAATCTTTTCTAAGTTATCCTAAAATTTTCTAAAGTCCTCAGTTTAGTCCTGAACCACCTTCGATGTATGTTTTGGGCCTCGTAGACCCTTATAAGGGATACTTTTCATGAAATTGAAAAGTTTTAAATTGAACGAAATTTTATGGCTCGATTACGCGTAAATGCTTATGTTTTAGCCCTATAATACCTCGAACCCTGTTCCAACGTCGGATACGAGTAAGAGGTATTACATTTAGTGGTATCAGAGCTATGGTTTAGTCAATTCTTGGACGAACGTAGCATGTGTACGAGTCTAAGTATACATGCCATGCATATATTATGATAATTTGATGACTCATAATGTCTTTAAAATGTGTTTTCATATAGTCAATGGATCCCGACAGAGCAGTGGCGGATGATGTTGAAAGTAACGCGCATGCACCCGCTGAAGGGGCAGCGTCGTCTGATAGTAGACCCCTTATAGTTAATGAAGAGAAGGAGGCTGAGAAGTCTTCCTCCACATGATGGATGCCTGGTATACAGAGTTTGTCCAAACGAACCTGAGCGCTCAACCCCCTCCATCCCCACCTATTCCTCAACCTATCCCTGTACCACCTCAAGGTATGGACTTTGTGAGACTGAATAGACCTCTAGTGGATAAGATTCGAAAATAAGGAGCCGAAGAGTTTCGGGCTAGTAAAGATGATGACCCTGAGAGGGTAGAGTTATGGCTTGAGAATACCATTAGGGTGTTTGATGAGTTATTATGCATTCTTGAGGAATGCATGAAGTGTATTGTGTCCCACTTGAGAGACTCGGCCTACGAGTGGCGGAACACCCTTGTGTTGGTGGTACCAAAGGAGAGAGTTAATTGGGAGTTCTTTCAAGAAGAATTCCGTAAGAAGTACATTAGCCAAAGATTTATTGATCAAAAAAGGAAGAAATTCCTCGAGTTAAAGCAGGGCTGAATGACGGTAATGGAATATGAGCGTGAATTTGTGAGACTGAGCAAATACGCTCGAGAGTGTGTATCGATTGAGGCCATCATGTGCCAAAGATTTGAAAATGGATTAAACGAAGACATCCGGTTGTTGGTGGGTGTACTTGAACTGAGAGAATTTGTTGTGCTCGTGGAGAGAGGTTGTAAAGCCGATGAATTGGCTAAAGAGAAGAGAAAAGCGAAATTAGAGTTTCGAGATTCGAAGAAGAGACAGATGGGTAAACCATTTCATTTCGAGATTCGACTATTGTTGAATGGAAATTGCCGAAAAATGTGTTAGAGGTTAGAAGCTTTTTATGCTTAGTCGGTTACTACATACGGTTTGTTAAAGGATTTTCCATGATTGCTACTTCGATGACGAGACTGTTACAGAAGGATGTTAAGTTCGAAGGGACGGAAGGATGCCAACAGAGTTTTGAGAAGCTAAAGGCATTATTGAATGAGGCTCCAATTTTAGTACAAACTGAGCTGGGAAAGGAATTTGTGGTGTATAGTGATGCATCTTTGAATGGATTAGGTTATGCAAGAAGGCAAGGTAATAGCTTATACCTTGAGGCAGCTGAAATCGCACAAGAAAAATTATCCAACACACGATTTGGAGTTGGCTACCATTGTGTTTGCGTTGAAGATTTGGAGACATCATTTGTATGGTGAGAAATGTCGGGTGTATACTGACCATAAAAGTCTGAAGTATTTGATGACTCAAAAGGACTTAAACCTACAGCAACGGAGATGGTTAGAGTTGATAAAAGACTATGAGCTAGTGATTGATTATCACCTAGAAAGGGCGAGCGTGGTTACCGATGCCTTGAGTAGGAAATCCTTATCCGCGTTGAGGGCTATGAACACTCAGTTGGCCTTAGCAGATGATGGTTCGATTCTAGCCGAGTTGAGAGCTAGACCGACGTTTCTCCAAGAGATTTGTGAAGCTCAGCAAAGTGACGGTGATTTGCAAGCTAAAAGAGCCCAATGTGAATCAAGTATAGAATCAGATTTTCGGATTAGTTCCGATGGTTACTTAATGTTCCGAGATAGGATTTGTGTTCTTAGGAATAATGAATTGATTTAGAAGATTTTGCTCGAGGCCTATAGTGGTCGTTTGTCTATGCATCCGGGTAGTACGAAACTGTACAATGATTTGAAGAAATTGTATCGGTGGCCAAGTGTGAAAAGAGATATCTCTGAGTTCATTTCGAGATGCCTGATTTGTCAACAAGTGAAAGCTGAACACCAAGTACCTTCAGGCTTACTTCATCTTGTGATGGTTCCCGAGTGGAAATGGGACTTTATTACTATAGACTTCATGACGGGTTTGCCTTTGACATCGAGAAAGAAAGATGTTGTATGGATTGTAGTTGATCGATTGAAAAAGTCGGCTCATTTTATTCTGGTACACATCGACTATTCACTTGACAAGCTAGCCGAGTTGTATATTTCTAAGATAGTGAGGTTGCATGGAGTGCCTTTATCGATTATATCGGATAGAGATCCGAGGTTCACTTCACGATTTTGGAAGAAGTTGCAAGAGGCTTTAGGTATAAAATTGAATTTTAGTACCACTTTCCATCTGTAAATCGATGGTCAGTCTGAGAGAGTAATTCAGATCCTTGAAGGTATGTTGTGGTGTTGTGTCCTTGAGTTCCGAGGTAATTGGGAAAATTATTTACCGTTGGTAGAATTTGCCTACAACAATAATTTTCAGTTGAGTTTGAAAATGACGCCTTATGAGGCATTGTATGGGCGTAAGTGTTGAGCGCCTTTGTATTGGATCGAACTCAGAGAGAATTAGATTCATGGAGATGAATTGATTAAAGAAACCGAAGAAAAGGTAAAAGTAATTCGAGCTAGCCTGAAAGCCACTTCTGATAAACAAAAATCGTACGTAGATTTGAAACGGAAAGAGATTGAGTTTTAGGTCGATGATAAAGTATTTTTGAAAGTGTCCCCATAGAAAAAGATTTTGAAGTTTGGTAGGAAAGGCAAATTAAGCCCACGCTTTATTGGACCGTATGAGATTACCGAGAGAGTAGGGCCAGTTGCCTATCGGTTAGCCTTACCATTCGAATTGGAAAAGATTCATGATGTGTTCTGTGTGTCTATGTTACGACGATATCGATCCGATCCTTCGTACGTGATTTCACTTTAAGAGGTCGAGATCCGACCTGATATAACTTATAGCGAAGAGCGGATTAACATTTTGGCCCGGGAAGTCAAGCAGTTGAGAAACAAAAGTATTGCCCTTTTGAAAGTTTTATGACAAAGACATGGGATTGAAGAAGTTACATGGGAGACCGAGGAAAACATGAGGAACCAATACCCGAATCTTTTCACCGATAAAATTTTCAGGGACTAAAATCCCTAAGGGGGGAGAATTGTAACATTCTGAATTAGGGCTTAGTTGAAATAGTGGTTTCAAGACCACAAATTTGAAATACAAATAATTATTTTATGATTCTCATGAGGTCTATGATATTATTTCATGCTTGTGTGAAAGTTTCATGAAGAAATTCTATACATAAAATGTCCAATTGAATTTTAGGGACCAAATTGAATAAGATGCAAAACTTGCATTCTAGAAGCTTTAAGTATGAAATTGCTTTAGATTATGAATTAGAGGGTCCTAATTAGCAATTTGACCAATTTCTATAATTTTGGACAAAAATGGACATGCATAGGAAAAATTTGAAGGAAAGACCCTAAGGGCATTTTGGTCATTTGGTAATTTAAATGAATAAAAGGGGAAAATAAGTCAAAATTGGTGTCCATCTTCTTCTCTCATTGCCAAAAATTTCAAGACACCGTAGCTAGGGTTTTGTTCAACATTTCAAGCTTGATTGTAAGTCAATCCTAGCCCCGTTTTTAATATTCTTTGTATTTTTGAGATGTTTGAAGCATGATCTATCCATTTCTAGCTATATTTTGTGCTAGGGTTCATGTATGAAATTTGAACCATGTGTAACATGTATGTATTTTGTTGATTAATGGAGGAATATGAATGTTTGATACATGATAAACATCTTTTACTAGGTGATTTTTAGTGAAAACACCTAAAAAGGGGACTTGTTTGTAAAAGTGTAAAAGTGGGTAGTAATAATGAGAAATAAAGGAAAATATGGGCTGATATGAGCATAGTAAAGGTTCGGCTAGGCTTGGGTAACCAAGAAAATGAACACATTTCATTTTACGAGCCTAGGGACTAGTAATTATGTGAAAGTTTAAGGGCAAAATTGTAATTTTACCAAATTACAATTTATGGACTATTTTGAACAATGTGATGATTAAATGAGCTGAATTTGCTATTATAGATCAAGAAAAATGGAGTCCGGACCTAGACTAGGGAAAGAACAAGATTTTGGACTAAATCGTATAAATTATTCATATTTTGTACTGAGGTAAGTTCATTTGTAAATAATGCAATGATATTTCATGTTTTTAATATTTTGTTAATGTATGAGTTTATGTGATTACTTATGATGTCAAGTGTGTGAATGATGTTGTAATCTACGAGCACAAGATTGTGAATGAATTCGACGAACATGAGATATCGAGAAAACCCCGTTTGAACCTTAGGAATAGTTTAGGATACAGTGTGACATGTCACTAGGAACTATGTGAATATAAGCTCATGAATATGTGTATATGTGCTATGTGAATCCGGGTGCTGGTCTTTTACGTCCCACCGGTGGTTGGGTAGCCTAACATGTGTTGCGGGTACCTGTCAGCTTGTGTGAGTAGCCTGAGTAGTTATATATTGACTATCAGCTTGTGTGAGCAGGCCTGTGATTAGCTCATGAACGAGCAATATGTGATTGTGATATAAGGTAGCATGTAGCTACATTTGATGCACTATGTGCAAGTCTTCCGTGTATCCAATAATATTCCAAGTTTTCAACAGGTAAACTTGTGAGTTAATCGACAAGTAAATAAATGAAGAGAGAATATGACAGTGTGATTTGAGTTGGTACAGGTATGTACGATAAACTCATATGAATGAGCTCGATATGTGATGAATGTTTGGTAAGATTGAAAATGTGTAAGTTACGTTTACAAATTTGCAATAAATTTATGAATTCATGATAACACTTAAGTAAATCTATGTTATGTCATAAATGTTTATATATATATGATCAAGTTGCTATTTATTTGCATGTGAACTTACTAAGCTTTATGCTTACTCCCCTCTCTTTTTTACTTTCTTATAGTATCACCAAGCAAACTCGAGGATCGAAGGACGTCGGAGGCTCGATCACACTATCAACTGGACATTTGGGGTATAGTTAGTCTCAATATTTTGAGTATGACATGTATAGGGACTTGGTATTTTTGTTATATATCATATTTGTCTAGTCAAATGTGTTGGCTTACGAAAATATTTGATTTATTTTGTATATGGCCATGTGATATGGTCCATATTAATCATTTGGGTTGTAACCCTAATCAATTATACATTCATGCAATGTTTTATGTTTGATGTGTTTGTTTGTGGATGAGATGTGTGATGAATGACACATGTGCTAAGTGAATGAATCATGGTTAATAAGTATGCCAAATCTATGGTATGATTAGGTAATTTAAAAGTAGGGTTAGCTTAGTGAATGAATATGAAATTGGTGTGGAATGTCATATGAAAGTATGAAGTTTTGGATAAGTGTCATGTTGTTATTACAAAGGCATGGAGTAATCAAGTTTATGAGTTTTCAAGTGACCAAATATACTAGGTTGCATGACATCTTAGATGAATAAGCAAATGAGCATTTAAAGGTGACAAATGGCTTGGAAAATAGCCTAAAATTTGTCCACACGGGCGGCCTGCCCCATGGGCATGTGATTAGACCGTTTGTCCCCTGCATCCTAATTAATGCAAATAAAATGCCCAGTAGCAAACATACGGGCAGTGACACGGGCGTGAGTTTCAGCCGTGTGAAGACACGGCCTTAGAACATGGGCGTGTGCCCAGGCTGTGTGAAGTCTGCACTAAATTTTAAGAATTTAATTCGCCACACGGCCTAATCACACGGGCGTGTGACTTGGCCATGGGACCCTAATTGTATGATGAGGTCATAGTAAGAGAGTTACACGAGTTGAGGACACGGGCGTGTCCCAAGCCACACGGGCGTGTGAAACCTCATGGCCTACCCACACGTGCGTGTGAAACCTCACGGCCTACCCACACGGGCGTGTGAAACCTCATGGCCTACCCACACGGGCGTGTGACTCCCCAAAGTTGGAAATTTTTTTCTGAGTTATCCTAAAATTTTTTAAAGTCCTTGGTTTAGTCCCGAACCACCTTCGGTGTATGTTTTGGGCGTCGTAGGCCCTTATAAGGGACAATTTGTATGAAATTGAAAAGTTTTAAAATTGAAAGAAATTTTATGGCCCGATTACGCGTAAATGCTAATATTTTAGCCCGGTAATACCTCGAACCCTGTCCCAGCACTGGATATGGGTAAGGGGTGTTACCTTGTGAGCAATAACTATCAGTGGCCAACCAACTGAGTAGCCTCAGAAAGACGAGCAGTAGGAGTACATAAAGCGGACACACTTGCTTCATTGGCAGCCTTGGTATCCTCTATGTCTTCTATGCTTAAGAATATAACTGTTAATGGTTTCAATTGTAATCTGATAGGTCAGCAATTGAACCAGTTCGAGAATATTTCTTGTGAATACTGTGGAGATGGGCATTTCTTTGAAAATTGCCCATTGAATCAAAAGTCAAATTATTACATGGGAAATCAAAATTGGAATGGTCCGCAATCAAATTTTTACTACTCTTCATGGCAGAGTCATCCAATTTTTGCATAGAGTAATCAATGGACGGACCATAGCAACTCTGTTATGCCATTTCGACCAAATTATTCGTCGAAATATTCTCAACAAGTGCAACAACCCCCACCAACTGAATCTTCAAGTGATCTTGAGAATTTGCTGAAGGCATACATAGCAAAGAATGATACCACTTTAAGAAATCTAGAGAATCAAATGGGTCAGCTAACCAATGAACTTCGAAATAAACCCGAAGGTATTTGGCCAAGCAACACAGAAAATCCAAAAATTTTAGGCAAAGAACATTGCAAAACAGTCTTTTTGCGAATGGAAAAACATTGGAGCCCAATGTGGTTGAAGTTTAAGATGAGCCTGTTCTAGCTCAGGACAAAGAGGAAGTTCAACGAAGTGTTGAAACTCCTACATCACAAAAGTTAGATTCAGTGATCCTTGATGAGGTAAACTCTAAACCAATTAGTTTTGATTATCTAACACCCTTGTCAGATGTAGAAAAATTCCCACAGAAGAGTTGTCTGGTTAAAGCTAAGATTCCACCATTGCCATATCCTCAACGATTCCAGAAGCAGCAACGAGATACTCAGTTGAAAGAAATTTTGATGACAAGGTGACTTTTAATGACTTTGATGTTGCTAAATCCCCAGATGTAGTTGAAGACTGTTCTGCTATTTCCAAGATGGAATCGCTGGCTTCTATAGAGTTGGAGCTCAATTCTATAGATGATTCGTTAGAATGTATTCTGCTAGCAGATTCGCCAAGTGATGATGAAGACGAAGAATGTTTGGCTTTGTTAGAAGCTAAAACAAAGGGATTCACTTAGGAAGTTCCACTGGAATCATTAGAGTTATTATTTGGGGAGTACACACAACCAAAAGTGTTGATTGAAGAGCCAGCTAAATTGGAACTGAAGATTTTGTCTCCTTATTTGAAATATGATTATTTGGGTCTGTCTTCGAATTTGCCTGTCGTTATTTCAGTTGAGTTCACTAAAGATCAAGAAGAAGAGGCACTTGTGATTTTGGAAAGGCACAAGAAAGGTACTAGATGGATTATTTCACATATTCGAGTCAAGGGTTGGAAGATTTGTAAGAATTACAGAAAGTTAAACAAGGCCACCAGGAATGGTCATTACTGGTTTTTTCCCTAATAAGATGTTGGATAAATTTGATGGGAAAGAATATGACTACTTCCTAGATGATTATGGTTGGTATGACAAATGGCCATTTGACACCACCATGGTCAATGACTATCCTAAATAAAATGGAAGGAGTTCTCTTCACTTTCTTTATCATTATTTTATATTTTTAGTTTTTTTCTCATTTGAATAAAATGGTAGACTTAGATAAAATTTTATTTAGTTCATTAAATTGATTAAAACTATATCTAGGACACTAGGTCTTAAGCGGGACCATCCATGACCCCTCTAGTCTTTCCTGGGAGTTTAATTTAATGTAATTTTTCAAAAAAAATATTTTTTTTAAGTAGCCCAAAGAATTTAAGTGTTTGTTTTGTTAAATAAAGGGTCAACTTTTTACCCAAGCATTAATTTCATTGAGTTTTTTTTTTATTTTCAGTATAGGAGCTTAGGATCCAAAAAGGAGCTGCCATTGGGCTCAAGACACTACTAAGAAGGGAAATTTTCAACCCTTTTCCACACAAACCTATAGCCCTTACCTTGCTCCACCACCACTCCCAAGTCCACTCCCAAGTAGCCCAAAAGTGCATCTCACTTAACCCCTTAATGTTGAAGCCCTTAACTCCCTGAATCACCACCCCAAACACCTTCATTCGAAGTTACCAACTAACACACTTAAACTATCCTTAAAACTGCCACCCTTTTCAACTCTAAAACCTACCCTCAACTACTCACCTACCTGCCCAAAACTGAAACCACCCTTCACAAATTTCCTAATTTTGACGCTAAGAGTCCCTTTATTTAACACCATTCCATGAAGTGAACAGTTTGGTATAAAGGCTATGCTGCAACACATGTAGTTGCAGTAACAAGATTACTGGAGATACTCAATAATATGGGATGACTCAAACAGAGATGCATTTAAAATATATATTTCATAACCCATTTATTTTTTTGCATAAATTTTCAGACTTTATACTTGAACCATGGACTTCAATGTCGAGAAAGGAAAAAGATGAGTCAGATTCTAAGGGATCTGCAAATAAATAAAAAAGGGGGATCTTTACTTTATTTCATTTTCTTTCCTAGGTTATTTAATGTTTTAGGATTAGGTTCTATCATGATTTTTATTTTTTGCATAATAAAAAAAGATGTGGAAATCATAAATAAAAATGAAGAAGTTGCAAAATACAAAGTGTGTCAATAGATATATACATGTCTAGTAATGGATTTAGAGAGAACTTGGTACTTAAGCAGTCAAATTGACTCACCTCCTCTTTTCTAGACTCCTACATGGTGTATAGTATCTATTCACTTTTAACTATGAGGACATTGTTCGTCTTAAGTAGGGAGACCGAAAAATTAAAATTATTTCCATTCAGAATAAAATTTTCTTTCAGTTATGATTAGGTTATATCTTGTTCAATAATTTGAAATGTTGTTAAGTATGCTAAACTTCAGTATAAATAAGGTTCGATTATTTCAATAATTGTTATGTTAGCTTAATAATGACATAAATGTATTTTTAATAAAGAATGCAAATCATACCATAAAATTTTAGTTCCTTAGGAAAGTTAGGCATGCATGAAAGTTTAAGTCTTTAGAATTGACTTAGTAGTTTCTTGAAGTAAAATCCTAGGAAGCATAGAGCGTTGAAAATGATTTAGACAACTGTTGTTTGGAACGTTTGAGCCTTTCAAGCCAACCATGATGAAATTTTTATCCTTTGAAACCTAACTTTGAGACTATATGGCCTAATTTTATTTGAACCCTTGCAAATTTAGCCATCACTTTTCTCTTAACTATCTTAAAATTGTCCCAAACACTAGACTCAGTACTATTTAAAGTATTCTTTGAAAATAAGTTTGGGGGAGTTGAAAAGAAGTATCGAATGCTCTAAAAAATTATAGTACATACAACAAGTGCTCAAATTTAAAAAAAAAAAAGAAGAGCATGAGTTCTTAAAATAAGATGTACAAAAGAGCATGTGAAAGCAAAGAAAGTTGATGTATTGAAGGTAATTATTTTGAAGGTTCGATGCAAGCTAAGTCTAGGGGTTTTAGCCTAAATTTATCTATCTTTTACCTACCCTAAGCCCAGCCACGTTACAACCTTGTTAAAGACCTACTGATTCAAGTTTCAATGCTACCTACAATAGTGGAGAGAAATTGCTATGTGCAACATATGAAGGCATAAGTTAAACTTAATGATTACAGCTTAATCTTGGATAAGGGAATAAAATTAAATTGGTAAGGGTTAACATGACTTTATTAGGAAACATTTAGTCTAATTTTTGGCTATTACAAGAATGATTGAGATTAATTTGAATGATATGTATACTTAGATAACATAAATATCGAATTTCTTGTTCTTAAGCATAAATATACCAAATTCATGATTGCTGGGAAGAATGTCATTCTGAAGGAGTTTTTCAAAGGTGTTTTCGAAAAATTCTTTTCAAATTTTTGCATTACTCGGGACAAGCAATGAAATAAGTTTGGGGGTGTGGAAACACAAAAATTTACACATTTTTTCATGCCCTTTTTAACTTAAATTCATGTAGTTTAGATAAAATTCCTGTCAGAAAATAATTAATCTTTATAAAATAATTAAAGTGTACTTAAAATATGAACATGTTGAATTTTAATTAATTTTATAATTAATTTTGATGAATTTTGGTTATTTTTGACAAATTTACACAAATGGCGAAAAATGGCTCGGCAGACACTACTGGAAGCACAAAACCGAGAAGCAATTTGAAGTATCAAGGCAAATTAATTTTTAGTCTAAGATAGTCCAAATTATGTGTATTAATTCATAATATAATTAATTTTAATTTATATCCAATTTAATTTGGGTTAATAAATTATTATTAATAAATTATGAAAAGTGGTCTAGTTGAGCCGAACTGAGTGAACCGAACCGACCAAGTAATGGAGTGCCTAAAACTGCCCCATGTGCTGACCCAAATAAGCTTATTGGATGATTATTTAGCTTGCAAAGAGGCCCTTGAAGACTTGTTCAAATAGTATTCAAACTCCTCCACAAATGGTGGCTTTCTAGATTTGCCCTAAGCTTAATTTAGCAAGTTTGAAATCATCAAACTTGCCACGTGTGTGGCCGGCCAAGGGAGGTCTCTTTGGCTGCTAAATTTAGCTATTTTTAGCAGCCCTCTTCAGCTATAAAAACCCCCTTAAGCTGATCATTTGAAACACATCTCATTCATTCACATCTTTTCTCTATTCTCTCCACTTTCTCTTTTCTTTGCCATTCCAAATTCTCTTGCTCTCTTGCCGATTTATTCCCTTGGAAAAGGGGTGTTCATCAGCCATTTTGGAGCAACATTGAAGTGTTCACAGCAGCTTTGGTCGGCAAGGACAAACAGGGAATGAAGAATGGAGCAAACTAGTCAAGTCGCGGAGAAACACCGGATTTGATTCTTGTTCCCTATCTTTTTAATTTTTGTTGTTGTTGTTATGACGAACATATCTATGAATATATATGTTGTTGGAATGGTTAATTTAATCAATTTAGCTTGAATTTAATTCGTGTTAGGTTGATTGCATTTCGTTTGCTTAAATTATTAAAATTGTGTTTATGTTGTTATAGGCCTCGGTAAGATGCTTGATTAAGTAAAATCATGACTAAGTTATTCTTGCATTACAATTGTTAGGTAACTAATGAATTAATTATTTAAACGGATTGAAATTGTAATTAATGCACAAAGTACTTAACCAGTGCATGTTTAATCATCTAAAGTAGCCGAGGGTCAAATTAGCAACGGTATCTGATGATACAATTGCCTTGCATAACTTGCAAGATTATTGTGATTAAACTGTTTTAAGGTAAGGATACTTTGTTACCTCACATAGTCTTTTATGTGCTTATTAAATCGAGTTAGTTGTTTGAATTGACATAGGGATATGTTTAAGAGATTATTTCAATTTAATAAGTATGCATGTGCTATAACATATTTTCCTATTAAGATTTGTTTAATCGATTGAATTGACATAGGGATATGTCCAAGAGATGAATGGATTTTGGTAGATAAGTATGTTCATAAGTTAGCAAATTACCAAGTTGCCGTGAATTTATTCGTAACAATGTAAACATGAGTTTAATGATCCTAAGTTAAGAAATGTAATTAATCTAGCACAATTATGTCATCTTGATTAAAATCGTATTTGAAATCGTGCATTT
Organism: Gossypium longicalyx; assembly: GCA_025698465.1. Taxonomy (NCBI): domain Eukaryota; kingdom Viridiplantae; phylum Streptophyta; class Magnoliopsida; order Malvales; family Malvaceae; genus Gossypium; species Gossypium longicalyx. The sequence continues at coordinate 30,206,146 of CM046999.1, read as the reverse complement.
GAGATTTATTTATTTAGTTTACTTAGTTTAAAATCTTATTTTTTAATCACCCTCTTCAAACAAAATATTTTTCTTCACAAAAGTGTTTTAAATAGCATTCATAAATAATTCTTTTCACAGTCCCTGTGTGTAACACCCCTTACCCGTACCCGAGACTGAGACCGGATACGAGGCATTACCAGACACGTACATGAACGTTTTTGGGAAATACAGGTTCTTAAATTTTATTCCTATATAAAATTGGTCAAATTGCACCATAGTGTCCCTATTATGGGCTTTTGAGGCCCTACACATTCATCAAGAATGATCTGGGACTAAACCAAGAACTTACGAAAGTTTATAGAAATTTTCTAAGGTAGAGCGTCACACGCCAGTTTGAAGGCAATGCACACGCCCGTGTGCTGTGGGACACACCCGTGTCTCCTACCCGTGTTGAATTTATGAAAATTATTTTTCATTTTGAATTTATAGGGGTTTTCACACGGCTGAGCACACGCCCGTGTCCCTGGCCCGTGTCCTTCACACGGCCTAGACACTCCCGTGTGGTCACCCGTGTCCAAAAACTCGAGCATTCTATATATGATGTCAGCATGCATTTAGGGGCACACGACCAAGACACACGCTCATGTGTCTAGCCTGTGCACTATACTGACTTAAAATTTTTAAGTGCAGGGGACGCACGGCCATACCACACACCTATGGGGGCTGTCCTGTGTCACACACGGCCCAGACACACGCCCGTGTGTTTACTTGTGTGGACCTTGTTAGGCCATTTTCCAAGCCTTTGGTCACCCTCTATCAACCCATCACACTTATAGGTTACTTTAATACATGATAAGGCCAAATTATATACTTATATAAAACCTTGATAAACCTCATTGCATGAAAACCTCATATCATTGGTTTTATACATGCTGGGTTAATTCCCTTTTTGTATTAAGGGTTTCCATATCTCTTTGACACATTCAAGATTGGCTCATTCTTATAACCCATTTCCAATTATAACCAAGCCATCACATATGAACATAAACATGCATAGATTTGTAGGTCATAGCCTACTTCAAAGTGAGCCAATTTCCGTGGCCATATACAAAAATATATGTATATCTTTACATGCCTTCATCTTGGCAAATCAAATGACATATAATAAAATACTCAAAAGTCCTATACATGCCATTGAACAAAATAAAAGTGTCTATATACCAAAGCTGGACTAGTTGATAGTGTGTTCTCTTTAATCATCTTCCAATCTTTGCGAGTCCTCGAGCTCTGTAAGACAGGGAAAAGAGAGGGGTAAGCATTTACATGCTTAGTAAGCCCGAATAACTGGAAAGTAAACTTACCGATTAATTAGCATAAGTTAGTCACAATAATAATGTACCATGTAATTTGTTTTAGATGAGCTCATCATTCATCATTTCATCTACATACATCATATTAATCTCGTTGAGTTTCTAGGAAATTCTGATGGATTATCCATTTACCGTCAATTCATAAGAATGATCATTTCATGTATGCACTCCCGCGAACCTCACATCTTACGGTGGGATTACTAGTCCAGGCTAAATCCTCTGTATCGTAAACTCATAAGGTGATATCGGGATTACAATCCAAGCTAAATCCCTTATAGCGACAAACACCCTTAGTGAGCTCGGATCTGAATTACCAGTCCAGGCTAAATTTTGACCCTAATCGGATTACCCGTCCGGGCTAAATCCTCAATGCACACATGTTCTTCGGGAGGCTTGACCACTCAAGGAACACCCGTCTGGGCTAGATCCTTTCTATATTTGAGATCAGCGGATTACCCATCCGAGCTAAATCCTTTCTACAACACATGCAGGATCTCAAGTCACATGTAAATCATGGTTTATCCATCGAACTTCCTTTCCAACCTCAACCGGGACATTTTTCAACATGTCATTGTTAAGAATGCAATTCAATTTTTTTTCATGCCATTATCAAATGCAATTATCATACATTCTTAAATCATGCAATTAGGCATATTATGACTTTAAGTTATTCGAACTTACCTGGTATTCATCTCGGTATCGTGTTTCGGTTATTCTGAAACCTTTCGTTTTCCTCGATCGACCTCCGAAATTTGTTCCTCGGGGTCTATAACAATAAAGATAAATTATTAACACCTTACATTGTACTTTTCGAGTCTAAATTTCACCCCGGTCCAAATGACTGTTTTGCCCCTAACTTTTCACATTTTTATGATATAGTCCCTAGGCTCGTACAATGAAATGCATGCAATTTCTACCTTACTTAAGCCTAGATGAATATTTTTCCCTCTTCTGGCAGCCCACATTTTCCATTATTTTCACATTTCTACCATACATTTTACACCTTTTGCAAAAAAGGTCCTGTTAGGGTTTTTTTTCATGAAAATCACTTAGGAAAAGATGTTTAATACACATCCAACTCTCGTATTCCTCCATAAATAATCAAAATACAAGTAACTCACGCATGGGTAAATTTCTAAACAAGAACCTTAGCATGAAATAAGGGTAGAAATAGAGAGAGTAAGCTACTGAGATTTCAAAAATACGAAGAACATTAAAAACGGGGCTTGGGAGCACTTATTGTTGAGCTTGAAAATGTTGAAAACCCTAGCTATGGAGGACTTGAGAATTTCAGATGGTACAAGGGAGAAGATGGCTGATTTTTTCCTTCTTTTTCCCATTTTATTTCATTAAAATGCCAAATGACCAAAATGCCCTTAAGCCCTTTCTTTAAGATTTCATTCATACAATCCCTTTTTGTCCAAAAACTTTGAAATTGGGCAAATTTCTCTCTAAAACCTTCTAATTTTTAATTTAAAGCAATTTCATACAAATTTCTTCAAGAATCCAAGTTTTGAAATTTATTCAATTTGGTCCCTAATTTTCAATTGGACGCCTTACTCAAAGAATTTCTTCATGAAACTTTAACACATGCATATTCTCATATTCTAGACCTCATAATAATCATAAAATAAATATTTTAATGTCGGATTCGTGGTCCCGAAACCACTATTCTGACTAGGCCCTATTTCGGGATGTGACACTATAGGTATGATAACTCGACATTTATGTCACTTTATTACTTGTTGCAATTGTGCACACTTGCACATTTCCGTCGTTCCACTCACATGGCCTAGTGCATGGTCGTGTGGCTCATACCAGTGTCCCACATGAACTGTCACACGGCTTGACATAAGGTCGTGTGACCCAAGTCAAAAAGCTACACAGTCTGACACACGCTTGTGTGACTCAAGTTAGAGAGTTACACGGTCTAGACACACTCTTATGTCATTTGCCTATGTGACTCAAAATCAAAATAGTCTTTAACATGACCTAGGCACATGGCCGTGTGACCTAAGTTAGTGTTTTACATGGGCCTACCACACGGCCTGGTACACAGCCGTGTGGCTTACATGACCTACTACACGGCCTTGTGGCATTGACCGCCATGGATTCCCAAGTTTCCCCGTTCACAAAATGCTTGGGTTTTCATTACACACCTGATACGGGTTTGACGTAGATGCAACAGATATGATCTTGAAACCTAAAAATGTCATTAGATTGACCAATCAGATGAATTAATCAAACCAATTCGCTAAACTAACAATTGAAACTGAAACTACATTGAAACACTTCGACTCAAAGATTTGAAATGAAAACTAATGCTTACCCTTACACGAAAATAGCAGGATGGGACTTAAAACACTGGAGGATCTTGATTCGCAACCCCTTTGCCTAAGAGAGAGAACCAATTGAACACTTAAACGAAGAAATTGAATGAAACAGCAGAAAAACCCAGTTTTGACAAATAATGAGCAAAAGAAAACATTATAAAAACTCACAACAGAATTTTCGCTATTAACCTTTCAATCGCACAAAAAACAACACAAATTCCTTAAAAAATTAGCAGTAAGATCAATAGAGGAAGAAAAGTAAAATACTAGAAAAGAAAAAAAAAGAAACTGTGGAAAGGAAGAAAAAAACGTGAAAGGAATTTTAATAAAATAAAGGAAATTTAATTACCTTCAAATAGACTAATTTTTATAAAATAACATAAAATACTTTCTTACAGCTTTCGCATAGAATTGAACACAAGACCAAATGGTATATAGGCGCTTAGCCGCTAAACCACTAAGCTCATCATTGGCACAAGTTTACATAGAATTAATATTAAGTTGAAAGTTCAAGAGTAAGGATTGATTCAAAATAAGTAACAAAGTTTCCAAAAGTGGGACTTGAACCCCAGACTTTAAGCACATAAATAGGACACTTAACCACTAAAGTAGATACTTAATTAAGACAAATTTTAATAAACTAAAGTTAAATTTTTGGGCATCACAATTCTCTCCCCATAAGAGAAATTTCGATCTTGAAATTTACATGATTTAAACAAATAAGGGTATTGCTATCGAATTGAATCCTCGGTTTCCCAAGTGGCATCATCACTGTCATGCTTCTACCACAAGGCCTTAACTAGAGGAACAGTTTTCCTCCTCAAGACCTTAACGTCTCGATCCAGAATCAGAATAGACTCCTCCTCGAAAGTCAAATTCGGTTTTACCTCTATCTTTTTAACGAGAACAACATGAGATGGGTGAAATCGGTATCGTCTCAACATAGAGACGTGGAACACATCTTGGATACAATCTAATTTCATAGGTAGATCTAACTGATAAGCAACAGGCCGAACACATTTTAGACTATAATAAGACCTAATGAACCTTGAGCTCAACTTGCACTTACGTCCAAATCGGAGGATCTTTTTCCAATAAGATACCTTAAGAAAAACCTGATCACCCATAGAATACTTGTATCTCACCTCCTCATATCTGAATACAATTTGTGTCGATTAAAAGCTGCTTTAAGATGACCCCAAATTAGTCTAACCTTATATTTAGTCTCAGAAACCAGCTCAGGTGTAACATCCCAAATTAGAGTCTAGTCGAAAAAGTGGTTTTGAGACCATAAATCTTAAATAGAAATAATTATTTTATGATTATTTGATGGCCTGTGATATGATTGCATGTTTGTGTGAAATTTTCAAAAAGAAATTCTATGCCTAAGGGGTCCAATTTGACCTTAGGGACTAAATTAAGTAAGTTGAAAAACTTGTGTTCTAGAAGCTTCAAGTATGAAATTGCATTGGATCATTAATTAGAGGTCCTTAAATAGCAATTTGACCAAGTTCTAAAATTTTGGACAAAAATGAGCATGAATAGGAAAAATTGGAAAGAAAGGCCTTAAGGGCATTTTTGTCATTTGGGTAATAAAAGAATTAAATGGGAAAATCAAGTCAAAAATGGTGTCCATCTTCTCTAAGGGGTGCCAAAAATTTCATGCTCTCTATAGCTAGGGTTTTGAACATTTCAAGATTGATTATAAGTGCTCCCTAGCCCCGTTTTTAATATTCTTTATGTTTTTTAGATCCTTGAAGTATGATCTAGCTATTTCTATCATTATTTTAAGCAAGGGTTCATGTTCAAAAAAACTTACCCATGTGTGACATGCATGTATTTTGATGTTTAATGGAAGTGTAACACCTTTTACCCATATCAGACGCTAGGACAGGGTTCGAATTATTATCGAACTTAAACATACACATACATGTAAAACCGGGCCATAAAATTTCAACCAATTCAAGAACATTCAAACACATGCATATTGTCTCTTATACGGGCCTACGAGACCCAAAACATACATCGGGGGTGGTCGGGACTAAACCGAGAACTTACGAACTTTTTACAACACTTAGAAAATTTTCTAGTTTGGAGAGTCACACGCCCATGTGGGTAGGCCGTGTGGTCACACATGCCCGTGTGGCTCGGGACACGCTCGTGTTGTAACACCCCTTACCCGTATCCGAGGCCGGGACAGGGTTCCAAGCGCTACCGGACTTAAACATTCACAAACATGCAAAACCAGACCATAAAATTTCATCCAAATTAAAAATTTTCAAACACATGTAAATCGTCCCTTATACAGGCCTTCGAGCCTAAAACATACATCGGGGTGGTTCAAGACTAAACCGAGGACTTTAGAAAGCTCTGGGAAAACTTAGAGAAATTTTCATGAAACAGGGTCACATGCTCGTGTGGACACAGGGACACGTTCGTGTATCTTCAACACGCCCATGTCCTCAGGCTGTGTAACTCTCTATTTATGTCATCAGCAAAACAAGTTGATCTACACAGCCAAGCCACACGCCCGTGTGCTAGGCCGTATCCTTCACACGGCTAAGACACATGGCCGTGTCTCTGCCCGTGTAGCCAACTCTTAGGCTATTTTCCAAGCCTTATGTTGTCCTTAATTCTCTCCCATACTTATACTCATTATAGACACACAATATAACATCAATTTAATGGTTAATCATCCTTTAGTAAAATTCTGTTAAAGCATTTACATGTTGTCATACATGTGTTTATTACCTATACTCATTTTACACCAAGTTAGACATTCCAATTCACATTCTACAATTGTCCATATTCAATCATTATCAACTTACTACCATGCCACACATTCATTCCATGGCCACGACCACCTCGAATGGTCTTAAAGCATTCATCATGTACATGTGTTATACTAATCATTCATAGCAATCAATTATAAACACATCACAAACATTAACACATAGCAAGAATAATTAGGCTTACAAGCCATAACCATTTAAGCCACATCTCATGACCATATACAATAAATCAATATAAGCTGATACATTTGGCTAATTATAACAACATCTAACATAAAAACTAGTCCTTATACATGCCACTCACTTGAAAGTATTTAATACACATATGAAAATACTCCAGAGTTGTTGGCTTGATAGTGTGATGCTGCCTCCGACGGTCTCCAACCCCGAGCTGACCTGAGAACACTAAGGAAATGGAGAGGAGGGAGTAATCTTAAAGCTTAGTAATTCCATATGAAAATAATAAGCAAATTATCAATATGATTCCATGAAAATGTAAACATAATTACACTTTTGCTGATTTTCTGGTCATGTTGTTTTCTCGAGTCATAGTTACTAATTTATTTATATCCGGAGCTAAAAAAACTCCAACTTAAGATCCGTTAATTTTCTCTAAAACAGACTCATATATCTTCTTACCATAAAATTTTCAGAATTTTTGGTCTATCCAATAAGTACAGTTTATTCATTAAAGATACCCCTATTTCACTATCTAATAGTTTTGACCTCTCTTCACTAAAAATTACTTATCTCATGGTACAAGACTAAAAATTGAGAACAGCTAATTTTCCAAGAAACTAGACTCACATATATTCTTACCATAAAATTTTCAGAATTTTTGGTTAATCCAATTAGTAAATTTTATTCATTAAAAATACCCCTGTTTCACAGTTCTTACAATTTCGACCTCTCTTCACTAAAAATTATTTATCTCATGGTACAGCTCTCGGATGTTGTCCCCATCAATTCCTCTTGATAATATACTCATTAAGGATTTTAAGAATGCAAATTATTACCCATAATTATTTTTTAAAATTTTTAATGATTTTCCGAAATCACAACAGGGGATTCCAAGATCATTCTGACCCTGTCTCACAAAAATCCAATTATCACAGAATATGAAATTCTTTTTCCTTCAACGTTTCTTTTATGAAAAAATAGACTCATTAATATTTAATTTTATATCTTATTCAACCTCTATTTCAATTTCTACCATTTTTGGTGATTTTTCAAAATCACACAACTACTGCTGTATAAATTTGTTTTATTACAAAATTTCACTTTTACATAATTTCACTTACTCCATTCTATCTTACCAAAAGATTCGCTCAACTATCGAGCACATTGCTCACAAATTTTCACATAGGTATACTTGCACTTATTCATCACATATTCATTTACATATTTATTTTCACTTAGTAAATTTCCTATTAAACTCATCGGAATAATAACAGATACCCGATGACCTGTGCATATACCACCCTTGTAACTAAAGCTCTCTGGTACACATAGTAGCCTGCACTTAGTACTACACATGTGACCTATCAATCTGGTACACGTAGTAGCTTGCACTTAGTACTACACACGTGACTTAACCATCTGATACACGTAGTAGCCTGCACTTAGTACTACACATGTGATCGAAGTTAATGGGTACGCATAGTAGCCTGCACTTAGTACTACACATGCAACCTATCAATCTGGTACACGTAGTAGCCTGCACTTAGTACTACACACGTGACTCACAATGGATCATTTGTATCTCTTCTATTCCGAAGGTTCAATCAGGAAATTCTTCACTTTTCAACATTTTACTAACTCGTTCTTAGTCAATTCCGATTCGTAGTTTACATCAATTGATCATTCTATAGGCAACCACATCTCATATAATAGCAAAATATAATAACACAAAAAGAGTCGAAATATTATTTACATACAAACTTACTCGTTTCAAAGAAACATCAAATTCCATCAAACTTCCAAACCTTTACCGGACGTACTCGAATTGTGGCTTCATTCACATAGCAATATCTCATAATCACATGGCATTGCTACTTTTTCATCATAATAGCAAAACATCAAGAACATGTTATATCATCAAAATAATCACATAATATCAAATTATTCACATATATATACTTACAACTCGTGTAATATCGAAGCATTAGCATTCAAATACAATATTTCATTATTAAAATCACATGAACTTACCTCGGGTTCGAGTACGACTATATATTCTGATTTAGTCCATAATCTCATTCATTTCCAATCTATGCCTGAATCTCATTTTCCTTGATCTATAATACCACATTTAGCTTACTAATTAGTCACATTATTCATATGGATCCAAAAATCATACTTTTATAAATTTGCATTTTGACCTCTAAACTTTCATATATTTGTACTTTGTCCCCTAGGCTCGTAAAATGATTTTTATTCTATTTACTTGCATTTTAAGCCTAGCCGAATCATTTTTATAACTGTAGCAGCCCCTAATTTCCACTAAATCACACTTTTATGGCAAATTTTGTAACTTTTACAAAACGATCCTTTTTGACAATTTCACCGAAAATCACTTAGTAAAAGTCATTTATTACACACTAAGCATTCATATTCTACCATTAGACATCAAAACACACGCATGTCATCCATGGGTAAATATTTAAACACAAACCCTAGCTCAAAATATGGGTAAAAAAGAGTAGATTTTGTTACGAGGATTTCAAAAACGTAAAAATCATTATAAACGGGGCTAGAACGGACTTACAATCGAGCTTGGAAGCTTGAAAAACCCTAGCTATGTCTTCTCCATGAAATTTTCGGCCATTGGGTGGAAGATGGACAAAAATTGGCTTTTAATTTTGTTTTTAATTCATTTTAATTACCAGATTACCAAAATGCCCCTAACTTAAAAATATTCTATTTCACCCATTTCATGTCCATTTTTGTCCAAAAAATTATCAAATGGTATAATTACCATTTAAGGGCCTCCAGTTTAAAATTTCATAACAATTAGACACCTCTAACATGTAGAACTCAACTTTTGCACTTTTTACAATTTAGTCCTTTTGACCAAATTGAGTGCCCAAACGTCAAAATTTTCGAACGAAATTTTCACGAAATCATCCCGTGAAATTGTAGACCATAAATATATAAAAAAATTATTGTGTCAGATTTGTGGTCTCGAAACCACTGTTCTGACTAGGCTCTAATTCGGGATGTTACACGTGTAACTCTCTGTTTATGACGTCAGCAACGAAATAGAGTCACATGGCCAAGTCACACGCTCGTGTGCTAAGGCCGCGTCCCCAACACAGCTGAGACACACGGCCGTGTCTCTGCCCATGTGGCCAACACTTAGGCTATTTTCCAAGCCTTGGTCAAACATAAACCCTCACACATTAATACAATATCAAAGGCATATAACATGGCATCCATTTAGTGATTAAACATCTTCAATTAGGCCACAAACACAGTATTTGCATGTCATCATACTTGTATTTCTCATACTCATTTTATAACAAGTCTAGACATACCAAACCATATTCATTTGGCCTTGTCATCTTCAATACCACTTATACCCTTATACCATGGTTATCTTCATGCTAATATTCTCAACTTAATCATCTAGCATTCATAGTCATGTCTAATTTATAACCTTAATGTCACATATCACACACTCACATTAACATGTTTCTTTAAGGCACTCCACACCAATTTCATTCTTCATCAACATCATTAACTTACTCTAAATTTACACTTTTATACTAAGAATATGGTTACATCTATTGATAAAAGTTCATCCATCAAATATGCATACCATATCATACATCCATCAATAACAAGCCATCACAACATGCACATCATTAAGACATTAGAATAGTTGAGCAAAATCAATTAGGTTTACAACCCAATGATCAAATATAAGCCATATCTCATGGCTCTATATAAATGAATCATTATAAGCCAACTCAATTGGCCAAATCATGAAACACATATCTTAAAGTACTGAGTCTCTATACATACCACTCACTTGAAAACACTTAAGTTTTATTAATACCTCGGCTTGATAATTTGATAATGTGATGCTGCCTCCTACGATCTCCAACCTCGAGCTAACCTGACAACACTAAAAGAAGTGGAAAGGAGAGGGGTAAGCTTTATAGCTTAGTAAGCCCGTACAAAAATAATAATAAGAAATTTATTAATGTGCTTTTTCCAAATTCTTACAACATTTTCTCATGGAAACACAATCGAAATTACACAAAATTCCACTATTTGCTCATATTCTAGTCAAGCTGTCTACTCGAGTTATAGTCGCTAAATTATTTATAACTTGAGTTACAAAACTCTAAATTAAGGTCTGAAAATTTTCCCTGAAACTATACTCACATATCTTCTTACCATAAAATTTCTAAATTTTTTTGTCTTGCCAATAAGTACAGTTTATTCTTTAAAGTTACCCCTATTCTGTTGTTTGACAGCTTCGACCTTTCTTTACTAAAAATTAATTATCTCATAGTACGGGATTTGGATAATGTTCCCATCTAAAGTTAAGATCGGAGAGCCCGAAATCACTCTGACCCTGTCTCACAAAAATTCAAATATCTCATAATATGAAATTATTTTGTTTATTCTTTTCCTTTATGTGAAACTAGGCTCCATAAGATTTAATCTCAGATCTTATTCAGGTTTTAATTCAATTTCCACAATTTTTGGTGGATTTTCAAATTCACACAACTGTTGCTGTCCAAGACTGTTTTAGTGCAATATCATGATAACTATCATATGATGACATAATAAACATAATCATAAACATAAACATAAGTTTATTCATCATTCAAAACCTTTGACTTACTTATCACCCACATACCTCTTTATCATGAAACATCATATATAAAGGCATTACTCATGAGTTTAGTGTACATACCTGTACCAACTCAAATCACAATGTTATATTCCCTATTCGTTGATTTACTTGTCGATTGAGTCACAAGTTTACCCGTTGAACACTCAGAATATTATTGGATACACGAAAAACTTGCATATAGTGCTTCAAACGTAGCTACATGCTACCTCATATCACAATCACGTATTGCTCACTCACGAGCTAATCACGGGCCTACTCACACAAGCTGACAGTCAGGACGTAACTACTCGAGCTACTCACACAAGCTGACAGGTGCCCGCAACACATACCGGGCTACCCAGCCACCGGTAGGACGTATAAGACCAGCACCCGGATTCACATATCACATTTACACATATGTTTATGAGCTCATGTCCACATAGTTCCTAGTAACATGTCACATCGTATCCTAAATTATTCCTAAGGTTCAAATGAGGTTTTCTCGATATCTCATGTTTGTCGAATTCATTCACAATCTTGTGCTCATAGATTACAACATCATTCACACACTTGACATAATAAGTAATCATATAGACTCATACATTAACTAAATATTAAAAACATGATATATCATTGCAACATTTACACATGAACTTACAATTCATTTAATACCAAGCATTAACACTCAAGTTTAACATTGCATTATTATTGACGTATGAACTTACCTCGAATCCAAGCACAGCTAACTATTCCATTTTAGTCCATAATCTCGTACTTTTTCGATCTAAGCCTGAATCTTGGTTTTCTTGATAATCGAGCTTAGAAACTTGAAAAACCCTAGCCATGGTTTCTCCATGCAAATTTCGACCAAAGGTTGAAGATGAGCATAAATTTGGCTTTTATTTCCCTTTTTATTTTTTAATTACCAAATGACAAATGACTAAAATGCCCCTAACTTAAAAATATTCTATTTCACCTATTTCATGTCTAAAAAATTAATTAATGATCTAATTACCATATAAGGACCTCCAATTTAAAACTTCATATCAATTAGACACCTCTAGCTTCTAGAACTCAAGTTTTGCACTTTTTTACAATTAAGTCCTTTTGTCCAAATTGAGTGCCCAAACGTCAAAATTTTCGAATGAAATTTTCACAAAATCATTTTGTATAATTTTAGACCATAAAAATATAATAAAAATAAATTTTACTATGTCAGATTTGTGGTCCCAAAACTACTGTTCTAATTAGGCCCTAATTCGGGATGTTACAGGAAGATTATGAAAGTTTGACGTGTGATGAACATCTTTTACTAAGTGATTTTTAGTGAAAACACCTAAAAAGGACTTGTTTATAAAAGGTGTAAAAATGAGTAGTAAAAATGTGAAATAAAGGAAAATATGGGCTTATATGAGCATGGTATAGGTTCGGTTAGGCTTGGGTAACCAAGAAAATGCATGCATTTCATTCTACGAGCCTAAGGACTAAAGTGTAAATAAGTGAAAAGTTAGGGGTATAAAGGTAATTTTACCAAAGTATGTGTTATGGGTCGATTTGAACAATGTGTGTATTGAACAAGTTAAATTTGGCATTATAGATTAAGAAAAACGTGATTCGGGTCTTGATCGGGGGAAAAATAAATTTTTCGATGATTAGGCTTGTTTCAATCATTTTGTACCAAGGTAAGTTCATTTGCATATTATGCAACATGTACCATACTTTAAATGATTTAATATTGCATGTATGGTAAGTATATATATAATTAAGGTGAGGTTATACCATATGTTAATGCTTAAATTTTATTATGAACTATGCTTTGATTATTCCATGAGTATGTGATTGGTGCTATGGATATTGAAATCGACATTACGAGCAAGCTCAACAAAAACGTGGTATCGAAGAATCCTGTTTGAACCTTAGGAATAGTTTAGGATACAAGTGACATGTCACTAGGAACTATGTGATCTGAGCTCATGAGTTGTGGTCTGAGTTCATGATATATGTTACACATGTTTTGGCATTCTGGGTACTAGTCTTGTATGTTCTACCGATGGCTGGGTAGTCCGGCATGTGTTACGGATACCTGACAGCTTGTGTGAGTAGCCCATGTAGCTACATCCTAACCGTGCAGACCCGTGAGTAGCTCGAATGCGAGCAACATGTGATATGTGATATAAGGTACCGTTGGCTACATATGGGGCACTTAGGTGCGAGATTACAACATATCCGATAGATTTCCAAGTGTTCAACGGGTAGTTCAAAGAGAAGTTCCATGGGTAATCTTAATGAACACGTCAAAGACGAGAAAGTAAGTATTATGTGCAAGTTGGTATAGGTACGTACATAAACTCATGATTAAAGATCTTGATCTACTATGAACATGTGGTAAGAATGCATATGAGAAAGTATGTTTATGAGACTTGATGACATTTATGAAACTTTGCCTTATGTTAATTCTATGATTTATGTTGCTTATTTTTTGCATGTGAACTTACTAAGCTTTAAAGCTTACCCCTTTTCCTTTCTTTTTATACTGTCGCCAAGCTAGCTCGGGGATCATAGGACGTCAGAGTTTTCGATCACACTATCAATTGAATATTTGGTATAGTTAGATTCAACATTTTGAATATGGCATGTATAGGGACTTGGTCTTTTTGTTATATGTCATATTGATTAGCCAAATATATTGGCTCATGATGGTATTGTGATTCATTTTGTATATGGCCATGAGAGGTGGCTCATATTGATTATTTAGGTTGTAACCCTAATCATTTGTGAATGCATACAAATATGTTATGCTTGATGTGGTTGCTTGTGGTTTATTATGTTAATGAGTGTGATGGATGGCATGTATATTTAATGTATGAATAGATATGAATTTGGTGTGGAATGTCATATGAAAACCTAATGGTTTAAGTATGTGATATGTTGGCACTACTAAGTAATAAATTAACCATGTAAATGAATGCTTGAGTAACTAAAGGTGCCATGTTGCATGACAAGAAGATAGTGTAGGTAGGTGAGTGTTCAAGGGTGGCAAATGGCTTGGAAAATAGCCTAGAAATTGTCCACATGGGCATGTGTCTAGGCCGAGTGTGACACACGGTCTGCCCCATAGGTGTGTGGTCTGGCCGTGTGTCCCCTGTACCCTAATTAATGCAAAACAGAATGCCCAGTAGTAAACACATAGGCAGAGACACGGCCGGGTGTCTCAGCCGTGTGGAGGACATGGCCTTAGGGCATGGGCATGTACCTAGGCCGTGTGAAGTCTGCACTTAAATTCAAGAATTTAATTCGCCACACAGCCTAAGCACACAGGCTTTTGCTATGGCCGTGTGACCTCATTTTGTTGATGACGTCATAGTCAGAGAGTTACACAGGCTAAGTGTAACATCCCAAATTGGGGCCTAGTTACACAGGCTAATTACGAGATCATGTTGATGAAGTTGATAAATTCATGTAAATGAAATGCTTATTATTTTCATACGACTTACTAAGCTATAAAGCTTACTCCCTCCTTTCCATTTCTTTTAGTGTTGTCAGGTTGGCTCGAGGTTGGAGATCGTCGGAGGTAGTATCACACTATCGACCTATCACCTTTGGGGTATTGATAAACCTTAAGTGTCTTAAAGTGAGTGGCATGTATAGGGACTTAATTGTTGTAATTTGTGTTCTTATGATTTGGCCAAAAGTATTGGCTTGTATTGCGTTATTTGTAAATGGCTATGAGACGTGGCTCATATTGATTATGGGTTGTAAGTTTATCTATCTGAGCTATGGTCTAATATCTTAAGATGTGGTTATGAGATGCATGTGTTGATGAATGCTTTATGACCATTCAGAATGGTCATGGCCATAGAATGAATGTGTAATACGCCAATAAGCTAATAATGCTTAGAAAAATGAAATTGGTATGTTAATAATTATGGCAGAGAGAGATAGGTGGTACTCAAAATGGCGAGTCCAAATGAAAGTGAATTTGTGTGTTTTAAACTTGGTATAAAATGAGTATTGAAACAAATGTATGTGGCTATGTAAATACTATATTTGTGTCCTAAATGGGGAAGTTTGATCATTAATTTGATGTCATATTATGTGTCTATGATGTGTTTATGTGGGTGATGATTTAAGGGTAGCAAAAGGCTTGGAAAATTAGCCTAAGTACTGGCCACATGGGCAGAGACACGGCCGTGTGTCTCAGCCATGTGGAGGACACGACCTGGAGAAATGGGTTTGTGTCCAGGGCGTGTGAAGTCTGCACTTAATTCGCTAGAATTTAATTCGTCACACGGCCTAGTACACGTGTGTGTGGCTTGGTCGTGTGGTTCATTTTGTTTTGCTGATGTCATAAATAGAGAGTTACACGGCTTGAGGACATGGGCGTGTCGAGGGCACATGGGCGTGTCCCTGTTTTCACACGGGCGTGTGACCCTGTTTCATAGAAAAATTTTCTAAGTTTTTCCAAAACTTTCTAAAGTTCTCAGTTTAGTCTCAAACCACTTTTAATGCATGTTTTGGGCAAAACGCATGTGTTTGAATAGTTTTGGATATGAATGAAATTTTGTGGTCTAGTTTTGCATGTTTGTGTACATTTAAGTCTGGTAATGCCTCGTACCCTGTTCCGGCATCTGACATGGGTAAGGGGTGTTACACTAAGGAAACGGGTGTGTCCCAAGCCACACGGCTTACCCACACGGGCGTGTGACTCTCAAAAACAAGAAAATTTTCTAAGTGTCAAAGAAGGTGCTGAAAGTTCTCAGTTTAGTCCCAAACCGCTCTCGGTGTATGTTTTGGGCGTCGTAGGCCCTTTTAAGGGACAATTTGCATGTGATTGAAAATTTTTAAATTTAGATGAAATTTTATGGCTCGATTTTGTATGTTTGTTTATGTTTAAGTTCGGTAATACCTTGAACCCTGTCTCAGAGTCTGATACGGGTAAGGGTGTTATGTTTAGTGGTATCAGAGCTATAGTTTAGTCAATTCTCAGACTAATGTAGCATGTGTACGAGTCTAGCTATACATGCCATACATATATTATGATAGTGTGACGACTCCTGACGATTTAAAAATGTGTTCTCATATAGTAAATGGATCCTGATAGAGTAGTGATGGATGATGTTGAAAGTAACGCGCCTGCTCCTGCTGAAGGAGTAGTGCCATTTGATAGTAGACCCACAACTATTAGTAGATGAGAAGGAGGCAGGGAAGCCTTTCTCTATATGATGGATGCCTAGTACACAGAGTTCGTTCGAACGAACCTGAACGCTCAACCTCCTCTGTCCCCTCCAAATCTCCAACCCGTACCCCAAGTGCCTCAAGGTATGGATTTTATGAGATTTCATAGAACCCCAGTTGATAAAATTTGAAAGGAGCTGAGGAATTTAGGGCCAATACTTATGATGACCCCGAGAAAGCAGAATTTTGGCTTGAGAATTCTATTTGGGTATTCGATGAGCCATTATGCACACCCAAAGAGTGTTTGAAGTATGCTATTTCCTTGTTGAGAGACGCGGCATATCATTGGTGGAAGACACTAGTTTCGGTGGTTCCGAAAGAAAGGGTCACATGGGAATTTTTTCAAGAGGAGTTCTGAAAGAAATACATCAATGTACGATTCATTGATCAAAAGCGTAAGGAATTTCTTGACTTGAAACAAGGCTGCATGTCAATTACTGAGTATGAAAAAGAGTTTGTCTAGCTCAGCAAATATGCTCGGAAGTGTGTATTCTCTGAAGCTAAAATGTGTAGAAGGTTTGAAGATGGACTTAATGAGGATATTAGAGTGTTCGTGGGTATTCTTGAGCTAAAGGAGTTTATTGTGCTCGTTGATCGGGCTTATAAAGTCAAGGAACTAACCAAAGAAAAGAGAAAGCTGAGGCTGAGGCTAAAGATTTAAGAAAGAGACCGATGAGCAAGTCACTTCCATCTTAGTCTAAGAAATCCAAAGATATTTATTCCCGTTCTCATGTTTCGGCTGGGCATTCATACAGAAATCGTAAGAAGCAAAATTTGGGTTTTAAATCTCAGGCTATATCTGTGGCTGGTATAGGTAATGCTAGACCTTCCAGACTCGAGTGCCAACAATGTGGTAGAAGTCATTTTGGTAAGTTTAGGATAAACAATAGATCTTGTTTCCGATGTGGTTCTCAAGACCACTATATGAAAGACTGTCCTGAGATGGTCGAGAAAGAAAAATTTCAGAGTACAAGGAAGGGTAGTACGGCTACAAAAGGGAGACCCTCAAGAAATGTCAGTAATGGGACTAGTAGTAAAAATGTAACGAGGGATGTAGCGGTGAGATCCGAAGTTAGAGCTCCTGCTAGGGCCTATGCCATACGTGCGCATGAGAATGCATCTTCTCCCGATGTGATCCCTGGTACTTTTTCTCTTTATGATGCTATTGTTATTGCTTTGATTGACCCTGGTTCTACTCATTCATATGTGTGCATGAACTTGGTATCTAGCATGAATATACCTGTTGAGTCTACGTAATTTATGATGAAGGTGTCAAACTTGTTAGGCAAGCATGTTTTAGTTGATAAAGTATGTAAGAAATGTCCCTTGATGATTAGAGGTTATTATTTTCCGGCTGATCTGATGTTGTTGTCGTTTGATGAATTCAATGTTATATTGGGTATGGATTGGTTGACATTTCATGATGCTGTAGTAAATTGTAGACAAAAAGTTATTGAATTAAAATGTGAAAATGGTGAAATTCTCCGGGTTGAATCAGATGAGTCAGATAGGTTACCAATCATTATTTCTTCAATGTCTGCAAAATGACTCAAGCCTATACATGCCATATACCATATATACACACTTCAAAAGTACCAAAATAGATGTCTGATAGTGCAAAGTCCCTGATGATTCCCGTATCTGAGCTAGCTTCGAATTGCTATAAAACATAGAAAAATAAACAAAGTAAGCTATAAAGCTTAGTAAGTTTATATGTAAAAATGAAATAATCTCATCATTCATTTACATTTCTAAATGGATGAAATAAATTGCATTGAAGACATTAATCACTAAGTTAACATAAAGTTCTTAACTTCCATTAACTCGTTATTCAAATAGTTTTCCGTACATACCTATACTGATACATATCTATTCTTATTATCTGATTGCCATACGTTCAAATGCCATAACCCAGATTTTTTCCTATTATCCGATTGCCATAGCCCAGTTATGATCTTATTTGACATCTCGCCTTATTTAAATCATACATTTAATTTAATATCTCCACATTTATCTAATAGAATAAATACTATCTCAATTTCATCCATCAAATAAATAGATACACATTTAAGTTCAATTATACGAACTTACCTCCTATACGAATATGATGAAACAGACCAACTATTCAATTACTTTGCTTTTTCCCCGATCTAAGTCTGAATTCCTCTTTTCTTAATCTATGAGTAATCAAAATCAACTTATTTACTCTTCTATTTATTCAATTAATCCAAAACACAACATTTAGGCTATTTTACATATTTGCCCCTAAACTTTCACATTTTTACAATTTAGTCCTTATTTCACAAAATAAAAAATTCATGAAATTCAAGACTAACCTATGCTATCCAAATTACCATTATACCCCTATCAGCCCATATTTTTCATTTATTTCACATTTTAACCACTAACTTTACACATTTCTCAATTTAATCCCTATTTTACATTTTCACTAAATATCACTTAACAAAACTTGTTTAACTATCAACAAATATTCAAAATCTATCATCAATCATCAAAACTCATACATATTCATCAATGGAAACTTTCAATATCTTTAACAGTTTTGCAAAATAGTCCCTGGGCTAGCTAGTACTAGATGAAATGATCTCAAAAACACAAAAATCATTAGAAACAGATAAAAAAACCATACCTTAATTGAAAATTATGACATAGCTGAATGAAGAGAAAAGAAATGGTTTCCTTTAGCCCTAAATTTCGGTTGAAAAAGATGATATGAAGACTTAATTTAACTTTGTTTTATCTATTATATGATTAATAGTCAAATTACCTAAATAACCTTAATTAAAAAGCATTAAAATTCATGATAATATGTCCATAAAGTTCCAATTACACTAGGGATGGTCTACTTACAACACAAGGACCTTTAATTTAAGGTTTTATAGTTATTTAACACATTTACCTAATAGAACAACAATTTTGCATTTTACGCAATTTAGTCCTTTTTCTCAAATTGAGCAATTAAACGATAAAATTTCTTAACGAAATTTTCACACTAACATGATATCATACTGTAATAATTAAAATAATAATAAAATAATTATTTTGACTTTGGATTTGTGGTTCCAAAACCACTATTCTGATTTGACCAAAAATAGGCTATTACAACTAGAATACATGAAGTGGATGCTCTCACATCACTTGTATCTTAGGTATCTTCAATTTCCTCAATGCTTAAAAATTTTACCATTAATGGGTTTAATAGTTTTGTAGCTTATCCACAAAATCAATTTGAAAATATAGCCTGTGTTAATTGTAAAGAAGGACATTTGTTGAAGAATGTCCATCAAACCCAGAATCCGTGTATTACATGGGTAACTAGAACCATAACCGAGGAAGGCAAGGACTTCAATCCAATTTCTACAACCCTTCTTGGTGAAAGCACCGTAATTTCTCTTGGAGTAATCAAGGGGCTGGACCTGGTAGCACTTATGCCCAACCTAGACCGACCTAGCCACATGTTTTTACCCAACAAGTTCAGAAGCAACCTCAAGCTAAAACTTCCAATGGCTTAGAAAACTTGTTGAAGGCATACATAGCCAAAAATGATACATTAATCCAAAGCCAAGTAGCCACATTGAAAAATCTGGTAAACCAAATGGGCTAGATTGTCGCTGAACTTAGAAATCATCCACAAGGTGCTTTGCCTAATGATATAGAGAATTCGAGAAATCCAGGGGAGGAACATTGTAAAGCAATGACATTGAGGAGCGAAAAGATATTAGAGCCCAACACTATAGAAGTTAAAGAAGAGCCAGCTGATGCTCAAGATCCAATAAAAGTTCAACCGAGTGTTGAAATTCCAGTTTCACCAGAACTAGAATCTGCAAAATTTGATAAGGTAACTTTTGAACTAGTTAATTATGATAAACTAACAAGTTCTTTAGATTCAGAAGACGAATCAACCAGTTCAAGTAAATAATCCTCCATCACCCTACCCTTAAAGACTTTAAAAGTAGAAATAGAAAGTCCAATTCAAAAAGTTCCTAGACGTACTCAAGCAATTTCATACCAATATTCCATTGGTAGAAGCACTTGAAAAAATACTGAATTATGTCAAATTAATGAAGGATATCTTGTCCAAGAAATGGAGACTTGGAGAATTTGAGACGGTAACTCTGACGAAGGAATGTAGTGCATATCTTCAAGATAAACTGCCCCCAAAGTTCAAGGATCCTGGATGTTTTACCATACCTTGCAACATTAGAGCAATATATTGTGGTAAGGCACTATGTAACTTGGGTGCAAGCATTAACCTGTTGCCCATGTCCATATATAGGAAGTTGGAGATTGATGATGTTAGACCTACTATGGTTACATTTCAATTAGCAAATCAATCTTTAACATATCTAGAAGAAAAAATCGAGGATGTATTGGTATGTGTGGATAAATTTATTTTCCCTATTGACTTTGTTATTCTAGCATTTGAAGTTGATAAAGAGGTGTCAATCATCTTAGGAAGGCCGTTCCTAGAAATTGGAAGGACCCTTATTGATGTGTAGAAAGGCGAGCTTACTATGTGTGTTTAAGACGATCAGGTAACATTTAATATTTTCAAGTCTATGAGATTTCCTGACTCAGTTGATGATTCTTTTATAGAATCTGATTTAGAGGAATTAATCATGGAAAAAGATCTCAACTATGTTGAGGTCCTATTGGAGCAAATTTTGACATCAAAACCTCTAGGTGATGAAGAGGGAGATGAATACTTAACTTTGCTAGAAGCTATTCAAAGGGTATTTAATCTGTAATCCTTCTTTGAATCTTTGGAGTTAGAAAGTAGAGATTACATCCAGCCGAAAGCGTCAATTGAGGAGCCACCTAAATTAGAACTGAGGGTACTTCCCTCACACTTAAAATATGTTTATTTAGGTAACGCTTCTACTTTGCCTATGATTGTTTCAGCACAATTGATCAAAGAGCAAGAAGAGAAACTCATCCTGGTGCTGAAACAATTCAAAAAGGCTATTGGATGGACCATAGTTGATATTCATGGCATTATTCTATTTGTATACATACACAAGATTAGTTGATATTCATGGCATTATTCTATTTGTATGCATACACAAGATCATCTTGGAAGATGGCGAGAAATGGATGATTGATGGACAATGAAGACTGAACCCCATAATAGAGGACGTGGTAAAGAAATAAATTATTAAGTGGTTAGATGTGGGTATAATTTATCCCATCTCGGATAATTCATGGGTATGTCCAGTTCAGTGCATGCCAAAGAAATGAGGTATTACGGTCGTTGAGAACAAGAATAACGACTGACTAGAATGATTACGGGATGGAAAATTTGCATCGATTACCAAAAACTGAACAAGGCGACTAGGAAAGGTCACTTTCCTTTGTCGTTCTTGGACTAGATGCTGGATAGACTCGTAAGGTGAGACTATTATTGTTTTCTTGATGGATACTTGGGGTATAATTAGATTACAGTAGTGCTAGAAGATCAACATAAGACAACATTCACATGCCCGTATGGTACATTTGCATTTAGACACATGCCATTTGGTTTATGTGATGCACCTGCTACATTTCAAAGATGTATGATGTCTATTTTCACTGACATGGTTGAAAAATATTTGGAAGTGTTTATGGATGATTTTTAGTATTTGGAGATACATATGATGATTGCTTAGCCAATCTAGCCAAGGTACTAAGGTGATGCGAAGAAACAAACCTAGTACTTAACTGGAAAAAGTGCCATTTCATGGTACAAGAAGGTATTGTTCTAGGACATCAGATAATGAGACATAAAATCAAGGTAGATAAAGCAAAGGTAGATGTTATTGAGAAATCCTACCTCTAACATCTGTAAAGGGTGTTAGGAGCTTTTTGGGCCACGCCGGCTTCTATCGGAGATTTATCAAAGACTTCTCCAAAATTGCTAAAACCTTACGCAAATTATTGGAGAAGGACACGATGTTCAAATTTGATGAGGAATGCTTAAGAGCTTTCAATGATTTGAAGAGTCGGTTAGCTTCAGCACCCATCATTGTCACATCACACTGGGATTTTCCATTTGAACTAATGTGTGACGCAAGTGACTTTGCGATAGGAGCTGTCATAGGCTAGCGAAGGAACAAAGTTTTTCATCCCATCTAATATGCAAGTTAGACTCTGACGGGAGCATGATTGAATTATACGGTAACAGAGAAAGAGTTACCTACTATTGTGTTTGCTTTTAACATGTTTCGATCTTATCTTGCAAGTACCAAAGTGACTGTCTATATGGATTATTCTACAATTAAGTATTTACTTTCCAAGAAAGACGCTAAGCCAACATTGTTCCGATGGGTACTTCTACTCCAAGAGTTTGATCTAGAAATTTAAGATCGAAAAGGGGTAGAAAATCATGTAGCAAACCACCTGTCCAGATTGGAGCCGTAAGAAGGGAGTTCTCCACTTATACCCATTCAGGAGACATTCCTAGATGAACACATACTGAAGGTAAACCATGTCCATAATACCCATTGGTTTGCTGATATTGCAACTATTTAGCTTGTGGTTGGATGTCGATTAATAAGACGTATCATTAAAAGAAAAAGTTTCTTCACGATGTAAAGTATTATTTCTAAGAAGAACCATACTTGTTTAAAAAATGTGTAGATCAAATGATCAGGAGATGTGTGGCAGAAGATGAAGTACATAAGATTTTATATCATTGCCATACATCTCGGAGTGGTGGACACTTTGAAGGTACACATACTGCGGCCAAAGTATTACAAGTTGGATTCTTTTGTCCGAGCTATTCAAAGAAGTGTATGCTTATGTAAAGAGTTGTGATCGATGCCAAAGGGCTGGAAATGTCACCAATAGAAATGAGATGCCCCAAACAAACATAATTGAGGTAGAACTATTAGATGTTTGGTGTATTGACTTCCTTGGCCCTTTCCCTCCGTCTTTTGGTCGCAAGTACATATTGGTAGCAGTTGACTATATGTCTAAGTAGGTTGAGGTCGAGGCATATCCGACGAATGATGCTAAGGTCGTGATGAATTTTTTTTCAGAAGCATGTGTTCACAAGGTTTGGAACCCCTAGAGCTATCATCAGTGATGAAAGGTCCTATTTTGTGAACAAATGGTTGAAATGGTTACTCAACAAATATGGAGTAAAGCACAAGGTTGCCATAGCTTAACATTCGCAAACGAATAGGCAAGCTGAACTAGCAAACAAAGAGATCAAAGGCATACTCAAGAAGATAGTTTGCTCGAACCAATGAGATTGGTCAAAAAGACTGGATGATACTTTATAAGCCTACAGAACAACATACTAGGCTCTCTAACAACTCAATTTGGATCTTAAGCTTGTTAAAGAGAAATGGATGCTTCAACTCAACGAGCTAGAAGAATTTTGAATGTTCTCATACGAGAATGTCAAACTATTCATGGAAAGACTTAAAAGATGACATGACAAGCACATTCGAGTTCGAGAATTTGAAGCAGGTCAGCAAGTCTTGTTATTCAATTCCAGGTTAAGGTTCTTTCCAAGTAAGTTGAAATCACGTTAGTCTGGTCTATTCACGATTCACCAAGTTTTCCCATATGAAGTTGTTGAGCTTTAAGGTAAAGGAGGTAATTTTCGAGTCAATGCTCAGCGCTTAAAACATTACTGGGGGTATAAAATTGAGCGGAATCAAATCTCGTTCATTTTAATAGATATTTAATTTTTCTCATTTTTCTTTTTAAATAAAAGATATAGGGTATATTTTCAAGATTAGTATGTTTAAATAAATTCTGTCTAGGAGACTAGAACTTAAGCGGGACCATTTGTGACCCCTTCAATCTTTCCTGGGAATTAATTTTAACATAATCCTCTAAGAAATTATTCCCTAAATGGAAAAATAAATTTTTAGTTTTTCAAATAAAAGGGTCAATTTTTATCCAAGTCTTAATTGCAACTCAATTTCAAATTTTCTTTAAGTCTAAGTACTTAATTGAACTATTTTCAAAATTTGGTTGCTCTTTTTGTAAATGGTAAAAATTAGATTTCTCTTTTTGTAAATACTTTTAAAGGCATCTAGAATAAATATTTTTAATTTAATAAATAAGATGATAATAAATAGTATATAATTATATTTATTATAATATATATTAATTATTATCAATTTTATATAGAATTAGGATTAGTTTAAATTTGATCATATTTTAATTAATAGTTTTCATTTCAATAAATTAATAGCAAATAATAATTTAATATGCATCATATTAATTATTAATTGTTATTGACTTTGTGTGGAATTAGAACTTAGAATATTTTAATTATTAATTTGTTCTGAGAATTCTAATTGAACTCCTACCTCTTCCCTAAAAATTCCACCAACCTTCTCCATTATTCATCACTCATCAAACTAACCACCATTCACCCATTCCACCATCGATCCTAGCATCTAAAAACCACCAAGTGCTGCAGCTCCTAACCACTAGCAATAGCACTGCCTAGCAGCCGTATTCGGCCAACAGCTCACCCTGCACACACTTGGCGCACTTTGCCAAGCAACTCACCCAACACGCACCTGCCTCTATCGCGCGCTGCTGCTGTGTAACACCCCAAACTCGGCCTGGACGTTATGGATGAATCTAGTGATGTCCCATTGAAGTGTTTTTAGGAAAGCGAGATATCATTGGAAAACCCGTTCAGTAATTAACCTTTTTGTGATCTTAATGATGATTTTAGGATGTCTCGTTCATTTTCAAAATGTAAGTCGTACGGCAGAAAGTTATATTTAAAACGTCATTATTTTTTTAAAACACTATTTCTTGTGAAAGCTCTTAAAACAGGTTGTGTATCTGTGGTATTTTTGAAAAAAACTCACGACTTTCCGTACTGCTAGCAGTTATAAATCAAAACAAATAAAAACTCAAATTAAAGTAAAAATCCATAAAGTCCTTATTACAATAAAAATACCCAAAATGAAATTACTTATAATTTAAAAATCAAATATGAAGTATGTGCGATTGTGTGGCCACCTTTGAGTCCCTCACAGCATCGATCTGCCTAAGTTCGAGGAGTACCTGTACGGACAAACAGATGAGTGAGTTATGGAAACTCAGTGTGTAATCCCATATCAAGTAACCAATCAATGAGCATATACAGTCTGGGACTAAGCCCAATTCAGTAACGATTCAGTTTCAGTCAGGCCTAAGCCCAATTCAGTAATGATTCAGTTTCAGTCAGGCCTTAGCCCAATATAGTATCAGTATTAGTTTGGGCCTGAGCCCATTTCAGTGACAGTATAGTTCAAATATGCAATCAATAGATCCTACATAACCAGCCTCTACACTCCATCTCCGTCCAACCCTACACTCCATGTGGGGATAAAATCAACCCACCCATCCTTACACTACAAGTAGCACCGGTTGCGGCACTAAACAGTATTTGTAGCAGATCTGCCAGTACAGTACACTTCCTCCAATCATAATAAAACCCATCCCCATGCAACATATCATGCATCATGTCATGTCATGTCATAATATCATACATGTGTTCGATATGTTTAAAATGGCAAGCTCAGTTACAGTCATACATCTCATAAGGGCATAATAGTCATTTTATCACACAGGGCAATACAGTCATTTTACCATAAAAGGGTCTAGGTACACTTACTGACCCAACAGTAGGTCCACAGTTGTCTTGGGTAACCCGTACGACCTTAATAGTCAAACAGTGAAAATGGGCCCACGGCCCATATGGCTAGCCCATGTGGGCCCACATGCTCATGTGGATTACATAACCTGGCCCAATATTCTCCACACACTCGTGTGCTTTACCCGTGTGGGGCCCACATGCCCGTAGGGCCGACACGACCCAGTTTGGCCCGAAATGGCCCAATACAGCCTCGGCCCATGAAATCGCTCATGGTTGGCCTCGATGATCATATGCCCATGTTTAGGCCTACGGACTACCACACGAGGGAACGCACACCCGTGTAGTGTCTTCGGTCACTTATTTCAGCTTTTACTGATTTACGATTAGTGTAACAGCCCGATTTCAGGGCCTAGTCGGAATAGTGGTCTCAGGACCACAAACTTGAAGTTTGGAAAATTATTTTTCTTACTATTTTGAAGTTATAATATGATTATATTAGTGTACGAAAAATTTGGTGAGTTAATTTTGATGTTGTGAGCCCTATTGCGAAAAATGAATAGATCGCATAAAAGGTAAAAGTTGCATTTTAGTGCCCAAATGTGTTAAATAGCTAGAGAAAAAAATTGGGGGCTTTTAAAGGGAAATTAGACCCTTTTTAAATAAGCTGGCCGGCCACGAGATGAATTGAAATAAATAGTCAAAAGTTTAGGTAAGTGATGTCATGATTTGATGATAAAATAATGCCTAAAACCTATCTACTATTTTTCTTCTTCTCCATCTTTTCTCTCTACAGGAAATATCAGAAAATATGGAGGTTTGAAAGCTGAAAATTTTCAAAAACTTATTCCTCTCATAATGTAAGGGATCTCGATGATTTTCTTGATGATTTTTACATTATTAAAATGCTTGTATTATGGGCTTTCAAATGAGAGGACTACTGTGCAAAATGGTGATAGGTCTAGGGTTTCACCATGTGAATGTTCATGTTATTTTCTAAAATTTTATGGAAGAATATGAGTCTTAGAAGAGTTCTAAACAACTTTTGTGAAAGGTGTTAGCATGAAAACACCTAAAGGGACTATTTTTCATAAGTTGCAAAATAGGTGATAAGTGTGTGAAATAGTGAAATTTTGGGGTTGCTACAAGAGTAAAAAGAGTTCAGCTAGGCTTGAAATACAAAGAAATTCAATTAAAATCGATTTTCAATCATAGGGCAAAATGGTCATTTTGCCAAAGTCTAGGGGCAAAATGGTCATTTTACCAAAGATGTGAATTTGTGGTGGCCTAATTATAATTAGTGACTAAATGAGTGCATTTTGTTATTCTAGATCAAGTTTTGCCAAATCTGAACCTTGACGGGGGGAAAGCCAAGCAAATCGACTAAACCAACTAGTCGAGTACATTTTGTAAATCGAGGTAAGTCGTACGTAAATGATACAACTATATTATTAATATATGTGTTTAAGTTGTCATTGAATGGATATAGCATGAATTGCTTGATTGCGTATTGAGAATGCATAAAGACAATAAGATGATAGAACTCCCGTTAGAACACTAGGTAATATACCGAATATTCTAGTTCTGACATTTGGGTCGCTTGTGTGAACTAGAGTAAGACATGTCTGGGACATGCGTCGGCCATATTATGATAGCCAGTGTAAGACCATGTTTGAGACATGGCATCGGCATTGATATGAGTGCTAGAGTAAGACGTGTCAGGGACACGCATCGGCGTCGATAATGATAGTCAATGTAAGACCATGTCTGGGATATGGCATCGACTTGAGATGTGAGCCAATGTAAGACTATGTCTGGGACATAGCATCAGCACCTTACCCCTAGATTGAGGTTTATATAAGGACCGGCAACGTACCGAATGGTTCAATGGTGTAAGTATGTTCGCGAGTTAATAATGAAAACATAATCATGTTGCGTGTGATATAGGTACCAAATTGGTACGTATGAGAAATGAGCTCATTAGAGAACTTATGACTTGTATGGATGGTAATGAGTAAGTCATGCTTATGCTTATTCTTGTGTTATGAGCATGATGGTTATTGATGAATTGTTGTTGTATATTTATTTATATGCAACTTACTAAGCTTTTATGCTTACCTTCCTTCCTTTCCATTTTCTTATAGTGCCGCCTATTTAGCTCGAGGATTGCTTAGAGTCAAAGACATCAATCACACTATCGTCCAAAATTTTCGATATATTCGGATTTATATTTTTGAACATGACATGTATAGGGCTTAGACTTGTTTATTTTGTATCATTAAGTATTGGCCAATGTGTGGGTTTGGGATAAGCTCCACACTTTGTATTTAACCTTGATGTTAACTATTACTCATTTTGTACATATGCAAAGATGATATTTCTTTCATTAAGTAAATTGCCTCATGAAAGAATGATTATTGTAGCTGATTTGGTTGTGTGGTTTAGACTAGAATTGGTATTGGTTGAGGTAGTGTCAATTGATGTAGGTAAGGGTGGCAAAAAGGCTTGGTAAATAGCCTTATTTTGTCCACATGGGCAAGCACATCGGCGTGTGCCTTGGCCGTGTGACATTATGGGTATGCTGACGTCAGAAACAGAATACTCAGGTTTTTGCACACGGACTACGTCACGGACGTGTCATGGCTGTGTGAAGAACACGGGCTATGGACACAGGCGTATGTCGTGGTCGTGTACCCATAGTTGGTGATGAGATCACAAATAGAGAGCTTCACGGGCCATAGACTAAGGCGTGTTGAGGCTGTGTGAGGGACACGGGATAGGGACGGGCGTGTGTCCAGGCCGTGTGAAGTCTGCACTTAATTTATGAAAAATTTTAGAAATAAATTGGTCACACGGGTAAGGGACCCGAGCATGTCCCAAGCCACACGAGCGTGTGCCCTATACCTACACGGGTGTGTGGAGTCTTAAAGTATGAATTTTTTCAAGTTTTCCTTAAGTTCTCGGTTTGGCTCCGAACCACCTCGAATGCATATTTTAGGCCTCGTAAGCCATATAAGGAATAGTATGCATGTGAAATGAAAAGTTTTAAATTGATCAAAATTTTACAGCCCGGTAGCACCTCGAACCTTGTCCCGGCGTCGAACACTAGCGAAGGGTATTACATTTATTAGTATCAGAGCTATGGTTTAGTCGGTTCTAGGACTAACCTAGCGAGATTACAAGTCTAGTTATACATGCCATAAATATATTGATAGTGTAACGATTCCTAACAATTATAAATTATGTTTTTATATAGTAATTGGATCTTGATAAAGCCACGGCGGATGACGTAGAAAGTAATGCGTCGGCTCCCGCCGATGGGACTGCGCCAGTAGAGAGTGAGCCCATGAATATGGACCAAGGTAGATGGGCTAGGGAAGCCTACCTCTGAATGATGGATGCATGGTATACGGAGTTCGTTTGTGTGAATCCGAACACTCCACCTCCCCTACCTCCTCCGATTCCTCAGTATGCCACGGTAGCTCCGCAAGGTGCGAACATGTTTAGGAGAGAGAAGCCTCCGGTAGAAAAGATCCGAAAACATGAGGCTGAAGACTTTCGAGCTAGTGTAGATGATGACCCGAAGAGGGCAGAGTTCTGGCTAGAAAATACCATAAGGGTATTCGATGAACTGTCATGCACACCTAAAGAGTGTGTGATGTGTGTCGTGTCACTTCTACGGGACTTAGCTTATCAGTGGTGGAACAGTCTCGTGTCTGTGGTATCGAGAGAGAGAATTAATTGGGAATTTTTCCAGGAGGAATTCCGGAAAAAAGTATATTAGCCAAAGATTTATTGACCAAAAGAGGAAGGAATTTTTAGAGCTAAAGCAAGGTCAATTGTCAGTGACGGAATACGAGCGTGAATTTGTGAGGCTGAGTAAGTATGCATGGGAATACGTGTCTTTAGAAGCCACAATGTGCAAAATATTTGAGGATGGCCTTATTAAAGATATTCGAGTGTTTGTGGGCATCCTAGAATTAAGAGAATTTGTGGTGCTCGTCGAGAGAGCATGCAAGGCAGAAAAACTGGTAAAGAAGAGGAGGAAAGTGGCCATTAAGTCACAGGATTCAAAGAAGAGACAGATAGAGAAGTCACATCAGTCCTTCTCCAAAAGATCAAAGGAACTCTCTACCCAATCGAATGCTTCGGTGGGGGTATTCGAATAGAAATAAGAACCAGTAGGGCAAGGCATCTAGAGCCCAGACCACTTCAGTCGCAAATGTCGGCAGTGCTCGGCCAAATAGGCTGGAATGGTCACAATGTGGGAAGCGTCACTTTGGTGAGTACCGAGGAAACAGAAGAGGCTGCTTCAAATGTGGGTCACTAGACCACTTCATCCGTGATAGCCTCGAATTGAATAAGAGAGAAAGAAAACAAGATGTGAAAGTAAGTAGTGCTCCCTTGAGGGGTAGACCACAGAAGAACCCGAGCAGCGGGGCCAATAGTAGAAGTGCCCCTAGAGATACTATAGTGGGGTCCAAGGGTAGGGCTCCTGCAAGGCCCTATGCGATACGAGCCCGCAAAGAGGCAGAGTCTCCCGATGTAATCACGGGTACTTTTTCTATCCACGATATAACTATTGTTGCTTTAATTGATCTGGGATCTAGCCACTCGTATATTTGTATAGAATTGATACCCCGTATGAGCATGATAGTAGAGTCCACCGAGTTTGTGATAAAAGTGTCTAACCCATTAGGCAAGCATGTGTTAGTGGATCAAGTATGTAGAAATTGTCCTTTAACGATTAAAGGCCATTGTTTTTCGGTCAACTTGATGTTGTTGCCATTTAATGAATTTGATGTAATCCTTGGGATGGATTGGTTGGCCTCCCATGGTGTTGTAGTAGATTGTGGACGAAGAGTAATAGAGTTGAGATGTGAAGATGGGAATGTTCTCTGAGTTGGACCATATGAGTCAGAAAATTTGCCTGTAGTAATATCGTCGTTGACTGCTGAAAAATATTTAAAAAGGAGATATGAAACTTATTTAGCTTTTGTCCTGAACACTCAAGTGTCTGAGTTAAAGATTGAATTAGTGTCGGTAGTCTGCGAGTTTACAGATGTGTTCCCGGAAGAGTTACCCGGATTACCTTCAGTGAGGGAAGTTAAGTTTGAGATTGAATTAGTTCCTGGAACGACACCCATCTCCATCACCCCGTATAGGATGGCTCCAGCAGAGTTGAGAGAGTTGAAATCATAGTTGCAAGAGCTAATAGACAAGGGTTTTGCGAGACCGAGCTATTCCTTGTAGGGTGCTCCGGTACTCTTTGTGAAGAAGAAAGATGGGTCGATGAGGTTATGCATCGACTATAGACAACTCAACAAGGTAACAGTGAAAAACAAGTATCATTTGCCAAGGATTGATGATTTGTTCGATCAATTGAGGGGAGCCACTGTGTTTTCTAACATCGACCTAAGGTATGGCTGCTATCAGCTAAGGGTTAAAGAGCAAGATGTGCCAAAGAATACATTTCAGACAAGATATGGGCATTATGAGTTCCTCGTCATGCCTTTTGGCTTGACCAACGCCCCGATGATTTTTATGGATCTGATGAACCGCATTTTTAGGCCGTATTTAGATAAGTTTGTCGTCGTCTTCATTGATGACATATTAATTTATTCACGTGATGAGGATGAGCACGTGGATCATATGAGAGTTGTATTGGAAACCTTGAGAGACAATCAGTTGTACGCCAAATTCAGTAAGAGCGAATTTTGGCTTAAAGAGGTCAGGTTCCTAGGACACATTGTGTCAGGTGATGGGATCTGAGTGGACCCAAGCAAGATATCGGCTATTGTTGAGTGGAAACCGCCAAGGAATGTGACGAGGTCCGAAGCTTTTTGGGTTTGTATAACATCCTGTAATAGGGCCTAAATGGAATAATGGTTGCAAAACCACGAATTCGAGGTGAAAAAAAATTTATTCCGATCAAGTTTTAAGGTTTATTCATTGATTGAATAATTGTATGAAAAATTCGTGAAGAAATTTTATATATAAGTGCCTAATTTGGTAATTAAGACTAAATTGGAAAATTAGCAAAATGTGTGTTCTAGATAATAAAGGGGATTTAATTGAAATGGGTTCTTAAAGTGGAGGTCCTTATTTAGTAATTAGACCATTATATTTAAGTTTGGACAAAAATGGTCAAGAATAGGACAAATTTGAAAGAAAAGCCTTTAAGGGCATTTTGGTCATTTAGTAATTAAAAGAATTAAAAAGGGTAAATAAAGCCTAAATTGGTCCATCTTCTTCATGGAGGCTGAATATAGCATGGGGGAAGCCATGGTTAGGGTTTCTAAGCTTTTCAAGCTCAGTAGTAAGTCCGTTCTAGCCTCGTTTTTAATGTTCTTTACGTTTTTTGAGTCTTGGTAACTTGATTTAGCTTATTCTAGCAATAATTCATGCTAGGGTTCATATTAGGAAAAATACTCATAGGTTAAATGTGTTTATTTTGATGTTTTATGGTAGAATATGAAGCATGAAATTATGTTAAATAACTTTTGCTAAGCAATTTTAAGTGAAAACGAGTAAAACGACATAATCGGTAAAAATACCTAATGTTCATAAGTACATGATAGAGTGGGAATTTTATGTTTCCATAGAAGGGAAAAATGTTCAGCGTGTCATAAAACATAAGAAAAATGGATAAATTTTAATTTCTGAGCTAAAGAGCAAAATCGTAATTCTGCAAAGGTTTAGGGGCAAAACTATAATTTTGCCAAAGTTTGAGTTAGGGAATGTTTTGAATAGTAAATTAGTTAAATAAGTGAAATATGATGTTTTAGATCTTGAAAAGTGAGATTTGGATCTAGAACGGGAGAAAAATCAAAAATCGAGAAAGTTGGTAAAATGGTCATTTTGGTATCGAGGTAAGTTCATATGTTTAATAAGCATTTAATTATGCATATTTGAATGATAAATTGATATTTTGGCCATAAATACTTTAGTATTGAGTTTTAGATATAATGATTAATGTTCAATAATAATTCGATATTGGAAAGAGAACTTGTATAATTTATATGTAAGACCATGTTTGGAACATGGCATTTGGTAAGATAAGGATATCATGTAAGACCATGCCAAGGCATGACATTGATAAGTTCTATAAGGCAAGGAAATCATGTAAGACCATGTCAAGACATGGCATTGATGAGTTAGTATAAGGCAAAGGTCTCATGTAAGACCATGCCAAGGCATGGCATTGGTGAGTTCATAAGGCAAGGATACCACGTAAGACCATGTCAAGACATGGCAATGGTAAGTTCAAAAAGGAAAAGATTCCTGAGTAAATTAAAGAGTAAGACAAAGAAACGACAAGGTGAGAACATGATGAAAGAGTACAGATATGCATTTAAGGCTTATTTAATATTGAGATTGTAAGTAATTGAGATTATCAAGTATTAAGTAAGTGATGAGCTTTCAGTTATGCTTGTGACACTTTATGACATGATTGGCAATATGCCTATATTATGAAAGAGTACTCATGTGTTGAGTAAGATGTTCCAGGTATGTAAGCAAGCTATTAAGTAAGGAGCCTTTTGTATTCTGAGCCTTTGGTAAGGTTACTGATGAGTAAGATGGGAAAGTAAGAACAAAACATTATTTAAGCAAATTATGACAGCATAGTAGTAAGTTAAATTGATTGCTAATGCTTATTATTTTACATGTGAACTTACTAAGCTTTATAAGCTTACTTCTTTCACTTTCCCATGTTCCAAAGTACTTAAAAGCAAGCTTGGGTTGGAGGTCATCGGAGATCACTTCACACTATCGACTATCAAGTTACCAAATGTGTATCTTCGTTTACAAACGTTCTAGTTTATGGCATGTATAGGGACTTAGCCATTTTGTGTGTATATCATTATGATATGGCTAAGTAATGATATGTAAATATTTGATAATGATTATCTATTGAAATGGCTAATGAAGAACATGTTTCGGTGTTATGTATGCCTAAATGGTAGTTAATACAAAGAAATCATGAAAAAGTGAAATTAGCATTAAAATAGTATTGAACAGCGGCAGTGACGTGATCTTGAAAAATCACCAAGAATATTAGAAATGGAATTAGGTGATGAATGAGATATAAAATTAAAGCTTATTGAGTATATTTTTCATATGAAAAAAAAAGAGTAAGCAAAATAAGTGTATATTAAGAGATATTTGAATTTTAGTGGGACAGGGTCAGAGCGATTTTTGAATCTTCTGTTCTGACTTTATAAATTCACTAAAAATTATAAAAAAATAATTAGAGTTATTTTTTATATTTCTAGATTCCTTAGTGAATCTACTTTCAAGAGAAATAAACGGCATGGTTATTTGAATTCTGTACAGGGAGAAAATTGATTCATAGTGAGGAGAGGCCAGAGTAGTCGAATAGTGCAACAGGGGAAACTTTAACTAATAAAATGTACTAATTGGCTAGACCAAAAATTCTGGAAAAAAAGTTAGTAAGAATATATATGATTCTAGTTTTAGGGAAAATTCACGAATTTAAATTTTGAGTTTTGTGACTCGAGTTATGATTTATTTAGTGGCTATGACGCAGGTGGGCAGTTTTATAAGGAATAATGAGATAAATTGTTTTGATTTGTCTAAGTATTCGGAAGATTTTTAATGTTCCCGATTCGGTCCCAAACCATTTCAATTGCATGTCTTAGGGTCTTGAAGGCCCTTTTTAGGGACATATTGAATGAATGTAAATTAATTAATTTTAAAAGCATATTTTATGCCCCGAATTAATAAGTTAAGTCAGGTAACGCCTCGTGCTCGACTCCGGTAATGGTCTCGGGTAAGGGGTGTTACAGTTTGGCTGGATATTATAGACAATTTGTAAATGGAATCTCTATGATAGCTTCCTTGGTGACTAAACTACTGCAAAAAGATGTCAAGTTTGAATGGACAGAAAAATGTCAGCAAAATTTTGAGAAATTAAAGGCTTTGTTAACGGATGCCCCGGTGTTAGTGCAACTGGAATCAGGTAAGGAGGTTGTAATATAGAACGACGACTCTTTGAATGGGTTGGGGTGCGTGCTTATGCCTAGACAATTGAAGCCACATGAGAAAAACTACCCGACGCATGATTTAGAGTTGGCCGCCATTGTGTTTGCATTGAAAATCTGGAGACATCATCTGTATGGCAAAAAATGCCGAGTATTTACCGACCAAAAGAGCTTAAAATATTTGATGACTTAGAAGGACTTGAATTTGTGACAACGCCGATGGTTAGAGCTAATAAAGGATTATGAGTTGATTATTGACTACCATCCATGGAAAGCGAACGTGGTCGCCGATGCCTTGAGCAGAAAGTTGTTGTTTGCCTTGAGAGCCTTCAATGCTTAGTTGGCAGTATCTAATGAAGGTTCGGTTCTAGCAGAGTTGAGGGCTAGACTGACATTTCTACATAAGATCTTTGAAGCTCAGAAAGGTGATAAGAAATTACAAGTTAAAGTGGTTCAATGTGAATCAAAAACTGAATCAGACTTTAGTATTTATGCCAATGGATGTATAATGTACTGGGACAGAGTTTGTGTACCCAAGAACTGTGAACTTATTCAGAAGATCTTAAATGAGGCTCATAGTAGTTGTTTATCCATCCATCCGGGAAGTATGAAAATGTACAACGACCTTAAGAAAATGCATTGGTGGTCGGGCATGAAAAGAGATATTTCAGAGTATGTGTCCAAGTGCCTGGTATGTCAGCAAGTAAAGGCTGAACATCAAGTACCCTCGGGTCTACTTCAGCCTATCATGGTCCCTGAGTGGAAGTGGGATCGGATCACAATGGATTTTGTGACGGGTTTTCCGTTAACCCCTGTAACGCCCCCTTACTTGAGACCGTCGCCGGAGTCGAGTATGAGACATTACTAAACTTATTTTAGCTTTTAAACAAGTTCAAACAATTCTCGTAGTAAACTATCCATCTGCATCACAGTTGCTAAACAAATCATATCTCGAGTTAAAAAACTTGAAATCCAATTCTACAAATTTTCCCTAAAACTAGACTTATATATCTACTTAAAAATTTTTTTTCTTGAATTTTTGGCTGGTCCAATTAGTACAGTTTATTAGTTAAAGTCTCCCCTATTTCAAGGTTTGGCTACTCTAACCCCTGTGCACTACGAAACAAATTTATTCCTGTACATAAATCCAATGACTATGCTGCTTGTTTCACTTAAAAGTAAACTCAATAAGTAATCCATACATAAAAAGTTTGGGCTCTAATTATTTTTACACAATTTATAGTGAATTTCTAAAGTCAGAACAGGGAATCCAGAAATTGCTCTGACCCTGCTTCACCAAATCGTAAATATCTCATAAAATAAAACTCTTTTACCTATTTTGTTTCTTCCACATGAAAATATATTCATCAAGCTTCAATTACATATTTTATTCACAATCGAATTCTATTTCTAATATTTTTAGTGATTTTTCAAATTCATGTCACTGCTATTGTATGACACTGTTTTATAGCCAATTTCACCATTTTATAGTTTTCCATGAATTAGGTAATACATTAAGCATACATAACACTAAATATAAATTTTGATTAGCCATTTCAATAGCTAATCATCAACAAGAATTTCCACATCACTCATTCACCATATCATAAGATTATATACACAAAGGGTTATAATGCTATACATGCCATATTCCCAAAATATGCAAGCCACTATACCGAGGTGGTTCGTTGATAGTGTGAACGTGTCTCCGACCGTCCCGATCTCTATCCAGCTTGTCAAAACTACAAGGAAAGTAAGGGAGGGAGTAAGCATAAATGCTTAATAATTTCAAATGTAAATAGCAAGTAACATAACCATGCAATAATACAAAATCCACAATTGCATAATATCACCAAAACATTCATATCATATTTCTCATTCATGATGCTACCATATTATTGTTATATTCAAGTCTCAACCAAAGGGTTAAGTACATATCTGTACAAAGTATCCGTTCCACAACACTTACAACTAGTCACTTTTATCTCGAGAATTTCTCCATTTCACTAGAACTTTACCCGTTGAACACATCGGAATATAATTCGGATACACGAAATCAAGCTAGCATAATTTCACCCATAATGAACTCGGAACGCAACTCAACGAGCTCGGGTGTTCGCATCCATAATGAACTCGAAACACAACTCAACGAGTTCAAATGCTTGCATCCATAAGTGAACTCGGAACGCAATTCAACGAGTTCAGATGCCTCATAATTCTCAAGAACTCGGAACGCAACTCAACGAGTTCAGATCTCAATTTCCTACTGACATGTCACTTGTATCCTAATATATTCCTAATGTTCAAACGGGATTTTCCTCGATCATACTCCTTTTTCATTTTCCACGAAATGTCGAAATCGATACTTCAATGGTAGTTCATACTTATCAAGTAGTTCACATAATTACATATTTTTCAACAATAACCACAAAACATAACATTTCATGACAATAAGCATCATATCATATAAACAACATTAAATTGCTTAAAACGACAATTATGTTACCCTATTTACTCATGAACTTACCTCAGTACAAAATGTATAAAGGTTGCAATTTAACTCGAAATCTTTTCTTTTTCCCGATCAAGGTCAATTTCACGTCTTTCTTGGTCTAAAATAACACATTTAGCTGATTTAATACTCATATTTATCAAAATAGTCCTTAACTCTAACTTTGGCAAAATTACAATTTCCCCTAAACTGTTGCATATTTATACTTTTGCCCCAAAGCTCAGAAATTAAACTTCTTCCTATTTTCTTATGTTTTATGACATGCTGATCATTTTCCCTTCTATAACGACATCAAATTCACACTCTATCATGTATTTATGAACATTAGGTATTTTTTCCTATTACGTCATTTTAGTCATTTTTACGTAAAATCACTTAGCAAAAGTTGTTTAACACAAAATGAAGCTTCATATTCTACCATAAAACATCAAAATTCATGCATATCACTCATGGGTAAATTTTTAAATATAAACCCTAGCTCAAAATATTGGTAGAAATAGGTAAATAGAGCTACGAGAATTTTAAAAATGTAAAGAACATTAAAAACGGGGCTAGAATTGACTTACTATTGAGCTTAGAAGTTGAAGAAACCCTAGCTATGGTAGCAAGTAAAATTCGGCAGCAACATGAAGAAGATGAATGGATTTTTGCTTATTTTTCCCATTTTAATTCTTTAAAATCCAAATAACCAAAATGCCCTTCCTTACTAAACTTTTAAAATTTTCATCCATGTCCAATTTTTGTCCAAAAACGTAGAAATTGGTCAAATTGCTATTTAAGATCTCTTAATTATTATTCCAAAGCAATTTCATACTAAAAACTTCTAGAGTGCAAGTTTTGCAACTTATTCAATTTGGTTCCTAATTTCAAATTAAGCACTTTATGCATAGAATTTCTTCATGAAACTTTTACACAATCATGCAATCATATCATAGACCTCAAAATAGCTATAAAATAATTATTTCTATCTCAGATTTGTGGTCCCGAAACCACTATTCTGATTAGGCCTTAATTCGGGATATCACAACTCTCCCTCCTTTTGGGATTTTCGTCTTCGAAAATCTTACTAGTAAACAAGTGAGGGTATTGATTCCTCATAGTTTCCTCAGGCTCCCATGTAGTCTCTTCTACCCCATGTTTTTGCCACAATACTTTCACGAAAGCGATACTTTTGTTTCTTAGTTGTTTGACCTCCTAAGCTAAAATTTTAACCGATTCTTCATTGTAAGTCATATCCGGTTGCAACTCGATTTCCGTTGGTGAAATCACATGTGAAGGATCCGAACGATACCGACGTAACATAGATATATGGAACACATCATGAATCTTCTCTAATTTCGGTGGTAGTGCTAACCGATATGCTACTGGTCTAATTCTTTCAATTATCTCATATGGTCCAATGAAACATGGACTCAATTTACCTTTCCGACAGAATTTGAGAACCGTCTTCCACGGAGACACTTTTAAAAACACTTTATCACCAATTTGGAACTCAATCTCTTTTTGTTTCAAATCCGCGTAGGATTTCTGTCTGTCCGAAGTAGCTTTTAAACAATCTCTAATCACTTTAACTTTTTCTTCGATTTCCTTAATTAGATGAACTCCGTAGATTTGATTTTCTTTAAGTTCAGTCCAATATAGTGGCGTCCGATAACTGTTTGATAACTGTTATTGTAAGCAAATTCTACCAGCGGTAATTACCTTTCCCAACTACCTTGAAATTCTAATATACAACATCTGAGCATGTCTTCAAGAATCTGAATTACTCTCTCTGATTGTCCATCAATCTGTGGATGGAAAGCAGTACTGAAATTTAACTTCGTACCTAATGCCTCTTGCAAATTTTTCTAAAATCGCGAGGTAAACCTCGGATCACTATCCAAAATGATCGACAAAGGTACTCCGTGAAGTCTAACAATCTCACTGACATACAATTCAGCCAATTTATCAAGAGAATAATTAGTATGTACCGAAATAAAATGAGTGATTTAGTCAATCTGTCGACTATTACCCAGATGGTATCTTTCTTCTTCGGAGTTAACGGTAACCCTAACAGAAATTCTATGGTAATTCGATCCCACTTCCATTCGAGAATCATGATAGGATGAAGTAGACCTGAAGGCACTTGGTGTTTAGCTTTTACTTGCTGGCAAATCAAGCATCGCGATACAAACTCAGAAATATCTCTTTTCATTCCATTCCACCACTACATTTTGTTCAAATCATTGTACATTTTTGCACTGCCCGGATGCATTGACAAACAACCACTATGTGCTTCGTGCAAGATCTTCCGAATTAACTTATCATTCTTCGGTACATAAATCTGATCTTTAAGCATCAAGCAACCATCAGAAGCGATTCTGAAATCTGATCACGTATCAGCCTCACATTGCTTTCTCTTGGCTTGCAAATCTTGATCATTTTTCTGAGCTTCACAAATCTCTTGTAAAAACATCGGTCTTGCTCTCAACTCTACTAGAATCAAACCATCGTCAGATACCATCAATTGAGTATTCATAGCTCTCAAAGCAAATAACGACTCTCTACTCAAGGCATCAGCAACCACATTCGCTTTCCCCGGATGGTAGTCAATCACAAGCTCATAATCTTTCAATAATTCTAACCATCTCCGATGTCACAAATTTAAGTCTTTTTGTGACATCAAGTACTTGAGACTTTTGTGGTCAGTATATACTCGACACTTTTCACCATACAGATAATATCGCCAATTCTTCAAAGCAAACACTATAGCAGCCAGTTCCAAATCATGAGTCAAATAATTCCTTTCGTGAGGTTTTAACTACCTCGAAGCATAAGCCACAACTTTTCCTTCTTGCATAAGTACACATCCCAAGCCATTTAGAGAAACATCACTATACACCACAAATTCTTTACCTGACCTTGGTTGTACCAACATTGGTGCTTCAGTCATTAACTTTTTCAATTTCTCAAAACTCTATTGACATTCTTCCATCCTCTCGAATTTAACATCCTTTTGGAGCAGTCTAGTCATAGGAGTAGAAATCATAGAAAATCCATTCACAAATCATCGATAATAACCAGCTAGACCCAAGAAACTTCTAACCTCAGTCACATTCTTCAGCGGTTTCCAATCAACAATAGCCAAAATTTTACTAGGATCAACCCGTATACCATCACCCGAAACCATATGACCCAAGAATCTGACTTTTCGAAGCCAAAACTCACTTTTACTAAACTTGACATACAACTGTTTATCTCTCAAAATTTGTAAAACTATTCTCAAGTGCTCAGCATACTCTGTCTCATCCTTCGAATAAATCAAGATATCATCAATAAATACCACAACAAACTTGTCCAAGTATGGCCGAAATATGCGGTTCATTAAATCCATAAACACAGCAGGAGCATTTGTCAAACCAAATGGCATAACTAAAAATTCATAATGGCCGTACCTTGTTCTAAAAGCAGTTTTAGGCACATCTGACTCTTTTAC
Organism: Gossypium longicalyx; assembly: GCA_025698465.1. NCBI lineage: Eukaryota > Viridiplantae > Streptophyta > Magnoliopsida > Malvales > Malvaceae > Gossypium > Gossypium longicalyx. The sequence continues at coordinate 30,164,980 of CM046999.1, read as the reverse complement.
TCGCAACTGGTAGTACCCAGACCTCAAGTCAATCTTTGAGAACCATGTCACTCCTTTCAACTGATTGAATAAATCATCAATTCTCGACAACAGATACTTGTTCTTGACTGTCACCTTATTTAACTGACGATAGTCTACACACAATCTCATTGAACCATCCTTCTTTTTCACAAAAAATACGGGAGCACCCCAGGGCGAAAAACTCGGTCTCACAAAGCCTTTGTCAGTCAACTCTTGCAACTGTGACTTCAATTCTTTCAACTCTATTGGTGCCATTCTATACGGAAAAATTGAGATCAGTGTTGTTCCTGATATCAACTCAATACCAAATTCTACTTTTCTGACAAGAGGCAAACCCGGCAACTCTTCTGGAAATACATCCACGAATTCACACACAATTGGTACTGATTCAATTTTCTTCTCAGATTCTTTTGTATTCAACACATACGCCAAATAAGCTTCATAACCCTTTTTCAAATATCTCTGAGCCGACATCGAAGTAATCACACTAGGCAATGCCTCTGATTCGTCCAGTTCAACCCGCAAAATTTCACCATTTTCACATTTCAATTCAATAACTTTCTATCTACAATTCACTATAGCATCATGCAATGTTAACCAATCCATACCCAAAATAACATCAAATTTATCAAACGGCAACAACATTAAGTCGGCCAGAAAATAACCACCCCTAATCATCAAAGGACATTTCTTGCATACTTTATCAACCGCAACATATTTTCCTAACGGGTTCGACACTTTAATCATAAATTCAGTAGACTCAATAGGTATATTCATATTAGACAACAATTTCATACACACATACAAATGAGTAGAACCAGGGTCAATCAGAGCAATAGCATTAACATCATAAAGAGAGAAAGTACCAATGATCACGTCGGGAGACGAAGCATTTTCACGCGCCCTTATGGCATAAGCTCTAGCCGGAGCTCTAACTTCAGATTTAATCGCTGAATCTCTGACTACATTCTTGCTGCTTGCCTCATTCCTAACTCTTCTCGAAGATCTTCCTCTCAAAGCTGCACTATTAGGTTTTTCACTCTGAAATTTTTCTTTCTCATTCATCTACAGACAATCTTTAATAAAATGATCTGGAGAACCGTACCGGTAACAGGATCTATCATTAATTCTACATCTACCAAAATGACTTCTACCACATCTTTGGCACTCGGGTCCAACAAGTCTAGAATTTCCCACACTAGCCATAGAGGTAGCTTGAGATCTGGAATCCACATTTTGCTTCTTACGATCCCCATATGAAAGTCCAGTCGAAGCATGAGAACGAAAATACATATCTCTGGATTTTCTGGATTGCGGTGGAAATGTGCTACTCATTGGTCTTTTCTTCAAGCTTCTAGTCTCAACCTCCGCCTTTCTCTTCTCTTTAACTAGTTCTTCAGCCTTGCAAGCTCGATCAACAAGTACTACGAACTCTTTCAACTCAAGAATACCCATAAATACTTTAATATCTTCATTGAGTCCATCTTCAAATCATCTGTACATTTTAGCCTCTGAAGGAGTATATTCTCTAGCATACTTACTCAATCGAACGAACTCTCTTTCATACTCAGTAACTGTCATGTTGCCTTATTTCAACTCGAGAAATTCTTTACGCTTCTGATCAACAAATCTTTCATTGATGTATTTCTTCCGAAATTCTTCTTGAAAGAATTCCCAAGTCACTTTCTCTTTCGGCACCACTGAAATCAATGTCTTCCACCAATAATAAGCTGAATCTCTCAACAAGGATATGACACATTTCAAGCATTCTTCAGGTGTACAAGACAACTCATCAAATACCCGAATAGAATTCTCGAGCCAAAATTCTGCTTTGTCGGCATCATCATCAACATTTGCCCTGAATTCTTTAGCCCCTTGCTTGCGAATTCTATCAATTGGGGTTCTATGAAATTTCATCAAATCCATACCTTGAGACATCGGGGGTACTGGTTGAGGAATCGGGGGAGGTGGGGGAGGTTGAGCATTCGGTTTCGTACGAACGAACTCGGTGTACCATGCATTCATCATCTGGAGAAAGGCTTCTCGAGCCCCTTCTCCTCCTCCTTAACCAACAGTAGGAGGTCGACTTTCAGTCGGCACTGCCCCTTTAGTAGGAGCTGGCGCATTGCTCTCTACATCATCAGCCACAGCTGGATCGGGATCCATTTACTATAAAAAATTATTTAAAAAGTTCAGGAGTCGTCACACTATCACAAAAATATATATATGGCATGTATAGCAAGACAGTACATACGCTACGTTAGTGCGAGAACCGACTAAATCATAGCTCTGATACCACCAAATGTAACGCCCCCTTACCCGAGACCATCACCGGAGTCGAGTATGAGACATTACTAAACTTATTTTAGCATTTAAACAAGTTCAAACAATTCTCATAGTACACTATCCATCTGCGTCACAGTCATTAAAAAAATCATATCTCGAGTTACAAAACTTGAAACCCAATTCTTTAATTTTTTCCTGAAACTAGACTCATATATCTACTTATAATTTTTTTCTATAATTTTTTGGTTGGGCCAATTAGTACAGTTTATTAGTTAAAGCTTCCCCTGTTTCATGGTTCAGCTACTATGACCCCTGTGCACTATGAATCAAATTTCTTCCTGTACAGAAATCCAATGACTATGCTGTTCATTTCACTTAAAAATACACTCAATAAGGAATCCATACATATAAATTGTGGGCTCTAATAATTTTTACACAATTTATAGTGAATTTCTAAAGTCAGAATAGGGAATCCAGAAATTGCTATGACCCTGTTTCACCAAATCGTAAATATCTCATAAAATACAACTCTTTTACCTATTTTGTTTCTTCCACATGAAAATAGATTCATTAATATTTAATTACATATTTTATTCAAAATCTAATTATATTTCTAATATTTTTAGTGATTTTTCAAATTCACGTCACTGCTGCTTTATAGCACTGTTTTATAGCCAATTTCACCATTTTATGGTTTTCCATGGATTAGGTAATACATTAAGCATACATAAAACGAAATATAAATTTTGATTATCCATTTCAATAGCTAATCATAAACAAGCATTTCCACATCACTCATTCACCATATCATAAGATTATATATACAAAGGATTATAATGCTATACATGCCATATTCCCAAAATATGCAAGCCACTATACCGAGGTGGTTCGTTGATAGTGTGAACGTGTCTCCGACCGTCCCGATCTCTATCCGGCTTGTCAAAACTACAAGGAAAGGAAGGGAGGGAGTAAGCATAAATGCTTAGTAAGTTCACATGTAAATAGCAAGTAACATAACCATGCAATAATACAAAATCCACAATTGCATAATATCACCAAAACATTCATATCATATTTCTCATTCATGATCCTACCATATTATTGTTATATTGAAGTCTCAACTTGAGGGTTAAGTACATACCTGTACAAAGTATCCGTTCCACAACACTTGCCAACTAGTCACTTTCATCTCGAGAATTTCTCCATTTCACTAGAACTTTACCCGTTAAACACATCAGAATATAATTCGGATACACGAAATCAAGCTAGCATAATTTCACCCATAATGAACTCGGAACGCAACTCAACGAGCTCAGGTGTTCGTATCCATAATGAACTCGAAACACAACTCAACGAGTTCGGATGCTTGCATCCATAAGTGAACTCGGAACGCAACTCAACGAGTTCAGATGCCTCATAATTCTCACGAACTCGGAACACAACTCAACGAGTTAGGATCTCAATTTCCTAGTGACATGTCACTTGTATCCTAATCTATTCCTAATGGTCAAACGGGATTTTCCTCGATCATACTCCTTTACCATTTTCCACGAAATGTCGAAATCGATACTTCGATGGTAGTTTATACTTATCAAGTAGTTCATATAATTACATATTTTTCAACAATAACCACAAAACATAACATTTCATGACAATAAGCATCATATCATATAAACAACATTAAATTGCTTAAAACGACAATTATGTTACCCTATTTACTCATGAACTTACCTCGGTACAAAATGTATAAAGGTTGCAATTTAACTCGAAATCTTTTCTTTTCTTCGATCAAGGTCGATTCCACATCTTTCTTGATCTAAAATAACACATTTAGCTGATTTAATACTCATATTTATCAAAATAGTCCTTAACTCTAACTTTGGAAAAATTATAATTTTCCCCCTAAACTTTTACATATTTACACTTTTTCCCCAAAGCTCAGAAATTAAACTTCTTCCTATTTTCTTATGTTTTATGACATGCTAATCATTTTTCCCTTCTATAACAACATCAAATTCACACTCTATCATGTATTTATGAACATTAGGTATTTTTACCGATTACGTCATTTTAGTCATTTTTACGTAAAATCACTTAGCAAAAGTTGTTTAACACAATATAAACCTTCATATTCTACCATAAAACATCAAAATTCATGCATATCATTCATGGGTAAATTTTTAAATAGACACTCTAGCTCAAAATATTGGTAGAAATAGGTAAACCGAGCTACGAGAATTTCAAAAATGTAAAGACCATTAAAAACGGGGCTAGAATTGACTTACTATTGAGATTAAAAGTTGAATAAACCCTAGATATGGTAGCAAGTAAAATTCAACAGTAACATGAAGAAGATGAATGGATTTTTGCTTGATTTTTCCCATTTTAATTCATTAAAATCCAAATGACCAAAATGTCGTTCCTTACTAAACTTTCAAAATTTCCATCCATGTCCAATTTTTGTCCAAAAACTTAGAAATTGGTCAAATTGCCATTTAAGGTCTCTTAATTAATATTCCAAAGCAATTTCATACTAAAAACTTCTAGAATGCATGTTTTGCAACTTATTCAATTTGGTCCCTAATTTCAAATTAAGCACTTTATGCATAGAATTTCTTCACGAAACTTTCACACAATCATGCAATCATATCATAGACCTCAAAATAGTTATAAAATAATTATTTCTATCTCAGATTTTTGGTCCCGAAACCACTATTCTAATTGGGCCCTAATTCGTGATATCACAACCCCGAAAAAGAAAGATATAGTTTGGTTTGTTGTGGATAGGCTAACTAAGTCGGCACATTTCATACCAGTGCGTACCGATTACTCCCCCGAGAAATTAGCTGACTTATATATTTCTGAGATTGTGAGGCTTTATGGAGTGCCATTATCGATTATCTCAGACCGAGACCTGAGGTTTACCTTGAGGTTTTGGGAGAATTTACAAGGGGCTTTGGGAACCAAATTGAGATTTAGCACGACATTTCATCCACAAACTGACGGAAAGTCGGAAAGAGTAATTCAGATTTTAGAGGACATGTTGTGGTGTTGTGCTCTTGAGTTTCAGGAAAGTTGGGAAAGATACTTACCATTAGTTGAATTCGCCTACAACAACACTTATCAAACAAGTCTAAAAATGGTGCCTTATGAGGTTTTGTATGGACGAAAATGTTGAACACCCTTATACTGGACTAAGCTAAGAGGAAGACATATTCACAGGGTCAATTTCGTCAAGGAGATCGAAGAAAAAGTTAAGGTGATTCGTGATTGTCTAAAAGCCGCTTCGGATAGACAGAAATCCTATGCGGATTCAAAACAAAAAGAAATCGAGTTTCAAGTTGGTGATAAGGTATTTTTAAAAGTATCTCATTGGAAAAAAGTCCTCAGATTTGGCAGAAATGGAAAATTAAGTCTGCGTTTTATAGGACCTTAAGAGGTGATTGAGAGAATTGGGTTAGTAGCCTACCGGTTCAGATTGCCATTGGAATTGGAAAAGATCCATGATGTATTCCATATATCCATGCTACGCAGATACCGCTCCGACCCTTCGCATGTGATTGAGCCGGCCAAGGTTGAGATTCATCCAGACATGACCTATGGAGAAGAATCGATCAAGATTTTGGCTCGGGAAGTCAAACAGTTAAGGAATAAGAGTATATCACTAGTGAAAGTTTTATGGCATAAACATGGAGTCGAAGAAGCGACGTGGGAACCTGAGGAGGCTATGAAGGAGTAGTACCCGAACTTGTTCATCGGTAAGATTTTCAAGGACGAAAATCCCTAAAGGGGAGAATTGTAACAGCCCAATTCAGGGCCTAGTTAGAACAGTGGTCTTGGACCACAAACCCGAAGTTTGGAAAATTATTTTTATTACTATTCTAAGGTTATAATATGATTATATTAGTGTACGAAAAATTTGGTGAGTTAATTTTGATGTTGTGATCCCTATTGCGAAAAAGGACTAAATCGCATAAAAGGTAAAAGTTGCATTTTAGTGCCCAAATGTGTTAATAGCTAGAGAAAAAAATTGGGGGCTTTGAAAGGACAATTAGACCCTTTTTAAATAAGCTGGCCGGCCATGAGATGAATTGAAACAAATAGTCAAAAGTTTAGGTAAGTGATGCCATGATTTGGTGATAAAGTAATGCCTAAAACCTATCTACTATTTTTCTTCTTCTCCATATTTTCTCTCCCCCAAAAATATCAGAACATATAGAGGTTTGAAAGCTAAAAATTTGTAGCAACTTATTCCTCTCATAATGTAAGTGATCTCGATGATTTTCTTGATGATTTTTACATTTTTGGAATGCTTGCATTATAGGCTTTCAAATGAGAGGACTACTTTTCAAAATGGTGATAAGTCTAGGGTTTCACCATGTGAATGTTCATGTTATTTTCTGAAATTTTATGGAAGAATATGAGTCTTAGAAGAGTTCTAAACAACTTTTGTGAAAGGTGTTAGCATGAAAACACCTAAAGGGACTATTTTGTAGAAGTTGCAAAATAGGTGATAAGTGTGTGAAATAGTGAAATTTTGGGGTTGATATAAGAGTAGAAAGAGTTCAAATAGGCTTGAAATACAAAGAAATTTGATAAAAACTAATTTTCGATCTTAGGGGTAAAATGGTTATTTTGCCAAAGTCTAGGGGCAAAATGGTCATTTACCAAATATGTGAATTTGTGGTGGCCTAATTATAATTAGTGACTAAATGAGTGCATTTTGTTATTCTAGATCAAGTTTTGCCAAATCCGAATCGGGGGAATGCCAAGCAAATCGACTAAACCAACTAGTCGAGTACATTTTGTAAACCGAGGTAAGTTGTACGTAAATGATACAACTATATTATTAATATATGTGTTTAAGTTGTCATTGAATGGATATAGCATGAATTGCTTGATTGTGTATTGAGAATGCATAAAGACAATGAGATGATAGAACTCCCGTTAGAACACTAGGTAATATACCGAATATTCTAGCTGTGACATTTGGGTCGCTTGTGTGACCTAGAGTAAGACATGTCTGGGACATGCGTCGGCCACATTATGATAGCTAGTGTAAGACCATGTTTGGGACATGGCATCGGCATTGAGATGAGTGCTAGAGTAAGACGTGTTAGGGACACGCATCGACCTCGATAATGATAGTCAGTGTAAGACCATGTCTGGGACATGGCATCAACTTGAGATGTGGGGCAGTGTAAGACTATGTCTGGGACATAGCATCAGCGCCTTACCCCTAGATTGAGGTTTATATAAGGACTGGCAACGTACCGAATGGTTCAATGGTGTAAGTATGTTCGCGAGTTAATAATGAAAACATAATCATGTTGCGTGTGATATAGGTACCAAATTGGTACGTATGAGAAATGAGCTCATTAGAGAACTTATGACTTGTATGGATGGTAATGAGTAAGTAATGCTTATGCTTATTCTTGTGTTATGAGCATGATGGTTATTGATGAATTGTTGTTGTATATTTATTTATATGCAACTTACTAAGCTTTTATGCTTACCTTCCTTCCTTTCCATTTTCTTATAGTGCCGCCTATTTAGCTCGAGGGTCGCTTGGTGTCAGAGACATCGATCACACTATCGTCCAAAATTTTTGGTATATTTGGATTTATATTTTTTAGCATGGCATGTATAGGGCTTAAACTTGGTTATTTTGTATCATAAAGTATTGGCCAATGTGTGGGTTTGGGATAAGCTCCACACTTTGTATTTAACCTTGATGTTAACTATTATTCATTTTGTACATATGCAAAGATGATATTTCTTTCATTGAGTAAATTGCCTCATGAAAGAATGCTTATTGTAGCTGATTTGGTTGTGTGGTTTAGACTAGAATCGGTATTAGTTGAGTTAGTGTCAATTGATGTAGGTAAGGGTGGCAAAAAGGCTTGGTAAATAGACTTGTTTTGCCCACACGAGCAGGCACACGGGCGTGTGCCTTGGCCGTGTGACATTATGGGTATGGTAATGTCAGAAACAAAATACCTATGTTTTTGCCCACAGACTACACCACGGGCGTGTCATGGCCATTTGAAGAACACGGGCTATGGACACAGGTGTGTGCTGTTGCCGTGTACCCATAGTTGGTGATGAGATTAGAAACAGAGAGCTCCACGGGCCATAGAAACGGACGTGTTGAGGCCGTGTGAGGGACACTGGATAGGGACACGGGCATGTGTCCAGGCCGTGTGAAGTCTGCACTTAATTTATGAAAAATTTTGGAAATAAATTGGCCATACGGGCAATGGACCCGTGTGTGTCCCAAGCCACACGAGCGTGTGCCCTATACCTACACGGGCGTGTGGAGTCTTAAAGTATGAAAATTTCCAAGTTTTCTTTAAGTTCTCGGTTTGGTTCTAAACCACCCCGAATGCATGTTTTGGAACTCGTAAGCCGTATAAGGAATAGTATGCATGTGAAATGAAAAGTTTTAAATTGATCAAAATTTTACAGCCCAGTAGCACCTCGAACCCTGTCCTGGCGTCGGACACGGGCGAAGGGTGTTACAATTAGGGCAGTGTTTACACACCTTGATGCGAAAGTGTGCAAATAGACCACAAGCGCTCCACGCCTAGATTCAAACACAATATACCATTAGTCCCTTTAACAACATGTTTAAACAATCGCATCTATAACACTTATTAAAACGGTTTCTTATCACTTGCCTTGGTCGATCGACTGAGGATCACACACTTAATCCATTGCAAGAGGCTAATTTCAAACCCCTTTAGAGGTATCCTACCATAAAACTTAAACTTAATAACCTAAACCATATAATGATCATGCCAAAAGATTGTACCAACCACATAACACTTACCGACTACGCCACATTGAGAAAATGCAAAGAAGCAATCGGCCTACACCCCAATGCAAGCCGAAAACACATGCTACTACCGAGGCAAAGACTAGCACCAACACGTCCCTAGCCATAAATGGCAACAAAGGAAAATGTTAGAAGGAATATTAATACACAAAGGAAAAGAGAGAACAGAGAAGAACCATGCACCCACCGATTGGTCAAAGAACAATTGCAAAAACCAAAAACAAAATGGAGAGAGGGAGAGATGTAGTAATCAGCCAAAGTATCAAGATGAAAGGGTGATAAGAAGAGAGTTGAGAGAGAAAGGAGAAGTGAAAAGAAGAAAAAAGGAAATATTCGGCCAAAACAAAAATAAGGTAAGGAATTTGCTAAAAGCCTAATAGATTAAGAAAGGGGAAAAAGAGGGAGTACCCGGCCAAAGAGGAAAATCGACTGGAAATAGGAGAGTAGAAAGAAAATCGGTGAGTAAGGGACTTGAAAGAAAGATCAAGATTGAAACAAATCAAATCCGAATAGTACCCCAAAGCCCCTAACACAATTCGGTCTCCAAAGAAAAAAAAAAAGAACCAAAATGAATGATAGAAATCGAAAATGATTTTGCACAAGGCCAAACTCTTCCCCAAAGCCGAATTCTTTGAGTGCCTAAAGTTCAAATTCAGTACAACACTTCCTCTCCCTCAACTCCCCATGATTTCCTCCTAAAATCTCTTAATCATAATCTCCTCAACCTCCAATTTCAAACTCCACCCGACTCAGCAGTGTTTCGGTCAACCTCTACTACCCATACGGCAAGAGCAACAAAATAAAATCTACCTTGCGCATAGCAGGACTCGAACTCAAGACCTTCAGTAACAATGACATTCCACTTATCCCTTAGACCAGCAGGCCCTTTCTGTCATGAAATACCCACATTTATTTAAAAGCCTATTGACTAGAGACAGGGTTTATTCATACTAAAACAAAATTTTGTACAAGCCAAGGCTTGATCCCAAGACTTCTCAAACTCTTCCCAAAACACTTAACCACTGAAGTAGACATTCGTTTGTGTATCTTGAACATACAAAAATAAATACTTTAAGATTTTTGGGGTGTTACATGCTACCTTGCACATCCTGCTCTGTGCGTATCGTGCCGCTACCAGATCCAGCTCGTGCATGCCAACGCTACTGCTTGCTTGATGTTGTTGCCTACTACCCGGGCAACTGTTCACGCCAGGCCCTACTATTCCCTTGCACATCTGTCCGCATGCCTAGCAGTTTTCCAGCATCCGCGTGGCATACAAGCCTTGCTACTCGCACCAACACCTCACACATAGCCGATAACCCTTCCAGCCATCTTTCAATTACAATCTTTTATTTCTAATTTTATTTGAGTTCTTAATTTTTATATACAAGGTGGAAAGAAAGTTTTCTTCAAAATTTTAATTCGTTCTAATTATTTAAACTCTTCAATTTATTTTGAATTGTTAATATAGTATTTCTACTAATTAAATTCTTGAGAAAATATTTATTTCTATCTTATGTTCAGGTTAATCATGCCTCGTAAGAGAACTCATGCCTCTACCCAATTTGACGAATCATAAAAAAAAATTTCACTGTGAAGAAGCCAAAGCGAGATACGAAAGCGTCTTCAAGAATCAACAAATGCCCCAAGAAAAAGGCTTTACACTGAAAGAAAGCAAGTATATTGATTTCATGGCACACATTTGACAAATTGTTGAAGCTCTCAATTGGGAATTGTTTTGTGAGAAACGACCTAGTGCATATGAGAAATTAGTTGTGAATTTTGTGCAAATTTGACTTAAAAAAATTAATAGAAATTTCTATTTGAGGAATCAAGGTACCAATAACCTCAAAAGCTATTAATGAAGTCTTTGAATTACCTGATTTCGAAGATGATGAATATTCTTCCTTAATGAGAAATATTGAGACTGAAAATCTGCAAGAAATTCTTGAGGAACTTACAATTCCAAGTTCTAAGTGGACTGTGCCAAAGCAAGAATTCACACTTGTCATAGAGAATATTTAACACCACTAGCAAAGGTATGGTTCTAATTCATTTGATTCAACCTTATACCTATTTCACATGGGACTACAATTTCATTAGAGTGAATGGTCTTATTATACTCGATTTTAACTTTATAGACCACTGATGTGGGAAAAATCATTCTGAGAGAAATGTGAAATTGTGCCACTAGATATTCTAGCCCAGCTTAGTTTCCCTTTACGATAACAATTTTGTGCTTGAAAGCTAAAATTCTTGCAAAACGTAAAGAAGACAAGTTATAGTCGAGGAATAATCATAGATTGGGACCTCTACTGAATAGCCACAGACTCTATTCTCTAGCAATGAGTTGAAGAGAGCGAGGATCCCAAAGAAGAAGAAGAAGGAGAAGAAGAAGATCCCATAGAGATCAGACCAATACAATCAACTAAAATCCCTAATAAGGCAAAACCAATGAAACCGATAATCGAACCTGACATGACAACCTCAATGTTCAAAACTCAATCACCTTGCCTAGATCTTCGAGATGAGCTATCAAAGTTGATGGACATAATGCAACATATGCAATGGTAGCAAGAAGCTTACTTGAGATATTCAAAAATACAGGATGACTCAATGAGAAGCACTTTAACGAAAATATACAATGACCCGTTTAATTTTGTGCTTGAGTTTCCAGATTTCATATTTGAACCATGAACTCCACTATCAAAGAGGAATCGAAGCGATTCATGTAAGAACAAAGATGATGGAGCAAAAGATGAGTTGAATTCTAAGGGATCTACAAATAAATAAAAATGGGGGAATCTTTACCTTATGTTATTTTCTTTCTTAGGTTATTTTAGGATTAGAATCTATTAGGATTTTTATTTTCGCATAACAAAACAAGAGGTGGAAATCATAAATAAAAATGAACAAGATTTAAAATAAGAAGTGTGGCAATAGATTTGTACATGTCTAAGATTGGATCTAGAGAGAGCTTGGTACTTAAGCAATTAAACTGACTCACCTCCCCTTTTCTAGAATCCTACCTGGTGTATAGTATCTATTCACTTTTAACAATGATGACATTGTTCATCTTAAGTAGGAGGGAAAAATTGAAATTATTTCCTCTCAGAATAAAATTTTCTTTTAATTATGATTATGATATATTTTGTTCAAAAATTTGAAATTTTTTTCAGTATGCTAAACTTCAGTATGAATAAAATTCTATTATTTCAATAATTGTGATGTTGGTTGAATTATGACATAAATGTATTCTTAATAAATCATGCAAATCATACCATAAAATTTTTAGTTCATTAAGAAAATTAGGCATGCATGAAAGTTTAAGTCTCTAGAATTGACTTAGTAGTTTCTTGAGGCGAAATCCTAGGAAGCACAGAATGTTGAAAATGATTTAGGCAACTTTTGTTTGGACTGTTTGAGCCTTTCAAGCCAACCTTGATGAATTTTTATCCTTTTAAAACCAACTTTGAGACTAGATGGCCTAATTTTATTTGAACCTTTGCAATATTTGGCCATCACTTTTCTCTTAATTATCTTTAAATTGTCCCAAACACTGGACTCAGTACTATTCAGAATATTCTTTGAAAATAAGTTTGGGGGGAGTTGAAAAGAACTATCAAATGCTCAAAAAAAATTGTAATACATACAGTAAAATGCTTGTGAAGAAAAAAGAAATAAAAAAAGAAAAAAGAAAAAAAAAGATAGAGTATTTGTAATTGAAAGAAAATAGATGTACAAAAGAGGATGTGAAAACAAAATGAGTTGGTGTATTGAAAGTAATTATTCCGAAGGTCTGATTCAAGCTGAGTTTAGGGTTTTTAGCCTAAATTTATCTATCTTTTACCAAACCTTAGCCTAGCCATGTTACAACCTATTTAAAAGACCTATTGATTCAAGTTTCTATGCTACTTACAATAGTGGATAGAAATTGCTATGTTCAACATATGAAAGCATAAGTTAAACTTAATGATTGCAACTTAATCTTAAATAAGGGAATAAAATCAAATTGGTAGGGATTTAACAAGTCTTTATTGAGTAAGCATTTAGTCTATTTTTTCTATCATAATAGTTATTGAGATTAATTTGAATGATATGTATACTTAAGTAGCATAATTATCAAAATTCTTATTCTTGAGCATAAGTATACTAAATTCATAATTTTGGGAAGAATGTTGTTCTGAAGGAATTTTTCAAAGGTGTTTTCAAGAAATTATTTTCAATTTGTGCATTACTCGAGACAAGCAATGAATTAAGTTTAGGGGTGTAGAAACATGAAAATACACACTCTTTTTCATGCCCTTTTTAACTCAAATTCATGCAGTTTTGGTAAAATTCTTGTCAAAAAATATATAATAATTATAAAATAATTAGATTGCATTTAAATTTTTGACATATTGAATTTTAATTAATATTATATTAATTTTTATTAATTTTGATTTATTTTCGATAGATTCATACAAAGAGCGAAAAATGGCTTGGCAGACACTACTAGAAGCACAAAATCAAAAAGTGATGTTGAAGTATCTAGGTGAATTAATTTTTCAGCCTAAGACGGTCCAAATTATGAATATTAATTCATAATGTAATTAATTTTAATTTTAAACCAAATTATTTTGGGTTAAATAATTATTATTAATTATGAAAAGAGGCCAAGTTGAGCTGAACTGAGAAAACTGATCCAACCGAGCACTCGGCTACCCAAAACTGTCCCACATGCTAACCCAATAAGCTTGTTTGGCTGATTATTTGGCTTGCAAAACAACCCTTGAAGACTCCTTGAATTTGCAGTCAAACCCCTCCACTTATCATGCTTCCTAGATTTGCCCCTACCTTAAAATAACAAGTTTGAAACCTTTAAACTTGCCACATGTGTGGCCTGCCATGGGGGGAGTCTATGGCTGCTAATTTTTGCTATTTTTAGCATCCATCTTAGCCTATAAATACCCCCTTGGCTACTCATTTCAAACGCACCTCAAAACCTCTTATCCTTTCACTTCTCTCTCACTTTTTCTCTTCAAAACCCTTCCTTTGTTCTTCATTTTCCTTCCCATTCTCTTGAGATTTCACCTCTTGGAAAAAAGTCTTGCAACCACCATTTGAAGAAGCAATCAAGTGTTAGTGGAAGCATTGGTTCAATAAGAACAAGCGGAGAAGGAGGAGCGGAGCTAGTCAAGCCTCGGAGAAACACCAGATTTGACTCTTATTCCTTATCCTTTAAATTTTATTGTTGTTGTTGTTATGAGTATGTCTATGAATACTTGTTGTAACACCTCTAAACCGTATCTGTCACTGGAACAGGGTTATGGAGCATTACGAAAACATTCAGAACATCTACAAATGATTCACGTTAGTTACTATTCATTTACTAAAATTATTCATAATGTCCCTTAAATGGACCATCGAGGCCCACACTGAGTATTAGAATCGAGTGGGGACTTAATCGGGAACTCTAAGAATTTTTCACAAAATTGTCTAAAATTTTCCTAGGTGCAGAGCTCACACGCCCGTGTGGTCTAAGGACATGCCCGTGTGACCCTAAGACACACGTGTGCCATAGGCCGTGTTCGACCCCGTGTAACCCGTGTAACTCTCTGACTTGTGCCAGACGGCCAGCCACACGCCTGTGTGAGTAGGTCGTATGATCAGTTTAATTTTCAAAAATTAGGTGCAGGGTTCACACGGCCTAGACACACGCCCGTGTTCTAGGCCATGTAGCACACATAGCTGAGACACACGCCTGTGTCTCTGCCCATGTGTTCAATTCTGAGCATTTTGTTTCTTGAATTTAAGATGCAGGGACACACGACCTAACTACACGCCCATGTACCAAGCCGTGTGTCAGACACGGTCTAGACACACGTCCGTGTCTCTATCCTTGTGGACAAAATAAAGACATTTCTAGCTTTATTTTTCACCCAAAATTTTACCAATATCCTGTACCAAAACTTACATCCAAATACCAACCAATCCAAGCATTATTTCAAGACCAATTCAAACATTTGATTCAAGCAAATTTTAGCATCTAAATATGGTATAACATAACATACGCATATGTTTATAATCTTACCTTGGTTTAACCTAGGCATTAACAACATTTGACCACATACACTTAACATAACACATGTGTGTTTATCATAATAACTTACTTTATAATACCAAAATAAACCATTATTGGCCATTCCAATGGCTAGGTTACAAACATCATTTTCAAGCCACTAATGACCAAGTATCCTATACATGCCATTATAATGATTTTTACTATATATACCCAAATTAAGCCAGTGGATAGTGTGATGATGCTCCAACTGATCTCCAACCTTCGCGAGCTTCCGAGCTTTATAAAACAGGGAAAATAAAACTAAATAAGCATTACATGCTTAGTAAGTTCGTATAATAGGAATTAAAACTTACCAATTTACATTTATTAACATTAAGCATTCAATAACATGTTTTTTCATCAATTTGGCAAATTTACCTATACACATACACTCAATCAAACAAGTTAGTTACATTAATGTTCACATAAACATCCAATAAGCATAGATGAGCTCATCATACTATATTCTTTCAAGACATCATTCATTTCATCTCATAATTCTCATATCATGTCAAGTATTTTATCCATTGAATCATTGAAATTCCAATGGATATTTAAACAGTACACTCAAGGCACTAAATTGAAAAGCACACTTTCGAGCCTCATAACATATAACAGGATTACCATTCCAGGCTAAATCCTTTTTGTAATATGCTCAGAAGAGTTTAATTAGGATTACCAGTCCAGGCTAAATCCTAATTGTAACATATGCTCGAGAGGGATTATATTAGGATTACCAGTCCAGGCTAAATCCCGTCAGCAACAATGTAAGACCTCATTCAGTAAGGAAATTTCGTTTATCCATCGAAATCCAATATTCAAACGAAATTTAACTCTTTTCAAACAATCTTAAACATGTAATCATTCCTTATGTTATAACATTCAAATTAACTCATATAAATATAAAACACATTCCATACAACACAACATTAAATTTATCATATATACAAGATCAATTAAGTTACACGAACTTACCTCGACACTTGTTCGTGTATATAAATCTACTAATCCGAAACTTTCTCTTTTCCTTGATCTAGCTTCAAATTTGTGTTATCCGAATCTATATAAATGAATTTACTCATCAATTTATCACATTTCACATTCAGGTGGACTCAATTTACATTCTAGGCAAAATTACCATTTTGTCCCCAAGTTTTCCATAAATTCCAATTTCGTCCGTAGGCTCGGAAAAATGAAATTTATGCAATTTACCCCCTATTCCAAGCCTAACCAAAATTTCACTATAAGATTTAAAGCATGTAACACCTCAAACCCGACCTGGACGTTATGGCCGAATCTGCGGTGTCACTTTGTAGTGTTTTCAAAACATAATTTCTTGGAAAATCCGTTCCACATAAAAAACTTCTTTAGGTTTTTAACAAAAAATTAGAATGTATGTCCATTTCGAAAATTCAAGTTGTTTTAGCGAAGTATTGATCATATTAGATTGTATTTACACTTTAAAATAGTGTTTGTTGCGGAAGCAGCTCTCAAAATGCAATGCATAAACATGGTGTTTTAGCAAATCATTTGTTTATATTTTCTTGAAAATCCGTGACCTACTACTAATAGATAAAAATTCATGTAAATAAATCCCCAGATAAAATGAAACTTAGAGAGGCCTTATTACATACTGAAAAACCCAAAATAAAATTTTAGTTATAATATTAAAAGGTAACTACGTCGACTGGCCACCACTGAGTCCTCCATCGCATAGATCTGTCTAAGCCTGGGATTTCTTGCCCAGTTAATAGATGGGTGAGTTTACAAAAACTCAGTGTGTGAAAACCCATAAAAGCATTCAATCAGAGTAAATACAATTTGGGCCTAAGCCCTTCTAGTATCAATTAGGCCTTAGCCTATTTCAGTAACAGTGGCAGTCTGGGCCTGAGCCCATTTTAGTAACAGTAGCAGTCTGGGCCTGAGCCCATTAACATATCAGTGCAGTATACAAATAGAGAATCCTACCCAATCCATCCTCTACACACCTTCTCCGTACCAACCCTACACACCATGTAGGGATAAAATCGGCCCACCTATCCCTACACACCAAGTAGCACCGGTTGCGGCACTAAAACAGTAATTGTAGTAAAGCTTCCAGTAATAGGCTTATAGCCTTACAGTACACTTCCTCCAACATCATATATCCCACCCATGCAATGCAACATAATATAAATGCATATACAGTAAAAATGGCATGCTCAAACAATTATACAATACATAGGGGTATATCAGTCATTTACAACAATAAAGGTCCAGGTACGCTTACCGGCCCAACAGTAGGTCCACTGTCGTCTCAGGCGACCCATGCAACCTTAACAGATAATCAGTGAAAATGGGCCTACGACCCATATTGCGGGCCCATATGGGCCCACACTCTCGTAAGGCCCACATAGCCCAGAAATGGCCTTAGCCGTGTGGTTACACAGCCTAACCCAATACTTAGTACACCTTTGTGCAATTTACCCGTGTGGGACCCACAGGCCCACTGGGCTCACACGACCCAATTCGGCCCAAAATGGCCCAATATCGTTTTGGTCCATGAAAATGCTCATAGCCATCTCATCGACCACATGGCCTTGTTTTACTACAGGGCTTGCCACACAGGCGGGCACACGCCTGTGTGGTGTCGACAGCACACTTTTCAGCTTTTCGGCTTTCTGCTGATCTACGTTAATAGCAGTGTGGTTGCACACACCTGTTAGCAAGAAGTGCTAAAAGTCCACGAGTACCAATCCTACATTCATTCAAGGCATTCAGTTAGACGTTTAATAATAAGGTAATCACCCTCCTCTATATTACTTAATCCTAAAGCATTAGATACCTGCCTTGAAAGAACCTAGAAGTGATTTAATCCACTTAAACTGCTGAATAATATTGATCACCCAATTCTTCAAGTAAACCAACAGTAAAAGGGAGTGTTAGCCACATGATGCACAACAGAGAGGGGAAATAAGAGAAAATCGAATAAGTAGAAACCAAACAAAGACCTACCAAAAACGCAGAACCAATTCGGAGGAAAGAGCAGTCGGCCAACACCGAAATGAAATCCGAAAGCGCCCGCTTGACAAGGCGACAAAGGCACAACTAGCCTCCTATCAGAAACCGGCAACACAAGCAGATGATAAGTATAAAACTAAAAGACAAAGAGGGGAAAAAGAGAGGAAGAGCATAACCGAGAAGATGCCTTACCACCTAAGCTAACAGAAGGTACAATAGAATTAGCACAGAGAGGGAGAGGAACAATTGATCACTACGAGACTGGTTGAGGAAAGAAGGAAGAAGAGATTCAGCCAACAAAACAAAATGGATTTCAGAGAGAAAGAAAAGTATTCGGCCATAGGAACAACAAGGGAGAATCAATTTGTGAAAGAGTAGTGGTAGAAGGAAAAAACCGAAATAGGTAAAAGAAAATACCCCAAGGAACCCCAAGCAAAAATTGACTAATAGAGAAATGCAGAAAAGGCCCCAACAACAAATGTTGCAAAGAAAAGAAATGGGAAGCAAAAAGAAAAGAGAGAAAAGAACCAAAGGTGTACAACCACTGAACTAAACTTACCTAAAGCCGATTCCCCCTACACAAATTGATTTTTTCAATGCCTAGAGTCCAAATTCGGCACTCCACTCTCTTTCACCTCAACTCCCCCTAATCCTCTCTTCAAATCTCTCCACAATCTCCTCTTAAAACTCGACTACACACTCCCTACTCCCCTCAACACTCTCAACCGCCCATGAGCATCAGTATCCACTGACATACAACCTCCTACATGGCATAGCAGCAACAAGACACCCCTTGCATGCAGTAGGACTCGAACCTCAGTCCTCAAGCAGAGATAACACGCCACTATCCCTTAGGCTAGCAGGCCTTTTTATTTTCATGAAACACTCCCATTAATATAAAAATCTACTAGATGAAGACAAGGGTTTATTCAAGTAGAAGCAGAATTTCGCTTAAGCCAGGGCTTGAACCCATGACTTCCCAGACACTCCTAAAGCACTAAACCACTAAGGCAGACATACATCCACGTCACAACACACAAAAATAATTTTTAACAGGGGTTTTCAGGATTTGGGCCGTTACACAGCACATACATTCTATAAAATTCAGAATTTTTCTTCAATTTTCACAATTTTACATTTTAGTCCGTAAATCATGTTTTCATCAAAAATCACTTTATAAAACTTGTTTATATATCAACAACCTTGCATTTCCTACCATAAATTTCAAATTTTCAGCATATTCATCCAAGACCTAATTTCCATACTTTGATAACTTTTCAAATCAATCCCCCAAATAGATAGATTAAGCTATCACAGTTTCAAAAATATCAAAATTACTAAAAACATGACAAGAAAACATACCCAATTAAGCCAAGAAAGTTTCTTCTCTCTCCCCAAGGGTTTCCATGTATTTTAGGGATGAAGATGACATAAAATAAAATGATATTTCTTTTATCATCTTTTAATTAATTAAATTAATTCAATTTCCAATTTAGTCCTTGCCCTTTTTCTAAATTTCCATGGATGAGTCATCAAAAATATCTACATACTTTTCTTTAATGGTCTAATTACCATATAAGGAACTCAAGTTTTAAATTCCATAGCTATTTAATCCTTCTAGCTACTAGAATTTAACTTTTGCGTTTTATACAGTTTGGTCCTTCCCGTAATTAAACACATAATCGGTAAAATTTTCTTATCAGTATTTTCACATGACATTTCTAACATAATACAGATCATGTAATCAAATTAAAATAAATTTTATTTTCGGCTCGAATTTGTGGTCCCGAAACCATTATTCCGATTCCACTGAAAATTAGGTTGTTACAACTCTCCCCCTTAAGGATTTTCGTCCTCGAAAATCTTACTAGTAAAAAGATTTGGGTATTGCTTCCTCATAGTATCCTCTTGTTCCTAGGTAACCTCTTCTATACCGTGTCGTTGCCAAAGAACTTTTACTAATGCTACCTTTTTATTTCTTAACTCTTTTATTTCACGTGCCAGAATTTTAATCGGTTCTTCACTATAAGTCAAATTTGGCTGAATCTCAACTTTTGTTGGAGAAATAACATGTGAAGGATCCAATCGATACCGTCGTAACATAGACACATGAAAAACATTATGAATATGATCAAGTTCTGGTGGTAAGGCTAATTGATATGCAACAGGTCCAATTCATTCTATAATCTCATATGGCCCAATGAACCGTGGACTTAGTTTTCCTTTATGACCAAACTGAAAAACTTTTTTCCATGGTGATACTTTCAAGAATACTTTGTCACCGACATGAAATTCTATTTTTTTTCATTTAAAATCTGCATAACACTTTTGATGATCAAAGGTTGCTTTCAAACTGTCCCAAATTACTTTCACTTTTTCCTCGGTTTCATGGACTAAGCCAACTCTGTGTAACTTTTTCTCGCTGAGTTCTGTCCAATACAATGGAGTTATACATTTGCGACCATACAAAGCTTCATACAGTGCTATTTTGATGCTGGACTGATAACTGTTATTGTAAGCAAATTCAACTAAAGGTAAATACTTTTCCCAGTTACCTTCAAACTCAAGTATACAACATCGAAGCATATCTTCCAAAATCTGTATAACACGTTCAGATTGACCATCTGTCTGTGGATGAAATACAGTGCTAAAGTGTAGCTGAGTACCCAGAGCTTCTTGCAATTTGCTCTAAAATCGAGATGCAAACCGAGGGTGTTTATATTAAATAATGGAGACAGGCACTGTAACACCCCTTACCGGACTTAAAAATGCACATACATGTAAAATCGGGCCATAAAATTTCAACCATATCAGAATCATTCAATCACATGCAACATGTCCCAAAACACATGACCAAACACCACCATATATATATTTCTTGAAATAGTGTATATATCTCACCATTACATTATGTGCAAATATATATATACAAGTGCTGAACAATCAACCAAACATATTCCTTACCTAAATTCAACTTTAGCCGAATACATTCAACAACCAAGCTAAACTATTCCTATCAAATACAAGTCAAAATTGAACCATTTTAACCATGAATAACGTAACAAACATATTTCATACTTATGTTTCTACCATGGCCGATTCAAACAAACCACATCCAAACTCATCAACCATTTTCAATGCATAAAACACTTATAAACTTAATTAAAGTTTCATATACTCACATACCATATTAGCCATTTTTGCATGGCTTAATATATATACACAACATCAAACTTAACAAAAAATAACCTAACTTATACATGCCATAGATCCAAGTTAAAACTTATAAAATACCAAAAATAGTCGATAGTGTGATGAACTTTGCTGACAATCCCCGAGCTCATAACTAATCTCCAAAATCTATAAAACAGAGGCAAACATAGACACATACAGTAAGCTAACATAGCTTAGTAAGTTAGAAGCAAATAAACAACTAATTGACATAATCAACTCATTTAAACTAAACCGAATTATACCATCATATTCACTTTAAAATCTTAAGCTTAGAATTTCATATATTATATATACTTTCACATACAATTTATTCATGGCCGAATGAACATATATATATACATTAACAAACTATCATTCAATTTCCAAGCCAAAATATCTTTATCATACCTAATACATATACACTTATATACATATACTCATAAGTCAGAGTACAACAATCACATACATATTTATATCATATGGCCGAATATACCACCAAATGCACATATGTTTACATTAGTAGCTTGTATTATTTGAATCACATATTAAGTGGCCAACTTACCTTGTTTACAAATAGGTAATTAACTAACTCATACCTAATCATTTTAGCTCGTTTTACACCTTTGTTCACAACATATCATTGCCAGTTGAAGCATTCAAAATTGAATAGGATACTCGGATAATCACATATACCATACAATGGCAACGTCCCAGACGTGGTCTTACATGCTATCTCATATCGATGCCACTGTCCCAAATAGGGTCTTACACGAATCAAATACGATGTCAATGTCCCAGACATGGTCTTACTTGTAACCACATATTGATGCCAACATCCCAGACGTGGTCTTACTCGAGAACACATATAGGAAATCCTATGTCATGACATATGTATCCTAGCTATTCCTAAGGTTCGTACGGGACTTTCAGATGTCGTAACTCAGTCGAAACGAATTCATAAACATAGCTGCCAAGCTTGTACGCATTTAGCTAACTCATATATATATATATATATATATATTCATATATTTCATTTCAACATATATAACTCACATTTAATTAAAATTAACAACGTCTATTTGCTTATAAACTTACCTTGGATGATGAAAAACGGAACGGGACGACTAGTTGACAACTTTAGTTTTCCCCTGATCCAAATCCTATTTCTTTGGTTCTTGAGTTAAAAATATTCAAATTAAACTCATTCAAACATATTTTCACTCAATTTAGTCCAAAAACACATAAATGGGCAAATTGCCATTTTACCCTTGACATTTCATACTTTTTACAATTTAGTCCAATTTGCACAAAACACAAAACATGCAAAATTTGAATATACTATGCTTAGGCCGAATGTTTCTTGTGTTCATAAAAGTCCATGTATTTCATTTATTCCACATTTTAGTCCCTCAATTTATTATTTTTGCAATTTAGTCCTAATTGCTCAAAATCATCAAAAATTCCAATACAAAACATGTTAATCTAAAACATATATTTCATATTTCATCAACCAATATCACAAAACTCAAATATTCATCAATGGCATAACTCAAAATATTCAGCAAAATCAGAAATTTTAGCATCGGCTTTGTAGATAACATAGCAATGATCTAAAAAACGTAAAAATTATCAAAAATCGAGCTAGAACTTACCTTGAATCAAGCTTGAGAATGGCCGAATAACCTAGGCTTTGTTTCTTTATTTTTCTTTTTATTATTCAGTCACAAGAAAGTATGAACAAAGTTATTTTAATTATGTTATATTTTAACGTATATTAACTTATTAATTAATTTACCTATTTAACCTTTATTATACAATATAAAACCATTACAAATGATGGCCATTATCATCCACTAAAATTGTCAATGGCTTAATTGCATTATAAGTGCTTCACATTACAAAGACAACATTAATTAAGCACTTTCACATTTAACCACCAAATTTTCATTTTACGCGATTAAGACCTTTTATTTAATCAGGCATTCAAACGGCAAAATTAAAGCACGAAAAATTCACACATATAAATTCACACATAATAAACATAGAAAATAATTTTAAAATATTTTTCTGACGTGGATTCATGGTTCTAAAACCACCATTCCGAATAGGGTCTAAATCGGGCTGTTACAAAGCTTGTATGAAAATAATAAGCAGTGTCTTAACATGCTATTTTTCAATTTCTCTCTATTTATACAAAGTCTAATTAAGTTGTTTCCTCAAGTCATAGTCACTAACTTATTTATATCTAGAGCTGCGGAACTCTAAATTTATATCCGCTAATTTTCACAGAAACTAGACTCGTATATCTTCGTACCATAAAATTTTCAAAATTTTTGGTTTATCCAATAAGTACAGCTTATTTTTTAAAATCACCCCTTTTTTGTTGTCTGATAGATTTGAACCCTCTTCACTAAAAATTAATTATCTATTTGTACAAGATTCGGATAATGTTCCTGTTTATTTTTTTTAAAATAGACTCATTAAAGATTTTAAGAATATAAATTATAACCCATAATTATATGTCTACAATTTTTAATAATTTTTCCAATTCAAAATAGGGGGTTCCAAAATCATTCTGACCCTATCTCACAAAAATTCAAATATCACAGAATACAAAATTCTTTTGCTTTCACTGTTTCATTTATGTAAAAATAGACTCAAATAATATTTTATTTCATATCTTATTAAACTTCTAATTCCATTTCCACCATTTTTGGTGATTTTTCAAAGTCACACAACTACTGTTATTGTAAGGCCCCAAAAATGTAGGATCTGAGATTTTGTGTGCTTTAACACAAATTACATGTTTGCTTTATTGGCTAAGTGATTTGGGTGTGTTTGAGAAGCCTGGATTTGAGTCTGGGCCTTGGCAAAATTTGTGGTCTTGTTCTTAAGTGAGACCGGTTGTTCACAGTTAGAATTTATGTTTAAGTGTGTGAGATTGTATGTCACAAAAAGCCTAGTGGCTTAGTGGAGAGTGGCGTGTTAAGCTTCAGAAGGGGGCATGGGTTCGAATCCCTTGGCAATTAAGGAGCACTTATTTTTCTATCAAGGCATGGCAAGAGTTGTAGGGGATTTTAACTCTAGTGATGGAGAGTTTGAATGGTCATAGAGGTTGTCGTTGAGGATATCAAAGAGGGATAAGAGGAGGAAATCTTGGAGAATTTCAAGGAATTTGAATTTGGAGTGGGTTGTAGTCGAATGGGGGGTGCTTGTGAGTGGAAATTCGACCAAGGGGGTCTTGGGAGTGTATTTTTGGCAATTTGTGTGAGAGTAGGTACCGAACTCCTTCTCTTCTATTTCGGGTTTGTTCTTTTTGACATTTTTGGTACCGTTCTCCCTTGTGCTAATCTCTTTTCGTGCCTTTTGAGATTTAAGACGAATTTCTTTATTTTCATTTCTTTTTTTTGACTCTATCTTGTGTCAAAACATATCGCACTTTTCTTTCTTCCCTTCTAAATCTGTGGCCGAATATAGCCTTCCTCTAATACCCATCTTTCTTCTTTTCTTTCCACACGTTTCTTTCTTTGGCCGAACCCTACTGTTGAACTTAACACCCCCTTACCGAAACTTCTTCCCTTTTCTTCAAATATTTTCTTGATTCTTTTTTCATCATTTTAGTATTTGTGTTACTCGGTTTGGTTGGTTGGCCGAATTCTGGGCTCCCCTACTATTGGTAAGTATATCGTGTAGGCAACTCTGTCTCTCCTAATGTTTTCTTAAAAGTCGAATATCCCTTCTCATAAATCTCTGTACTTGTTGATTGGTGATCTCTTTTCCCATGATGTGTGTTCGTGGATTCTAGGTGTCGCTGAGAAACGAAAGGCATAGCATGTGCTCGAACCATTGAAACCCTGTCTTCCAAATATTTGAGTAAGGCTGATTGCCCCTAGTTTCTTGAGTGTTATCCTTATGATTATAGGCTACTTTTTATTTAGTTATACCTATTAATCTATCGTGAGTGTAGTTAGGTGCCTAAATACGGGTGATCGACCCTAACTATTCCAGACGCAGTTGGCCACTCCCTTTTCGATTAGGGTAAGCGAAAGAGTTGAGTTTTGGATTAGTTGTTCTCGATTGTTTTAAGTGGAGAATAAATGAATGTTGGATTGATTGTAGGCTTTGGACTCGTGGGAGGTTCTCTCACTTTCACAAATCGAGGTGTGTAATCATACACCCAAACTTTTGCTACAGCCAAAACGTTTGACAAAGGTGTGTATTCACACCATAACGTTGTTGTGAATCGGTAAAAGCCAAAACTTCGGCATTTGCAGCCTCACGAGTGTGCCAATGCTCGTGTAGCAAACTGAGCCCAAAATCAGGGATGACAGACTATAGAGGCCACCACGAGCATTTTCGTGAGTTTGGGCCGTTATGGGCCTTGTTGGGCCGAGATGGGACATGTGAGCCCAATGGGCTCGTAGGCCCCACATGAATAAAGTTCACGGTGTGTGACAAATAATGGAGTGGACCATGGGGTTTGCATAGCCGCGATTGAAATTGGGTTGTTTAGGTCACACGAGCTTGTGGGCCCACTTAAGTCGGGTAATGGGCTTTTGGCCTATTTACACTGTTTTGACCATGCGGGTTATCTGAGTCATTTGAGACGATTGTAGACCATTGGAAGGGTCGTTATCTATACCGAGACCTAAAAATCAATTAAATGACCAAAATACCCTTGAGGGGTAAAATTACTATTTTACCCCTAATGGGTGGAAATGACCATTAGGGGTAAAATTACTATTTTACCCCTGATGGGTGGAAATGACCATTATACCTTAGAGGTAGGTTGATTGATGAGTGTATGATATATGCATGACTATAACTAAGTATGAAACCTTGCATACACGAAATATTATAACATGACATTTCACATTGGGGTTGGGATTCAAATTCGAAAGAAGGATTGTGCTAGTGGCTTTGCCACGTTTTGCTGTTTTAGTGGCTTTGCCACATATTCTGACATTAGTGGCTATGCCACGTTTACTGTTTTTAGCAGCTTTGCTGCGTTACCCTTAGTAGCTTCACTGCGATTTGGCGTTCTGGGTGGGTCGATTTAATTCCCACGTGGTGAGCTGGTTGGTACGAGTGCTGTATTGGTTGGATTGGGTTGGGTTGCATACCTGCATTTTATTTATACTGTATAGGGCTTAGGTCCAGACTACACTGTCACTGTGTAGGGCTTAGGCCCAGACTGCACTATTATTGAATAGGGCTTAGGCCCAGACCGATATTGTATGCTTTGTTTACCATTTGACTAGTGGGGGATTACACACTGAGTTTTCGTAAACTCACCCTTCTTTTGTACTGCACAGGTAATTCCCAGCCTTAGGCGATTTGGAGCCGCGAGGGACTCAGAGGTGGCCACACGACCACAGACTATTTGATTATGACTTAATTTATTCAGAGATTTTATATTTGGGTTTTAATTATGTAATAAGGCCATTTGGGGGTTTTTAACTTTTATTGGCCTTTTGATTTCGTATTTTAAACTACTAAAGTAGGAACATCAAATTTCCAAAATAATAATGCTTTCAAATCAAAACCTGTATTTTTAACCTTGAGGTTTTCAACTAGAGAAGCTTACGCGATTTTAATCGGATTGGGGAAATCTAAGATAACAAATGGGTTGATAAGTTAAAATCAGATGTAAAACAGAATTTACCAAGTTTTCTCAAGCAAATAAAACTTAATGGGTTTTAACTTATAAACGATTTTTCACCAAAAAAGTATAAGATTTTACAAAACACTATGATGTGACATGCCGGATTCAGCCATAACTTCTAGGCTGGGTCTGGGGTGTTACATTTAGTGGTATAAGAGCCAGGTTACAAAACTCGACTGTGGATTGGGTTTTTATGGATGTGAATTTTAAATGTTGTGGTTGGAAATATGGCACACTGAGTCTCCGACACCAAATCTATAAGTTTTTTGACATTGTTTATTGTTATGAACTGAAATGTATTACTGAAGACTACGATAGGTAGTAGAATTACATTGAAACACTGTAGTCAAAGTAAACTGAGACTATAGAAGACTGAAAATTGTAGAAGTTTTATTCTGCGAAAACAAACTCTAATTACTATTATTCATAACATATTGATAATAATTATTGAAATTATAAACTGATTCATAAAAGACTTTAAAATAGACAATTCGCTATCGTTATGACCACAAGAGGTACTCGCGGAAGGGGTAAACGAGGCTGCGGTAGAGGCTGAGGAAGTGCTAGAGCTGGGTCATCAGCATCGAGCCACATGCCAGCTAGGGAGGCAGCAGCCTCACCAGTAACTGAGATAGGGTCTCATGACCGAGTAGCTAGGGGTAATGCTTTATCTCAAGCAATGCTACGAGTTCTTGAAAGGTTGCTGGAGTAAGTACGGGATCTGTAGGCCGAGGGTCAATTTCTAAGCGACTCTGTTCTAATGGAGCGAAAATTTATTAGGGTGTTTTCTAGTGTAGCCCCAAATGTGGCGGAGTATTAGTTGGAGGCTACCGAGTGGGTAATGGATGACCTTGATTGTACTTTAGAGCAAAAATTAAAAAGAGCAGTGTCTTTACTGCGTGATGAGGGCCTACCAATGGTGGCTCATTGTGGGAGAAGGTACACAAGCTGACCGGTTGACATGGGATTTCTTCAAAGCAGCCTTTTCAAGGAAGTATGTGGGCGTAAGTTATGTAGACGCCCAAAGGAAGGAATTTCTGAATTTGACCTAGGGGAATAAAACCATGACAGAGTACAAAGCAGAGTTTTTGTGACTGAGTTGGTATGCTCGCGGGATAGTCGCAATTAGATATGATCGCTGTATATGATTTGAGGATGGCCTCCGGGACGAGTTACGTGTGCTAAAAGCTCTACAGAGGGAGTGAGACTTTGTTGCCCTTGTTGAGAAAGAAAAAATTGCTGAGGATGTGAAGCGCTAGAACCTCGAGAAAGATAGGGGAAGAAATAAAAGGGATTTTTGACCCTCGGGTTCTTCTAGAAGGCCTATAAAGAGGGCCGGATTTGATGGGCTAGTTCGAGCGGTTCCTGGTATTGCTGTAAGATTACAACCTTGCACTGATTGTGGGAGAGCTCACCAAGGTGAGTGTTGGAGACGAACTGGGGCATGATTTAGATGTGGGTCTTTGGGTCATCAGGTTAAGAACTGTACTCAGATGCAGCTTCAGGACAGGGTCATGTTCAGCCTGTGAAAGGTGGTTAGTAGCCACCGAGAGGCCGTGGTCAGGCCAGAGGTGGAAACGGGTTTGGTTAAGGTTGTGGAGCATCAAGCAGAGGTGCTGAAAGCACTGAGGCGAGACAGCCAGTCTTGGACTATGCTGCTCGTCGCCAAGAGGATGGTGACGCCCCTGACATCATAATTGGTACGTTCCTGATTGATAATTTACCATACACTGCTTTAATTTATATTGGGTCTACACACTCGTATGTTGCGTGCATTGTGTCTGAGACACTCGGTATTCAGTCTAAAAATACAATTAGTGAAATGACTGTGTTGAGTCCATTGGGACAATCGGTTGGGGTGAATAAGTTGTTCAGAGATGTGCCCCTAGAAGTTCAAAGGGTGATCTTTCTGGTGGATTTGATAGAACTTGTAACACCCCTCGCCCGTATCCGACGCCGGGATAGGGTTCGAGGCATTACCGGTAATTCACAATTACAAACTTACTCAATTGGGTTACTGAATTTCACTCATGACTTAACACTTTTCAAACATGTGCACTTGTCTCTTATATAGGCCTTCGAGGCCTAAAAACACTTCTAGGGGTAGTACGGAACAAAACCAAAATTGTTCGATAGACTTGGCGCACTTTAGGAAATCTATCCTTAGTTGAACTGTAACACGCCCGTGGGGTTTAGAACATGTCTGTGTCCTTTTTCCAGTATGCAACACGGCCAAGTCACTGGCCCGTGGGCTTAGCCCGTGTGCTACACTGACTTCAACCTCACCATTACACACCCGTGTGCTTAGCCCGTGCTCTAAGCTGACTTAAAATTTTAGGTGTAGGGGACACACGATCACGGC
Organism: Gossypium longicalyx; assembly: GCA_025698465.1. Taxonomy (NCBI): domain Eukaryota; kingdom Viridiplantae; phylum Streptophyta; class Magnoliopsida; order Malvales; family Malvaceae; genus Gossypium; species Gossypium longicalyx. Next base: position 30,135,492 of record CM046999.1, on the reverse strand, counting down.
ACACACCTATGGGAGTAGCCCGTGTGTCACACACGGCCTAGACACATGCCCCTGTGTCTACCCATGTGGACCTTGTTAGGCTATTTTCCAAGCCTTAAGTCACCCTCTACTAGCCAATTACACTTATAGATTACTATAGTGCATATTTGGGCCAAATTATCCATTTGTAAATATGAAACTTTGATTAACCTCATTGCATGTGAACATCATGTCATTGGTTTCATCCATGCTAACTTAATTCTTATCTTGCATTTAATGATTTATATGTCTGCTTGACATATTGAGATTGGCTCATTATTATAATTTATTGCCAATTATAACTAAGCCATCGCATATAAATATAAATATGCCTAGATTTGTAGGGCATAGCCTACTTCAAAATGAGCCAATTCCCGTGGCCATATACAAAAAAAAAAAAGAGAAATATAATTTTACATGCCTTCACTAGGCAAATCAAATGACATATATAACAAAATGCTCAAAAATCCTATACATGCCATTGGACAAAATAGAAATGTCTTTATACCAAAGCTTGTCTAGTTGATAGTGTGTTGACTCTCCAATTATCTTCCAATCCTTATGAGTCCTTGAGCTCTGAAAAGCATGGAAAAGAGAGGGGTAAGCATTTACATGCTTAGTAAGCCCATATAACTGGAAAGTAAACTTACCGATTATTTAGCATACAACCATATTAGGCAATGAAATTAACAAGCATAGGATAGTTTCCCTATCACATGCACTCAACCATTGAGTTAGTTACATATCAATGCCCCATGTAATTCATCTTAGATAAGCTCATCATTTAACATATCATTTATACATATTCCTTGTGATAGTCCCATTGATTTTGTAGGAAATCTCGATGGATCATCCATTTACCATCAATTCGTACGAATAATCGTTTCAGTATGTACTCCCGCGAACCTCATATCTTACGGCGGGATTACCAGTCCAGACTAAATCCCCCATAATATAAACTCATAAGGTGATGTCGGGATTACCAGTCCAGGCTAAATCCCTTATAACGAAAAACACCCTTAATGAGCTGGGATCTGAATTACCAGTCCAGGCTAAATTCAGACCCTAATAGGATTACCCGTCTGGGCTAAATCCACAATGCACACATATTCTTCGGGAGGCTCGATCATTCAAAGAACACCAGTCCAGGCTAGATCCTTTTTATACTTGAGATCGTCGGATTACCAGTACAGGCTAAATCCTTTTCTGCAACACATACAGGATCTCAAGTCTCATGTAAATCATGGTTTATCCATCGAATTCCCTTTCCAACCTCAACCGAGACATTATCCAACAATTAATTATTAAAGATGCAATTCATGCATTTTCATGCCATCAACAATGCAATTATCATGCATTCACAAAACATACAATTATGCATGTTATAGGCTTACTTCGAGTTATTCGAACTTACTTGGTATTCGTTTCAGAGCTGTGTTTCGATTATTTTGAAACCTTGCGTTTACCTCGATCAACCTCCGGAATTTGTTCCTCAGGGTCTATAACAACAAAATCATATCATTAATTCACATTTTTACTATTTAGTCCTTAAGCTCGTATAATAAAACACATGGAATTTCTATCTTACCCAAGCCTGACCGAACATTTTTCTCTCTTATGGCAGCCCACATTTTCCATTATTTTCTCATTTCTACCACACATTTTAAAATATTTGCAAAGTGGTCCGTATAAGGGCTTTTCATGAAAATCACTTAGGAAAAGATGTTTATCACACCTTCAACTTTCATACCCCTCCATAATCCACCAAAATACAAGTAACTCATGCATGGGTAAATTTTTAAACATGAACCCTAGCGTGAAATATGGGTAGAAATGGAGAGAGTAAGCTACCTGGATTCCAAAAATGCAAAGAACATTAAAAACGAGGATTGGGAGCACTTACTTTTGAGCTTAGAAAGCTTGAAAACCCTAGCTATGGAGAGCATGAAATTTTCGGCAGCTATGGAGAAGAAGATGGCTGATTTTGGCTTATTTTTCCCATTTTATTTCATTAAAAAGCCAATTGACCAAAATGCCCTTAAGTTCTTTCTTTAAAATTTCATCCATGCAAGCCCATTTTTGTCCAAAAACTTAGAAATTGGGAAAATTGCTCCCCAAGACCTTCTAATTTATAACCTAAAGAAATTTCATACAAATTGCTTCTAGAATCCAACTTTTGAAATTTATTCAGTTTAGTCCCTAATTTCCAATTAGACACCTTACTCAAAGAATTTCTTCATGAAACTTTAACACATGCATAATCTCATATTATAAGTCTCATAATAATCATAAAATAAATATTTTGATGTCGGATTTGTGGTCCTGAAACCATTGTCCCGACTAGGCCCTATTTCGGGATGTTACATTTCTCCCCCCTTAGGGACTTTCGTCCACGAAAGTCTTACCAGTAAACAGGTTTGGATACTGGTTTCTCATGGTTTCCTCTGGTTCCCATGTAGCTTCTTCCACACCATGTCGGTGCCATAGAACCTTTACTAAAGTCACACTTTTATTTCTCAACTATTTAACCTCACAGGCCAAAATCTTGACTTGTTCCACTCCGTAAGTCATGTCTGGTCTAATCTCAATCTCCTCTGGTGAAATCACATGAGAGGGTTCTGATCGATACCGTCTTAACATGGATATATGGAACATGTCATGAATCTTTTCCAATTCGGGTAGCAATGCCAAGCGATAGGCTAATGGTCTAATCCTTTCAGTGATCTCATAAGGTTCGATAAATCGCGGACTCAGTTTACCTTTCCGACCAAATATCAACACCTTTTTCCATGGAGACACCTTCAGGAATACTCTGTCCCCAACTTGGAATTAAATCTCTTTTCTTTTCAGATCAGCATAAGACTTTTGCCTATCCGATGCCGCTTTTAAACAGTCTTGTATTATTTTAACTTTTTCTTCAATTTCCCTAATCAGATTCATTCCATAAATCTAATTTTCCTTAAGTTCTGTCCAGTATAATGGAGTTCGGCACTTCCTACCATACAAGGCCTCATAAGGTGCCATTTTCAAACTTGTTTGGAAACTATTGTTGTAGGAAAATTCTACCAATGGCAGGTATTTTTCCCAGCTACCCTGAAATTCAAGGATACAACATCGCAACATATCTTCAAGAATCTGAATCGTACGCTCAGACTGACCATCAGTCTGAGGGTGAAAAGCTATACTAAAACTCAACTTCATCCCCAAGGCTTCCTGTAGCTTTTTCCAGAATCTCGAAGTGAACCTTGGGTCTCTGTCTGAAATAATCGATAATGGTACTCCGTGCAATCTTACTATTTTAGAAACGTATAAGTCAACCAGTCTATCAAGGGAATAATCTGTCCTTACCGGAATAAAATGATCCGACTTGGTCAACTTATCCACTACGACCCATATGGCATTTTTCTTTTTCGGAGTCAAAGGCAATCCTATCACGAAGTCCATGGTAACTCTATCCCACTTCCATTCGGAAACCATTACAGGTTGTAACAAGCCTGAAGGCACTTGATGTTCAGCTTTAACTTGCTGACATACCAGGCATCTTGACACAAACTCAGAAATATCTCTTTTCATACCATTCCACCAATACATTTTCTTCAAATCGTTGTACATTTTGGTACTTCCCGGATGAATAGACAAACGACTACTATGTGCTTCTTGCAATATTTTTGGGATAAGTTCATCATTTTTAGGTACGCATACTCTCTCTGAACATCAAACACCCATCAGGACTAATCCAGAAATCTGATTCAGTCCTTGACTCACATTGAGCCCTTTTTGCTTGCAAGTCACCATTATTAAACTGAGCATCATGAATTTCCTGCAGAAATGTTGGCCTAGCCTCTAGCTTTGCCAAGACCGAACCATCATCAAGCAATGTCAAACAAGTATCCAGGGCTTTCAAAACAAATAAGGATTTTTTGCTCAGAGTGTCGGCGACCACATTCGCCTTTCTCGGATGGTAGTCAATGATCAGATCATAATCCTTAATTAATTCTAATCATCTCCTTTGTCTCAAATTTAATTATTTTTCAATCATCAAGTACTTAAGACTCTTGTGGTTCGTAAAGATACGACACATTTCACCATATAAATAATGCCTCCAAATCTTCGAGGCAAAAACAATCGCAGCAAGCTCTAGGTCATGGGTCGGATAATTCTTCTCGTGAGGCTTCAATTGCCGTGAAGCATAGGCTATCACCTTGCCATCTTGCATAAGCACACAGCCCAATCCATTTAAGGATGCATCACTGTAGACCACGAATTCCTTTCCCAATGCAGGTAGCACTAAAACAAGAGCTTCAATCAGCAATGTCTTTAATTTCTCAAAAATTTGCTGACACCTTTCCGTCCATTCAAACTTAATATCCTTCTGTAGCAACCTCGTAATTAGAGTCGCTATCATAGAAAATCCTTTTACAAACCTTCGATAGTAACCGGCTAAGCCCAAAAAGCTTCTAACATCGGTTACATTTTTAGGCGATTTCCAATCAACAAATAGCAGAGATTTTACTTGGATCAACTCTGATGCATTCACTTGTAACACCCCAAACCCGGCCCAGACGTTATGGCCGAATCCGACGTGTCTCATTGAAGTTTTAAAAACCCATGATTCATTTTAGTGTTTAAAAAAATGCCTTTTGCTAAGTTAACGAAGTGAATGGAAGCTGTGCACCAGGTAGGTATCCGAAACAGAGGAGGTAAGCCATGAAGGCTGCTTAAGTACCAAGCTCTTGCCTGGATCCAATCCTAGATATGCCCACAACCATTGCCACACTTTGGTGTGAGGTTAGGTTTTGGAAAAAAACGAGTTGGAATTCATTTAAGTAGATATTTTTGATAAACCAATTAGTTGCATCGTTGCGCTATTTTGAAAACAAGTATCATTTTGAAAACGCGCCCTAAGTCTAACCCATTTTGAATTATTATCAGTAAAATATAGAGTATAAAATAAAATAATCCCAGAAAGATAATTAAAATGGCCTTATTACAACCCAAAACCAAATAATAATAAATAAAGAAATAACGGTTACTTATTGCAAAGTTCGAAAGCGATCATCACGATCACTCTGAATCCCCTCTGGCTCCAAGTCTCCACATCAAGACTCACCTACAAAGATAAGGAAAGGGGGGTGAGTTTGGAAACTCAGTGTGCAACAAGCCCCTTTCAGAGCCCAAACTAATACCAGCATACTGGGCCGAAGCCTTTCGTTTAATCTTTCGGGCCAAGCCTTCTCATTAATCTTGTTCTTGGGTCAAGCCTTTCTTTGCAAAATGGTATGGCCCATAGGCCCATTTCAATGCCACATGTAATATTAATGGATGTATGCAAGCCCATTTGGGAGACTACTCAACCCACCATCCGCTACTCTCCACCCGTACTAAACTAAGCTCTCCATGTGGGAATAACTCAACCCACCCAACCAAACTCTCCACTGGCAAAGACATGACTACTTTATCATATAACTGAGGCCTAGCCTCTTTTAATAACTGGGGCAAAGCCCTTTTTGATAAACTGGGGCAAAGCCCTTTTCGCACTTCCTCCATTTATATCAAAAACCCAACCCATGCATTTAATGAGTATATCATAGCATAACATGTGCATGTTATAACATATCATGTGCATATCATGTCATATCATGTAAATCAATACCTCATGCATCATATTCATAATTAAACCCTAGGGGTATAATGGTCATTTTTACCTAGGGGCAAAACAGTCATTTACCATATTTTAGGGGTAATTTCATAAATTTACCAAATATTATGGGTTTTCCACGTTCATTAACAATTATCAATATTCTCAAGTGTTTAAACAGTGATTTCAACGCACTTTATCAAATTAGGGCTTTTGGGCCCAAATCCCCTAATGGGTCCTACGAATGCCGATTTAGCCCATTAAGCCCACATAATCCAAATTTTAAACAGTACTAACCGCGTTAACATGCAATCTTTCCAAATTCCATTTTCTATCAATTTTTCCCAAATGGGCCTGAAAGCCCATTGGGCCCAATTTCAGCCCATTGGGGCCCAACCTACCGTCGTGCACAGAATTGCGCTCTTACCTGTTCCCTCGATCCAAACACTGATCATATCTTTTTTATTGCATCTAAAACCACATGCAAAATCTCAAGTTCCCAAAATGCCGGAATTTTGTCATTCCGGCTTTTCTGCGAATATTAGCCTAAGCTACTACGAGGGTTGTTACACACCTGTTTTGTGACGACTGCCACTGAGATCCTTTACGATGTCCTACAATTGATTACCATAATTCTTAGATTGCAAATCACAATAACCAATCCCAATATTCACCTACCATATTCGAACCAGGCCCCTAAAGCTTTTAGAATCTTACCTTTTTGCCGAAAACCGATGACTAGATCTAAATCTAGTTGTTCTAAAGATCCAAGCCATCGATCCAACCTCTAGAGGACACTAAACACCAAAAGAAATCATCGGTTAAAGACCCTTAAAGCCCTATGCCCAAATCGACAGCCTCCCTAGATTTTAGGGACTTCGGCTTTTTCTAAATTGTAAAATAAGACTAGATCTGAGGTGATGAGCACTTACCACTTATTCCTCTTTGATTTCTACGTCGATCTGATTTAGATCTGTCCTCTAAATGATATTAGAACTCAAATCCAGGAGATCTAAAGTTTCGGCTATAAGTCCCTAAATCTATGGTACTTCAGCTTTTTCAGTGATGAAGAAGATGACGATTTGAGGCTATAACTTTAAAGTAATGTTGCCGACAGATACTAAAGGTTTAGAGAAGATGAAAGTTAATCAAAAGGAACAAAAATAACTGAAGGATTTTGGCTTGGAGAAATCGGCACAATAAGTGAGTTTTCGAGATTTCGACTTTTATGGCAATCGGCTATGAAGGTTTTGTAGAGGATGGGATCGATAGAGGAGGTGAGTAAGGTGATCAGAAGGTTTCAGCTAGAAGAAAAAGCAAAAAGGAAGAAAGAAAATGGAGGAAAAGAGAGGAAGAAGAACTCGGCACCAAGGAGAAGGAATTTGCGTTTTTCTTTTTGTGAGAACTCGAAAGGATGAATGACAAGTGAAAGCTTTTAGGTGGCTAACCCTAATTCTCCAAGATAGTAAAAGAAAAGAACCTAACCTAATATCAACTAAAACAATCGCCCAACCTCCCTAAAGCCCTTGCCAAATTCACTTAAGTGATCACATGCCCGGCACACAAGCCTAAAATTAAAAAGTAACAAAGATGCCCTACCTTGCAGCTTGAACCTGGACCTTTAATTCCTTCCTAGGCGCCATTTTTTTAGGAACTTAGTGGCGCCACCTTGCCACTTTACCAAGGCCTTATTTGTGTCATAATTTACGAAGTTCTTCTTAAAAACCCACTTAACCAAGTCTCCTATTCACTTAAAATCCAACCTTGATATTTTACCGCGTTTAACTTAGGCTTGGGCCTTCTAAAGGCCCACTAACACATTTAAACGCAATTCCAATATTTAGAGCACTAAAATTTTAAAATTTACCTAAAATCACAGAAACCCGAAAAATCCCGAAAATCAGGGCGTTACAACTCTACCCCCTTAAAGAAATTTCGGCCTCGAAATCTACCTAACCCAAATAATTGAGGGTATTGTTGACGCATAGTCTCTTCTGACTCCCAAGTAGCCTCTTCCCTTCCATGATTATGCCACAGTACTTTCACCAATGGAACCAAATTCCTTTTTAAAACTTTAACCTCTCGATCTAAAATTTGCACGGGTTCCTCCTCAAAGGTTAAATCAGTCTTTACTTCAATCTCCTCCACTGGCACAACATGTGAAGGATCCGATCGATATCGTCTCAACATGGACACATGAAAGACGTCATGGATTCTGTCCAACTCCGGTGGTAACTCTAACTGATATGCTACTGGCCCTACCCGTTTAAGAAACCGATAAGGCCCTATAAATCGCAGACTTAGTTTGCCTTTCCTACCGAACCTTAAGATCTTCTTCCAAGGTGAAACCTTCAAGAAAACCATATCCCCAACAGCGAAATCAATCTCCTTACGCTTTAGATCTTCATACAACTTCTGTCTATCGGATGCCTCCTTTAATCGATTTCTTATCAACTTAACCTTACTTTCAGTATCTGCCACTAATTCCGGTCCAAGCACTTGTCATTCACCCAACTCTATCCAACACGTAGGCATATGACATCTTCGCCCATAAAGTGCCTCATATGGAGCCATCTGAATACTTGCTTGGTAGCTGTTGTTCTACGCAAACTCCGCCAATGGCAAGTAGTCCTCCCAACTACCACGAAAATCGATGATACAACCTCTTAACATATCCTCCAAAACTTGAACAACCCTTTCCGACTGTCCATCTGTCTGAGGGTGAAAAGCAGTACTGAAATCCAATCGTGTACCCAACGCCTCGTGTAACTTCTGCCAAAACTAATATGTAAACCTTGGGTCTCAATCAGAAATTATTGATACTGGCACTCCATGCAACCGCACTATCTCTGCCACATATAACTTGGCCAACTTCTGAAGTGAGTAATCGGTTCGGACAGGTATGAAATGGGCAGATTTCGTCAGCCTATCCACAATTACCCAAACTGAGTCCTTCTTGGAAGGTGTCAATGGCAGGCCACTCACAAAATCCATAGTTACCCTTTCCCATTTCCAAAGTGGTATCTTCACTGGCTTTAACAATCCTGAAGGCAGTTGATGCTCGGCCTTTACTTGTTGACACGTCAAACATTTTCCCACAAATTCGGTCACTTCTCGCTTAAGCCCAGGCCATCAATATAGCTCTTGCAAGTCTCAATACAACTTACTCCTTCCTGGATGCATAGCACAAGGTCCACCATGTGCCTCCCTCAAAATCATCAATCTCAAGTCAGAGTCCTTCGGCATACAAATTCTTCCTCAAAAACAAAGGACCCCATCACCATTTAATCCAAAGTCTGAATTCTCCCCCTTCTCAGCTTGCTGAAACTGAGAAACCAACGACTCATCCACCAACTGCTGCTTCTTAATCTGCTCCACCCAAGTCGGTCTCACTTGTAACTCTGCCAATAAGCTTCCATCGTCATACAAGCTTAAGCGAGCAAACATTGCCTTCAATTTCGCCACAGTCCTTCGACTCAACGCATCAGCCACGACATTTGTCTTACCTGGATGGTACTCAATCGAACAGTCATAGTCCTTTAACAACTCTATCCACCTTCGCTGTTTAAGATTCAGCTCCTTTTGAGTCAGCAAGTACTTAAGACTCTTATGATCCGTATAGATAATGCATCTCTCCCCATACAAGTAGTGCCTCCATATCTTAAGCGCAAAGATCACCGCTGCCAACTCCAAGTCATGAGTAGGATAGTTTACCTCATGAGGCTTAAGCTGTCGTGAAGCATAAGCTACCACTTTACCCTCTTGCATCAACACACAGCCCAAACCTACATGTGACGCGTCACTATACACAGTGAAATCCTTACAAGACTCTGGCTGAATCAACACTGGTGCCTCAGTCAGAACCTTCTTTAACTTCTCAAAAGCCTCTTGCTGCTTATCTGTCCAAACAAACGGTACTCCCTTCCTTATAAGTTTCGTTAACGGCGCTGCCAACATAGAAAATCCTTTCACAAATCTTCGATAATAACCTGTCAACCCCAGAAAACTTCAGATTTCTGTTACTGACCTCGGTGGCTTCCACTCCAGAATCGCCTCAATCTTTCGAGGGTCTACCTTGATCCCCTCAGCAGACACAACATGCCCCAAGAAAGTTACTTCATTCAACCAAAACTCGTACTTACTGAACTTTGCATAAAGTTACTTTTCCCTTAGCACTTGCAGCGCAATACGAAGATGCACATCATGTTTCTCTTCCGTTTTCAAGTATACCAAGATATCATCGATAAAAATGACTATGAACTGATCCAAGTACGGCTGAAATACCCGATTCATCAAATCCATGAATGCCGCCGGTGCATTAGTTAAACCAAAGGGCATAACTAGAAACTCGTAGTGACCATATCGAGTTCTGAATATCGTCTTATGAATATCCTCTTCTTTAACTCTCAACTGATGATATCCTGACCGAAGGTCTATCTTAGAAAATATCGAGGCTCCTTTCAGTTGGTCGAACAGATCGTCGATTCTTGGCAAAGGATACTTGTTCTTGATCGTCAGTTTGTTTAACTGCCGATAATCAATACACATCTGCATGGTCCCATCTTTCTTCTTTACGAACAACACAGGTGCGCCCCACAGAGAAACACTTGGTCTTATAAACCCTCTATCTAACAGTTCTTGAATCTGAGCCTTCAGTTCCACCAACTCCTTTGGTGCCATCCTATAAGGTGCAATGGACACTAGAGCTGTTCCAGGTAACAAGTCGATTCCGAACTCAACTTCTCTATTCGGAGGTAGTCCAGGAAGTTCTTCTGGAAATACATCTTGAAACTCTTTGATGGTCCTAACTGACTCCACAGTAATCCCCTCAGGTTCACTTGACTCACGAATGCTAAAAACGCTTCACAACCTTTCTGAATCAACTTCTCAGCCCTTAAATCCGAGACAACATTGGAAAAATAGTTCCTTCGCTCCTCTATGACCATTATCTCTTCATCCTCGGTAGTTCTTAGCACCATTCTCTTAATAGCACAATCCAATGTCGCCCTATGCTTAGTTAGCCAGTCCATTCCCAAAATAAGATCAAATTCCCCAAATGGCAGCTCTATTAAATCCCCTACAAATATCCTATCTTATGTCTCTAAAGGCACCTCCCTAAAGAGTTTATCTACCTTAACTGAGTGTCCCAAAGGACTCATTACTGATACCCCACTCACAGTCTCCTCAGGAAGCACACCCAACTCCCCAGATACATCACAAGCAACATACGAGTGAGTGGAACCAATATCAATCAAAGCAGTGTAAGCCTTGCTATAAATGAGGAACGTACCGGTTATAACATCAGGAGCATCACCCTCCTCATGATGCCGTGCAGCATAAACCAACGCCGGCTGTCGAGCTTCAGCATGTCCAGCACCCCTGCCAGGTGCCCCACGTCCTCGTCCATTACCATTGCCACCTCTACCTTGCCCACAGCCTCTCTGTGGTGGTGGTCCTTCTCGCTGCGGTTGGACACCTCTTTGCTCCGCAACTTGATCCTGAGCTGCTCTCCGAGGACACTCTCTGAACTTATGTTCCTTTGACCCACATCGAAACCACGCCCCAGTTCGTTTCCAGCACTCCTCCATATGCGCTTTACCACAATCTTTGCAAGCCTGCAGTCTAAAACTATTAACCGGAGCTGGTCGAACTGGTTCCTCCATTCTAGCTCTTTTAACATTTCTATTTGCAGCACTCGAGGGTCTGGAATCCCTCCTAAATCTGGGTCGATCCCTCTCACGATTCTGCCGTTCGGGTCGTTTTACTTCCTCGGCTATCTTAGCCTTCTCCACCAACGCAGCGAAATATCACGCTCCCTCTGTGGAGCTATCAGTACCCTAAGCTCATCGCGAAGGCCATCCTCGAATCGAACACTGCGCTCATATTCGGTCGCAACTATCCCGCTAGCATATCGACTCAGCCTCAAGAATTCTACCTTATACTCCGCAATAGTCTTATTACCCTAAGCCAGATTCAAAAATTCCTTTCGACGGGCATCCACATAACTAGCTCCAACATACCTTCCCTTAAAAGCAGTCTTGAATAGTTCCCAAGTTACTCATTTGATTGGGATACTCTCCCTTATAGTGATCCACCACTGGTATGCCTCATCTCGTAGCAACGACACGGCCCCCTTCAGCTTTTGCTCTACAGAGCAATCTAGGTCGTCCATAATCTGCTCTGTTGCCTCTAGCCAATATTCAGCCACGTTTGGGGCTACTCCAGATACGCCCCTAAAAACCTCTGTTCTATTAGCTCGGAGTCACTCAGAGATGGATCCCCTATTCACTGTCCCAGTGCTAGCTCCAGCAACCCTTTCCAAAACCCTTAACATCGCTTGGGACAAAGCATCATCCCCCGTAGCCCGATCATGTAACCCATCCTCATTTGCCTGTGGCACGGATGCCTCCTTAGCTGGCCTATGCCCTGAGGATGAAGATTCAGCTTGCACCCTCCCGCGACCACGTCCGCGGCCTCGTCCACGAGTTTCTCTTGTACTCATATCGAATTATCTGTTTACGAATTTTATGACATTAGTTTAATATTCCAGTTGTTTATTACGAGATGTCTTATGGAAATATAGCAGTTCAGGGATTGTTTTCGCAACGTCGTAGCCTAGCTACAGTCTCAATCCTACTATTTTACAGCTCTACCCTATCTAAAACATCATAGTAGGGTCTCAGTTCTATCTATAGCATCATATAAATATTACACGGTGTAAAAGAAAGTACACTTATAGACTTGGTGCTGGGGATTCAGTGTGCTACTTCTTTCTTCAAACCATTTAAAAAAAAACATGTATTTGGTCACAGAGAATAGAAATTCTTAAAAAAAATTGATTTAAAATATCCTTATTTTGAAATTCTTGATTTTAAACCCGTTTAGAAACCCACAGCCTAGTTGTTGCAACTTGGCTCTGATACCACTAAATGTAACACCCCAAACTCAGCCCAGACGTTATGACTGAATCCGATGTGTCTCATTAAAGTTTTAAAAACCCATGATTCATTTTAGTGTTTAAAAAGAACATCTTTTGCTAAGTTAACAAAGTGAATGGAAGTCAGCACCGTAGGTATCCGAAACAGAGGAGGTGAGCCATGAAGGCTGCTTAAGTACCAAGCTCTTGCCTGGATCCAATCCTAGACATGGCCACAACCATTGCCACACTTTGGTGCGAGGTTAGGTTTTGGAAGAAAATGAGTTGGAATTCATTTAAGTAGATATTTTTGAAAAACTGATTAGTTGCATCGTTGCGCTATTTTGAACAAGTATCATTTTGAAAACGTGCCCTAAGTCTAACCCATTTTGAATTATTATCAGTAAAATATAGAGTATAAAATAAAATAATCCCAGAAAGATAATTAAAATGACCTTATTATAACCCAAAACCAAATAATAATAATAAATTAAAAAACTGGTTACTTATTGCAAAGTTCGAAAGCGATCATCACGGCCACTCTGAATCCCCTCCGGCTCCAAGTCTCCACATCAAGACTCACCTGCAAAGATAAGGAAAGGGGGGTGAGTTTGGAAACTCAGTGTGCAACAAGCCCCTTTCAGAGCCCAAACTAATACCAGCATACTGGGCCAAAGCCTTTCATTTAACGATTACTGGGCCGAAGCCTTCTCATTAATCATGTTACTGGGCCGAAGCCTTCACTGCAAACGGTATGGCCCATAGGCCCATTTCAATGCCACATGTAATATTAATGGATGTATGCAAGCCCATTTGGGGAGACTACTCAACCCACCATCCGCTACTCTCCACCCGTACCAACCAAGCTCTCCATGTGGGGAATAACTCAACCCACCCAACCAAACTCTCCACTGGCAGCACAGTTGCTTTATCATATAACTGGAGGCCTACAAAGCCCTTTTCGCACTTCTTCCATTTATATAAAAAACCCAACCCATGCATTTAATGAGTATATCATAGCATAACATGTGCATGTTATAACATATCATGTGCATATCATGTCATATCATGTAAATCAATACCTCATGCATCATATTCATAATTAAACCCTAGGGGTATAATGGTCATTTTTACCTAGAGGCAAAATAGTCATTTACCATATTTTAGGGGTAATTTGGTAAATTTACCAAATATTATGGGTTTTCCATGTTCATTAACAATTATCAATATTCTCAAGTGTTTAAACAGTGATTTTAACGTACTTTATCAAATTAGGGCTTTTGGGCCCAAATCCCCTAATGGGTCCTACGAATGCCGATTTAGCCCATTAAGCCTACATAATCCAAATTTTACAACAGTACTAACCGTGTTAACATGCAATCTTTCCAAATTCCATTTTCTATCAATTTTTCCCAAATGGGCCCGAAAGCCTATTTGGCCCAATTTCAGCCCATTGGGGCCCAACCTACTGTCGTGCACAGAATTGCACTCTTACCTATTCCCTCGATCCAAACACCGATCATATCATTTTTATCGCATCTAAAACCACATGCAAAATCTCAAGTTCTCGAAATGCCAAAATTTTGGCATTTCGGCTTTTCTGCGAATATTAGCCTAAGCTACTACGAGGGTTGTTACACACCTATTTTGTGACGACTGCCACTGAGATCCCTTACGATATCCTACAATTGATTATCAGAATTCTTAGATTGCAAATCACAATAACCAATCCCAATATTCACTTACCATATTCGAACCATGCCCCTGAAGCCTTTAGAATCTTACCTTTTTGCCAAAAACCGATGACTAGATCTAAGTCTAGTTGTTCCAAAGATCCAAGCCATCGATCCAACCTCTAGAAGACACTAAACACCAAAATAAATTGTCGGTTAAAGACCCTTAAAGCCCTAGGCCCAAATCGACAGCCTCCCTAGATTTTAAGGACTTCGGCTTTTTCTAAATTGTAAAATAAGACTAGATCTGAGGTGATGAGCACTTACCACCTATTCCTCTTTGATTTCTACGCTGATCTGATGCAGATCTATTCTCTAAATGATAGTAGAACTCGAATCCAGGAGATCTGAAGTTTCGGCTATAAGTCCCTAAATCTATGGTACTTCAGCTTTTTAAGTGATGAAGAAGATGACGATTTGAGGCCATAACTTTGAAGTAATATTGCCGATAGATACTAAGGGTTTAGAGAAGATGAAATTTAATCAAAAGGAACAAAAATAACTGAAGGATTTTGGCTTGGAGAAATCGGTACAAGAAGTGAGTTTTCGGGATTTCGACTTTTATAATGATCGGCTATGAAGGTTTGTGGAGGATGGGATCGATAGAGGAGGTGAGTAAGGTGATCAGAAGGTTTTGGCTAGAAGAAAAAGAAAAAAGAAAGAAAGAAAATGGAGGAAAAAGAGAGGAAGAAGAACTCGGCACCAAGGAGAAAGAATTTGCGTTTTCGGCTTTTGTGAGAACTCAGAAAGGATGAATGATAGTGAAAGCTTTCAAGTGGCTAACCCTAATTCTCCAAGACAGAAAAAGAAAAGAACCTATCCCTAATATCAACTAAAACAATCGGCCCAACCTCCCTAAGGCCCTTGCCGAAATTCACTTAAGTGATCACATGCCCGACACATGCCTAAATTAAAAAGTAACAGTATGCCTACCTTGCAACTTGAACCCTGGACCTTTAATTCCTTCCTAGGCGCCATTTTTTTAGGAACTTAGTGGCGCCACCTTGCCACTTTACCAAGGCCTTATTTGTGTCATAATTTACGGAGTTCTTCTTAAAAACCCACTTAACCAAGTCTCCTATTCACTTAAAATCTAACCTTGATATTTTACCGCGTTTAACTTAGGCTTGGGCCTTCTAAAGGCCCACTAACACATTTAAACGCAATTCCAATATTTATAACACCAAAATTTCAAAATTTACCTAAAATCACAGAAACCCGAAAAATCCCAAAAATCAGGGCGTTACATCACCCGAGACAATATGACCCAAAAATCCAACTTCTTGGAGCCAAAATTCACTCTTGCTAAACTTAGCATACAGTTGTTTTTCTCGCAAAGTCTGCAATACAATTCTCTGGTGCTTCGCATGTTCTGTCTCATTTTTGGAATAAATCAAGATGTCGTCAATGAATAGAACAACAAACTTATCCAAATATGGATGAAAGATCCTATTCATTAGATCCATAAATACGGCCGGTGCATTCGTCAACCCAAACGGCATAACAAGGAATTCGTAATGACCATACCTCGTTGTGAAAGCTGTCTTTGGCACATCCGATTCCTTGACACGCAACTGATAGTAGCCAGACCTCAAGTCTATCTTAGAGAACACAGTGGCTCCTCTCAAATGATAGAATAAATCATCAATCCTTGGTAAAGAATACTTATTTTTTATGGTTACCTTATTCAGTTGCTGAAAATCAATACATAATCTCATTGATGTGATATCCCGAATTAGGGCCTAATCAGAATAGTGGTTTTGGGACCATAAATTTGAGATAGAAATAATTATTTTATAATTATTTTGAGGTCTATGATATGATTGCATGATTGTCTGAAAGTTTCGTGAAGAAATTCTATGCATAAAGTGCTTAATTTGAAATTTGGGACTAAATTGAATAAGTTGCAAAACTTGCATTCTAGAAGTTTTAGTATGAAACTACTTTGGAATATTAATTAAGAGACCTTGAATAGCAATTTGACCAATTTCTAAGTTTTTGGACAAAAATTGGACATGGATGGAAATTTTGAAAGTTTAGTAAGGAAGGGCATTTTGGTCATTTGGATTTTAATGAATTAAAATGGGAAAAATCAAGCCAAAAATTCATTCATCTTCTTCATGTTGCTGCCGAATTCTACTTGCTACCATATCTAGGGTTTCTTCAACTTCTAAGCTCAATAGTAAGTCAATTCTAGCCCCGTTTTTAATGTTCTTTACGTTTTTGGAGTCCCGATAACTTGATTTAGCTTATCCTAGCAATAATTTAACCTAGGGTTTATATTTGGAAAAATACCCATAGGTAAAATGTGTTTATTTTGATGTTTTATGGTAGAATATGAAGCTTGAGATTGTGTTAAACAACTTTTGCTAAGTGATTTTACGTAAAAATGACTAAAATGACGTAATCGGTAAAAATACCTAATGTTCATAAATATATGATAGAGTGTGAATTTGATGTTACTATAGAAGGGAAAAATGATCAGCATGTCATAAAACATAAGAAAATAGGAAGAATTTTAATTTCCGAGCTTTGGGGCAAAAGTGTAAATATGCAAAATTTTAGGGGCAAAATTGTAATTTTTCCAAAGTTAGAGTTAAGAAATATTTTGATAAATATGAGTATTAAATCAGCTAAATGTATTATTTTAGATCAAGAAAGACTTGGAATCAACCTTGATCAGGGAAAAGAAAAGATTTCGAGTTAAATTGTAATCTTTATACATTTTGTACCGAGGTAAGTTCATGAGTAAATAGGGTAACATAATTGTCGTTTCAAGTAATTTAATGTTGTTTATATGATATGATGCTTATTGTCATGAAATTTTATGTTTTGTGGTTATTGTTGAAAAATATGTAATTATGTGAATTACTTGATAAGTATGAACTACCATCAAAGTATCGATTTCGACATTTCGTGGAAAATGGCAAAGGAGTATGATCGAGGAAAATCCCGTTTGAACATTAGGAATAGATTAGGATACAAGTGACATGTCACTAGGAAATTGATATCCGAACTCGTTGAGTTGCGTTCCGAGTTCGTGAGAATTATGAGGCATCCGAACTCGTTGAGTTGAATTCCGAGTTCACTTATGGATGCAAGCATCCGAACTAGTTGAGTTGTGTTCCGAGTTCATTATGGATACGAACACCCGAGCTCGTTGAGTTGCATTCCAAGTTCATTATGGGTGAAATTATGGTATCTTGATTTCGTGTATCTGAATTATATTCCGATGTGTTCAATGGGTAAAGTTCTAGTGAAATGGAGAAATTCTCGAGATGCAAGTGACTAGTTGGTAAGTGTTGTGGAACGGATACTTTGTACAGGTATGTACTTAATCCTCGGGTCGAGACTTCAATATAACAATAATATGGTAGGATCATGAATGAGAAATATGATATGAATGTTTTGGTGATATTATGCAAATGTGGATTTTGTATTATGGAATGGTTATGTTACTTGCTATTTACATGTGAACTTACTAAGCATTTATGCTTACTCCCTCCCTTCCTTTTCTTGTAATTTTGACAAGCCAGATAGAGATCGGGACGGTCGGAGACACGTTCACACTATCAATGAATCACCTCGGTATAGTGGGTTGCATATTTTGGGAATATGGCATGTATAGCATTATAATCCTTTTGTGTACATAATCTTATGATATGGTGAATGAGTATGTGGAAATGCTTGTGGATGATTAGCTATTGAAATGGCTAATCAAAATTTATATTTAGTGTTATGTATGCTTAATGTATTACCTAATCCATGGAAAACCATAAAATGGTGAAATTGGTTATAAAATAGTGTCATACAATAGCAGTGATGTAAATTTGAAAAATCACTAAAAATAGTAGAGATAGAATTAGATGATAAATAAAATATTTAATTTAATCTTAATGAATATATTTTCATGTTAAAGAAACAAAATAGGTAAAAGAGTTGTATTTTATGAGATATTTATGTTTTGCTGAAATAGGGTCAGAGAGATTTCTGGATCCTCTGTTCTAACTTTAGAAATTCACCATAAATTGTGTAAAAATAATTAGGACTAAAACTTTATATGTATGGATTTCTTATTGAGTCTATTTTTAAGTGAAAGAAACGGAATAGTCATTAGATTTCTTTACAGGAATAAATTTGATTTATAGTGCACAGGGGTCAGAGTAGCCAAACCCTGAAACAGGGGAGAATTTAACTAATAAACTGTGCTAATTGGTCCATCCAAAAATTATAGAAAAAAATTAGTAAGTATATATATGAGTCTAGTTTCAGGTAAAATTTACAGAATTGGATTTCAAGTTTTGTAACTTGAGATATGATTTTTTTAGCGACTGTGATGCAGATGGATAGTTTACTACGAGAATTGTTTGAACTTGTTTAAATGCTAAAATAAGTTTAGTAATGTCTCATACTCGACTCCGGCGACGATCTCGGGTAAGGGGGAATTACAATTGAACCGTATTTCTTCTTTAAAAACAACACGGGGGCACCCCAAGGTGAAAAACTTGGCCTTGCGAATCCTTTATCCGTCAACTCTTGCAACTGTGCTTTTAACTCTTTTAGCTCGGTTGGTGCCATTCTATACGGAGCAATAGAAATAGGAGTTGTCCCTGGCACCAATTCAATACTAAACTTAATTTCTCTCTCAGGAGTTAATCCTGGTAATTCCTCCAGGAATACATCTGAATACTCACATACTCTCGGCACAGACTCGATCTTCAACTCTGTTTCCTTAGTGTTCAGTACAAATGCAAGATAAGCTTCATACCCTTTCCTCATGTACGTTTGGGCAACCATTGTCGTGATTACATTCACCAGTGGACCCAATTCTCTTGATTCAACCCGTAGAGCGTCACCATCCAGACATTTTAATTTAATATACTTACTACCACAATTCACAGTTACATCATGAAGGGCTAACCAATCCATACCAAGTATTACATCAAATTCATCAAATGGTAGCAACATAAGGTTAGCCGGAAAACAATGACCTTGAATCATCAAAGGACAATTCTTACAGACTTTATCAACTAGAATCGATTTTCCTAATGGGTTCGACACTTTAATAACAAATTCCGTAGGTTCAACGAGTATATTCATACTAGACACCAATCTCATGCAAACGTAAGAATGCATCGACCTCGGGTTAATTAAAGCAATAATACTTGTATTAAAAAGAGAAAAAGTACCCGTGATAATGTCAGGAGCAGAGACTTCCTCTCGAGCGCGTATTCCATATGTTCTTACCGGGGCTATAGCCTTTGGTCTTGCAATATCTTTAGCTGCGACTCGACTGCCACTAGCACTTCCAGGGTATCTTGGAGGTTTACCTCATGCCATAGGAGCACTCGACTTAGGGTTACTTCCACTTCTTTTTCCGTTCGATCTGGGCAGTCTCTGAGAAAGTGGCCAAGAGAGCCACATTTAAAACATGCACCGCTTTTTACTCGGCACTCTCCGAAGTGAAATTTGTTGCAGCTCTTACACTTCGATTTTTGATCACCTACACTCCCCACACTAGTCATCATCGGGGAGGAAGACTTTTGACTTCTTCGTCTAGGACCCTTCGCTCTACCCTAATATACTACTGATGAAGTGGAGCGTTCATGCTGGCTCCTAGATTTTTTCATGGAGAATGAGAGTGTTTTACCGTTGGTCCTTTTGCTCGCAAATCGAGCCTCTCTTTTTGCTTGCTTTCTTTCATTATTAAGCTCCTCGGCTTTCTTGGCCTGATCAGCCAATGAGGCGAACTCCCGTATTTCAAGAATTTCGATCAACAATTTAATGTCCTCATTCAGACCCTCTTCAAAGCATTTACACATATCTGATTCAGTTTGGACCCATTCAATTGCGTACTGACTTAGCTGTACGAACTCTCTCTCATATTTCGCTACAGTCTTGTTCCCTTGTTTGAGTTCCAGGAACTCCTTTCGCTTCGAGTCTAAAAATCGTTGGCTAATAAATTTCTTCCTAAACTCTGTTTGGAAGAAATTCCAAGTAATATTTTCCTTCAACACTACCAAGGATACAGTATTCCACTAGTGGTATGCAGTATCCTTCAAGAGGGACACGGCACACTTCAAACACTCCTCGAGTGTGCATAACAATTCATCTAACACCCGTGTAGTATTTTGAGCCAGAACTCGGCTCTTTCAGCGTCATCATCGACTTTCGCTCTGAATTCCTCAGCCCCATACTTTCTAAGCTTGTCTACAGGGGTCTTATCGATTCTTACCGGTGCCATACCTTGTGGCACATCCTCATCAAGTTGGTTAGGGGCAGGGGCGGTCGTGGTATGTTGGGGTGATTCCTTAGATAATCCTCAAACTATTCATCCATCATAACAAAGAAGGTAGCTCGGGCCTCTTTGCGGCCTTCAGACATAAGTCTCCTACACAGAAGCTGGAGCATGGCTCTTGGCTCCCTCGGACTCATCTTATGCTCGATTGGAAGACATTTACTATATTCAAAACAATTTAAACAATTTAGGAGATGTCACACTATCAAGATTCAAAATATGGCATGTATAGCGAACTTTAACATCCTCTACGATAGTCCTAGAATCGACTAAATTGTAGCTCTAATACCACTAAATGCAACACCCCTCACCCGTATCCGATGCCGGGATAGGGTTCGAGGCGTTACCGATAATTCACCTTTACAAACTTACTCAATCAGGTTACTGAATTTCGCTCGTGATTTAACACTTTTCAAATGTGTGCACTTGTCTGTTATACAGGCCTCCGATGCCTAAAAACACTCCTAGGGGTAGTACGAAACAAAATCGAAATTGTTCGATACACTTGGGGCACTTTAGGATATCTTTCCTTAGTTGAAGTGTAACACGCCCGTGGGGCTTAGAACATGCCTGTGTCCTTTTTCCAGTATGCAACACGGCCAAGTCACACACCCGTGGGCTTAGCCCATGTGCTACACTGACTTCAACCTTACCATTTTGTTAAATGTACACGACCAAGGCACACGCCCGTGTGCTTAGCCCGTGCTCTACGCTGACTTAAAATTTCAGGTGCAGGGGACACACGGTCATAGCACACACCCATGGGAGTAGCCAGTGTGTCACATACTGCCTAGACACACGCCCGTGTGTCTACCCATGTGGACCTTGTTAGGCTATTTTCCAAGCCTTAAGTCACCCTTTACTAGCCAATTACACTTATAGATTACTATAGTGCATATTTGGGCCAAATTATCCATTTGTAAATATGAAACTTTGATTAACCTCATTACATGTAAACCTCATGTCATTGGTTTCATCCATGCTAACTTAATTCTTATCTTGCATTTAATGATTTATATGTCTGCTTGACATATTAAGATTGGCTCGTTATTATAACTCATTGCCAATTATAACTAAGCCATCGCATATAAATATAAACATGCCTAGATTTGTAGAGCATAACCTACTTCAAAATGAGCCAATTCTCGTGGTCATATACAAAAAAAGATAAACATAATTTTACATGCCTTCACTAGGAAAATCAAATGACATATATAACAAAATACTCAAAAATCCTATACATGCCATTGGACAAAATAGAAATGTCTTTATACCAAAGCTTGTCTAGTTGATAGTGCGTTGACTCTCCAATTGTCTTTCAATCCTTATGAGTCTTTGAGCTCTGAAAAGCAGGGGAAAGATAGGAGTAAGCATTTACATGCTTAGTAAGCCCATATAACTGGAAAGTAAACTTACCGATTATTTAGCATACAACCATATTAGGCAATGAAATCAACAAGCATAGGATAGTTTCCCTATCACATGCACTCAACCATCGAGTTAGTTACATATCAATGCACTATGTAATTCATCTTAGATAAGCTCATCATTTAACATATCATCTATACATATTCCTTATGATAGTCTCGTTGAGTTTCTAGGAAATATCGATGGATCATCCATTTACCATCAATTCGTACGAATGATCGTTTCAGTATGCACTCCCGCGAACCTCACATCTTACGGCGGGATTACCAGTCCAGGCTAAATCCCTTATAACGACAAACACCCTTAATAAGCTCAGATCTAAATTACTAGTCCAGGCTAAATTTAGCCCTAATCGGATTACCCATCTAGGCTAAATCCACAATGCACACATATTCTTCGGGAGGCTCGATCACTCAAGGAACACACAAGTCCAAGCTCAATCCTTTTATACTTGAGATCTTCAGATTACCAATCCAGGCTAAATCCTTTTCTGCAACACATGCAGGATCTCAAGTCTCATGTAAATCATGGTTTATCCATCGAATTCCCTTTCCAACCTCAATCGAGACATTACCCAACAATTCATTATTAAAGATGCAATTCATGCATTTTCATGCCATCAACAATGAAATTATCATCCATTCACAAAACATACAATTATGCATGTTATAGGCTTACTTCGAGTTATCTGAACTTGGTATTCATTTTGGAGTTGTGTTTCGGTTATTCCGAAACCTTACGTTTACCTCGATCGACCTCTGAAATTTGTTCCTCGGGGTCTATAACAACAAAATGACATCATTAATTCACTACATTGCACTTTTCAAGTTTAATTTCTACCCCGATCCAAATGACCGTTTTGCCCCTAACCTTTGACATTTTTACTATTTAGTCCTTAAGCTCGTATAATGAAACACATGGAATTTCTATCTTACCCAAGCCTGACCGAACATTTTTCTCTCTTATGGCAGCCCACATTTTCCATTATTTTCTCATTTCTACCACACATTTTAAAACATTTGCAAAGTGGTCCCTACAAGGGCTTTTCATGAAAATCACTTAGGAAAAGATGTTTATTACACCTTCAACTTTCATACCCCTCCATAATCCACCAAAATACAAGCAACTCATGCATGGGTAAATTTTTAAACATGAACCCTAGCATGAAATATGGGTAGAAATGGAGAGAGTAAGCTACCGGGACTCCAAAAATGCAAAGAACATTAAAAACAGGGATTGGGAGCACTTACTTTTGAGCTTGGAAAGCTTGAAAACCCTAGCTATGGAGAGCATGAAATTTTCGGCAGCTATGGAGAAGAAGATGGCTGATTTTGGCTTATTTTTCCCATTTTATTTCATTAAAAAGCCAATGGACCAAAATGCCCTTAAGTCCTTTCTTTAAAATTTCATCCATGCAAGCCCATTTTTGTCCAAAAACTTAGAAATTGGGAAAATTTCTCCCCAAGACCTTATAATTTATAATCTAAAGAAATTTCATACAAATTGCTTCTAGAATCCAAGTTTTGAATTTTATTCAGTTTAGTCCCTAATTTCTAATTAGACACCTTACTCAAGGAATTTCTTCATGAAAATTAAACACATTCATAATCTCATATTCTAAGTCTCATAATAATCATAAAATAAATATTTTGATTTCAGATTTGTGGTCCCGAAACCATTGTCCCGACTAGGCCCTATTTTGGGATGTTACAGAATTGTTGTTTGGAGAATTTGATACTATATTGGGCGTGGATTGTCTAGTGAAACACCGTGAAAAATTGGATTGTGCTACTAAACGTATGGTGTTGAAGTCTACGGAGGTTGGGGAGGTAACTGTGATAGGGGAGTGAAGAGATTATCTGTCTAATGTGATTTCTGCGTTAAGGGCTGAGAAGCTGGTTCGCAAAGGTTACGAGAAGTTTCTAGCTTATGTTACCATTTCTGGTTCTAAAGGTCCTTCTGTGGGAGATGTCAGAACTGTTAAAGAGTTTTTTAATGTATTTCCTAAAGAGCTTCTCGGGTTGCCACTAGACCGTGAGGTTGAATTCGGAATTGAGCTCCTACCTGGAATAGTTCTAGTGTCTATTGCCCCTTATAGGATGGCACCGAAAGGGCTGGTGGAGCTAAAGGCTAAAATTCAAGAGCTACTGGATCGAGGATTCATTCGACCGAGTGTGTTTCTATGGGGAGCACGGTGTTGTTTGTGAAGAAGAAGGATGGATCCATGCGCATGTGCATTGTTTATTGTCAATTGAACAAACTGACTATTAAGAATAGGTATCCTTTACCAAGGATAGAAGATCTGTTCTGCGAGGAGCCACGATTTTCTCCAAGATAGATCTTTGGTCTCGGTATCATTAGCTAGAGGTTAAGGAGGTTAATGTGAATAAGATTGCATTCAGAACTCATTATGGTCATTATGAGTTTCTGGTAATGCCATTTGTGTTGACAAATGCACCAGTAGCTTTCATAGATTTGATAAACCGAGTATTTCAACCTTATTTGGATCGGTTTGTAGTTGTGTTTATAGACGACATCTCAGTTTATTCAAGAACCAATGAGGATCATGATGCACATCTTCGTATTGTATTTAAATTCTGAGGGAAAAGCAGTTGTACGTAAAGTTCAACAAGTGTGAGTTTTGGCTACGAGAAGTGATATTTCTTGGCCATGTAGTGTCGGCAGAGGGAATTAGGGTGGATCCTCAAAAAATTTAAGCTGTAATGGATTGGAAACCACCGAAGACGGTATCTGATATTCGAAGCTTTCTGGGTCTGGCTGGGTATTACAGACGTTTTGTTGAAGGATTTTCACTGATTTCTGCACCTCTGACCAAGTTACTGCGTAAAGGGGTATCGTTCAATTGGACTGATAAGCAGCAAGAGAGTTTTGAAAAACTAAAGGATGTTCTAACTAAGGCCCCTATTTTGATACAACTAGAGTCTGGAAAGGAATTTACTGTTTACAGTGATGAGTCACACATTGGATTGGGTTGTGTGTTGATGCAAGAGGGTAAGGTGGTTGCTTACGCGTCTCGTCAGCTTAAGCCTCATGAGACAAGTTACCCCACTCATGATTTGGAGTTAGCTGTAGTGATATTAGCACTAAAGATTTGGAGGCATTACCTATACGGTGAAAAGACGATTATTTACACAGATCATAAAAGCCTCAAATATCTTCTTACTTAGAAGGAGTTGAATCTTAGGCAATGAAGGTGGATAGAGTTGCATAAGGACTACGATTGTTCAATTGAGTATCAACCTGGTAAAGTAATGTGGTAGCTGACGCATTGAGTCGTAGGGTTGTATCTGATTTGAGAGCAATGTTTGCTTGTCTCAGCCTGTGATGATAGCTTGTTAGCTGAACTACAAGTGAGACTGACTTGGACTGATCAAATTAAAGAGAAACAACTGCTGGATGAGTCGCTACCTCCTCGTTTTAGACAAGTCAAGAATGGTGAAACTACAGAATTTGGGTTGAATAGTGAGGGAGTATTGTGTTTCCGTGGAAGAGTATGTGTACCGAGGGATTCTGATCTGAGGTAGTCTATACTGTAAGAGGCGCATAGTAGTCCATATGCTATGCATCCTGGCAGAAACAAGTTATATCGAGATCTTCGTGAGCTGTACTGGTGGCTAGGGTTGAAACGCGAAGTTACTGATTATGTGAGTAAGTGCCTGACATGCGAACAATTCAAGGTTGAGCATCAGTTACCTTCTAGGTTACTACGGCCAGTTAAAATTCCACTCTAGAAGTGGGAGAGGGTAACCATGGATTTTGTGAGTGGGCTACCCTTGACACCGATTAAAAAGGATTTGGTATGGGTAATTGTGGACCGATTGACTAAATCTGCCTATTTTATACCGGTACGCACTGATTATTTATTACAAAAGTTGGCCAAGTTGTATGTGGCCGAAATTGTGAGACTGCATGGTGTACCAATTTCTATCATATCTGACAGAGATCCTTGATTCACATTCTGATTCTAGAAGAAGTTACACAAGGCTTTGGGTACAATACTGGATTTCAGCACTACGTTCCACCCTCAGATAGATGGGCAGTCAGAGAGGGTGATTCAGATATTGGAAGACATGTTAAGAAGTTATGTAATTGATTTCTGAGGCAGCTGGGAGGAGTATTTGCCATTGGCAGAGTTTGCTATAACAACAGCTACTAGTCCAGTATTCAAATGGCACCGTACGAGGCATTTTATGGTCGTAGGTGTCGTACTCCTACCTGCTAGACTGAACTGGGTGAGCGGCAAGTTCTGGGGCTAGAATTAATTTTTGATACAGAAGATAAGGTAAAATTGATTCGAGACAGGTTAAAGGAAGCATCTGACAGGCAAAAGTCTTATACAGACTTAAAGCGTAAAGAGATTGAGTACTCGGTGGGGGATTTTATTTAGCCCTAGGTTTATTGGACCTTATTAAATACTTAAGCGTGTGGGACCAGTCGTTTATCAACTTGAACTGCCTCCAAAGTTGGATAGGATTTCATGACGTGTTTCATGTTTCAATACTGAGGCGGTACTATTCTAATCCCTCGCTTATTGTGTCCATGGAGGAAATTGAGGTGAGGCCTGATTTGACCATCGAGGAAGAACCGGTGCAGATATTGGATCGTAATGTTAAGGTATTAAGAAAGAAACCTGTTCTATCAATCAAAGTACTTTGGCGTAATAACGGTTCAGAGGAGGCCATGTGAGAACCTGAGGAGGCGATGTGATATCAATACCCTCACTTGTTCTGACCAGGAAAATTTTGAGGCTGAAATTTCTTTAAGGGGATAGAGTTGCAACGCCCCAAAAATGTAGGGTCTGAGATTTTGCGTGCTTTAACACAAATTACATTTTTTCTTTATTGACTAAGTAATTTGGGTGTATTTGGGTGTGTTTGAGAAGCCTGGGTTCGAGTCTGGGCCCTGGCAAAATTTGTGGTCTTGTTCTTAAATGAGACTGGCTATTCACAGTTAGGACTTATGTTTAAGTGTGTGAGATTGTATGTCACAAAAAGCCTAGTGGCTTAGCAGCAAGTGGCGTGTTGAGCTTCAGAGGAGGGCATAGGATCAAATCCCTTGGCAATCAAGGAGCATTTATTTTGCTATCAAGAGACGGCAAGAGTTGTGGGGGATTTGAACTCTGGTGATGGAGAGTTTGAATGGGTCATAGAGGTTGTCGTGGAGGATATCAAGGAGGGATAAGGGGAGGAAATCTTGGAGAATTTCAAGGAATTTGAATTTGGAGTGGGTTGTAGCTGAATAGGGGGTGCTTGTGAGTACAAATTCGACCAAGGGGGTTTTAGGAGTGTATTTTTGACAATTAGAGTGAGAGTAGGTGCCGAACTCCTTCTCTTCTATTCTAGGTTTGTTCTTTTTGACATTTTTGGTACCATTCTCCCTTGTGCTGATCTCTTTTCGTGCCTTTCGGGATTTAAGCCGAATTTTTTTATTTTTGTTTCTTTCTTTTGACTCTATCTTATGCCGAAACATATCTCACTTTTCTTTCTTCCCTTCTAAATCTGTGGCTGAATATATCCTTCCTCTAATACCCATCTTTTTTCTCTTTTTTCCACACGTTTCTTTCTTTGGTCGAACCCTACTGTTGAACTTAACACCCCCCTTGCCGAAACTTTTTCCCTTTTCTTCAAATATTTTCTTAATTCTTTGTTCATCATTTTAGTATCTACGTTACACGGTTTGGTTGGTTGGCCGAATTCTGGGCTCCCCTACTATTGGTAAGTATATCGTGTAGGCAACTCTATTTGTAACGCCCCAAAAATCACAAAATCCAAAAATCCCAAAATCTTGAATTTTTTTCTTTTTGTGCTTAGCAATTTCGGTTAAGTGTTAATTACGTGATGGTAGATCTTGGTCAAGGTTTGAGTTCGAATCTAAAGGTAGAAGAAATTATAGGTTAATTATTAAAAGAATCAGGGTTGGCAAGTAGGTGGGCTTTTAAATAAAAATAGGGAAAAATGGCATAAAAAAGCTTTGTGGAGGAGTGGCTAAGTGACGCCACTTAGGGAGTAGGGAGGTGGCGTTAGTAGCTAGCAAGGAGATCCAAGGTTCAACTCCTAGCTTAGTATTTTTAGAAGTTTAATTTTGGCCTTCTAGAAGATTGGAAGTGGCGTGAAGATGGACTCCAAGGGGAGTGTTCAGAAGAGAAAATTAAGGAAAAGATCAAGGGGTTATCAGGGAGAAAAACGAGGAGATGAGAAGGGAGAAGTGATAGAGCCGAATTGGGAATTGGGCATGGAAAATTCAGCTATAAGAGCTATAAATAGGGGTCGAGTACAAGGTTTCCAAGCTACTACTGAAATTCTTCTTCACCTTATTGCCAGAAACACTCTTCCCTAAAAGCCGAAAACTCTTTTCTTTCTTTTCTTTCTGCCGATTTCTATTCTCCTCTACACAATCTTCTTTGCCGATATCTTCTACTACTCTTCTTCTTTAATCTTTACCAAATAAACCTTATTCACCATACTAATTTTGAAAGTCGAAAAGCCAAATCTTTTAAGGGTCGAATACTCTTTGATCGAATCTAGTGTAAGTGTTGCTCTTCTAATCGGTTTTCCTTGCTAAGTATTGATTATTGTCCCTCACTCTTTCTAATCAACTGTGGTAGGGAATTAGTATCAGATCTCGGATCTTAGCTCTCTGCCGAAATTGCCTTTAGGTGCTTGCGATTTTGGTAAGTATTCCTCTCTCATTGGCTAAGATGGCCGAATGTTCATAGTTAAGGTAAGGGGACTTGTGTTGGATATGAGTCATCTATTATTCTGGTTTTAATAGTTAAGATTGGTGCAGATCTAGGAGTTGATCGTGGTTAGTGATTTAAGAAGGAGCTGATTGCACAAGGTAAGGTTAAGGTGAGGTTTCGGTTTTAGTAAAGAAATGTATTAAGCATGTGATTAATTGAAGGGTGATATCGTTTGTAGGTTGGTGACTAAAGGAATCGCAGCACGTTTTCTTACCAGTTGTGTACATACACTGCACACACACAATGAATAGACAAAAGCCGATAAGCCAAAAAGCTAAAAAACTGAAATGCCGAAAAGCTGAAAGTTTTGCTACGGTAGTCTTGCGAGTGCGCGAACACTCGTAAGGGGTAAACCGATAGGTTGCCCAAGGCTCACGGGCGATTTCATAGACTTGGGTTGTGATTTGGCCATATGGGCCGAAATGGGCTAAATGGGCCCGATGGGCTGTTGGGCCCATAATAGGCAAAAATTGAATATTTATGTTATGTGATAAGAATTTGTATGTGAGCATGAATATGAAAGTGACTGGGCCTAACGGGCCATATAAATGTGGTTTGGGCCTTATGGGCCATATACATGTGTTTGGGCCTAATGGGCCAGATACAGGTATGTGAATTTGATTGGGCTTTGTAAGGGGTTTTAGGCCTAGAATATGCTAACTACATAAAACTTAATAATTATTTTCCACTGTGGACAAGTCATAGGGTTAAGGTGTGGCAACGGGTATATACATGTCTAGGATTGGATCTAGGGAGAGCTTCGTACTTAAGCGGTCCTAATGACCCACCTCCTCTTCTCTGGAATCCTACCTGGTGCATAGTATTCGTTCATCTTAGCTCGCGAGACTTGTTAACAAGCCAAGGTAAGTGAAAATCGTAATAAAGGAAAAATTACTGAAATACCCTAAGGGCAAAAATGACCAAAATACCCCTAGGTGTTGAATATATGTTTTATGGATGTGACATGCATAAATATGACATTCTACTTAGGTTGCATATCGGTTGGGAATTATGAAACGGAGGAAGTATATGAGGATCGCATGGTTGCTTGACAATCGTGGATCCACCGGCAGCTTTTAAAGCCCAATATGTAAATGAAGGTAGTTCCGCAAGCGAGCTACCATTGATGTGTCGATTGGGTGGGTCGATATTTATATCCCCACATGGTGTGACGGGGGATGGAGCTGGTGTGTAGTGGATGGATAATATGGATAGGATTGCATTGCATGTTGATGTATGATGATTTTTGAATGCTTGTTTTTTTTTTTTTCGTTGGGGGTTGTACACACCGAGTTTGCAGAAAGTCACCCCCTCTTTTATTTTATTTTCAGGAGATGCTTAGTAGAAGGTTCGATGTTGGAGGGACTCTGGGTGGCACCAAAGCAGACAAATAAGTGGACTTATTTTTTTTAAAAGCATACGAGACTTTATTTTAATAAGTATATTTCGGTCCAGATTATAATAAGGCCTCCTTTTTATTTTTATTTGGTTTATTATTTTTACGTGATGTAGTTATAAGTAGTTGAACATGGTTTCTTAAACTATAGTATGTCTTTTCTACGCTTTCGCAACTACATTTTAAATGACATGTTTTCATAAAATCATATATTTTAAACAAGTGATTGAAAGGATTTTTTTTAAAGATAATTAAGGTGTCTTTTATTTTAAGAAGGGTTTTCAATTAAAATATAATTTTTGCTAAAAAAACTTTAATGTAACATGCCGGATTCGGCCATAACGTCTGGGCCAAGTTTGGGGTATTACATTTAGTGGTATCAGAGCCCAGGTTGCAAAACTCGGGCTGTGAAGTGGGCCTTATTATTATTTGGTTTTTTTTGGATTTTAAAAATATTTTGGATCACGAGGCATTGTAAAAAGGAAAATCTTGCTAAGCGGCACACCGAGTCTCCGACGTCAAACCAAGTAAGTATTTTTTTAAGTTTGTTTAAATTGTTATACAGTAGATAATTAGTGGGCTACTTTAGATGATTGTTGGAATGGAACTAAAGCCCGTAGGATCTGGAAACTGTAGAGGATTTTCGAAAATGATCTTCTCTTTAAATATTCTCATAAAACATCGGTGTAATTATTAAACTAACTAAAACTTCATAAAATTTTAATCCAGATAATACTCGAATCGATGATGAGTGCTAAAAGAGGTGCAAGAGGCCGTGGCTGAGGTCGCGAAAGTGTTAGGGTTGAATCGTCGGCATTGAGCCATATACCCGATGTTAGAGTAGAAGAGGCTCCGGCCTCACCTGTGGCTGGGAATGGACCATATGATCGGGCCGCGGGAGAAGATGCATTGTCGCAGGCAATGCTGAGAATTTTGGAAAGGGTCGCTAGGCACATCAATGGAACTGGAAATCGGGGGTCCATTCCGAAGCGACTTCGTTCGAATGGGGCTAAGATCTTTAAGGGCGTGGCTGGCGTGGCTCCTAACGTGGAGGAATATTGGTTGGAGGCCACTAAAAGAATAATGAAGGATTTGGACTACTCAACGAAACAAAAGTTAAAAGGAGCTGTGTCACTGCTTAGGGAATAAGCTAATCAGTGGTGGCTGACAGTGAAAAAGGGCACCCAACCGGAGCGAGTCACTTGGGAGTTTTCCAAAGCTGCATTCCAAGGGAAGTATGTGGGTGCAAGCTATGTGGATGCTAGAAGGAAGGAGTTCCTGAACTTGACCCAAGGAAACAAATCGGTGGCGGAGTATGAGGCAGAGTTTCTACGCATTAGTAAGTATGCAAGAGTAATGGTGGCAACGGACTATGAGCGTTGCGTTAGGTTTGAGGACGGACTTAGAGATAGTCATAGGGTATTAATAGCCCCACAAAGAGAGTGAGTTTTCTCGGAATTGGTGGAGAAAGCAAAGATAGTGGAGCAGGTTAAGCGCACTGAGCGCTTAAATTGGGAAATAGAAAAAGGTAAGACTAAGAGGAAGGCTGAGACTCCTGGTGTCGATCAGAGGCCTAGTGCTAGGGCCAGGGTTGATGGGCCAGTTAGAGTAGGGCCCCTGCTATTAATCCAGGGGTGCCACCTTATGCTGAATGTGGGAAAGGTCATATAGGTGAGTGTTGGAAGAGGATGGGAGCTTGTTTAGCTTGTGGGTCTATGGAGCATAGGATCAGGGATTGCCCCCGAATACAAGGTCGAGCACTAATAGTGGGTCAAGGTGGTGCTCAGCCACCAAGGGGTGGTCAGCTATCGCCAAAGGACAGTGAGCAGGCCAGGGGTGGTGACGGTAATAGACGTGGACGTGGAGCACCAGGTGAAAATGCAGGTCATGCTGAGGCGAGGCAGCCAGCTTTGGTTTATGCTGCTCGTTACCAAGAAGACGAAGATGCTCTAGAAGCGAATACTGGTACGTACTTTATCCATAGTGTGCGATCTATATATTTTGAAATTAGAAATAGAGTGCGCAGCAGAAGCGTAGTGGTGTAACCCAAGCGATGCGATGTTAGTATCCTCAACTGTTTGAATCAGGTAAAATTTTGAGGACGAAATTTCTTTTAGGGGGTAGAGTTGTAACGCCCCAAAATCTCGAAATCCAAAAATCGCAAAATCTTAAAATTTTTTTTCTTTTTGTGCTTAGCAATTCCGGTTAAGTGTTAATTACATGGTGGTAGGTCTTGGTCAAGGTTTGAGTTCGAATCGAGGGGTAGAATAAATTATAGGTTAATTATTAAAAGAATCAGGGTTGGCAAGTAAGTGGGCTTTTAAATAAAAATAGGAGAAAAATGGCATCAAAAAGCCTTGTGGAGGAGTGGCTAAGTGACACCACTTAGGGAGTAGAGAGGTGGCGTTAGTAGCTAGCAAGGAGATCCAAGGTTCAAATCCTAGCTTAGTGTTTTTAAAAGTTTAATTTTGGCCTTCTAGAAGGTTGGAAGTGGCGTGAAGATGGACTCCAAGGGGAGTGTTCAGAAGAGAAATTTACGGAAAATATCAAGACGTTATCAGGGAGAAAAATAAGGAGATGAGAAGGGAGAAGTGATAGAGCCGAATTGGGAATTGGGCATGGAAAATTCAGCTATAAGGGCTATAAATAGGGGCCAAATACAAGGTTGCCAGGCTACTGCTAAAATTCTTCTTCACCTTGTTGCCAGAAACACTTTTCCCTAAAAGCCGAAAACTCTTTTCTTTCTTTTCTTTCTGCTGATTTCTATTCTCCTCTACATAATCTTCTTTGCCGATTTCTTCTACTACTCTTCTTCTTTAATCTTTACCAAATAAACCTTATTCACCATACTAAGTTTCAAAGTTGAAAAGCCAAATCTTCCAAGGGCCGAATACTCTTTGACCGGATCTAGTGTAAGTGTTACTCTTCCAATCGATTTTCCTTGCTAAGTATTGATTATTTTCCCTCACCACTCTTTTTAATCAACTGTGGTAGAGAATTAGTATCGGATCTCAAATCTTAGCTCTCTGCCGAAATTTCCTTTAGGTGCTTGCGGTTTTGGTAAGTATTCCTCTCCCATTGGCTAAGGTGGCCGAATGTTCATAGTTAAGGTAAGGGGACATGTTTTTGATACGAGTCATCTATTATTCTGGTGTTAATAGTTAAGATTGGTGCAGATCTAGGAGTTGATCGTGGTTAGTGATTTAAGAAGGAGCTGATCGCACAAGGTAAGGTTTAGGTGAGGTTTCGATTTTAGTAAAGATATGTATTAAGCATGCAATTAATTGAAGGGTGATATCGTTTGTAGGTTGGTGACTAAGGGAATCGCAGCACGTTTGCTCACCAGGTGTGCACATACACTACACACACACAATGAATCGACAAAAGCCGAGAAGCCGAAAAGTCGAAAAGTCGAAATGCCGAAAAGCTGAAAGTTTGGCTACGGTAGTCTTGCGAGTGCACGAACGGCCGATTCCGTGGACTTGGGTTGTGATTTGGCCATATGGGCCGAAATGGGCTAAATTGGCTCGATGGGCTGTTGGGCCCATAATAGGCAAAAACTGAATATTGATTCTATGTGATAGGAATTTGTATGTGAGCATGAATATGAAAGTGACTGGGCCTAACGGGCCATATAAATTTAATTTGGGCCTCATGGGCCATACACAGGTGATTTGGGCCTAATGGGCTAGATACAGGTATGTGAATTTGATTGGGCTTTGTAAGGGGTTTTGGGCCTAGAATATGATAACTACATAAAACTTAAGAATTATTTGCGACCGTGGATAAGTCATAGGGTTAAGGTGTTGCAACGGGTATATGCATGTCTAAGATTGGATCTAGGGAGAGCTTGGTACTTAAGCGGTCTTAATAACCCACCTCCTCTTCTTTGGAATCCTACCTAGTGCATAGTATTCATTCATCTTAGCTCGCGAGACTTGTTAACAAGCCAAGGTAAGTGAAAATCGTAATAAAGGAAAAATTACTGAAATGCCCTAGGGGTAAAAATGACCAAAATACCCCTAGGTGTTGAATATATGTTTTGTGGATGTGACATGCATAAATATGATATTCTACTTAGGTTGCATATCGGTTGGGAATTATGAAACGGAGGAAGTATATGAGGATCGCATGGTTGCTTGACAATCGTGGATCCACCGACAGCTTTTAAAGCCCAATATGTAAATGAAGGTAGTTTCGCAACCGAGCTACCATTGATGTGTCGATTAGGTGGGTCGATATTTATATCCCCACATGGTGTGACGGGGGACGGAGCTGGTGTGTAGTGGATGGATAATATGGATAGGATTGCATTGCATGTTGATGTATGATGATTTTTGAATGCTTGTTTTTTTTTTTCGTTGGGGGTTGTACACACCGAGTTTGCAAAAAGTCACCCCTCTTTTATTTTATTTTCAGGAGATGCTCAGTAGAAGGTTCAATGTTGGAGGGACTCTGGGTGGCCAGCCAGCAAGACAGCATGGACTTATTTTTTTTTAAAAGCATACGAGACTTTATTTTAATAAGTACATTTCGGTCCAGATTGTAATAAGGCCTCCTTTTTATTTTTATTTGGTTTATTATTTTTACGTGATGTAGTTATAAGTAGTTGAACATGGTTTCTTAAACTATAGTATGTCTTTTCTACGTTTCCGCAACTACATTTTAAATGACATATTTTCATAAAATCATATATTTTAAACAAGTGATTAAAAGGAGGTTTTTTTTTAAATATAATTAAGGTTTCTTTTATTTTAAGAAGGGTTTCCAATGAAAACACGATTTTCGCTAAAACACTTCAATGTAACATGCCAGATTCGGTCATAACATCTGGGCCGAGTTTAGAGTGTTACACTGTCTCTCTTACTGTTTTCTTAAAAGTCGAATATCCCTTCTCATAAATCTCTGTACTTGTTGATTGGTGATTTCTTTTCCCATGATGCGTGTTTGTAGATTCCAAGTGTCGCTTAGAAAGGAAAGGCATAGCACGTGCTCGAACCATTGAAACCCTGTCTTCTAAATATTTGAGCAAGGCCGATTGCCACTAGTTTCTTGAGTGTTATCCTTATGATTATTATCTACTTTTTATTTAGTCCTGCCTATTAATCTGTCGTGAGTGCAGTTAGGTTCCTAAATACGGGTGATCGACCCTAACTATTCCAGACACAGTTGGCCACTCCCTTTTCGGTCAGGGTAAGTGGAAGAGTTGGGTTTTGGATTAGTTGTTCTCGATTGTTTTAAGTGGAGACTAACTGAATGTTGGATCGATTGTAGGCTTTGGACTCTTAGGAGGTTCTCTCACTTTCTCAAATCGAGGTGTGTAATCGTACACCCAAACTTTTGCTACAGCCAAAACGTTGGACAAAGGTGTGTATTCACACCATAACGTTGTTGTGAATCGACAAAAGCTGAAAAGCCAAAAAGCCGAAACTTTGACTTTTGCAGCCTCACGAGTGTGCGAATGCCCGTGTGGCAAATCAAGCCCACAATCAAGGACGATAGACTGTAGAGGCCGCCACAAACGTTTTCGTGAGTTTGGGCTGTTATAGGCCTTGTTGGGCTGAGATGGGCCATGTAGGCCCAATGGGCTCGTGGGCCTCACACGGATAAAGTTCACGGTATGTGAAAAATAATGGAATGGACCATGGGGTTTGCATAGTCGCGACTGAAATTGGGCTGTTTAGGCCACACGAGCGTGTGGGCCCACTTATGCCAGGTAATGGGATTTGGGCCCATTTATATTGTTTTGACCATATGGGTTATTTGAGTCGTTTGAGACGACTACAGACCATTGGAAGGGTCGTTATCTGTACCGAGGCCCAAAAATTGGTTAAATGACCAAAACACCCCTGAGGGGTAAAATAGTAATTTTATCCCTAATGGGTGGAAATGACTATTATACCTTAGTGGTAGGTTGATTGATGAGTGTATGATATATGCATGACTATACCTGAGTATGAAACCTTGCATACATGAAATAATTCGGAGGAAGGATTGTGCTAGTGGTTTTGCCACATATGCTGACATTAGTGGCTACGCCACGTTTACAGTTTTTAGCAGTTTTGCTGCATTACCCTTAGCAGCTTCACTGCGATTTGGTGTGCTAGCTGGGTGGGTCGATTTAATCCCCACGTGGTGAGCTGGTTGGTACGAGTGGTGTATTGGTTAGATTGGGTTGGGTTGCATACCTGCATTGTATTTATACTGTATAGGGCTTAGGCCCAAACCACCTTTGTCCTTTGTATAGGCTTAGGCCCAAATGAATCATTCTCGAATAGGGCTCGTGCCCAGTCTTCAGATGCTCTTTTTACCATTTGACTGGTGGGGGATTACACACTGAGTTTTGGCAAACTCACCCTTCTTTTGTACTGTGCAGGTAATCCCCAGCCTTAGGCGATTTAGAGCCGCGAGGGACTCAGAGGTTGCCACGCGACCGCAGACTATTTGATTATGACTTAATTTATTCAGAGATTTTATATTCGGGTTTTAATTATGTAATAAGGCCATTTGAGGGTTTTTAACTTTTATTGGGCTTTTGATTTCGTATTTTAAACTGCTAGAGTAGGAACATCAAATTTCCAAAATAATAATGCTTTCAAATCAAAACCTGCATTTTTAACCTTGAGGTTTTCAACTAGAGAAGCTTCCGCAGTTTAAATTGGATTGGGGAAATCTAAGATAACAAACGGGTTGATAAGTTAAAATCATATGTAAAACGGAATTTACCGAGCTTTCTCAAGCAAATAAAACTTAATGGGTTTTAACTTATAAATGGTTTTTGACCAAACAAGTATAAGATTTTACAAAACACTATGATGTGACATGCCAGATTCGGCCATAACGTCTAGGCCGGGTCTGGGGTGTTACAGCTGTCCAAAATTGTTTATTACAAATTTCACTCTTACATAATCTCACTTACTCCATTCCATCTTACCAAAAGTTCGCTAAACTATCGAGCACATCGCTCATAAATTTTCACACACATATACCTGCACTTATTCATCACACAGTCATATTCAATTACACTAGTCATTACATGATCACATGTATTTTCATAGATACTTGGTGACCTGCACATATTACCACCCTTGTAACCGGAGCTATTTGCTGCACATAGTATCCTACACTTAGTACTACATCTGTGACTAAAACCATCTCTTACACATAGTGGCCTACGCTTAGTACCACACATGTGATCGATGCTATCGGGTACGCATAGTAGCCTGCACTTAGTACTACACACATGGCCTAAAACCATCTTAAACACATAGTAACCTGCACATAGTACTACACATGTGTTCTCACAATGAATCATTCGTATCTTTTCTATTCCAAAGGTCCAACTGGGAAATTTCTCACTTTTCAACATTTTACCAATTCATCCATAATCAACTTCAATTCATAATTTACATCAAGTGATCATTCAATATACAACCACATCTTATATAATAACAAAATATTATAACATAGGTAAAAACGGTATATTATTTACATACAAACTTACTCGTTTCAATGGAATCTCTTGCTGCATCGATTTTCCCATGCCCAATAAACACAAAATGTATAATTGACATATTAAGCTTTCGATTTCTTTATGGGGTACATCTCTTTCTCACTCGCAATATCATTAACATAAACTTCAATACAATCATAGCAAGATAGATTTCATGTATAACAATAATAACATGAATAACATGCTTATTAAATCACATGAACTTACCTTAAATGCAATTACAGCCAACTATTCTAATTTAGTCCATAATCTCGAACTTTCTCAATTTAGGCCCGAATCTTGGTTTTCTTGATCTAACATTTCAAATATAGCTCATTTATTATTAACATTATTCAAATTGACCCAAAAATCATACTTTTACAAATTTTCATTTTGACCCCAAAACTTTGTCATATTTACACTTTTGCCCCTAGGCTCATAAAATGACTTTTATTCAATTTTTTTGCACTTTAAGCCTAGCCGAATCATTTTCATAACTATAAAAGCCGACAATTTCTACTAAATAACACTTTTATGACAAATTTTATAACTTCTACAATTTAGTCCTTTTTAGCGTTTTCAACAAAAACTACTTAGTAAAAGTCGCTTCTCCAACCATACACATGCATAATCTCCCATTAAACATCAAAATACACGAATTTCTAACATGGGTCAAACCCTAGACCTTCATCATAACTCAAATAAATGGTAGAAATAGGTAAATCTTGTTACGAGGATTTCAAAAACATAAAAATCATTAAAAACGGGGCTAGAACGGACTTACAATCAAGCTTGGAAGCTTGAAAAACCCTAACTATGTCTTCTCTATGCATGTTTTTTTCCATGGGGTTAAAGATGGACAAAATTTGGCTTTTAATTTTTTTTAATTCATTTTAATTACTAAATGACTAAAATGCCCCTAACTTAAAAATATTCTATTTCACCCATTTCATGTCCATTTTTGTCCAAAAAATAAATCAATGGTCTAATTACAATTTAAGGACCTATAATTTAAAATTTCATAACAATTGGACACCTCTAGCATGTAGAACTCAACTTTTGCACTTTTTACGATTTAGTCCTTTTGACTAAATTGAGTGCCCAAACGTCAAAATTTCTAGACGAAATTTTCACAAAACAATTCCATAGAATTGTAAACCATAAAAATATAATAAAAATAAATTTTCTTTCATCGGATTCATGGTCTCGAAACCACTATTTCGACTATGTCCTAATTTGGGATGTTATAACTCTCCCCCCTTTAGGTATTTTCGTCCCCGAAAATCTTACCAGAAGAGTGGTTTAGTTTCTCATAAACTCTACTATCTCATAAACATTACTAAAGAACTTTTCTTTTAGCCTTCATTAAAAACTAGGGTCTTATTTAGCTTTTCAATAACTCATAATATAGAATCCGGATCTCAATCCAATTAACCAGGACTAGCATTCCAAGAATCCGACAATCTCAGAGATACATGATTCCATTAACCCGTTAGGCAGAAATTTAACATATACCGAAATGATTTGCAGATTTCATCAAACACTTAATACAAGCTACATAACATCTTTCCTTTTTAAAGACAGCAATAATCCGTATATGAAATCCATAGTAACTCTTTCTCAGAGATCATACCATAACTATCTTATCATCCTTTAACGATTCAAGTTAGCTACACTATCACAAACTTAAATCTGTCTATAACGTCAGATACATTGAACTGTCACACTACCTTTCTTGTCTTAAAACACATCACTGAAATTCAAAAAGTCTTTGCTCAATGTAGACTAAACCAGTTCAAAGGCTTCAGTTAACAATGTCCTCGTCTA
This sequence comes from Gossypium longicalyx, assembly GCA_025698465.1. Taxonomy (NCBI): domain Eukaryota; kingdom Viridiplantae; phylum Streptophyta; class Magnoliopsida; order Malvales; family Malvaceae; genus Gossypium; species Gossypium longicalyx. The sequence continues at coordinate 30,095,986 of CM046999.1, read as the reverse complement.
CTCAATGTTTTACTAATTAACATGTAATAGACCATTCAATTTTCACAAAACAAAAATTTTATCATTCATAGTAGCTTTAAATCATATCAAAGTCTTCTAAGATACAGATACTTTCTATTCAGACTATGTCTTTTACTCGAAAAAGATGAAATCTTATTCTCAGGCTTGAGAAAAACGATTCGGACATAATTGTTTCATTAAATCTTTCAAATAATAACCCATACAGGCTGAACAACCAAGTCGGTCTTAATTATTACTTGATAAAGCTTTAAGAAATCCTTCCTTTCAGTTGGCAGAACTGTTCAACATGCAATCATTTAAGATTCACTTATCATGCCTATCAAAGACCTTTACCATTGCTTTAGCTCAAAATAATAAGAATATCTCGATTGAGGGCATTAACTTTAATCAACTTACTCGGGAGAAAAAAATCCACCATACAAATCGAAACTCGCAGTTTCACCACTTATGCTTTTGCTGAGGTCAAAACTTTACACAAAATTGAAATCTGAATACTAGAATCATAACATTACTACTGTCAATCCGAATACTAGAATCATCACATTACTACTATCAACCTAGAGGCATAATCATAATTGACATAGTCATCATAGGGCCAAGAATACACTTTAGATACAAGTCATTATTAATAATTTTTGGAATAAAGATGACAAGAAGACCAAAATAAAGAAATCTAAGATATAAAAATCCAAAAATCATAACACCATGTGTATTTCTTATAAAATTCCAATGAATGGATTGTAATGGAATACCAGAGAGAAATAGAGCAATGCTGATTATAAACCAATCAGGTTATCAATACTTTCGTTTATACATCATGATTAGAAAACATTCTCATATAACAAGAATTTTATTAGAAGAGTAACAGCCATAGGAATATTCCTGAGAACAATTAAACATATAGAATACCTCAAAAGAGACTGTCCAAAATCTGTTCAGCCATAACTGCCACAGTCAATGTCTTACCTTTCAAATATTATTCCTTCAACTATTTTTGTCATCACTAATCCTGTACTATTTCTTTCACTGAAGAAAATAAGTTCAGAAGGAATTCTGATTACTACATTCTTTCAATGTCGTGTCTGAACAAGTCGATTTGCCAAGGTTAATTTCTTCTCTCATTGTGATATTTCATAAACCAAAAAAATCTTTAAATCAATCTGATACCTTTTCTTATTCTGTCTTTACTTATCAACTCATTCTCAAACTCTGACCATATTTACAATCATTCTACCACTGAACTCTTTTGGTCTCATACTCGTGAGCTTATTTTAGCACAAATCTCATGGAATCCTTTATAAACACCATTCTGGTAAGGGGGTGGCGTTGTAAGGTCCCTGACTCGTCTCTCATACACATGTATATACCATATAACTTTCACCATTATAGTCATATTGTTACCAACATATCATTCGCTTTAGACAAGCTAACATTAAAGTTTGCTTTACACAGACTTTTCGGTTACTTATTTAAACAAATGTACTTATACATACATTCTATGAATTCTGGATAACTTTACTTATCATTTTTATTCAATCAAATAGGTCAGGCACATAACATTATATGAGGGCCAAACAAACATGGATGAGTGTATCACAATCTGAGCTCTCATCTAGCGCATCAACATATGCATATCATTATAATCATATAACTCAATTCAATCAATTTAGCACATTTACTTAGACTATGAGAGTTTGCCAGTCATACTTATTCAAACAAGCATATGTGGACATTTATTCCATCAATATTTTTGGTAAGTTACCCAAATACACGCATTCGTTCAAGTAAATCAATCATATACATCATGGAATTATCGATTAAACATAGGTAGGTTCATTACATCATAATCTTTTGTCTCATTTCACTTTTCCATATTTCACGAATGCCTCCCGTTGGAACATTGCAATTTCGATAGATTCCCAAGTAGTATACTCAGGGTATATACGTTAATCATTCATCAATTCATGTCTAGTAGTACCTTTCGGGTGGTCCAGGCTAAATTCTAATTGAAACATATTCTCGATAGGCTCGTCTCAAGATTACCCATCCAAGCTAAATCCCTTACATAATGAGGCCAATGGATTACCCATCCGAGCTAAATCCATTCAATCACATTTACTTGAGAGAGTTCAAATCGAGATTACCCATCTGAGCTAAATCCCATTTTGTATCATTATACCCATTTTCAAGAAATTATTGTAATCCATCGAAATTCAACGTCCAATTGGGGCAATAACATTTGCTAATATCATGCTATTATGAACCCTTTATTCATACTTTTATTAATTTCTATTTACCACATCCACTTAATCAAATAAGCCAAGTGTACATCATCGTATCAACATCAAATAAGCATGAACATTCATCGTAACATAAACTTTCATCTCACATGTTATCACATATATCATAAACTTTTATTCATAATTTTCTGAATCTAGGCTTATCATGACTATACTTTACCCGAATACCTTAGCATCACATTTAACATGGTCGGTGTAGCTCGGTTGGAGAGTACCTCCGTCTAAATGAGATGGTTCTCATTCGCATTGGGAGACATCACACTATCACAGATTGGTGGCATGTATAGTTAAACTCTCATTCTTGCTAGGTTAGTCCGAAAACCTACTAAACCATAGCTCTGATACCACTAAATGTAACACCCCTTACCCGTGTTCAACGCCAGGACAAGATACGAGGCATTACTAGACTTAAACATGCACATACATGTAAAATCAGGCCATAAAATTTTAATCATATTAGAATCATTCGATCACATGCAAAATGTCCCATACATGAGCCTTCAAGGCTCTAAACATGCATTAAAAGCGGTTTGGGACTAAACCGAGAAATCACGAACATTTTTACAACACTTAGAAAATTTTCATGTTTGGAAAGTCACACGGCCATGTGGGTAGGCCAAACGCCCGTGTCCTCAGCTCGTGTAACTCTCTACTTATGATGTCAATAAACATTTACGGTCATACGGCCAAGTCACACGCCCGTGTGCTAAAACCGTGTCCTCCATACGGCTGAGACACATAGCCTTGTCTCTGCCCGTGTGGTCAACACTTAGGCTTTTTTCCAAGCCTTTTTGTCACCCTTTACATGCACACACACAAATATGGATCCAAAAACATTCAGCATCCTCAATTATGATGCAAACTTTCATTTACCTATCAACATACATGTGTTACACATTCTCACATTAAACCAAGTTTAGACACACCATATCTTATTCATTTGACTTTGCCAAATACCTTACCACTTATCCTTTTATACCATAATTATCTTCATGTCCATTTAATTCTAACTTATTATCAAGCATACACCTTCTAGCCAAGTCATATCTTTATAGAGTATCCACATTTCAAATGCATAAAAAAATATGCTTGACTAAGACATTCTACACCAATTCCATATTTAGTTTAACATTATTACTATTTCTCACTTTATACCATTGTGCCATGGTTACCCAACTATCCATCAAATGTCCATGTTCAAGGCATTATCATTTTATTTCCATATTACACATTTAATTCATGGTCATGACCACCTCAATTGGTCATAAAACATGTATTCAACACACATGACATATTACCAACCATGCATGGCTAACAACCATATTCACATCACAATTATTAGACATAACATGAATAGCTAGATTTACAAGCCATAATCAATAGCTCAATATAGGCCAATACATTTGGCCAAATTATAATAACACATGTTATAAAACTAGGTCCCTATACATGCCACTCACTTGATATTTCTAACTTATGTATCAATACTCCAAAGGTATTGGCTTGATAGTGTGATGCTACCTCCAACGATCTCCAACCCCGAGCCAACCTGAGAACACTAAGGAAATGGAAAGGAGGGAGTAAGCTTTACGCTTAGTAAGCTCGTATGAAAATAATAAGCAATGTATTAACAGGCTATTTTTTAATTTCTCTCTATTTATACAGAGTCTAATTAAGTTGTTTTCTCAAGTCATAGTCATTAAATTATTTATATTCGGACCTGCGGAACTTCAAATTTAGATCCGCTAATTTTCCCAGAAACTAGACTCACATACCTTATTACCTTTAAATTTTTAGAATTTTGAGTTAATCCAATAAGAACATTTTATTCTTTAAATTCACCCCTGTTTTGCTATCTAATAGTTCCAACACCTCCTCACTAAAAATTAATTATCTATTTTTACAAGATTCAGATAATATTACCGTTTATTTTTTTCGAAAATAGCCTCATTAAGGATTTTAATCATATAAATTATAACTCATAATTATATTTATACAATTTTTAATGATTTTTCCAAGTTAGGACAGGAGATTCCAAAATCATTCTGACCCTGTCTCACAAAAATTCAAATATCACAGAATACAAAATTCTTTTGCTTTCACCGTTTCTTTTTTGTAAAAATAGATTCAATAAGATTTTATTTCAAATCTTATTCAACTTATAATTCAATTTCCACCATTTTTGGTGATTTTTCAAACTCACACAGCTGCTCTTGTCCAAAACTGTTTTATTACAAATTTCACTATTACATAATCTCACTTACTCCATTCCATCTTACCGAAAGTTCGCTCAACTATCGAGCACATTACTCATAAATTTTCACACACATATACCTGCACTTATTCATCACACAGTCATATTCAATTACACTAGTCATTACATGATCACATGTATTTTCACTTAATTTCCCGTTGAACTCATCGGAATAATAACAGATACTCGGTGGCCTGCACATATTACCACCTTTGTAACCGAAGCTATTTGGTGCACATAGTAGCCTACACTTAGTACTACATCTGTGACCAAAACCGTCTCTTACACATAGTGGCTCGCACTTAGTACCACACATGTGATCGATGCTATCGGGTACGCATAGTAGCCTACACTTAGTACTACACATGCGACCTAACCATCTGGTACACGTAGTAGCTTGCACTTTGTACTACACACGTGGCCTAAAACCATCTTAAACACATAGTAGCCTGCACATAGTACTACACATGTGTTCTCACAACAAATCATTTGTATCTTTTCTATTCCGAAGGTCCAACCGGGAAATTCCTCACTTTTCAACATTTTACCAATTCATCCATAATCAACTTCAATTCATAATTTACATCGAGTGACCATTCAATATACAACCACATCTCATATAATAAAAAAATATTATAACATAAGTAAAAACGATATATTATTTACATACAAACTTACTCGTTTCAATGGAATCTCTTGTTCTATCAATTTTCCCATGCCCAATAAACATACAATGTGTAATTGACATATTAAGCTTTCGATTTCTTTATGGGGTACATCTCTTCCTCACTCGCAATATCATTAACATAAAATTCAATACAATCATAGCAAGATAGATTTCATGTATAACAATAATAACATGAATAACATGCTTATTAAATCACACGAACTTAAATGCAATTATGGCCAACTATTCCAATTTAGTCTATAATCTCGAACTTTCTTGATTTAGGCTCGAATCTCGGTTTTCTTGATCTAACATTTCAAATATAGCTCATTTATTATTCACATTATTCAAATTGACTTAAAAATCATACTTTTACAATTTTTCTTTTTTACCCCAAAACTTTATCATATTTAAACTTTTGCCCCTAGGCTCGTAAAATGATTTTTATTCAATTTTTTGCACTTTAAGCCTAGCCAAATAATTTTCATAACTATAGCAGCCCTCAATTTTCACTAAATCACACTTTTATGACAAATTTTATAACTTTTACAATTTAGTCCTTTTTAGCGTTTTCACCTAAAACTACTTAGTAAAAGTCGTTTCTCCAACCAGAAACATGCATAATCTACCATTAAACATCAAAATGCACAAAATTATAACATGGGTCAAACCCTATACCTTTATCATAACTCAAATAAATGGTAGAAATAGGTAAATCTTGTTACGATGATTTCAAAAATGTAAAAATCATTAAAAACGAGGCTAGAATGGACTTGCAATCGAGCTTGGAAGCTTGAAAAACCCTATTTATTCTTCTCCATGCAAGTTTTGGCCATGGGGTTAAATATGGACAAAATTTGGCTTTTAATTTTGTTTTTAATTCATTTTAATTACTGAATGACCAAAATGCCCCTAACTTAAAAATATTCTATTTCACCCATTTCATTTCCATTTTTGTCCAAAAAATAAACCAATGGTCTAATTACAATTTAAGAACCACCAATTTAAAATTTCATAACAATTGGACTCCTCTAGCATGTAGAACTCAACTTTTGTACTTTTTACGATTTAGTCCTTTTGACTAAATTGAGTGCCCAAACGTCAAAATTTTTGGACAAAATTTTCACAAAACAATTCCATAAAATTGTAGACCATAAAAATATAATAAAAATGAATTTTTTTACGTCAGATTCGTGGTCTCGAAACCACTATTCTGACTAGGTCCTAATTCAAGATGTTACAGGCACTCCATGCAATCTGACAATCTCAGAGACATATAATTTAGCCAATCTGTCCAAAGAATAATCCATACGTACCGGAATAAAGTGTGTAGACTTTGTCAACCGATCAACAACCACGCAAATGGTATCTTTTTTCTTTAGAGACAGGGGTAATCCCGATACAAAGTCCATAGTAATTATTTCCTATTTCCATTCTGGTATCGTAACTGGCTGTAATAGTCCAAAAGGCAACTAATGTTTAGCTTTTACTTGCTGACATATCAAAGATTTAGATACAAACTCAAAAGTATCTCGTTTCATTCTCGGCCACCAGTACATCTTCTTCAGATCATTATACATTTTATTGCTACCAAGATGAATAGACATTTTACCATTATGAGCTTCATTCAAAATCTTCTGTACTAGTTCTGAACTTTTCAGTACACATACTCTGTCTCTGAATAACAAACAACCATCAATCTCGATTTGAAATTCTGAGGCAAGAGTCGATTCAATTTGTATCTATTTTGCTTGCAACTTACTATCATTTTTCTAAGCTTCAGAAATCTGCTGCAAAAACGTTGGTCTATCTTTTAACTCGGTTATGATCAAACCATCATCTGATAATGGCAATCGAGTATTCATTACTTGCAAAGTATATAGGGATTTTCTGTTCAGAGCATCAGCAACTACATTGGCTGTTCTCGGATGATAATTAATAACCAGATCATAATCTTTCAGTAATTCAAGCCACCTGCGCTATCTCAAATTCAAATCTTTCTGTGACATCAAATATTTCAAACTTTTATGATTAGTGAATACGTGACATTTTTCACCAAACAGGTAATGCAGCCAGATTTTCAATGCAAACACAATGGCTGTCAATTCAAGATCATGTGTCAGGTAGCTTCTTTCATGTGATTTTGGCTGTCTTGAAGCATAGGCTACTACTTTACCTTCTTGCATCAAAACACAGCCTAAGCCATTTAATGACGCATCATTGTAAATTATAAACTCCTTACCTGATTCAGGCTGAACTAACACTGATGCTTCTCTCAATAAGGTTTTCAATCTGTCAAAACTCTGCTAACATTTATCAGACCACTCAAATTTCACATCTTTCTGCAATAGACGGGTCATTGGAGAAGCTATCATTAAGAACCCTTTTACAAACCTTCGATAATACCCAGCCAGTCCCAAAAAACTTCAAACTTCTGACACATTCTTAGGTGGCTTCCAGTTAATAACAACTAAAATTTTATTCAGATTCACCCTAATACCTTCAGCAGATACTGTATGCCCAAGAAAACCAACTTCCCGTAGCCAAAATTCACATTTACTGAATTTGGCATACAATTGTTTCTCACGCAGAGTTTGCAACACTATTCTCAAATGCTCAGCATGTTCATTTTCATCTTAGGAGTAAACCAAAATATCATCTATAAATACCACCACGAACTTATCTAAATATGGTCTAAAAATTCTGTTCATCAGATCCATAAACACTACAGGTGCTTTTGTCAAATAGAATGGCATCACAAGAAACTCATAGTGCCCATATCTGGTTCTAAAAGTTGTCTTGGGTACATCTGAATCTTTTACCCGTAACTGATAATAGCCAAAACAGAGATCAATCTTTGAAAATACAGTGGCACATTTCAACTGGTCAACCAGGTCATCAATACGAGGCAATGGATACTTGTTCTTTATTGTAACTTTGTTGAGCTATCTGTAATCAATGCACAACCTCAACGATCCATCTTTCTTTTTTACAAATAGAACCGGCGCACCCCAATGTGAGAAACTAGGTCGAGCAAAACCTCTATCAATCAATTCTTGTAACTGTGCTTTCAACTCTTATAATTCAGTAAGAGCCATTCGGTAAGGTGCTATAGATATCAGTGTTGTTCCCGATACAAGATTTAAAAAGAATTCCACTTCTCTAACCGGTGGTAAACCAGGTAACTCTTCTGGAAATACATCAAGAAATTCACAAACAATCGGCACTGACTGAGTCTTCGACTCAGATACTTTAGTATCCAGTACATATGCAAGGTAAGCATCATAACCCTTTCTGACATACTTCTATGCTGATATTGCTGAAATCACATTGGGTAATCCATCCAGTTTATCAGATTCAACATGAAGTAATTCACCACTCTAACATTTCAAAACAATATATTTCTACTTACAATTCACCACTGCATCATATTGGGTTAACCAATCCATTCCCAAAATCACATCAAATTCATCAAATGGCAATAACATCAAGTCAGCCGAAAAGCAATAACCTTTTACCAACAACAAATAGTTTTTCAGACTTTATCCATCATAACACTCTGGCCTAGGGGGTTTGAAACGTTAACCACAAATTCAGTGAATTCAACAAGTAAATTTTTAACAGACACAACATTTGTGCATATGTATGAATGTGTGGAACCAGGATCAATCAAAGTAGCAATATCAGTATCAAGTAGACAAAATGTACCAGTAATGATATCTGGTGTAGACGCATCTTCTCTAACACGAATAGCATATGTCCTTGCTGGTACTTGTGCCTCAGGTTTAACGGTTGAATCTTTTGTAACACCTCGGCTACGGCTGACATTATCGGGGTGACAAGGCGGTCTACCTCTCGCAACAAGATTACTCTGTAACACCCCTAACTCGTATCCACCGCTGGAGTAGGGTTACGAGGTATTACCGATCAATACACATCATTTAATATCCAAATTTCATACATTCATACATTTATATACAAATATCATTCAATATAATCATATTGTCCCTAATCAGGGACTACGAGGCTTTAAACATGTTTTGGAAGTGGTTTGGGACTAAACCGATAACATATGAAAATTTTGGAAACTTAGAAAAATATTAACATTTCAAGTGTCACACGCCCGTGTGAACAGGCCGTGTGCCTCACACGGCTAGTAGACACACCCGTGTCATAAACCGTGTGGAAATAGAGCATACATACTGACTTGCATACCGTGTGGAAATAGAGCATACATACTGACTTGCATCACACGGCCAAGGACATGCCCGTGTGCCAGGCCATGCCAAAATTGTAGGGTATACTGACTTATCAACACAACCAAGTCACATGCCCGTGTGCTAAGCCGTGTGCCATTTAGGGGGTACACTGACTTGTACTACACGGCTAGTCACACGCCCGTGTGTGAGGCCGTGTGGAGCATACTGACTTCATTTCCATTTCAACACCAGGGGACACACGATAGTATACTTAATTGTGTGACACATACGGCTGAGATACACACTCGTGTCTCTACCCGTGTGGACAAAAATAGGCTATTTGCAAAGCCATTTTGCCACCCTAATTTCATATACATACACAAGCATAAATAACAACATTTTATAACCCAATAGGAAACCATTCCATAACATTTCATACACATATAGTACCAATTCAACATAGTATTCATTATCTAATAAATAACATGCATCTTCCATTCATATGCCCACTAAATAACAAGACATCATTTGCATAATTTCCATTCCATCAACCATGAGTCAAAACATACCAAAACATATTATCAAATTTACCCAAATCACATGGCTTAACTTATACACAACATATACCAAAATCATCATCTAAAGTAACCATATTTATCATCTTTAAAACTAGCCTATACATGTCATATTTACAATTATCCACAAATTCAAAAGTACCAATCAACAATTGGATAGTGTGATGTGAAACTCTGACTTGCCCAAAATGAGTGAGCTAACGAACCTCTATAAAACATAGGAAATGAAACAGAGTAAGCTTTATAGCTTAGTAAGCTCGTATAATTCAGAATTAAACTTACCATTTATACCAAATCAAGTTAAATAAATAAGGTAAACTCATTACAATTTCCAAATCCCTAACACAAGCATTCATTATTAGGTTAGCCTTATAAATACATGAAATCATCCATTATCTCAAGTCAATACTTAATATATATACAATTCACATACATCATGTATATCATTTGTAACATTTTACTTTCAATCGTATAAACAATAATTCATTCGTATCAACAGTACTTTACCATATCACAAAATTTATGCCCGTTGAACCTATTAGAATCTCAAGGGATACTCGAGTGATATACAGTACATATAGATCAGTAATCCATCAATTCCTTGTCATTTTCCGCTCTTTCGAGCTATGAATGGTAAACTCATCCTGAGCTGATTAACAATAAGCTCTATTGAGCTAAAACGGTAAGCTCTGACAAGCTGAACAGTAAGCTCATACGAGCTGAGAACAATAAGCTCTTACGAGCTAATATATCAGTGAGCTCATACGAGCTGTGGTGAGTCCGCAACACATAGAGGATCTCAACCAAAACGGTAACCCTAGTGACATGTCACTTGTATCTTACGAATTCTTACGGTTCAAACGGGACTCGGTAACAAATAAACTATATCGATAAGACATTCGCATTCCAAATAAATCAACTACTCAGTTATACACATTCATTATAATTATTTCAACTATTTAAAAGTTTGATTATAATTATACGAACTTACCTCGAGTTGCTCGGATAGAAATTATCAACTAGTCGTCAACTTTTCCTTTTCCCCGATCACAACTCGATCTCAGCTTATCTTGATCTATATATTATCAAATTCAGTACATTCAGTATTCAATCAATTCAATTTAGCCCATTAATACATAATTTTGGCAAATTACACATTTACCCCTATACTTTTCACATTGTTTACAATTTAGTCCTTTTTACATAAGATTGTAAATTCATGCAATTTAGTACTACCCATGCTTAGCCGAATTTCAGAGGGACTCCTAGCAGCCCATATCTTTCATTATTACATACTTTTACCACATAAAATTTCACATTTCACAATTTAATCCATTTTTAACATTTTTGTCAAAAATCACTTTACAAAACTAGTTTAACTATTAACAAATGTTCAAAATCCATCATCAAACATCCAATTACTCAAACATTCAACAATGGCAACATGATAATTCTTTAAAAATTTCAAAATCTAAGGTAGGGCTAGCTAGAATACGAAGCAACGATATCAAAAACGTAAAAATCATTAAAAACTGAGCAAAAACCGTACCTTAATTGAAGAATTTATCAATTCCGAATGAATAACCCCATTTTAGCTTCTTCTACCTCTAATTTTCGGCTAGAAAGATGGATGAACAAAGAATTTTGGTTTTGTTTTATTAATATTAACATTAATAAACATTTTAACAAAATAACCTTAATTAAAAACCAACAAGTATCATGTTATTAAGCCCATTAATGTCCATTCAATTTAGTTATGGTCTAATTACAACATAAGGACTTCTACTTTAATGATTCATAGCCATTTAATACCTTTAAATAATAAAATATATATTTTACACTTTATGCGATTTAGTCCTTTTTACCGAATTAAGCATTCAAAAGGTAAAATTTCTTTACGAAACTTTCACACAATAATTCTATCATGCTGTAAAATTTAATAAAATAATAAAATAAATATTTTGACCTTGGATTTTTGGTCCTGAAACCACTGTTCTGATTTGACTCAAAAACGGGCTGTTACATACTGGGCTTTGGAGTCAATTCAACTTCTTTTTCAACTCTTTCCGAACAATCTTTAAGAAAATGATCAAGGGATTCACATCGGTAACAAGGTCCACTTCTAAACCAACATTCTCCATGATGAAATTTATTACAATGCTTACATTTTGGTTTAGGATTACTGACATTGCCCACAATGGTTACAGAAGAAGATAAAGATCTTGGGTTGGAGCGTTGAGAACTTCGCTTTCTTCCAGAATATCCCGTAAATGTGGTAACACGATCATAGTACTTCTTTAATTTTTTAGAAGCAAATGATTGTGATTTACTCAAAACTCTTTTACTAGAAACCTGAGCTTCTTTTTCAGCTTGTTTCTTTTCTTTACTCAATTCTTCAGCTTTATGTGCCCGATTAGCCAGTACCACAAACTCCCTCAATTCAAGAATCCCAATCAATAGTTTAATATCTTCATTTAAACCTTATTCAAATCATTTGCACATGTCAATTTCAGATGGAACCCATTCTCTGGCATACTTGCTCAACTGAACAAATTCTCATTCATATTCAGATACAGTCATATTCCCCTATTTGAGCTCTAAAAATTATTTCTTTTTTCAGATCTAGGAATCTCTGACTAACAAACTTTTTTCTTGATTTAGTTTAGAAAAATTCCCATGTAATATTTTCTCTAAGTACCACCGAAGTTATGGTATTCCACCAATGATAAGTTGTATCTTTTAGTAAAGACATTGCACATTTCAAACATTTAGCAGGCGTACAAGATAATTCATCTAAAACCCGGATGGTATTTTTTAACCAAAATTTATCCCTTTCTGGATCATCATCTGCGGTAGCTCTAAATTCTTCTACCCCATGCTTACGAATTTTATCTACCGGAGGCTTACTAGTTCTAATATGTTCAGCACCCTGTGGCATCTCAGGAACTGGTAGAGAAGTAGGTGGAGGAGGTTGTTGCAAGGTTTGTTCTTAAATACTCAGTAAACCATTCATTCATCAATTGAAAGGAGGCCTATTTTGCCTCTTCAATTTGACCCTCAGATACGGGCCTTTCACTACCAGATGCAGATGCAACTGTTTGAACTGAAGTTGAAGCATTGCTCCCAACTTTCTCATATTCAGCTCTAGCTTGGTTAATGACATAACTATATGAAAAATACATTTAAAATGATCAGGAGACATCACACTATCACAAATTATATAATGACATGTATAGCTAAACTCGTTTTTGCTACGTTAAATCTGAGAATCGGCTAAACCGTAGCTCTGATACCACTAAATATAACACCCCTAACCTGTATCCGTCACCGAAATAGGGTTACAGAGTATTACCGAAACATTCAGAACATTTACAATGATTCACATTAATTACTATTCATTTACTGAAATTATTCATAATGTCTCTTAAATGGACCCTCGAGGCTCACATCAAGTGTTAGAATCGAGTCGGGACTTAATCGGGAACTTCAAGAATTTTTTGCAAAACTTTTTAAAATTTTCTTAGGTGCAAGGCTCACATGCCCGTGTGGTCTAAGACACGCTCGTGCTGTAGGCTGTGTTCGACCCCGTGTAACCCGTGTAACTCTTTGACTTGTGCCACATGACCAGCCACACGCCTGTGTGAGTAGGCCATGTGATCAATTTAATTTTCAAAAATTAAGTGCAGGGTTCATACAGCCAAGACACACGCCTATATTCTAGGCCGTGTAGCACACATGGCTAAGACCTCTGCCTGTGTGTTCAATTCTGAGCATTCTATTTCTCATATTTAAGATGCAGGGGACACAGAGCCTAACTACATGCCCATGTACCATGCCGGGTGTCACACACGGTCTAGACACATGCACATGTGTCTACCCGTGTGGACAAAATAAAGTCATTTCTAGCTTCATTTTTCACTCAAAAGTTTACCAATATCCTGCACCAAAACTTACATCCAAATACCAACCAATCCAAGCATTATTTCAAGACCAATTCAAGCATTTGATTCAAGCAAATTTTAACATCTGAATATGGTATAACATAACATACACATATGTTTATAATCTTACCTTGGTTTAACCTAGGCATTAACATTTTTGACAACATACACTTAACATAACACATGTGTGTTTATCATAATAACTTACTTTATAATACCAAAATAAACCATTACTAGTCATTCCAATAGCTAGGTTACAAACATCAATTTCAAGCCACTAATGACCAAGTATCTTGTACATGCCATTATATCAAAATGATTTTTACTATATATACCTAAAATAAGCTAGTGGATAGTGTGATGATACTCCAACTGATATCCAACCTTCGCAAGCTTTCGAGCACTATAAAACAGGGAAAATAAAATTAAATAAGCATTACATGCTTAGTAAGTTCGTATAACAGGAATTAAAACTTACTAATTTACATTTATTAACATTAAGCATTTAATAACATGCTTTTTCATCAATTTGGAAAATTTACCTATACACATACACTCAATCAAACAAGTTAGTTACATTAATGTTCACATAAACATCAAGTAAGCATAGATGAGCTCATCATACTATATTCTTTCAAGACATCATTTATTTCGTCTCATAATTCTCATATCATGTCAAGTATTTTATCCGTTGAATCATTGAAATTCCGATGGATATTTAAACAATACACTCAAGGGGTACAATTTAACAACTTGCCCATTCATATTCAAAAGTACCCATTAGGGCATAAATCGAAAAGCACACTCTCGAGCCTTATAACATATAACAGGATTATCATTCTAGGCTAAATCCTTTTTGTAATATGCTTGGAAGAGTTCAATTAGGATTACCAGTCCAGGCTAAATCCTAATTGTAACTTATGCTCGAGAGGGATTATATCAGGATTACCAGTCCAGGCTAAATCCCATTAGCAACAATGCAAGACCTCATTCAGTAAGGAAATTTCGTTTATCCATCGAAATCCAATATTCAAACGGAATTTAACCCTTTTCAAACAATCTCAAGCATGTAATCATTTCTGATTTTATAACATTCAAATTAGCTCACATAAATATAAAACAAATTCCATACAACACAACATTAAATTTATCATATTTACAAGATCAACTAAGTTACACGAACTTACCTCGGCACTTGTTCGCGGATATAAATCTACTAATCTGAAACTTTCTCTTTTCCTCGACCTAGCTTCGAATTTGTGTTATCTATATCTATATAAATGAATTTATTCATCAATTTATCACATTTCACATTCAAGTGGACTCAATTTACATCCTAGGTAAAATTATCATTTTGCCCCCAACTTTTCCATAAATTTGAATTTCATCCCTAGGCTCGGAAAAATGAAATTTATGCAATTTACTCCCTAGTCCAAGCCTAACCAAAATTTCACTATAAAATTTACAACACATACATTCTATAAAATTTAGAATTTTTCTTCAATTTTCACAACTTTACATTTTAGTTCCTAAATAATATTTTCATCAAAAATCACTTTGTAAAAGTTGTTTATCTATCAATAACCTTTCATTTCCTACCATAAATTTCAAATTTTTAGCATATTCATCCATGTCCTAATTTCCATACTTTGATAACTTTTCAAATCGATCCCTCAAATAAATAGATTAAGCTATCCCAATTTCAAAAATATCAAAATTACTAAAAACGAGACAAGAAAACTTACCCAATTAAGCCAAGAAAGTCTCATCTCTCTCTCCTAAGGTTTTCATGTATTTTGGAGATGAAGATGACATAAAACAAAATGATATTTCTTTTGTCATCTTTTAATTAATTAAATTAAATTAAATTCCAATTTAATCCTTGCCCTTTTTCTAAATTTCTATGGATGAGTCACCAAAAATATCTACATACTTTTTTTTAATGGTCTAATTCCATATAAGGGCCTCAAGTTTTGAATTTCATAGCTATTTAATCCTTCTAGCTACTAGAAGTTAACTTTTGCATTTTAAGTGATTTGGTCCTTCCCGTAATTAAACACATAATCAGTAAAATTTTCTTATCAGAATTTTCACATGACATTTCTAACATAATACGGACCATCTAATGAAATTAAAATAAATTTTACTTTTTGGCTCAGATTTGTGGTCTAGAGACCACTATTCTGATTTCACTGAAAATTGGGTTGTTACACTTGTGATGTTGATATGTTTAATTTAATTAATATGGCTTAAATTTAAGTCGTGTTAGGCTAATTACATTTCATCCACTTGAGTTATTAAAATTATGTTTGTGTTGTTATAGGTCTTGGTAAAATGTTTGATTAAGTAAAACCATGACTAAGTTATTCTTGCATTATAATTGTAAGGTAACTAATGAATTAATTATTTAAACATGTTGAAATTGTAATTAATTGACACAATACTTAATCAGTGCATGTTTAATCTTCTAAGGTAGCTAAGGGTTAAATTAGCAACGGTATTAGACAATACATTAGCCTTGCATAACTTGCAAGATTATTGTGATTAAAATGTTTCAAGGTAGGAATACATTGTTAGCTCACTTTTTATGTGCTTATGAAGATTGATTAATTGTTTGAATTGACACTTTCAAAAGATTAGTCAATTTAATAGGTATGTATGAGCAGTAGTTAGCAAATTACCGAGTTGCCATGAATTTATTCGTGGCAACATGAACATGAGTTTAATAATTCTAAGTTAAGAAATGTAATTAATCTAACACAATTATGTCATCTTAATTAAAATCATCTTTTGAAATCATGCATTGGAACTTAAATTTCTATTTTATTTTAATTTTACTTAGTTAAACTTTAGTTGTTAATCACTTCCTCAAAATCAAAATATTTTTTCTTCACCAAAGTGTTTTAATTGCATTCATAAATAATTCTTTTCAAAGTCCCTGTGGGTACAATAACTCGAAATTTACTTGTCACTTTATTACTTGTTGCGATTGTGTACACTTACACATTTCCACCGTTCCACAAAAACTAATCATTCATAACATGATAGGATTTTATGGGACTTAATAGATAATCATCAACCTTTCTATAAGATTATACACTTTTCAATCTACTTTCTTTTCATTCCGTTCCCAACGCTTATCAAAAGCCTAAACAACATTACCAATTCCCAACTTAGTGTATTTATCACATATAGTACATCATTCAAACTCATTATTCCCTTTTCATCAAATTTCATTTCAACTATGAATTTACCATTTTATTACCTTTCCTTACCCGTTTCATATGCATAACACACAAGATATACGCATAATATCAACGATGACTACAAACTAGTGCATTTAAACATAGCTCTTTTGGAATCAACTACATGATAAACCATTTCATAAGAAATTACATACTTTAATTTATACCACCTTTTCATGTACCAAAGTATATTACCAATTGAACACTTGTTGGTTCGATGTATTTCCTTAAGACTAAGCATGATATAATCTAATTATAAGCTTGGCACAAGCCTAAGCACATCAACAACACACGTTAGCATACTTGAACATAATTCATGTGAACTTAAAATAAATAACCATTATACTTAAGCATGATCCAATTGGATTTATCATCTTCTATAACGCATTATGTTTTCCATGCGTCACTATTTCAATGAGTTTCATACATACATGTCCTGGTTCATATTAAACACTTAGCATTTCCTTAGGATAACACATAAGACATAAACATAACATTTACCATAGCCACAAGCTAGTGATTAAACACATAACTTAGCAATATCATCATATTGAACTCATACTTTCCATAACTATGAATATACATACTTCATACCTTTCCATAATATCAAAGTGAATTTCATCGTACCTTTGTGAAGCTTACAAAAAGTTTGTTAAACGATGGTCGAAACCATCCCTTTTCATATTTGATGGTCGTCACCATCTCTTTTCATAGTTGATGGTTGTCACCACCCTTTTTCATAGTTGATGGTTGTCACCATCCCTTTTAATAGTTGATGGTTGTTACCATCCCTTTTCATAGTTGATAGTCAAAACTATCCCTTTTCATATTCGATGGTCATCACCATCCCTTTTCATAGCTGATGGTCGTCACTATTCCTTTTCATAGTTGATAGTAGAAACTATCCCTTTTCATATTCGATGCTCGTCGATACTTCATTGGATTTTTTTGTTGAGGCATGATGTGATAACATAACATGATAGCATTTAAAACAACAATTTAAAACACTATTTAAACGTACGAAACTTACCTGGCTAAATTGCGAAAATGAAAAAGTATAGGAGCACTTTGGTAATTTTCTATTCTCCTCGATTTTCCAGTCTATCTTTGTCATGTAAAGCTTCAACCATGGCTGAACCTCAAAGTCTTTAATAATGGCTTTCTTCTCCCCAAATTCAGTGGAAGAAGAATTAGAAAAGAAGATAGCTTTTATTTTTATTTAATTTAATTTATCAAATTACCATTTTAACCTTGGTTAATAATTAAATAAAAAATCAAATTCATGTCCATTTTAGTCCACTAACTCCTTAAATGGTATAACTACCATTTAAGTCCCTTTTCCTTTATTCAATAAACCATTTAATCACTCAAATCAAATAGTGATCAAATTTTATATTTTTACAATTTAGTTCTTTTTAATTAATTAACTATCAAAACGTTAAAATTTCTTAACGAAACTTTAATATCACCTTAATGACACTCCATAAATATTTATAAAAATATTAACGGCTCGGTTTATAGAAACAAGGTCCCAATACCTCATTTTCTAAAACCATTTAACCTTAGGGCCTTACCACTTGAACTTAATACATCACTTATAAAACAAAAATCACTATATCGAAAACCTTTTTAAAACCATTTTTGACTCATAAATATTACATAATAATTTTTATGAACTTACTCATCGGATTTGTGGCCCCAAAACCACTGTTTTCGACACCACTTAAAAACGAGTTGCTACAACATAACTCACCCCCACATATTTATTTTGGAAAGCGTTCCTAAAATACTCCCACGTAATCCGCTCGAACTGAGTGCCCTCCACAATAGTTAACCACCTGATGCGACCCTAGCTCGAGAAGCTACCATTGAACCCATTAAACTACCTCAAGGACTTATAACTCGGCCTCGTGCTAAGAAGTTCCAAGATGCTTTAGCAAGTTACATCGATCGAGCTTGGGGAGAGGGAGTAGCCGGACTCACTGACCATACAAGGACCAACTTAACGGCCGTCCCATGCAGCTTATTACAAGCTGAACTTTAGCTCACTTTAGCTCACTTAGTTGCTGGAATAAATTATAGTTAATTTAGTTTAAGTCATTTAATTAATTTAGTTAAGTGTTAAATGTGTCTTAAGCTATTTAATTTGTCCAAATACATTCGGCATTAACAGGTCATAAGTAATTAAATTTGTCCTAATTACTACAGCCATTTAAGTTGTCCTTAGTTTATTTAATTTGTCTTAGCTCCTACAGCTCTTTAAAATGTCCTAAGCTAAGACAATTTAATTGAACACATTAACGGTGCCTTGACAGAATTTTATTTGTTGTTTTAGGTGACCATTCAACTGAATTTAGCTAGGTACATGGATGGCATTAAAAGGAGTTTTTAAGCTGAATTAAAGTCAGTAGATGATTTCTCTTCTCCAAGGGACTGCTCGTGAATAGCAATGGACAAAGGGGTGTTCACATCAGTCCATTCAGCTCACGAACTCCTTTCACACCTAGTGGCTGTTCAAAATCAACCATTCACACCTTGTGGCCGATTGCATCCCAAATGTTCACACCATTGTCTGTTTGTATGCCCAAAATGCCATTAATTTGCTGTTGCTTATGCTGCTGCCCAAGGGAGGAATTTAAAGCTAATTTTAAATACTTTTGGCTGCTCAACAATGAACCCTTTTAGCCTAAGTATTTAGCTCATTAAATCAGCTGAATTGGGATATTAATCAAGCTGATGGTTGGCGTCACCTAGGCCTAGAAATCTTCAAAGTCTTGGTACTTAATGATTAAGCTTAATTTAGCTCATTAACAGCTTGTTTAAGCTGAATTCATGTGACTATTCGGCTAGGCCATACTTAGGTCTATAAATACTTTGTAGTTAACTGGTTGCTGGGACTTTTTGCTAATTTTATGATTCAATTGAAATTTGTGAGATTTCTAATTCTCCTTGTTCTTTTCAGGACTGAATTGACTTATCAAGTTGTCTTGTGGCATCATTCTTTCCATTGTTAAACTGAACTTATCACCTCCGGTGTGGCGTTCATTATACCTTTGGTTCCTATCACATTTAATAGCGGGTCAAGGTTCTTTGCTGATTTCCTAAATCAAAATTCACCTAAGAGCTACTTTGAGACTCGGGTCAACAATCACACTATTGTTGGTTCATTCTCTACCCTTAGCCGAATTACCCATTCTTTGTTTAACCAACTTTCTTTTAGACCTTTGTTTGAAGCCTATCTTCTATCTTCTTCCATCCCTCTTGAAACAAACCTAGTCTTACCCAAATTCACGATCAGGAAAACTAATATGACTCGAGACAACAACAACCGAGCTTGTATCACCACCATTGATAAGCCTCATCTCGTAATAGAGACATTGGACTCCTCAAATTCTATGCAGGAGTGCAGTCAATATCATTCATAATGTGTTTGGTAGCCTCTAACTAGTACTCGACCACTGTCAGGGAGACTCTCGGCCCTCAGAATGCAGTCAATACCATTAAACCAAAGTCGTTCAGTTATCCAGAATGGGTTTCAACGACCCTTCTAATACATGTAGAATGGCTTAAGACAATGCATCGTCCCTAATCGTCAATGTCTAAGACCCCGTCCAATACTATGAGTACCAATAATCTCGTTGGTGTCCATATTGCGCATAATACCTATAAAGGATGTCTTAGTTTGAGCTCTTCCTCAGTGCCCCTGAGTACCATGTCCACTATTACCGCGCGAACTCATAATATCAATTTATCTACAAATGTCAGAAGTTTATAAATCAATTCGAAGTTCTTATCAGATGTCTTATAACAATTCATATCAGAATACTTTCCAGTGTTGCTACAATCTTTAACTAAAGCAAGTAAGTTTAGTCAGTATGATGTTTTCTAGCTAAACAGAATAACTAAGCAGAAGTACTTATAGGTTAAGCGTCAGAGAATCGGTCTTTCACAAAATTAATTTTAGAGTTAATTTGAAAAATATTTTATTCAAAAACACTTTTCATGAAATGAAAACCCAAAAATCACAACCTCAATTTTGCAACCTGGCTTTGATACCACTAAATATAATGCCCCATACTCGACCTAGATGTTATGGCCAAATCTGAAGAGTTATAATAACCATTTTTGAAAATTTCGTTTTTAGAGTTACTTAGAAACCAAACAGTTCAAAGTCATTTAAACAGACATAAGTAAATCATGTAAATCTGATCTCTAGAACAATAATTTGAAGAATTTGTAACAATATAAGCCCAGATAAGCTAATAAAATAACCACGTGGAAAGTAACCGAGTTCTAGCTATGCCAACCAACCTAAGTCTAAGGGTTGCCTAATATACAAACATATAGATCAAGTGAGTTTACAACTCAGTGTGTAACATACATAAATAATTAAACGGAATGATATCTGCAACACCCCAAACACAGCCCGGACGTTATGGCTGAATCTAACGTGTCACATTGAAGTGTTTTATCGAAAACCTTGTTTTCATTGAAAACCCTTCAAAAGAGAAAGTTATGTAACTTTCAGTTGCGGAAGCTTTATTTAAAACAGATGATCTACGAAAACTTGTCATTTAAAAATTCAGTTGCGGAAACGTAGCATTTAAAAACATTTATGGTTTAAGAAAACCATGTTCTACTTCTAGCAAGCATAAAGCATAAAAATAATAATAATCCTAGTTTGAAATAATATCCAGTGAATAGGCCTTATTACAATTCGGACTGGAAAAACTTTAAATACTAGAAATTATAGGCTTAAGAAAACAAGTCCAAGTCGTCTTGCTAGCTGGCCACCTTGGAGTCCATCCAACCGTCGAACCACCTACTGAGGATCACCTGAGAAAAATAAAAGAGGGGGTAAGTTTTCAAAAACTCAATGTGTACAAGCCTCAAAAGTATTAAGCAATTATCAGTCACTATAATATCACACATGCAATGTTGTGCAACCCACCCCAATAATCCAACCACTGTACATCGACTCTGTCCCCCGGTACACATCATGTGGGGATATAAATATCGACCCACCCATCCGGTACACATCAATGGTAGCCCGGTTGCGGTACTATCTTCATTGCAGTAAGCTACTAATCAAATATTGGGCTTAATAGCCATCGGTGGATCTACGGTCGTCAAGCAACCATGCGATCCTCATATACTTCCTCCGTTCCATAATTCCCAACCCATATGCAACCTAAACAGAATATCATATGAATGCAGCAGGTATACATGTAACATCCATAAGTCTTAAATTCAACACATAGGGGTATTTTAGCCATTTTCTGCCCTTAGGGGCATTTCGGTAATTTTTTTATGGGCTTATTACTTACCTTGGCCCGTTAACAAGTCCTCGTTGGCTAAAGTGAACAGATACTATGTACCAAGTAGGATTCCAGAGAAGAGGAGGTGAGTCATTAAGACAGCTTAAGTACCAAGCTCTCCCTAGATCCAATCCTAGACATGCATATACCCATTGCCACACTTTAACCCTATGACTTGTCCACAGTCACGATTAATTAATTAATTAAGTTTTATGTCTATTTAAGAAGTTATCATATACTAGGCCCAAAAACCCTTACAAAGCCCAAACAAGTCTACATACCTGCATATAGCCCACTAGGCCCAATCTTATCCATATAGCCCATCGGCCCCAATCACATTCATATTGCCCATCAAGCCCAATCACATTCATATGGCCCTTCAGGCCCAATCACATTCATAGTCATGCAATCATATTATTTTTTTTCATTACTTAGTATCAAATTGCCAAATTTGCCTATTATGGGCCCTACAGCCCATCGGCCCATTTATCCCATTCTGGCCCGATTGGCCAAAACATGGCCCAAGTCCATGGAATCGCTCATGGAGCCTTTGATAACCTATCGATTTCCCCCTTTACGAGTGCTTGCGCATTCGCAAGACTATTGTAGCCAACTTCCGGCTTTTCGACATTTCAAGATTTGTCGGCCTACTGTGTGTATGCAGTGTACGTACACACCTGGTATTAAGACGTGCAGCGATCTCTTTATCCACGAACCTACAAATGATGTCACTCAACAATTAATCACACATTTATCAAATACGATCACCGCAAATCAAAAATCTCACCTTTGCCTTACGTTGAACGACACGCCTTAACAGCCCTTCCTTGATCACTAATCACAAGTATCTCTTAAATCTGTATTAATCTTAATCATTAAGAACTAAACAACAAGTGACTCGTAATCATCTTAAGTCACTCATAAATCATCCATGACCATTCGGCCAACCTTAACCAATAAATGAGGAACACTTACCCAAAACCCCAAAACGCCTAAGGAGTGATTCGACAGAGATCTGAACTCTAAGATTTGATACTAATTCCCTACCAAAATTGATTTAGAAAAGGTGAGAGAGAGAAGAAATCGGTACTAGGAACACCGACTGAAAGAGCAAAGCACTTACACAAAAATCGACCGAAGTAAAGGGAGTAGTGGCAACACAGAGGGTCTTCAGCCAAAGAGGTATTCGGCTTTTGAGATTTGTATAGTGAAAGGGTTATTCGACACAAATAAGAAGAAAAGAAAAAGAGAAGAAAAATAGAAGGAATCGACTAAAACCAAAGGTGAATCAAAGAGGATTTGAGTAGAGAAAGAATGGAAAATCGGCAAGCAAGGAACAAGGATTTCAGCTTCTGAACACTTAGAGAGAAAAAGTGTTTCGGCAACATAAAAAAATGAGGAATTCAGCTAAAGGAAGAGAAGCAATTTCGGCATTACCCTAGAATCCCCAAAATCGGTACCTATAAATACTATAGCCGAATTTACCTATCCCCAATTCCCAATTCGACTCCACTTCTCTACACCCCTCATTTCCAAACTTTTCTCCCTGATAACTCATTAATCCTTTCCTTAAATTTCTCCTCTGATCACTCCCTTCAGAGTTTACATCCAACTCCACTATTGGCCATTCCTTGAGCAAAAATAAATCCTTCTTTTGAGCATGGAAGGATTCGAACCCCAAACCTCATTGCCATGCATGTGACGCCACCTCTAAGCTGCACATGTGACACTACTTGCCACTCCAACATAAGGCTTCTTGTGTCCAATTCCTCATTCATTTATTTAAAAACCCAGCTACTTGATAACAAGGTTCTTTTAATTATTAACCTATAATTTCCTTCACCCCAAAGTTTGAACTCAAAACTTATCCAAGGCCTATTATCACATAAATAACACTTGACTAAGGAAAATAAACACACCTTTTTATCAAAACTGAAAAAAAAAGTTCGAGATTTTTGGGGCGTTACAACTCTACCCCCTAAAAGAAATTTCATCCTCGAAATTTGACCTGATCCAAACAGTTGAGGATATTGACGTCGCATCGTTTCCTCAGGTTCACAAGTAGCCTCCTCAGCCTTGTGATTATGCCAAAGCACTTTGAATAATGGGACAGACTTCCTTCTCAATACCTTAACATCACGACCAATTATTTGTATGGACTATTCCTCAAAAGTTAGGTCTGGCCTAACCTCGATCTCCTCAACTGACACGACATGTGAAGGATCCGATCGATATCGTCTTAGCATGGAAACATGAAACACGTCGTGGATCTGGCTTAGTTCAGAAGGTAATTCCAACTGATAAGCGACTGGCCCGATCCGCCTCACAACTCGATATGCCCCAATGAACCTTGGACTTAGCTTCCCCTTCCGTCCAAACCTCAATACCTTCTTCCACAGAGAGACCTTAAGAAAAACTAAGTTCCCCACTGCATACTCTGTCTCTTGATGCTTTAGGTCAGCATACGACTTCTGCCTATCCGAGGCCTCCTTCAACCAATCCCAAATCAATTTTACCTTACCCTCAGTATCTGCTACTAACTCAGGGCCCAAAACTCTCCATTCGTTGAATTCCATCCAACATGTAGGAGTTTGACACCTTCGCCCATAAAATGCTTAATACGGAGCCATCTCAATACTTGTTTGACAACATTGTACGCGAATTCAGCTAACGGCAAATAGTCTTCCCAGCTACCTCAAAACTCAATTACACATCCCCTCAACATATCTTCCAAAACTTGGATCACCCTTTCCGACTGCCCAATAGTTTGAGGGTGGAATGCCGTACTGAAGTTCAACCTAGTACCCAACGCCTTGTGCAACTTCTTCCAAAATTATGAAGTGAAACGTGGGTCTCTATAAGATATTATGGAAACTGGCACTCCATACAATCTTACAATCTCCGCCGCATACAACCTAGCCAGCTTTTGTAACGAGTAATCGGTACGGACCGGTACAAAATGGGCAGACTTGGTTAGCCGATCCACTATAACCCATATCGAGTCTTTCTTCGTAGGCGTCAAGGGTAGCCTACTAACAAAGTCCATAGTAATCCTTTCCCACTTCCAAAGTGGAATCTTTATTGGCTGAAGCAATCCTGAAGGCAACTGATGTTCTGCCTTCACCTTTTGACAAATCAAACATTTACTTACGAACTCCATAACCTCACGCTTAAGTCCAGCCACCAGTAAAGCTCTGGCAAATTCTTATACATCTTGCTTCCGCTAGGATGCATAGCATAGAGACTGCTATGCGCTTCCGGTAGAATAGACTGCCTTAGATCATCGTCCTTTGGTATACACATTCTCCCACAAAAACACAACACTCCTTCACTATTTATCCCAAAGTCTGACGTCTCCCTATTTTCTACTTGTCTAAAATGAGCACCCAAAGTCTCATCCACTAACTGCTTACTCTTCATCTGCTCGATTCATACCGGTTTTACTTGAAGCTCAGCTAACAAGCTACCATCATCCAACAATCTTAAACGAGCGAGCATAGCCCTCAAGTCTAACTTAACCCTACGACTCAACGCGTCGGCTACCACATTTACTTTGCTAGGGTGGTATTCAATTGTACAATCATAATCCTTCAATAATTCCACCCACCTACGCTGCCTAAGGTTTAGCTCCTTTTGGGTAATGAGGTACTTCAAACTCTTATGGTCCAAATAAATTATGCACTTCTCTCCGTATAAATAATTCCTCCACAGTAGCTAGTTCCAAGTCATGGGTTGGGTAATTCACCTCGTGAGTCTTAAGTTGGCGTGACGCATACGCAACCACCTTTCCTTCTTGCATCAATACACAGCCCAAGCCCACATGCGACGCGTCACTATAAACCATAAACTCCTTCCCAGGCTCTGGCTGAATCAACACAGGGGCCTCAATTAAAACCTTCTTAAGCTTTCCAAAACTCTCTTGCTGCTTGTCCGTCCACTTAAACTGTACCCCCTTCCTCAACAACTTAGTTAAAGGTGCAGCAATTAATGAAAGGCCCTCAACAAACTACCTATAGTACCCAGCCAAGCCTAGAAAACTTCAGATCTTCGACGCTGACTTAGGTGTTTTCCAATCTAACACTACTTCAATTTTTCGGGGATCCACCTTAATCCCCTCAACTGACACCACATGTCCTAGAAAAGTAACCTCCCTTAGCAAAAATTCGCACTTACTGAATATGGCATACAGCTGCTTCTCCCTCAAAATCTGCAACACAATCCTTAAGTGTGCATCATGCTCATCCTCATTTCTTGAGTACATTAAGATGTCATCTATAAAAACCACCACGAACCGATCCAGGTAGGGTTGAAAGACCCAATTAATAAGATCCATGAAAGCGGCAGGTGCGTTCATCAGCCCGAATGGCATCACCAAGAACTCGTAGTGCCCATATCGAGTTCTGAAAGTTGTCTTATAAACGTTAGCATCCTTAACCCTCAATTGGTGATACCCCAAATACAGATCAATCTTCGAGAAAATGAAAGCTCCCCTAAACTAATCAAAAAGATCCTTGATTCTTAAAAAAGGGTATTTGCTTTTAATAGTTAACTTGTTCAACTGCCGGTAGTCGATGCACATTCGCAACATCTAATGTTTCTTCCTTACGAATAACACCGATGCTTCCCATGGAGACACCCTCGGTCAGATGAATCCTCGATCCAAAAATTTCTGAATTTGTGCCTTAAGTTCTACCAACTTCTTCGGTTCCATCTGATAAGGGGCGATGGACACCGGAGCCATACCAGGTAACAACTCGATTCCAAATTCTACTTCTCTGTTGGGCGACAACCCTGGCAGCTCCTTGGGAAAAATATCAAGAAATTTGCTAACTGTTCTCAACTCCTAAACAGTAGGGCTCTTAGCCTCCGTATCGCTAATATAAGCCCAATGGCTTCGCATCACTTTCGTACCAACTTCTCAGCCCTTAATGTCGAAATCACTTTCAACAGATAATTCTGACATTCACCAATCACCACCACCTCCTAATCCTCTGTCGTTCTTAACACCATTCGCTTTGCAGTGCAATCCAAGGTTGCTCGGTGTTTCACCAGCCAATCTATACCCAAGATTAAATCAAACTCGCTAAACGGCAATTCCATCAAATTCGCTAAAAAGGAAACCCCTTGGACTACTAAGGGTACCTCCCTAAACAACTTATTCACTTCCACTGACTGACCTAACGGGCTTATCACATTAATCTCATTCTCAGTAATTTCAAACATATCACTCAAATGTTCGTTCAGTCATATTGCATGCAACATATGAATGCGTCGATCCAATATCAATCAATGCAGTGTAGGTTAACTCATGTATAAAGAACATACCCGTTATCACATCTGGGGCATCCCCATCTTCTCGGTGACGAGCAGTATAAACCAAAGCTAGTTGCCTCACCTCAGCATGGCCTGCATTTTCGCCTAGTGCTCCACATCCATGTCCATTACCGTTACCGCCCCTGGCCTGTCCGCAGCCCCCTAGCGGTGCTGACCACCCCTTGGTGGCTGGACACCATCCCTGCCCACGACTGGCAGCTGACCTGGAATTCTAGGGCAACTTTTAATCTTATGCTTCATAGATCCAGAAGCTAGACAATCCCCCGTCCTCTTCCAAAACTCGCCTACATGACCTTTCCCACAAACAGCACAAGGTGGTACCCCTAGATTAACAGTATCGGGCCCTGCTCTAACTGGCCCATTAACTCTGGCCCTAGCCCTAGGTCTCTGTCCAGCACCAGAAGCCTCATCCTCATTTTTATTCTTATCCCTTTATTTTTCCCGATTTAGGCGCTCAGTGCGCTTCACCTCCTTTGCTATCTTTGCTTTCTCTACCAACTCCAAGAAACCTCGCTCCCTTTGTGGAGCAATTAATACTCTAAGGCTATCGCTAAGACCATCCTCAAACCTAATACAACGCTCATAGTCTGTTGCCACCATAACTCTTGCATACCTACTAAGGCGTAGAAATTCCGCCTCATACTCCGCCACAGATTTGTTTCCCTGAGTCAAGTTCAGAAACTCCTTCCTTCTAGCATCCACATAACTCGCACCCACGTACTTCCCTTGAAACGCAGTTTTGAAGAACTCCCAAGTAACCTGCTCAGGTTGGGTGCCCACTTTCACTGTCAGCCACCACTAGTAAGCTTTTTCCCTAAGCAGTGACACTGCCCCTTTCATCTTTTGTTCAGGTGAACAGTCCAAGTCCTCCATTATCCTTTCAGTGGCCTCCAACTAGTATTCAACCACGTTGGGAGCCACACTAGCCACGCCCTTAAAGATCTCAACCTCATTTGATCGAAGTCGCTCAAGAATTGACCCCCGATTTCCCGAGCCATTATTAGGCCCTACGACCCTTTCCAAAGTCCTCAGCATTGCCTGCAAAAATGCATCCTCCCCCGCGGCCCGACCATACGGTCCAATCTCAGCCACGGGTGAGGCCGAAGCCTCTCCTACTCCAACATTGGCCATATGGCCCTAACACTTTCGTGGCCTAGGCCACGTCCTCTTACACCTCTTCTAGCACTCATCGTTGATTCACGTACTATCTGGATTAGAAATTTTATGAAGTTTTAGTTAGTTCCAATAATTAAGCCAATATTTTATGAAAGTATTAAAAAGAAAGTTGTTTTCGTAAATCCTCTACAGTCTCAAGGTCCTACGGGTTTCAGTTTCACTCCAACTAAATGACTCAGCATAATCATCTAAAGTAACTCACTAACTATCTACAATATATCAAATTAAACAAGCTTAAAAATAAAAGAACTTACTTGGTTTGACGTCGGAGACTTGGTGTGCCGCACAGCAAGATTTTTTTTTAAAAACAAACCCCAAATAATAAGACCCACTTCATAGCCTAAGTTTTACAATATCGCTCTGATACCACTAAATGTAACACCCCAAATCCAGCTCGGACGTTATGGTCGAATCTGGCGTGTCACATTGAAGTGTTTTATCGAAAACCTTGTTTTCATTGAAAACCCTTCAAAAGAGAAAATTGTGTAACTTTCAGTTGCGAAAGCTTTATTTAAAATAGATGATCTACGAAAACTTTTCATTTAAAAATTCAGTTTTGGAAACGTAGCATTTAAAAACATTTATGGTTTAGGAAAACCATGTTCTACTTATAGTAAGTATAAAGCATAAAAATAATAATAATCCAAGTTTGAAATAATATCCAACGAATAGGCCTTATTACAATCCGGACTGCAAAAACTTTAAATACTAGAAATTATAGGCTTAAGAAAATAAGTTGAAGTCGTCTTGCTAGCTGGTCACCTCGGAGTCCCTCCAACTGTCGAACCACCTACTGAGGATAACCTGAGAAAAATAAAAGAGGGGGTGACTTTTCAAAAACTTAGTGTGTACAATCCTCAGGAGTATTAAGCAATCATCAGTCACCATAATATCATACATGCAATGCTGTGCACCTCACCCCAATAATCCAACTGCTATACAATGACTCCGTCCTCCGGTACACATCATGTGGGGATATAAATATCGACCCACCCATCCGATACACATCAATGGTAGCCTGGTTGCGGTACTACCTTCATTGCAGCAAGCTGCTAATCAAATACTAGGCTTAATAGCCATCGGTGGATCCACAGTCGTCAAGCAACCATGCGATCCTCATATACTTCCTCTGTTCCATAATTCTCAACCCGTATGCAACCTAAACAGAATATCATATAAATGCAGCAAGAATACATGTAACATTCATAAGTCTTACATTCAACACATAGGGGTATTTTAGCCATTTTCTACCCTTACGGGCATTTCGATAATTTCCTTTTATTATGGGTTTATTACTTACCTTGGCCCATTAACAAGTCCTCGTTGGCTAAAGTGAACAGATACTATGCACCAGGTAGGATTCTAGAGAAGAGGAGGTGAGTCATTAAGACTGCTTAAGTACCAAGCTCTCCCTAGATCCAATCCTAGACATGCATATGCCCATTGCCACACTTTAACCCTATAACTTGTCCACAGTCACGATTAATTAATTAATTACGTTTTTATTTCTATTTAAGTAGTTATCATATACTAGGCCCAAAACCCCTTAGAAAGCCCAAACAAGTCTACATACCAGCATATAGCCCACTAGGCCCAATCTCATCCATATGGCCCATCGGCCCCAATCACATTCATGTGGCCCATCAGGCCCAATCACATTCATATGGCCCTTCAGGCCCAATCACATTCATATGGCCCTTCAGGCCCAATCACATTCATAGTCATGCAATCATATGATTTTTTCATTACTTAGCATCAAATTGCCAATTTTACCTACAGTGAGCCCTACAGCCCATCGGCCCATGTAGCCCATTTTGGCCCGGTTGGCCAAAACACGGCCCAGGTCCATGGAATCGCTCATGGAGCCTTAAATAACCAATCGGTTTCCCCCCTTATGAGTGGTCGCGCACTCGCAATACTATTGTAGCCAACTTTTGACTTTTCGGCATTTCGAGATTTGCTGGCCTACTGTGTGTGTGCAGTGTACGTACACACCTGGTACTAAGACGTGCCACAATCTCCTTAGCCACGAACCTACCAACAATGTCACTCAATGATTAATCACACACTTATCAACTACGATCACCACAAATCAAAAATCTCACATTTGCCTTACCTTGAACGACAAGTCTTAACAGACCTTCCTTGATCACTAATCACGAGTATCTCTTAAATTTTTATCAATCTTAATCATTAAGAACTAAACAAAAAGTGACTCACAATCATCTTAAGTCCCTCATAAATCATCCATGACCATTCGGCCAACCTTAACCAATAAATAAGGAGCACTTACCCAAAACCCCAAAATGCCTAAAGAGCGATTCGGTAGAGATCTGAACTCTGAGATTCGAGACTAATTCCCTACCAAAATCGATTTAGAAAAGGTAAGGGAGAGAAGAAATTAGTACTAGGAAAACTAACTGAAAGAGCAAAACACTTACACAAGAATCAACCGAAGTAGAGGGAGTAGTGGCGGCATAGAGGGTCTTTAGCCAAAGAGGTATTCAGCTTTTGAGATTTGTATGGTGAAAGGGGTTATTCGGCACAATTAAGAAGAAGAGAAGAAAAGAAGAAGGAATCAGCTAAAACCAAAGGTGAATCAAAAGAGGATTTGAGTAGAGAAAGAATGAAAAATCGGCAAGCAAGGAACAAGAATTTCGGCTTCTGAACACTTAGAGAGAAAAAGTGTTTCGACAACACAAAAAAATAAGGAATTTGGCTAAAGGAAGAGAAGCAATTTCGGTATTACCCTAGAATCCCCAAAATCGATACCTATAAACACTATAGCTGAATTTACCTATCCCTAATTCTCAATTCGACTCCACTTCTCTACACCCCTCATCTCCAAACTTTTCTCCCTGATAATTCCTTAGTCCCTTCCTTAAATTTCTCTTCTGATCACTCCCTTCAGAGTTTACATCTAACTCTACTACTGGCCATTCCTTGAGCAAAAATAAATCCTTTTTTTGAGCATGGAGGGATTCGAACCCCAAACCTCCTTGCCATACATGTGACGCCACCTCTAAGCCCCACATGTGACATTACTTGCCACTCCAACACAAGGCTCCTTGTGTCCAATTCCTCCTTCATTTTTTTTAAAACCAAGCTACTTGCCAACAAGGTTCTTTTAATTATTAACCTATAATTTCCTTCACCCTAAAGTTTAAATACAAAACTTAACCAAGGCCTATTATCACATAAATAACACTTGACTAGGGATAATAAGCACACCTTTTTATCAAAACTGAAAAAAAAAAAGTTCAGGATTTTTAGAGCGTTACAATATCAGACATACTTTCAGTCAATTCTCAGAATTAGAATCAGAAACAAAATAGAGTATAACAGGTACAGATGCAAAGCATATTAGATTCAGATGCAGAGTCCTAACCCCCATCCACTACACACTATATAGGATATCAAGTACCCTTCCATCCCTACACACCGAATGGTGACTATATATCATGTTTCAGAATAATTGTAGACTAGTTGCCAAATCGGAATGCAATAACCGCCAGAATCAGATATATATATGGCTTAGCCTCCAGAATTGACAGATAATTAAACTTCCCACACTTCCTGCTTTAACACAACCCATCCCAATGCAAATACAGAGCTAACAAATATCTGAGTCATATATACAGTGATACAAATTCAGATCATATCTACTTAATAGATATCATATCAAATATACTTACAAATAACAGATTATACAATATCATATCATTAGATATCAAATTTTAAAGCTTATTTCAGATCATGTGAACCCTATAGAACGCCTACGTTCGATCCAAACAAAGTTTACAACCCTAGGAAAATTTTAGAACCTTGGCCCACACGCCTATGTGGATTCATACGGCCTACATAATTAGCCCGCGTGGCCCACATGACCTAGAATACGACCGTGTGACCCAAGTCATAGAGTTACACTGTCTGACAAATGCCCCCATGGCTCAAGTCAGAGAGTTACATGGTCTAGACACACGCCCATGTCATTCGCCCGTGTGATTCAAAATCAAAACAGTCTCTAACAAGATCTGTACACACGGCCGTGTCACATGCTCGTGTAACCCAAGTTAGTGTCTTCTATGGCCTACCACATGCCTACCACACGGCCTGGCACACGACCGTGTGGTGTCAACAGCCATGGGTTCTGACTTTTGCTATTCCTAAAATTTTTGGGTTTTAATTACAAACTTAATACAGGTTTGATGTAGAAGCAACAGAGATGATCCTGAAACCTAAAAATGTCATTACACTAATCAATCAAACAAATTAATCAAATCAATTTGCTACACTAACAATTGAAGTTGAAACTACGTCAAAACACTTTGACTCAAAGACTCAAAACAAAAACTAATGCTTACCCTCACACGAAAATAGCAACACGAGAGTTAGAACACTGAAGGATCTTGATTAGCAACCGCTTCACCTAAGAGAGAGAACCAATTGAACACTTAAATGAAGAAATTGAATGAAACAACAGAAAAACCCAATTTTGACAAATAACGAGCAAAAACGAACATTATCAAAAATTCACAATAGAACTTACACTATTAACCCTTCAATCGCACAAAAACAACACAATTTCCTTAACAATTCAACAACAAGATCAACAGAGGAAGAAAAGTAAAATACCATAAATGAAAAAAAAATTATGGAAATGAAAAAAAAATTGAAAGGAATTTTAACAAAAATAAAGGAAATTTAATTACCTTAAGATAGACTAACTTTTATAAAATAACATAAAATATTTTCTCATAACTTTCATAGAGAATTGAACACAAGACCAAATGGTATATAGGCGTTTATCCACTAAACCACTAAGCTCATTGTTGGCATAAGTTTAAGTAGACTTAATCTTAAGTCGAAAGTTCAAGAGTAAGGGTTGATTCAAAACAATTAGCATAATTTTCAAAAGTGGGACTTGAACCCTGGACTTCATTGACATAAATAGGACACTTAACCACTGAAGTAGATATTTAATTTAGACATAATTTAATGAACTAAAGTCCAATTTTGGGGCATTACAGCTACCTCCACCACCAACAACAACAATAACTACTACTACTACCACTACAAATTTATAACAATGTGAGTAAAAACAATTGTATAATAAATTTATAAAACATTGACATAAAAATCAAATATAGCTTAGTTAAAATGATATAGTTAAGTGAGTGAATCTTATTTTATTCCATATTCAAATCCCATTATATGTATGTATTTTTTGAAATTTTATATAAAAATATAAAAAATATAAAAATATCCTCCAATAATGTTTGTTGCTTTGTACATGTGAGGTGTGCCTCGCATTTATCATACGTCTTGCAAGCACTTAGGAAGATGTTCAACAACTTACCAAAGAAGAGGTACAACAGAGGTGATTCATGATGATGCGATGAAACCCCAAATGAACATGGCAGCTACATCATGACGAGCATGCATGGAACATCAAGATGATTTCTCCAAGTTATACAGTCGCATTTTTTTCTTCAAGCATAATTGTTTCTCCCAGTTGGACTCTGATTATTATAAGATATTTTGGTCTGACTAGAACTCTAATCTAAGCCTATTTAAAGGGGACATTATATCCCTGTTTTGTTATGTCAATCAACAAGGGCTTTTCTTAAGGACGTCAAGATGTAGTCACATATAAATTTTGGTGAGAGTTTCATTGTAACTATGGAGAGAATTATGGTCTCGTATTATGACTTTATTTTTAGGGTTTGGGATTGTACGTTTGGCCGCCTCCAAACGTGCGAACGTTTAGAGTAAAAATCGTGCAAATAGAAATAAATATTTAAGTGTAGTATCTGCAACCGTATAATTCAAATTGTAATATAAAAGTGTTACAACGGAACACCGGTAAGTATTTCGAAGATCGTACCTAAGGGATTGTGGATTGGAGAAATTATTATTAAATTAATTATAGAAAATAATTACTAATATAATTGAGTTACGAATTAGTAGTGTTAATCCAAATTAAAATTTTAATTAAACGAATTAAATTAATTAACCTAACTAACCTAATGAAATTTTTTATTCCTAGTGTCAACGATACGAGCCTCTAGCCTATGATCGATTAAATCTTTAATTATCTAATTAAATAATTAATTATCCATGATTTAGTTATTTATCACCCTTAGCTAAGAGTGCCCTTTCGATCTCTTCTTCACTAATGATTACCACCTAAGTCACCCTTCCGTTCTCTTTCTAGGCATACAGATATCCTCCCGGTCTCATCATTTGGTACAAGTTATATACGATTGGGTACCATTTCAATCCCACCTGTCTAGATATTCTATTAGGGGCGTCACTCCCTAATATACTAAGTACTTTTGAATAAACAACTAATTTCAGATAAATAATAAGTTTAATAATCGAATCATGTAAGATATAATTAAAGCACAATAATCTATTCTAATATTCATACAAACATTAATTGTCTAGATTAAAGAAAAATAAATAAGAGAAGAGAAGAGAAGAGATAAGAGAGTGCTCATGAATAACTATATTAAACCGAGGGTTCTGAACAATCTCCACTCACAAATGTCTTCACATCAGAATAGAATCTTTCGACTACGGAAGAATAAAAGAAAACTTAAACTAAAGAACTAAAGAAAGAATATTGTCTTTAGAAATCTTTGTGTTTGATGAATGGATGGATCCCTTAAGTTTTGTATAGAAACCTCTTATTTATAGGCTAAAATATGTAAACTTTATGCCTAACATGCCCCCCGATACTAATAAATGCTCAATATCAAACGATATATTCTACTACTTGCAAAATAAGGCTATTGATGTCATCCCACGCACAAGATGTTGTCATCACATTGGGATGCCAAGGATTACCTCGTCGGGATGTCGCCTTGTCAGGACATGGAAGCCATTCTCGTTGGACGTCGTGCGTAATTCAGACTTGGGATGCTTCACAGCTATTGTATCGTACCACAGGATGTTTATGTTGTGCAACGACCTTCATTCCTTGTAGTCTTAGACCCAAAATGACTTCATGTACACTTAATTAACCTGTTAGAACTTCTTGAGGCCTAAATCGGTGTACCAGGTCATTGACACATAAAAAATACATAAAAACGCTTGTTTATTAACTTTTACTACTAGCCTACTAACTACTAAAAATGTAATAATTAATATTAAAAGTGCTAGAAAACATGCTCTTTAAGTGTGTAAATATACTAAAATTACTACTACATTTGACGTCAGATCAACGTTTAATATTTTAGGTTTATTTTCCCCATATTGTACTCTTGTTTGTTTACTCATTTAGTGAAAAGTTAGCCTCATTTGCTTGTGTTTTTTATCCTATTCAGAGGAGCTTTCCACATAAATATTTGTGTGTTTGATCTTCTCTATTTTACTTGTTTGTTGCTCATACGGCTTGATCCCCAATAACTGGTTTCAGAGCTTGGTTCGATTTTTGCATTCAACCTGTTCCAAGATGGCAGTGACAAGATTTGATATTAAGAAGTTCAATAGAATTGAAAATTTTAGTTTGTGACAAGGTTGGATGAAAACAATACTGGTTCAAAACTATTTGAAAAAGGTCGTTACAGTGAAGAAACCCGCAAACATGGATTTTTCAAAATGGAAATAGCTTGATGAAAAAGCTTTATATGCAATTCAACTATGCCCCATGAATAATTTATTACAGGAGGTTCTGATAGACAAAATAGCATTCATCTTATGGACGAAATTGGAAGCCTTATATATGACAAAATCTCTGGCCAACAAGTTAGCTCTAAAACAACGCTTATACATATTCAGGATGATCGAATGTCACACTCGATTATCTTTTATGCTCCAAATTTAATGAAAGCTAGGATTAAATAGAATGGATTGGCAAATTGTTGGGCTGCACTGGAAAATTCAGAAATTTTAGTGTTTGAATTGTGATTAGTTGGATCTCAATTCTGGTTTAGTTAGTTTGGGACCGACTATCTTCTTCATGGGAGACAAAATAACTAGCAGTGAATAAGTAAAATGGACTAAAGAGACCATGCAAACTTTGGGTATATATGTGTGCGATGAAAGGAAAGAATTTTCTTAAATTAACAAGTAATCTCCCTCTCGTCTACAACTCTTTCCTCGATTACTTCAAAGAGGAAGAAAATGAAATTTAAGAAATCTTTTTGCATGAGGAGGTAAACATGGTATTCGAGTTCGAGAATAAGAGAATTGGATAAGTTGGTACGTCCTAAGCCTCTCTATACTCATGGATTAGAAGAAAGAGAAGTGAAAACTCTCGAAAAGTTTCTATAAAATTAAGGATTATAGGTTTCCAGGTTTAAAATACCTTCAAATTGACCAGTAAATGGTTATTATGCTTAGTTTCTAGGACAAGGGAGGCTCTAGCATTTGGAAAAGCTAAGTTTTCATGGATAAAGGAAGTAAGGTAAGTCTTTGTACTCAACTTTTGGGTGATCGTTGATGTTGTGTTGCTTGCTTGAACCACATCCATGTCTGCTCTGAGTTGTGTCTAAAACCATAGTTGTGTATGAGTATGGAGAATAAGTAAGTTGTATATGCATATTGTTGCAAGTTTATTTGTTGAATCTATGGAGCGACACCACAACAACAGTATTAGATAGGTCCTTCGAGGCAACACTGTGGAAATGATTATTAGGTCTTTCGGGGCTACATATCAGAAGAGGTTTGATGATTCCTTAAAACCTAGAGTCCATTAGGACATTAAACATGGGATTCACAATGTATAAGGTCATTGCTAGGCTGTGGCATCAAAGGGAATCCGCCAGGATATTAAACATGGGTTCATATTGTGTAAGACCATAGTTAGGTTATGGGGTCAGATAAAGTCTACAAAAATGTTGAAATAGAAAGCTAATAGGGCAAGGAAAGGGATATTGTTGTATGAGTCAAAGGGAGAGTAACATGATCAGACAAAATTGGCGTGACTGAGAACGCGGGAAAATGAGATAGTCCAAAGGTACACTAAATTACGAAAACAAGAAAGGCGGGTAAAAATGTCTGAAAATGCAGGTTAGCCTGTTGATGAGGGATTTCGCCAAACTGTTATGATAAAGAAACTAGAATGTGCAACTCTTAACAATGTAGAAGAAATAGGAAGGATACCTATGTTGAGGTATGAAGTATATATGGGTATGAGTCCGCTGGTTCTGTAACGCCCCAAACCTCAAGTATTTATTTTTGTATGTTGTGACACAAATATGCATGTCTGCCTCAATGGTTAAGTGTCTTGGGAAGAGTCTGAGAAGTCTTGTGTAACACCCCAAACTCGGCCTAGACGTTATAGCTGAATCTAGCAATGTCACATTGAAGTGTTTTTCGTAAAGCTTGATATCAAGAGAAAACCCTTTTTCCATATTTACCTTTGTTACGTGTTTTTAATGATGATCTTAAAACATATAATTTATAAAAAGGTTACTCGTGCCAAAACATCTTTAATTTTAAAAACGTTGTCTCTTGCGGAAGCTCTTAACCAATTACGTATTGTTGGTATTTTTGGAAAACATTTGTCTTTTGAAAAATTGCGTCTTATCCTACTGCTAGCAATTATAAATCAAATAATTAAAAACCCAAATTAAAGATTAAAAATTCATAGAGGCCTTATTACATAAAAAGATACCTAAATTAAAATAATTATAATTTAAAATCTAATAAAGAAGTCCATGCAGTTGTGTGGCCACCTTTGAGTCCCTCGCAGCACTGACCTACTTAAGACTAGGGATTACTTGCTCAAATAAATAGAATGGTGAGTTTACAAAAACTCAATGTGTAATCCCTTAATAAACATACTGGCAATCATGAAGTAGGCAAATACAGTATGGGCCTAAGCCCGTATCAGTAGCAGTTCAGTTTTCAATTTGGGTCTTAGCCCATTACAGTATCAGTATGGGCCTTAGCCCATTTCAGTAACAGTAATAGTACAGATATGCAATCAAAATCCTACCCAACAAGCCTCTACACTCCACTTCGTCCAGCCCTACACTCCATATTGGGATACAATCAACCCACCCATCCCTACACTCCAAAATAGCACCTGTTGCGGCACTAAACTGTATTTGCAATAGAGTTGCCAGTACAGTACACTTCCTCCAATCATAATAACCCATCCCCATGCAGCATATCATCATATCATACATGTATGCAATATATATAAAATGGCAAGCTCGATTACAATCATACATCTCATAAGGGCATAATAGTCATTTTACCACATAAGGGCAAAACGGTCATTTTACCATATAAGGGGTCTAGGTAAAATTACCGACCCAATAGTAAGTCCACAGTCGACTTGGGCAACCCACGTGACCTTAACAGTCAAACAGTGAAAATGGGCCCACAGCCCATATTGCGGGCCTATGTGCACCCACACGCTCGTGTGGCCCATGAGGCCCAGAAATGGCCTTAGCCATGTGGATACACTGCCTGGCCCAATATTCTCTACACGTTTTGTGGTTTCCCCGTGTGGGGCCCACATACCCATGGGACCCACACAGCCCTTTTCAGCCCAACCTGGCCCAAAACAGCCTAAGCCCGTGAAATTGCTCATGGTGGCCTCTACGATCAAACGCCCATATTTTTGCGTTCGGATTACCACACGAGCGAGCGCACGCCCATGTAGCGTCAATGGTCACATTTTCCAGCTTTTTTCGATTTACGATTAGGGTAGTGTTTACATACCTTATTTATAGAGAAGCACAACCACGAATACCCTAACACCTAGAATGAATGATAATGATTCCCTTACTACTTTAGCATCGCTTGAATCACTACAATCGATTATCAACTACCTAAACACAATTTAGGCATCCATTAGAAACAGATCATTAAACATAAAGATAGTGTCCCCTCCAACCATCCTTTCCAAAAAGGCAAAAAGAAGAGACCATATGCCAAAATCCCGAAACGTTACCTTCATTGCACCCATAGGTTTCGCACCACAGGCACAATGATTAGAGATCACCAGTGTAACACCCCAAACCCGGCCTAGGCGTTTAAGGCTGAATCTGTGATGTCACATTGGAGTGGGTTTTGAAAAAACATAGTTCTATTGAAATGGTCCATTTGTGTTAAACCTTGTTGTGATTTTTATGAAAAGCTAATTTATCTTGTTTATTTCCAATTCACCAATTCGTTTAGCAAAACATGACTCATACTAAATCGTTATTACATTTTAAAACATTGATCATTGCGGAAGCTTTGAAAACAAGCTACGTAGGATGGTAGTTGAAAATCAATTATCTTTTAAAAAACCCTAGTCCTATCGCTATCAAATATAAACCAATTTAAATAAATCCTCAATTAAAGATAAAACTTAAAACGGCCTTATTACATAAAACTTAACCCAAATAAAACTACCACTATTAAAGAGTTCAATACGTAATATAACAGTGGTGTGGCCTTTTTCGAGTCCCTTGCAGCACCGACCCACCTAAGGATTACCTGCATAGATAAATGGTAGAGTGAGTTTATGA
The DNA here is from genome assembly GCA_025698465.1 of Gossypium longicalyx. Classification (NCBI taxonomy): domain Eukaryota; kingdom Viridiplantae; phylum Streptophyta; class Magnoliopsida; order Malvales; family Malvaceae; genus Gossypium; species Gossypium longicalyx. The sequence continues at coordinate 30,055,479 of CM046999.1, read as the reverse complement.
AAACTAAGTGTGTAATCCCTATTTATCAAACAAAAAGTCATGCAGTGTGAAACAATCTAGGCCTAAGCCCAAATCAATCACATTATCAGTGTGGGTCTTAGCCCATTTCAGTATATTATCAGACATGCATATAAAGATCCTACCCAACCATCCTCTAAACTCCACTCCGTCCAGCCCTACACTCCATGTGGGGATTAAATCGACCCACCCATCCCTACACTCCATAATAATGTACCGTTTTCGACACTATCAATATTTGCAGTAGAACTACTAGTAATAAGCTTGTAGCCTCTCAGTACACTTCTTCCAACATCATATATCCCACCCCATGCAATGCAACATAATATGGATGTACATACAATAATCATGGCATGCTCAAACAGTCATATATCATATAGGGGTATATCGGTCATTTACCTCATAGGGGTATAATAGTCATTTTAACAGGTTAGGATCTAGGTATATTTACTGACCCTACAGTAGGTCCACAGTCATCTCGAGCGACCCGTGCAACCTTAACAGTCAAATAGTAACAAATGGGCCTAAGCCCATAATACGGCTCGTGTGGCCCAGTAAGCCCAAATAGTGGCCTTGGTCGTGTAGCTACACAGCTGGCCCAATTATCTCCACACATTCGTACGGGGCCCATGAGCTCGTGAGGCCCACACGGAACATCTCGATCCAACGTGGCCCAAAATGACCCATGCCACGAAATCGCTTGTGGTGGTCTCTACAGTCACATGCTCACGTTTATGCATTTAGATGACCACACAAACGTGCGTTCGCTTCTGTGGCATTGATGATAATAGTTTTTCGGCTTTTGCTATATAACGGTTGAGGTAGTGTGATTACACACCTGTTATGGAGTTGTAGCCGAAATGCCTTCGAGACCCAGAACCTATGGTCAACCACAACTTCTCATTAGTTTCAAACCCTCGTTAAACTAATACCATAAAATTGAAACTACCTTAACCAAGTCATACACATACGAATCAATAATCGCAACCTTCCCTTGTTCTAACTCCACGTACTCCTTCCAATGCTTTACCTCCACAAGTACAGTTAACCAACTAATGAACATCTATAATTCCACACAAATACAACTAAAACTTGAAACCTTACCGATAGAGTAATTACCACTTGTAGAAGAGAAGTAATTGGACCAACCTTTACTTATTGAAAACGAGTCCCTAGCAACATTCGGTAAAAACACTATGTTACACATCAATCATTTAGGTGAAAAAAAGAATGAATGAGAATGGTACATTCGGCCCACAGAGGAAGAAGTCATCACTTTTTAAAAAGAAACTTACTAAGATTTAGCCAAGACCCTAAACCTAGAAGTCACCCGAATGGCAAAGGGATATTCGGCCAAAAATAATGTGGCCAAGAGCAGAAAGAAGAAAAGAAAAGAAAATGAGAAGAAGAGAAGGATGAAATCTAGGCCCTGACAGGGTTCGGCCAAAGTAGAAGCACAGAGCAATCGGTCAAGACAAGTTCACAGAGAGCAAGAGAGCGAAGGAGAAAACCGTTTCCCCCAAGCAAGGCTCAAAACCGAAGCAAAATTGAGAGAAGAGGGACTAAAGATATTCGGCCAAAAAAGGTAAGTTATCAAAAGAGAAAAGGATGATGGATAGAAATCAGTGCCAAAATTTTGAGAAGAACAGCCTAAGAACAAAAGTGAAAATAAAATAAAAGCATAAAAGTTGCCAAAACTGAAAATGAAAACAGAAGGGGTTCTCCTAACTCAAAACCGAATTCTCTTCAGCCCCAGGAGTCCACCAACGGCACTAACAATTCTTCTCACCCATCACTCCTTGATTTCCTCCTACAAACTCTCCCCACATCCCCAAACTGATTACCATTCAAACTTCTCTCACATCCCTTAACTTTCGGCTATTTACTCTCACACAACCACTCCACCATCAGAGTTTCAGTCAACTCCAACCACCTACCTTGCGAGAGCAGCAAAATATTATCCCCTTTCCATAGGGTAGTTTGAACTCAATGCCTCTAGGCACGCCCACATGCCACTTACCATCAAGCTAACAGGCGTTACATTGCCATGTTTTTCCTATTTTAATTTAAAAGCTCCTTAACAACTTGAAAGGGTTTATTCAACAACAAAAAGACAAAAATTTTGCTACAGCCTAGGTTTAAACCTAGGCTTCTCACATTACTCAGGACCCCAACCATCATAGCAAGTAAGCCAATATGCAACACAACACGCAATTAAATTACTAAGAAAAAATTGGGGCGTTACAACCAGTCCTCTGAAAAGAACCTATCACCAACAAAAAAAACTAACAGTCATTTCTACAACTGAGTGATTACAATCAAACTTAAACAGCCGAAGAAGTCAGCAGGAAACAACATCAACCTACAATGGAAATTACGAACCCGTGATATCATATTAATAAAAACAATCCATAATGAATTTGTATCAAGGTTAACCCAAAAGCGATTAACCTCCCACCTTCAAAATATGAATTGAATCTCGCACCCCAAATAAGTCTCCGATTAATGCCCACGAGTGCTTGAAAACCTCTCCCTAATGTCATGTACAAAACGCATCAAAGGGAAGTCATCAAAAGAAATGAACTACTTACGAAGACTTACCAAAAACTTGCAGATCAGAATTGGAAGACTTACTTTCGGCAAAACCTTAAGCAATGGAACGAAGAGGAGAAAAGAACAAAGAGCGAAAAAGAGAAAAAAGAAGAAAGAACTCAGTGTAACTTCAGCAAGAGAAAGTAGCAAAATGATGAACAGTAGAATGGGAGGCAGAGGAACTATCGTCAAAATTTTTAGAAGTAAGAGGAGCTGAATTTCTTTGAAAAGAGATGACAAAAAGGAAAATAAAAATAAAAATAAAATAAAATCCCTCTAAATCTTCGAAAAACTTGGCAACTTCATCCCCCACTCTTCTCAACCATTCCAACCGCCCACTAGTAATAGAATTTCACTAACACATAACCACTTACACGACCACAAGTAAAAATAAATCATTTGCTTGCGTCGAGGCTCGAACTCTTGACCCTTTGCAACATCAACACTCCACTTAACCACTAGACCAGTAGGCCCATTCTGACATATCTTTATCCATATTTATTTATAAGCCTACTAACTAAAGGCAAGGGTTTATTCCTTAAAAATAAAATTTTTGCATAAGCCAAGGCTTGAACCCAAGACTTCTCAGACACTCCCAGAACACTCAGAACACTTGACCACTGAAACAGATACATAGTTGTGTCACTTTCTTGCACAACTAAACATTTATGTGTAGCCTTCTAACTGTTCCCATGCTAAAGACCTAATACTTCTAAACCCAAAATTCGGGGGGTTACAATTCACCCCTCCTTAAAGAAATTTCATCCCCTTAAATTTCGACCTATCAGATCAGTCGCATAATACATACTACACCACTACGCTCCCGCTGCGCACTTAAGTTCCAAAACACTACCACATTTAACTTGAGTGTTTTCAGTACAGTCTATAGATAGACTGGGACAGTGCGTCAATCCAATACTCAGCCATATTAGGGGTAACATCGGTGTTTCACTCGCATCCAGATTAGGCATATTGCCAGATGACGAGGACCCAGCTCGAGCCCCTCTACGGCCTCTACTGCAGCCTCTTGCCCCCGACCGCGAATACCTCCTGTGCTGATTGACTATTCGCGTTTTTCTGAATTAACAGTCTTATGTAGATCAATTTACAGTTCCAGTTGTTTATTAACAAATATTTTATAAAGACAATATCAAAAGTATAGAGTTTTATTTTTGTACAACGCAGTGTCTGTCGGTGTCTACCAGTTTACTACAGTTTCAGTATACACTACTAAAGAGTTTACAGTACGGTATTCTACCTACAGTAGTCTCAGTAATACTACCTATGGCAGTTTCAGTCAAAACCAAAATACAGTTTTCAGAGAGAACTTACAGGATCGGCGCGGAGACTCGGTGTACCACACATTCAGTAAAACATTTCAAAATACTTCAAATCATTTGAAACAGTTCTTTTTAGAAATTCCAAGTTTTTAAAGATACCCAATGTAACACCCCTAACCCGTATCCGTTGCCAGAACAGGGTTTCGGAGCATTACTACCATTTGCAGATTACTTAAAAAAAATTTAAATGCTTACCGATTCAATGCATCATGTAAATAAATATATTACCATTCAATCAACAGATTAGTACTTGTATAAGCATCAAACAGTAATATTGTTAGTGTACTTGCACATATCTCATATAAATTCAACATTGATATAACTATTTTCTCGACATATCGTACTTGAGTTCAATAATAGTCTCAACTTACATAATTTTCTTGTATCAACATATCAAAGATAATCATATATGTACATGTCATGAAACATATCATGCTCTTACCGCTTTCTTCATAAGCATATATGATTCATTTCATTATATTAATATTTCATACTCCATCATTTCCATATATTTTATGTATATTTATTCCGATAATAGCTTATATCAAACCTAACATAATTTATATTCCACGTACTCATACTTATTTCATTTATCTATCTTCATAATTATTTCATACAACTATTTTGTACATATATATTTCCATATGACCAGTTCTTGTAAACATTAAACACAACCATTTCATATAACCATTCGTCATCTGATACATATTACCTGGATATCAATTGTTCAACAGATGTCATAGCATCTCCCATCCACGGTCTTATTCATCTTTGACATGATGCCATAGTATCTTTCAACTATGGTCTTACTCATTTTCTCATTATGTTGCCATGATATCTTTCAACCATGGTCTTGTTCATTTCATATCACGCTGCCATGGTATCTTTCAACCATGGTCTTACACATTTTCATATCAGGTTGCCATGGTATCTTTCAACCATGGTCTTACACATTTCATATCAGGTTGCCATGGTATCTTTCAACCATGGTCTTTCACGTTTCATATCAGGTTGCCATGGTATCTTTCAACCATGGTCTTACACGTTTCATATCAGGTTGCCATGGTATCTTTCAACCATGGTCTTACACGTTTCATATCAGAGAGCACACTCCCGCGAACCTCATCCTTACAGTGGGATTACCACTCCAGGCTAAATCCCTCAGAATATAAACTCATAGAGTATTGTCGGGATTACCATCCGAGGCTAAATTCAGACCACGATTCGGATTACCCGTCCGGCTAAATCCATTTTACACATATTCTTCGGAGAGGGCTATATCGAGGATAGGATCAGCCGTCCGGGCTAGATCCTTTTACCGTCAATTCCTTTTCGTAGATCCATCGAATTTTTCCTTTTCATTCAACCGAGATTTATTTTCAATTTATTTCAAGTATTATCAATATTTCATCAAATATCATGAATTGAATATTCAAATCATATTTTCATCACATAACCACATATTTCAAGTATTTAAAATACAATTCAAGTTACACAAACTTACCTTATTGCTTGTTTGTGTTTATAATTTCATTAATCCGATATCTTTTCTTTTTCACGATCGAGTCTCATATTTGAGTCGTTCGGATCTTTATAAATAAATTTGATCATCATTTTCATTCATTTCATATACTAATGCATTTAATTAATGCTTTAGGCAAAATTTACCATTTTGCCCCGAACTCTTAATTAATGACGATTTCATCCTTAGGGTCGGAAAATAAAATTCTTGCAATTTAATCCTTATTTCCAGCTATTATTCTTATATATATTGATAATATCCATGAATTCTATAAAATATCAGAATTTTCTATAATTTCAACACTTTTCAATTTATTCTTTCAACACTTTTCAATTTAATCCCTAAAACATGTTTTCCCCCGATCTTGAACTAAATTAATAATTTCATTCAATTTTGTAATTTAAATAATAAAATAATCCATTTCATGCAATTTGATCTTTTTTTACATTTTTACAAAATTGCCCATAAAATTTTACTTTTATTCAATTTAGTCGTTGAGCCTAGAATATGCAAATTAGCCATGCTAGATGAATATTCATACATATTTTTCCTCCTCCTCCTCTCCATTCCACATCCTTAATGTAGATAATACACTTGTAAGTAACATTATCCATAATTTTTATTATTTACTTTTATGAATATTCAAGCTGTCTATCTGCATCATGGTCACTAAATTATTTATATCTGGAGATATAGAACTCAAAATTAAGATCCGCTAATTTTCCCTGAAACTAGACTCATATATCTTCTTACCATAAAATTTTCAGAATTTTTAGTTTATCCAATAAGTACAGTTTATTCTTTAAAATTACCCCTATTCTGCTGTCTAACAGTTCTGACCCTTCTTCACTAAAAATTAATTATCTCCTCGTACAGAATTCAAATGATGTTCCCGTTTGTTTATATTGAAAATAGACTCATTTAGGATTCTAAAAATATAAATTTAAACCCCTAATTATTTTTATCCAAATTTTTATGATTTTACAAAGTCAGAACAGGGGAACCCGAAATCATTCTGACCTTGTCTCACAAAATTCAACATATCTCATGATTTACAATTCCATTACTTACATAATTTCTTCTATAAGAAACTAGACTTAATAAGATTTAATTTCATATTTTATTCATCCTATAATTAGATTTCTACAATTTTTTTTTATTTTTCAAAGTTAGACTACTGCTGCTGTCCAAAACTGTTTTAGTACAAAATATTAATTACCATGTTATAACACCCTTATTTTCTTTTTCTACACCATTTCTCATCACTTTCTCTTATTTTCTCTTCACTAACATATCATGAACATAGGACCTTATGTAAGAAAACTCTACTATAACATTATTTCCATGCTTTGTCAATAATAACAAACTTAAAAACATATTGAAATCTTGATATGCTTACCTTGTTCTATTGATACTAATCTTTAACTTAATTTTCTCTCTCCTCCAGCTTCTATTTCTTGAATCCAACTTGATATTCTAACTCCCCATGGTCTCCTTAACATTTTTCTCTCTTGGTAGCTATGGAAATTCATTTGATTTTTGGGTGAAAATGGTGAATTTTTGGTAAAAAGGACCAAATTGTAAAGAAAGCAAAACTTTCTTTCTTCCTCTCTTTCTCTCACGTTAGTGCATGGGAAATATGGATGAGAATTTCTCATCTTTCTTTCTTTATATACTAATAAAATAATAATAAAATAATAAAATATCTTATTAAAATATTAATAAAATAATATTTATCTAATTAAATAATTATAAAATATCAAAATATCTCTAGCATCATTATTACTTTCTAGATTTCTCTCTCTTCCAATTGACCATTTTGCCCTTCATTATCTTTTAAAATTCCATCCTTAAGTCATCATTTAATTTGGTAAAATTGCAATTTAGTCCCTCATAATTTCTTCATCTATTCAATTTGGTCCTAATTCATCCATTTTCCTTAGTTTCTAGATTATTTCACTCTTAAAATATTTACACTATTGGTCCTTCAAATTTTTCATATTTACACTTTAACCCCTCAAATTTTGAGTATTTACTCTTGTGCAACAAAACTTTTCTCACTTTTACAATTTAGTCCTTTCTTGAATTAATATATCATAATATACTTCTCAATATTGACATATCTCAAAATTTCCTTCTTTTTTTTTCACTTTATTTCCTTATTTTACTATATCAAGGATAATATCTTACTGTAAATATTTTCAGGGTATTACACCCAAATCCACAGCTGAGTTTTGCAACTTGGCTCTAATACCACTAAATGTAACACCCTAAACCCAGCCTAGATGATATAGTCGAATTTGGCGATGTCACATTGAAGTGTTTTTCGCAAAGCTTGATATCAAGAGAAAACCCTTTTTTTCCATATTTACCTTTGTTACGTGTTTTTAATGATGATCTTAAAACATGTAATTTATTAAAAGGTTACTCATGTCAAAACGTCTTTAATTTTAAAAACATTGTCTCTTGCGGAAGCTCTTAACCAATTATGTATTGTTGGTATTTTTGGAAAACATTTGTCTTTTGAAAAACAGCGTCTTATCCTACTACTAGCAATTATAAATCAAATAATTAAAAAACTAAATTAAAGATTAAAAATTCATAGAGGCCTTATTACATAAAAAGATATCCAAATTAAAATAATTATAATTTAAAATCTAATAAGGAAGTCCATGCAGTTGTGTGTCCACCTTTGAGTCCCTCGTAGCACCGACCCGCCTAAGACTAGGGATTACCTGCTCAGATAAACAGAAGGGTGAGTTTACGAAAACTCAATGTGTAATCCCTTAATAAACATACAGGCAATCATGCAGTAGGCAAATACAGTCTGGGCCTAAGCTCGTATCAGTAGCAGTTCAGTTTTGAGATTGGGCCATAGCCCATTACAGTATCTGTATCAGTGTGGGCCTTAGCCCATTTCAGTAACAGTAAAAGTACAGATATGTAATAAGAAATCCTACCCAACTAGCCTCTACACTCCACTCCATCCAGCCCTACACTCTATGTGGGGGTAAAATCAACCCACCCATCCCTACACACCAAAATAGCACCAGTTGCGGCACTAAACAGTATTTACCGCAGAGCTGCCAGTACAGTACACTTCCTCCAATCATAATAACCCATCCCCATGCAGCATATCATCATATCATACATGTATGCAATATATATAAATTGGCATTCTTGATTACAGTCATACATCTTATAAGGGCATAATAGTCATTTTACCACATAAGAGCAAAACAGTCATTTTACCACATAAGAGCAAAACAGTCATTTTACCATATAGGGGGTCTAGATAAACTTACCAACCTAACAGTAAGTCCACAGTTAACTTGGGCGACCCGTGCGATCTTAACAGTCAAACAGTGAAAATGGGCCCACGACCTACATGGCAGGACCATGTGTTCCCACAAGCCTGTGTGGCCCACGAAGCCCAGAAATGGCCTTGGTTGTGTGGATACACAACCTGGCCCAATATTCTCTACACGTTCGTATGGTTTCATCGTGTGGGGCCTACATGCCCATGTGGCCCACACAGCCCATTTCGACCCCATCTGGCCCAAAACGGCCTAAGCCCGTGAAATCGCTCATGGTGGCATCTACGATCAAACACCCACGTTTTAGCATTCGAATTACCACATGAGCGAGCGCACACCAGTGTAGCGTCAATGGTCAGATTTTCTGGCTTTTTCCAATTTATGATTAGGGCAGTGTTTACACACCTTATTTGCAAAGAAGCGCAACCACGAATACCCTAACACCTAGAATGAAATATAGTGATTCCCTTACTGCTTAAGCACCGTTCAAATCACTATAGTCGATTATCAATTACCTAAACAAAATTTAGGCCTCCATTAGAAATAGATCATTAAACATAAAGATAGTGTCCCTTCCAAACAACCTTGCCAAAAACGAAAAAAAAGAAGAGACCATATGCCAAAATCCCGAAACGTTACCTTCACTGCACCCACAGGTTTCGTACCACACTCACGATGATTAGAGATCGCTAGTCCTTTGAAAAGAACCTATCACCAACAAAAGAACTAATAGTCATTTCAACAACTGAGTGATTGCAATTGAACTTAAATAGCCGAAGAAGTCAGCACGAAACAACATCAACCTACAATGGAACTTACGAACCTGTGATATCATATTAATAAAAATAATCCATAATGAATTCGCATTAAGGTTAACCCAAAAGTGATTAACCTCCCACCTTCAAAATATAAACTGAATCTTGCACCCCAAATAAGTCCACGATTGATGCCCACGATTGCTTGAATACCTCTCCCTAATGTCATGTACGAAACACATCAAAGGGAAGTCATCAAAAGAAACGAACTACTTACGAAGACTTACCAAAAACTTGCAGATCGAAATTGGAAGACTTGCTTTCAGGAAAACCTTAAGCAATGGAACGAAGAGAAGAAAATAACAAAGACCGAAAAAGAGAAAAACGAAGAAAGAACTCAATGCAACTTCGACAAGAGAAAGCAGCAAAATGATGAACAGTGAGTGGGAGGCAGAAGAACTATCGTCAAATTTTTTTCTGGAAGTAAGAGGAACTGAATTTCTTTGAAAAGAGATGACAAAAAGGAAAATAAAAATAAAATAAAATCCCTCTAAATCTTCCTAAAAATCGGTAGCTTCATCCCCCAGTCTACTCAACCACTCCAACTTCCCACTAGTATTAGAATTTCACTAACACACAACCACTTACACGGCCACAAGTAAAAATAAATCCTTCGTTCGCGCCGAGGCTCGAACTCTTAACCCTTTGCAACATCAACACTCCACTTAACCACTAGACCAACAAGCCCATTCTGACATATCTTTATCCATATTTATTTATAAACCTACTAACTAAAGGCAAGGGTTTATTCCTTAAAAACAAAATTTTTGCATAAGCCAAGGCTTGAACTCAAGACTTCTCAGACACTCCCAAAACACTTGGCCACTAAAGTAGATACACAGTTGTGTCATTTTCTTGCACAACTAAACATTTGTGTGTAGCCTCCTAACTATTCCCATGCTCAATACCTAATACTTCTAAGCACAAAATTCGGGGCGTTACATCTTGGGTTCAAGTCTTCACTTGTGCAAAAGTTTTGTTTTTAATAGAATAAACCCTGTCTATAGTCAGTAGGCTTTTTAAATAAATATGGGTAAAACATGACCGAAAGGGCCAGATAGTCTAAGGGATAGGTGGCATGCTATTGTTACTTAGGGGCTTGAGTTCGAGTCTTACTATGTGCAAGGGAGTGTTTTATTTTCCTTCTTTTGTCGTGTAGGTAGTAGAAGTTGACCGAAACACTACTGAGTTGAGTAGAGTTTAAATTGGTGGTTGAGGAGATTATGATGGAGGGATTTTAAGAGGGAATGTTAGGATATGGATAGTGATCAGTTTGAGTGATTTGAGGCGGGATTTGGGGAGGAAATTAAGGGGTTTTTGAAGGATTAGGAGTGTTGGTGCCAATTTTGGACTCCCAACACTAAGAATTCGGCTTTAGGGTTGTCAATTACTCTCCATTTTGGTAGTTGTTACCTTTTGCTTCTTTTCACTTCTATTTTGAGGTCGAATATTGCTTTGACTATTCAGGCATCTTTTTCTACTTTTTACGACCCCTTTTACCTTTGACAAATACCCTTCTTCCTCTCCTTCAATCGGTTTTGCTTTAACCGATTCTCTTCTCTTCTCCTGCTCTCCCAATCGATTCTTGTTTGGCCGAATACACCTTTCTCCCCTCCTTGAATTCTTTCATCTTTCCCCCTCTCTTTGCAGTTTTGGCAGTTGATCTTTGATCAGTCGGGTTCAAGTGCAAGGTTCTTTTCCCTCTCTCCCTCACTTTTTTTTCTCTCGATTATTCTCTTCTTTCATCTTTTGTGTTAGCCGATTACTTCATCTCTAGTTCGAGTGCACGGTTATTATCCTCTCTCTCTTTCTGTCATATTAGTCTTTTACCTAATACCTCTCTTTACTGTCGATTTCTGCTAGGGGTGTGGTTGTGCTAACCTGTGCCTCTATCGTATCGTGTGCTACCGGCTTGTGTTTAAGGTGTGGGTCGAGTGCTTCTTTTCCTATTCTGAGTTTGGCACATTCGGTAAGTGTTATGTGGTGGTGCAAACTTTTAGTTAATCAATAAATGGATTAGGTTATTAAGTCTCGGTTGTATTGCAGGATATCTCTAAAAGGGTTTGTGGTCTATCGCATGTAACGGTTTAAGTGTGTGATCTTCCGTCGATTGACCAAGGCAAGTGATTAGAACCTCTTTGATAAGTGTTATAACAAAAAAGGATTATTAATCTTATTGTTAAAGGGGCTGATGGCAGACTATGTTTGAATTTAGGGTTAGAGCACTTGTGGACTGTTTCTGCACTTTCGTAACACAATCCCAACGTTAGAAATCGGCAAAAGCAAGAATAAGTGAATGACGATGCTACACGGGCGTGTGCTCACTCGTGTGGTATTCCATGTGACTAAACATGGGCGTATGATCGTCGAGGCCATCTATGAATGATTTCGTGGACCGAGGCCGTTGTGGGCCATATCGGTCCAAACTGGGTCGTGTAGGCCCCACTGGTATGTGGGGCCCACTCGAATAAACCACACGGACATGTGGAGAATATTGGGTCAGGCTGTGTAATCCACACAGCCAAGGCCATTTCTTGGCTATGTGGGCCACACATGTGGGCCCACATTACGGGCCTTGGGCCCATTTTTACTGTTTGACTGTTAAGGTTGCACGGATCGCTTGAGACGACTGTAGACGTAATGTTAGGTCGGTAAATGTACCTAGACCCCTTAATTGATAAAATGACTATTATACCCTATGTGATTAAATGACCATTATGCCCCTATGAAATGTATGAGTATATTTGAGCATGTCGTTTTAAACATATTGAGTACATGTATGATATTATGACATGACATGACATGATGCATGATGTGTTGCATGGGGTTGGGTTTATTATGATTAGAGGAAGTGTACTGTACTGGCAGCTCTGCTGCAAATACTATTAAGTGTCGCAACCGGTACTATTTGGAGTGTAGGGATGAGTGCGTTGATTATATCCCCACATGGAGTGTACGGTTGGACGGAGTTGGAGTGTAGAGGCTGGTTGGGTAGGATATCTGATTGCATATCTCATTATTATCACATCGAAATGGGCTCGAAGCCCCAAATCGATCTCAAGTATCGCAATGGGATAAGTCCTAATCGAATCGAATCATTCTTCAAATGGGCTTAGGCCCGCATCAGATTTGCTCACTGCATGATTGACTGATTGTTTGATAAGGGATTACACACTGAGTTTTCGTAAACTCACCCTTTTGTTTATTTGCGCAGGTAATCTCTAGTCTTAGGCAGACTAGTGCTGCGAGGGACTCGAAGGTGGCCACACAACCACACATGCTTCCATATATGTCTTTTTTTTTAATTATAAGTAGTTTTATTTTGGGTATATTTTTATGTAATAAGGCCACTCTAAATTTTTAATTTTTAAATTGGTATTTTTACTTGCTTTGATATATAACTGCTAGTTGTAGGAAAAAGACGCAGGTTTTCAAAAAGATAATTATTTTTCAAAGACACCACAATTACTAAACTTGTTTGAAGAGCTTTCGCATGTAATAATGTTTTAAAATGAAAATAATAATAGAGACATTTTAATATGATTAACTTTTTGAGAAACAACTCACATTTTTGAACAAACGTATTAAATTAAATCTTAAGTCACACAAAGAGATTAAATAAAGAATACGTTTTTCAACGATATCATATTTTATGAAAAACACTTCAATGTGACATCGCCAGATTCGGCCATAACATCCAGGCTGGGTTTGGGGTGCTACAAGTTTTTGGCTAGTAAACAGAATTTGGGGTGACAATAAAATGATCAAGCAGAGCCTAAGCCTAAGGGTCTGCGAGTAAAAGGTAGCCAAAGACAGATAAGTCCGCTGACATTCACTTGGAAGTAATGGTCACTCGAATGGACTGACTAGTAAAGTCTACCAAAAATGTACAGAGGGGAAGGATGTTTGACCAGGACTATGTAATGTAGGATAGACCACAGGGGCTAGCAGAAGAAGAAGTCCTCCAAGGGCTACCTTGGGCAGACAGTTTGTCGAAAAGTAACAAAGGGTATGGTTCGTTAGGAACTAACTCTAAATTTCAAAATTTCAAAAGATTGGAACAAGGTGATGAGGCATCTAGTTAGTTAGCTTATAATCCTGGTTAGAATTGTTAATTTGGACTGGAGGTAGCATTAAGGTGGGAAGTCCTAAGTTTAATCTAGTATTGAAAGAACAGATCAAGGTAAGGATCCAAATTTCAGGAGAATATAAGTAGAAGACAGTCAGTGGTAGGCAACGAACTTTATATCCAAGTGTAGGGTTAAATGTGAAAGTTAAGCTTGTTAAGATACAAAAGGAATCTAGGATGAGGTGGAATCAGGTCGGGACCATAAAGAACCATTACCGTAAAGAACGCTCTTGCATCTAAGATAGAGAATAAGTCCACCAGTGGTGAGCTGCAGAAAAGGGCATGATGTCGACCACGCCAGCTAAATCTGCGAAAAGGCTAAGGATAGACAAGGAGTTTAAAATCTCTACTTTTTATTTCATTTCTTAAAGATTACGAAATATTATTTTGCACTGTTTCATAGAAAATCACTAAGTTTATTTGAACTTAGGAATTTACTACATGTTTGTAGGATAAATGTTTGATTTGGAAATCAAGTGGAGGGACCACACCAGGCACAACCAAATTTAAGGGTTAAGCATAGAAGTCGTTCATATGTATAGAGGGGCTCCCTTAGAGGCCACACCTCGGGGATTAGGTTGAATGTAACAATTTTAAAATTTTAATTTAGATTGTAAATATCGCTAAGATTGTTAAGGAAATAAACTTTTAAAAGTTATATTTCTTAATATAACTGGGACAAAACACTTGAATAAATTATTCTAGAAATTTTGGTAGGTTATTAGGTTATTCGTGACATTTGATACCTAATTTTGGTGATCAGATCGAGTATTAGGTGTTACACCGAAGGTGAGTCCATTGGGACTCATATGAGTGAGTTTATTACCCTTCTAAATGACTTAAATAATCTTAAAGTAGATAGCAAAGATGAGGATTAGACTATGTTGTTGTTATGTTTTTTGCCTTCTTCTTGCAAAAATTTCAGAGAAATGTTGATTTATAGGAGAGATAATCTCTCGTTCGAAGACATGAAGGGAAATCTATTGAGCAAGGATAAACTCAATAACAAGTTAGGCCCAAATAAAAAGTTAGACGAGCAAGCCTCGATTCTAGTTGCAAAGGGAAAATGACAATATAGAAAGTCAGATCGAAGCAAGTCCAGGGCAAGATCAAAATCCAAGAACCGCGACAAACAATGTGGCTATTGCAAAAATATGAGCCATATTAAAACAGAATGTTGCAAACTTCAAAATAAAAAAATGAGGGATGTCAAAAATGACGGGAAAGGAAAGCAGAAAGCCAAAGTTGCTAATGCTAGTGTAGCCGAGGACAGAGGTGATGATTTCTTATTAGTGTCTATAAGCAAAAGCTCCAAGCTTACATCCGAATGGATCCTTGATTCAGGGTGCTCTTACCACATGTGTCTCAATAGGGACTGGTTCTCCACGTACAGTTTAGTTAAAGGTAGAGTTGTGCTAATGAGGAATAACTTTCCATGTAAGATAACTGGGATTGGAACAGTACAAATCAAGATGCATGATGGAATTGTTTGGACACTATTAGATGTCAAGCATGTGCCTAATTTAAAGAAAAATCTCATCTTATTAGAATCTTAGACTTGAATGGTTGCAAGATTATTATTGAGTCAAATGGCTAAAAGGTTTCTTGTAAAGCTCTCGTTGTGATGAGAGGATAGAAGAAGGGCAACCTATACATTCTGAAAGGGTCGATGGTGATTGGTGCGATTGTAATTATCAAAGAAGAGCTGAAATTGTTGCCACATCGCGATGAGATCCAACCTAATTTTGCGACGACACGATGTGATTCTTTCACCATAGATTCTGATTCAACCAAGCTTTGGCACATGCAATTTGGTCATATGAGCATGAAAGGTATGACAACATTGTGTAAAAGAGGTCTTCTAAAAGACACTATAGTTGGAAAGTTAGGTTTCTGCGAGCACTACACTTATGGGAAGTAGACACGAGTAAGTTTTTATTCAGCAGTGCACAAAATAAAAGGGATTCTCGACTCTTAACATCTCAAAAAGAGGTAATAAATATTTTCTAACTTTTATTAATGACCACTCTAGAAAGGTTTCGGTTTATTTTTTGAAACAAAAGAACGAAACCTTTGGAATCTTCAAGCAATGGAAAACTCTATTAGAAAAACAAACCAAAAAGTCTATAAAGCAGTTGAGAACAAACAATGATCTCAAATTTTGTTCATTAAAGTATAATGATTACTGCAAACAGAAACGAATAAAAAGACATCGCACCATTCTAGGTACTTTGCAACAGAATGGAGTTGTTGAAAGGATGAACAGAAATTTTCTCAAAAAGGTTTGATATATGTTTTCTAACGCAGGTTTAGGGAAAGAGTTCTGGGCTGAAGTCGTAAACTTGACAATTCATTTGGTAAACTGATGTGACATCCCAAATTAGGGCCAAGTCGAAATAGTGGTTTTGAGACCAAAAATTCAAGATAGAAATAATTATTATATGATTCTTATGAGGTCTATGATATGAATGCATGCTCATGTGAAAGTTTCATGAAGAAATTCTATGCATAAAATATCTAATTAAATTTTAGGGACCAAATTGAATAAAATGCAAAACTTGCATTCTAGAAGCTTTAAGCATGAAATTGTTTTAGATAATGAATTAAAGGGTCCTAATTAGCAATTTGACCAATTTCTATAATTTTGGACAAAAATGGACATGCATAGGAAAAATTTGAAAGAAAAACCCTAAAGGCATTTTGGTCATTTGGTAATTAAAAGAATAAAAAGGGAAAATCAAAGCAAAAATGTGTCCATCTTCTCCATGTGCTAGCCAAATTTCTTAATATCCATAGCTAGGGTTTTGTTCAACATTTCCAAGCTTGATTTTAAGTGCTCCCTAGCCTCGTTTTTAATGTTTTTTGTATTTTTGAAGTCCTTCAAGCATGATCTACCCATTTCTAGCTATATTTTGAGCTAGGGTTCATGTATGAAATTTGACCCATATGTAACATGCATGTATTTTGATGATTAATAGAGGAATATGAATGTTTGATGCATGATAAACATCTTTTACTAAGTTATTTTTAGTGAAAACACCTAAAAAGGGGACTTGTTTGTAAAAGTGTAAAAGTAAGTAGTGATAATGTGAAATAAATGAAAATAAGGGCTGATATGAGCATAGTAAAGGTTCGGCTAGGCTTGGGTAACAAAGAAAATGCATGAATTTCATTTTACGAGCCTAGAGACTAAATCGTAAATAAGTGAAAAGTTAGGGGTAAAAAGGTAATTTTACCAAAGCATGAGTTATGGATTGATTTGAATAATGTGATTAATAAACAAGTTAAATTTGGCATTATAGATCAAGAAAAATGTGAACCAGGTCTTGATCGAGGAAAGAATAAAGTATACAACGATTAGGCTCGATTACCATCATCTTGTACCGAGGTAAGTGTATATGCAAATAATGTGGTGTTCTAGCATGTTCTTAATGTTTTGATATTATGTGATAAATGTTTTCTTGTTATTATGAGTTATATACTTATTGGTTGTTATGAAAGCATAAATGATAATTAGTCATTACATACGACATTACGAGCAAGTATGACAAAGTATGCCTTGTGCAAGTGAGAAAAATCTCGTTTGAACCTTAGGAATAGTCTAGGATACAAGTGACATGTCACTAGGAATTTAGAAATCCGAACTCGTTGAGTTGGTCGTTAAGTTGGTTCGAGTTCATTATGGATGCAAGCATTCAAGCTCGTTGAGTTGGTCCGAGTTAATTATGGATGCGATACATGTAATTGGGTTCTGAGCAATGGTCTTGTGTGTCCTACCAGTGGCTAGGTAATTCTTGAGTTGGTCGAATACCTGACAGCTTGTGTGAGCAGCCCGTGTAGCTACACCTTGACTGATAGCTTTTATGAGCCAGCCCGTGAGTAGCTCCATTACGAGCGTTACATATTATGAGGTAGCTTTGGCTACGTATATATATGTGGCACTTATGTGCAAGTTTTCTGCGTATCCAATAGTATTCTGATTATTCTACGGGCAATACAATGGATGTGATGAAAGTCCCGAGGAGGGCATGTTAAAGAGGTATGGTTATATGATATACTACGATGAGTACAGGTATGTACGCTAAACCCATGAATAATGCCTTGATAAAGAATGATTCGTGATAAGAAAGTATTTGTGTACATATGATAAGTATGTCAAAAGGTTTAAGTGATGAATAATCTTTATGTATATGTTACTATGTCTTTGCATGTTGATTGCTTACTACCATTGCATATTATTTGTATGTGGACTTACTAAGCTTTAATGCTTACCCCCTTTCATTTCCATCCTTTGTAGTTCCACCAAGTAGCTCGGGGATCAGAAGCTGTCGGAGTATTCGATCACACTATCAAAACATTATTGGGTATAGTGAAATTTTTATTTTGAGTATGGCATGTATAGGGGACTTGGTTATTTTGTGATATGTGTCATGCTATTTGGCCAAATTGTTAAGGTCTATGATGATGATGGTTCATTTTGTAATGACCATGTGATATGGCTTATATTTGATCATTGGGTTGTAATCTAATTACCTATGCATGCATGTGTTAGTGCATTGATGATGTGATATGTTATTTCTTGGTGAATGTATGATAAAGTATGGATTAGATGCTAAAAGATAAGGGATGACTTAATGGCTTAAAATGATCACACGCTTATATTTAATTTTAATTGACCACACGGCCTGGCCACACAACCGTGTGATATGGCCGTATGACCCTAAATTGATGTTGACGTCATAGTCAGAGAGTTACACGGCTGGAGGACATAGGTGTGTTGAGAGCAACAGGCATGTCCCCTATCTCACACGGGCGTGTGGCTCTGTATTAGGGAAAATTTCTCAAACTTTTCTAAAGTCTTCGATTTAGTCTCGAATCCCTTCCGATGGTTGTTTTGGGCCTCGTAGGCCCATATCAGTGAAAAATTGTGTATGCATGAATGAAGTTGTTTTAAAGAAAAGTTTTATAGCCCGATTTTTGCATGAATGATTTTGTATGTGTTCGATAATGCCTCGTTTCCTATTTTGACCTCGAGTAAGGGTAAGGGGTGTTACAACTGATCTCCCCATCGAGCAATGAATGGTAAAGTTCCAGATGAGATATGGTCAGGTAATCCTCCCAATTATTCTAACCTTAGATGTTGTCCTGCTTATGCAAAAGTTAGTCAGGGAAAACTCGAACCAAGGGTCATGAAGTGCATATTTCTGGGATTCTCTTCCAGTATGAAAGGTTTAAAGTTGTGGTGCCCAGAAACAAACAAAACCATTGTTAGAAGAGATGTTACATTTGGTGAAAATGATATGTTTCATTTAGAAAAGGGTTCGCCTAGAACTATCTTCTTACAAGAGTCTTAAAAGCCAAATACTGCAATCATCACCCTTTTGGATCTATTAAGCCCAAACCTTCTGATTCCTGGGCTTGGAAAGGTATTCTCCAAGGAAGGGATATTTGCATCCAAGGGAAAGATGTCCAACTTTGGTAAGATAGAAATTCATGGATCAACACAAACATAAATTTCCCCTTGTTTGACACTCTCAAACCTTCTGATTTTGGTATTGAAGTCCAATCATGTCTCTACCCTCGTATTAACAACTAGATTAGAGGAAGTCATTAAATTTACTTGACCCCAATTGAGCCTCTAACCTTCTTAGTAAAACTCTCTCTATTTAGGGTAGTGAAGATAAAATTGTCTACAAAATTTGATTATAATAGTATTTTTTTCTATTAAGAAAGCATACACCCTTAAGTATTAATTGGGTTCAAAGGTTGCACACTGCTAGCCTTCCAAATTACTTGGACCAATCTTTGGCAACTCGAACTTCTCTACAAAATGATCATTTTCCTTTGGAAAATTTGCAATAATTTCCTCTCTACTAAGACCTCATCTTAAGAAGATTATCTCTTAATGATAATCTATGTTCTTTCTACAAGACCCATAGGGAAACTATGGAACACCTTTTCTTTGATTGCAATTTTTCTAGGGTTTTTTTGGTTTGGTTCTCCTCTTACTCTCCACTCTAATTCCCTCAATGTTTCCTCCTTATCCAATTGGTTTTTCCAATAGTTCCTGATACAAGTTGCAAGGCCCAAAATCAGGTTCATGAATGTGATGGCTCAAATTTCCTCATGACCTAATAACGAGGTCAGAAGCCAAGAAAATCTGAACAAGGTTGAACGAGACCATCCAAGACTTCTTTACTAAGGCCCTAGATGCACACACGGCCGAAAAATAAAATCAAGATTCACTTTCTTATTTTCAAGAAAATCAAGAAATCGCATCTTGGTCCGATTTTGTTCTTTTAGACAACTTTAAGAATCAAGAAAACCAAGATTTCAATTCTTATAAATCTTGGTCCAAGAAATCGAATCTTGCAACCAAGGCACATTGGTTTTCATGTACGAGCTTGAACGAGCCAATTTCGAGAGTAAACGGATCACAAGACCAAGTTCTTGAAAAACGGCCCATTAAAGATGTATACAAACCCATCCTGAAGTTTGGAAAATAATTTAATTGATCATCAGGCCAAATTATCAATATAGCCCAAGTTGTAAAATATTTAAACTATAGGTCCAATTTTATTTTAATAGGTGGATCGTCATGTAAAAATTTAGCATAAGGAGCCCATTTAATTCCTTTGGTCGAATTCCCATTAAAAGTCCACACTTAGAATTATTTTGTTTTTTTTTATTTGATGAGTTGTCATGTTAGTTATTCCATTAGGGATAGGAAAACTTATTTTGGGGGCCTATGAGTAACATGGTCGTCCACCCTTATAGAGAAAATAATTGATTTTTGTTTTTAAGTTAATAATAATTCTGTTTGAGTTTTTTCTTCAAGAATTGCTCTTGAGTTTATTTTAAAAGTTGTTTTAACAATCTTTTAGGTTATGGAAATCATCTTCAATCTTTTTCTTGACAAGATTTCTTTCTTGGAGGGGGCATTAGAGCCACTAAAAGGAGTTGTGGATTCTTAATGTTTCCAAGGCTTCTTAGGACGTCATCTTCTCTTTTCTAGCCTTAATTTAACATTTCTTGTTTATTTCAATTTAATTATTGTTGTTTTAGCTTGTTAATTTTATTGATTTTTGTTCTAGGTTAAAATTGCTTCAAGAGAGACATTCTCCTATCTTGTTCCATCAAGAAACACACCAAAATTAGGAGTTCTAATCTTTTCTTATTGTTTCAAATATTCTTACACAAAATAGTTTGCCTTTGTCTTTAAAATCACTTCTAACAAATTTGTTTTGTGTTTTATTTTCCAAACCTGGTTGAGGCATTTTCTTAAGATCCAAGGACTGTTTCTTTCCATCCAAGAAACCCTAATTCGCTTTCTATTGGACTTCTTACCAACTAGTTCATATTTTTTTTGTTTTAATATCGTTTGATTATCCTTTGCGACAACTAATTTATTTTTGTTGTTTCTCATTTCCGTTTACGTTCATCTAGATATCTAAGATACATCCGCAACTTAGACAAGCTATGATTTTGTTCTGTACGTATGCCTTATCAGCTCTAATCTAATAACAACATTACTCATGACTTAAGGAGGTTTTACAACATTGTGACTTGTACTCTTTGAATCATCTGGGAATCAAAGAATGAGCTCATTTTCTGAAAAGGTGATCCCAACCTAGCAAGTATAGTCAGAAAGATTTATGATCTCCACCAATCTATTATAAACGCTTATCCCTTTGAAACTTCTTAGGCCTCTCAACCAAGAGCCCAAACATCTATTATTACTCGAGAATCACTCTCTTTTTGGACTCTTTCCTTATGCATTGCTCATGATAGCCAAAATGGCATTATTGGTGGAGCTGTAATTGCTTAGGATTTTAGAGGCCCTCAAATTTTATCCATCCAAAACTTTAAATTTACAAACAAACTTCAGGCTAGACTTCTTATCCTACACCCTATCCTTTTGGCTCTTAAAGCTCATAGTATTGGTTCATGTAGGCTTCTTGGCAATGATAAAAAATGGAAGAACATTATACTAATGTCATGGAGTTAGACCTTTCATCTCGTAATCTATGCGGCCTTAGGCGATTTCTTCTCTTCAAATGTGTCTAAGTCAACCTAACACTTGCAAAGTGAGAATTCTTGCAGAAATTCTCTAAGGTACCGAAAAATGAAGTGGAAGCAACTTGAAATGAAAAGAGCAATAAGAGAGTTGAAAAGCCACAAGAAAACAATGCATGCCAAGTATTTGAGTAAATACTCTCAATATATTCTTAACTCAAGAATAGCCGAATACAATGGGATGATTACAAATGAAAGGGGAGACCTCTATTTATAGTTGAGCTCTAAAAAACCAATGGTACAAAGTGAGTTATATCTATGGTCAAGATTAGAACCTATCTATAATTGAGAGTCTTAAGGGATTTAAACTCTATACAATCTTATCCCTTTAGGATTTACCCTATTTACCCTGATAACTCTAGTTTGACTGGAATGTTTCATTGGGCCACCAAGGCTTCAAGTAGATGGGCTTCTCCATGGATTCCACAAGTCAAGTCAGTTTAAGCGGGTCAAATGTGTAACACCCCCTAACCCCTATCCATCGCCAGAACAAGGTTACGGAGCATTACTAAACAATTCAAAATAAATACTAACTAAATCAATCCAAATTAAACTCATTTAACCAATTCTAATTTCATACCAAAGCATACTATTTTATAATTTTAATATAACATATAAAACTATATTTGGATATGCATCCATTAACATTTTATGACATATTTTACAACATCTTCCAAAATGACAATACAAACATCCTAGGTACATGCCTTTACCAAAAAGAAAATGTACTTCACCACTTTAAGTTCGGGATCGGCTCTGGATGCTGATTCAATGATCTCACTTTAACCTAACCTACGCACGGAAACAAACCGTACGCTGAGTATAAAACTCAGTAGTATTTCTATAATCTGTACTTATTAAACAAAAATTTATAATGTTTAAATACATATTTACACATAACAAAAATCATTCAACAATTAATCAATTTCACAAACACATCATTCATAACACTTTCAATTATCATATCTTCTATTTCAATCTCATAGTTGCTATTCAATAGCATTTCACAATAAAATACTCAATTCAATTTCAATATCAATATCAATATCCATTTCATGAATCCACGATTCATGCAATTTCATACATTTCAATTACATATTTCATTTCATTGTTAATTCTAATCCATATTAAATATCATTCAATATCAAGCAATTTGGTCAATTCATTTATTTACCCCTATTAACACGACTCGGACTTTGACGGATACACGGATCCAACCAAAACACACCAATACGGCACTCAGTGCCTCATCGGCCATGCCGAAGTAAAACAATACAGTACTCAGCACCTCATTGGACTTATCTGAAGCAATAATAATACAACACATAGTGCCTCATCGACTCGAAGTCGAAGTATCCCTAAACACTTCCAATCCTATGGCATGCCAACTATATCCGACTTAGCCTGACATTATTTTCAACTCACTTTCAATTTCCTATCAATACATATTTCAATTCAATAATTCATACATATTTACAATTCCAATTCAAATATTCATAGATACTCACAATTCAATACAATACTAAATATCAACACTAACCTAAATTTTCACTTACCATACAAATCATTAATAAATACATTAAGTAATTATTAAATTCAAATTATAGAAATAAAAACTGTATTTTCTGAGCTAATCTTAGTTGACTTTTTTCTTTCCTTTCTTAGCCGACGTCTCCAGCTCGACATTAGCTACAGAAATCGAAACAATTAAAATATATCAATACACTACAATTTAACATCAAATACTTCAATTTATATACAATTTTTTTGTAATGCCCCAAAATTTTAATTTTTGATTTCGTGTATGTGTGACACACAATTGTGTATTTGCTTCAGTGGTTAAGTGTTCAGGGTGTCTGTGAGAGGTCCCAAGTTCAAGTCTTACTGGGGAAAATTTTGGTATTTTTATAAATAAATCCTTAACCTTGTGCAAAGGCCTAAGTTTCACTGTTGGTAAGTTTATATCAGAATGGGCTTGCTGGTTTGGTGGTTAAGTGGAATGTTAGAGTGTTGGAGGTCCTGTGTTCAATTCTCTGTGATGGCGTAGAGACAGTATTTTTGCTCCAATTTTGGCTAATAGTTGTGTTGGGGCAAAATTATGAGTAATTGTGTTTTAATGGGTTAATAGGGAGTGATTTTAAGAGATAATTAGGGAGAGGTTATCAGAAAATAATCTGATTATCTTTTTATTGCAAAAATAATAATAATAGAGTTTCGGTTTTCTCTTTAATTCCCCAAACTTTTTCTAACGTATTCTTCTTCTTCTTTTTTCTCTCCTCTGCCGATTCTTTCCCCTAGTTGCTGCCAAAATTTCTATTATTTTTCCCCTTCCGTTTCTTTCTTTTTTTTTCCAATTGATTCAGTTGTTCATCGTTGGTTACGCGTGTTCGGTAAGTAATGATTTTGTCTATTGTTAATCATTATTGGTTAATCTCTAAAAGGGGGAATCCTTTTTGGAGTTTAAGAGTTAATTAAGGGGCTGGTGGTTTTGAATCGACACTGTGATTGTGCGAAGTCATGGTTACTCAAGCAAGATAAGGGTTTTTTTAGGTTTTTAGTCGAGTTCCTTCAGAAATTGGTTGATTAAAAATGAATTAAGTGATTAATCTAGAGATATGTTGGTCGATTTTTAAGTTCTGGAGGCTTACGAGTGCTTACGCATCAGAAATGATACCAGGTGTGTACCCAAAACGCAGAAAACAGAATTCAGAGAAAAGCCAAAATTGCTTGCTATCGAGAAATAAGAGAAATAAGAGAAAATGATGCAAAAAAAATTGTAGAAAAAGGAAATAAGGGTGTTATAAACTTGAAAATCAACATTTTGCACTAAAATCGTTTCGGACAACAGCAGTAGTCTAACTTTGAAAAATCATCAAAAATAGTGGAAATTATGTTAGAGGTTGAATAAAATATGAAATTAAATTTTATTGAGTCTAGTTTTTCATGGAAGAAACAGTGTAAGCAATGGAATTGTAAATTACGAGATATAATAAATTTTATGAGACAAGGTTAGAATGATTTTGAGTTCCCCTATTCTGACTTTGGGAAACCATCAAAAATTGTAAAAAAAAATAATTAGGGGTTTAAATTTATATGTTTAAATCCTTAATTAGTCTATTTTCAATAGAAACAAATGGAAACATCATCCAAATTTCATACTAAGAGATAAAAAAATTTTAGTAAGGAAAGGTTGAAGCTATCAAACAATAGAATAAGGATAAATTTGAAGATTTTACTGTACTTACTTGATAAACTATAATTTTTTAAAATTTTATGGTAGAAAGGTATTTGAGTCTAGTTTCAAAAACATCAAGCGGATCTTAATTTGGAATTCTGTAGCTCAAGATATAAATAATTTAGTGACAATGACTCAAGTAGACAACTTTGAATGAACATATAAGTAAATAGAGAAAACATATATGAATGTTTAGCTAGCATGGGTTATATTAAAAATGGATCACACGGCCAAGGCCAATTTGGGCCGAGTAGGCCACACGGCCGTGTGGGCCCACACGGGCAGATCATATGGGTGTGTGAGCCTATTTTTACCGAAATGTTTCTAAGGTTGCACAAGTCGCCCAAGTCAACTGTAAACCTACTGTAAGGTCGGTAAGCGCTACTTAGACCCCTAAATGTGTGAAATTGAATGAATGATATTTGTACTGAGCATGTTAATATCTGAACTGAATATATGTACTGAAATTGCATAATAGCATATCATCCATTGTATGTTGCATTGCATTAGGTTGGGGTTGTTATTCGGAGGAAGTGTACTGAAAGGCTTTAAGCCTAATTTACTAGCAGCTCAGCTGCAAACTACTGTTTTGTGCCGCATTCGGTAGTAATTGGAGTGTAGGGATGGGTGGGTTGATTATATCCCCACATGGAGTGTAAAGTTGGATGAAAATGGTGTGTAAAGATTGGTTGGGTAGGATTTTGCTACTGCATAACTGTTACTGCTACTGATACTAAGATGGGCTAAGGCCCTACTGCATTTTTAACACTGTATTGAGATGGGCTAAGGCCCAAACTGTCACTGATACTGAAAAGGGCTTAGGCCAAAGACTGTTCAACTGTGCACTGTGAATACTAATTGTTTGTTTGTTTCTACGGGATTACACACTGAGTTTACGTAAATCACCCTTTTTGTTTAATGTGCACAGGTAATTTCCAGACTTAGACGGATTTGTGCAAGGAGGACTCAGTGATGACCACAGTAATTTTTGGACTTCATGGTTTTCAATTTATGATTTATAATTTGATTATTATTGATTATTTGGGTTGTAATTTAAGGACCCTCTAAGACTTTGGTTTTAAATTTGGGTTTTTATTTATTTATTTTACTTTATGGGTTTATACCTGCTGGTCATAGGAAATTTGGTATTCAAAAAGTTAAAGTATTTTCTAAACGCATGATCACTTAAACAATTTTATTAAAGTTTCCGCAACGAGGGATGTTTCAAAATAAATGTTTTAAATGAATAAAGACGACTTCCTAAGTTCTAACAAAAGTTTACTAAAGATAATAACATGGAATGTTTTCGTCGTAACAACGAGGTTTCAAAAACACTATCGTGTGACATTACCAGATACGACCATAACGTCTAAGTCGAGTTTTGAGTGTTACATTTTTCTTTAATTCCAATTTAATCTTGAAATCAAACTAACTATTTTCTTACAAAACTAATTCCATACCTCAATTCAATTTTCACTTTAATCTAATTTCAACTCCCTAATTTCACCATAAAACTTTAATTTTGAATTTCTTTCAATTTAGTCCCTAGTATATAAAACTTATTATTTACTTTACAATTCAATTTTTTTCTCAATTCTAACATGAAATTATATCAATTCGAACCCTAATTCTTCAATTAATTCAACATAAACTACATCTAAAAATCCACTAACTTTCAAATTTTCCACATAAATTAAGTAATAATTGTTCTAGGATTCTAAAAATATCAAAATTGCAAGAAAAGAGACTAAATTAACTTACCACTTAAGCTTGAAACCTTAAAGCCCTATTTTTCCTTTCTTTTTCTTTCACTTTTCTTTCTCTCTTTTCTCCCCTGTTTTTCGTTCCCAATTATGTTTGTTATTTCTTTTTGTTTCCTTTATTTATTTGTTTAATTCTAATAATAATACAATAATATAATATTAATATAATATATTTACTTACATAATAAGTAAATACATATATGTATTACAAATGTATGTATATTTTTATTACACATGTACATTATTATTACCATACAATTGTATTAATTTGATTTGTTTATTTATTTAGTAATTATTATATTTTATACTTAAATATTAAGTATTTACTTTTATAATTATTTTATACTTATGTACATTATTTGTACAAATGTATTTCATTGTTACCATACACTTGTATTTACTTTTTACTATACAAGTGTTACTTATGACTTATTTTCTCATTTAATCCCTTAACTTTTCTTTAATCTAAATTAAACTTTCACACTTTATTCAATTCAATCCTTATACTTAGTTAACCTTAATTCAAGCTAATTCTCCTAACTAATATCTATTTAACTACACAACTAACTTCGTAAATATTTTTAATAAATATTTATGAATCGGTTTTACGAAAACGAAAATCCAAAAATACATTTTTCTGACAATCATAAATTTCGGTCATTACAAAATGAGTCACATTTAATAAGTTAACCTCTATGGGACGTTCTGTGCATAATAGCATCGGCCTTTAATCTGCTGCTCGTGACACTAAGACGGAGTAAAACAAGATGGAAGCACCAACAAGGCACAAGCATTTAAAAATGGCAGCTAGCTCCTCCAATTTGTTACCGTCCAACAACAGCCAATGAACAATTGCTAACTATGCAAAGAAGCAAAACAATAGACAACATAGGCATCAAAATCTTTTATTAGCCATAATCCTTTCTGGCTTTGTACCAAAAGCAATAATAATAATTCGAAGTTAAAAAGGACGGACCTGGATCATTAAATTTTTTTATCTAAAACTAATCAATACGAGAAATGTTAGAAAAGCATGTGAGTTGTTTTTATTGGGACTTAACTACCAAATCAGACAATCAATAATAATTGTTAGTAAGAATGAATACTCCCAACCAATTCCAACCTATTATGTCTAATTTATATGTAGCATTTACTAATGTAGGATGCGGTTATTATTTTAATATTTGTTTGGATATAAAAATGTTTTTTTTTTTTTTTATAAATAAAGATTTTCTATTCATTTACATTTTCGATTTCACTTGAATTGGAGTGCTGAATGGAACAGTTTTATTTCTAAAATTTAAACTCAAATCAAAATAATGTTAAATCGTTGAATATTTCCTGAATTAGATTCGACTTGTTTCGTTTTATTTAGTAAAAATAAATTAATTTTTATATTTAATTGCTTATTTTAGGTTTATATTTGAGTTTGAATTGAAATTTTAATTATTAAAATAAAAAATTGTTTGAATTAAGTATTACTTGAATCAATTCAGTGATAAAAATACTTCTATTAACTTATAGTTTTGATTAGTATTACATTCAAGGACTGAATTTTTCTCTTATAAAGAGAATCAATAATAACTTTCAAATTTGCTTCTTCTTTTTTTCTTGAATGACTTGTCACTTATTATTGTTTATGTTTGGGGTGTTTGGCTCAACTCACATTTTTAAGGGTAATGCTAGATTCCGAAATAATATTAATCTTTCATTCCCAACAATGTTAAGGTAGCGTTTAAAAAGTCACTTAGTAATTGGATTTGAGTATAATTGTTCATAGGTTTAATTCACGATTTACCCCCGAAGTATCCTCGCTGTAACACCCCTATCCCGTAACTGTCACCGAAATAGGTAAGGGGCATTACTAGACAGACAGAATATTTCAGACTGATTTAGAATCACAGATATCAAATAACATTAATACATAAGCAATCATCAACAATTTGTCCCTTATGAAGGTCCACGAGACCTAAAACATACTTTAAAAGACAATCGGGACTAAACCGAATACATTCATAAATTTCAGAACTCAGAAAATTTTTCAATTCTGTTGAGGTCACACGCCCGTATGACCAGGCCGTGTGCCTCACATGGGCACTAGACACGCCCATGTGATCCAATCGTGCCAAAACAGAGTATATATACTGACTTTCACTCAAAGCCAATAGACACGCCCATGTGCTATGGCTGTATGATACTTAGCTAGCTACTGACTTGAGCCCACGGCCATATAACACGCCCATGTGTCTTAACCGTGTGATCTTAAGAGGTTACTGCTTTGCATACACGGCCACAAGACATGCCCGTGGTCCCTGGCCATGTGGCACAATGCAGGCTTGGTTTAAGCCAACTTGCCACCCCTTTATGGGTCATTCCTACAAGCAATATTAAACAACATTTATACCAAAACTTTCAGCCAATTCCATGCTCAAAACATGCTTCATTATAACTAAATCATCATTATTCAATAACCTATTCAAATCCATACCAAAACACATTAAAAATCTTATTACAACAACATGCCAAAATGCTCATTTCATAGCTCACATATGGCACCTTGTATCTCATGCTTAAACTTACCATTTTCTCAACTTGACATATTTCAAAATGATCACCACATACAAGGCTATATAACCATTACAAGCATACACAATTTGACATCACAAACCATTTACCAAAACTAAGCACAAACATACCATTTATTAGCCACTCTCATGGCATAACATATATACATTTCCAAGCTTAAATACATAGACATTCTAGCCTATACATGCCATACTTAAATATATTTACACTTTCAAAAGTACCAAATTAAGGTTCAATAGTGCGATGACGATCCTTGACTGTCCCCAAGCTTGCAGTAGCTTCGATATCTATAAAAAAATGCAAACACACACAAAGTAAGCTTTCCAAAAGCTTAGTAAGCTCGTACTATAATCATTAACAATATATAAAACATAAAACATCAACACATAAGTATTTACATATTTTCAATCCATATCACCATATTAATTCCATGATTTGAACACATATAATCTCATCTACCACATAGGTATCATACATACCTGAAGTTGTTCGTACTTCTTCACTTACATACTCACCTTTCATTGAATATTAGAAGACTTTCAATCAATCATTCGTACTTTAAACATCCGCACACTTAGTGCCTTAAGGGTTAGCTAGAACTAAAATGATTCCGCACACTTAGTGCCATTTCAATTAACCGAAGCTAAGTCGGTATTGCACACTTAGTGCCTTATATAGCTGAAGCTATTCCAACTCGCACACGTAGTGCCTTTTGTAGCCGAAGCTATATTAAACCACACACTTAGTGCCAAACATAGTCGAATATCATCATACTCAAGCCGTAATCAATATCTATATCATTTGTACATTACCATCACATTAAAACATAGCTTTAACACTATTTATCATGTACAAACTTACCTCATACTTGGAATTGTCGATTTGAATTATTTACTCGATAGCCTTCGACTTCCCTCAATCTAAATCTGAATTCCTCCTTTCTTGATCTATATGTATTCAAAATTAACCCCTTTTATTCACCAATTAATTCAATTTAATCCATAAACACATATTTAGGGCATTTTGCAAACTAGCCCTCACATTTTCACATTTCGACACTTTAGTCCCTATTTCACAAAATCACAAAATACACATAATTTGCATATAAACAAGCTTAGCCGAACTCTCCTAGATCTCATACAAGTCCAAACATTTCATTTATTTCACATTTTAGTCCTTAAAAATAACATTTTTACAATTTAGCCCAAATTGCTCAAATTCATCAAAAATCCAAAGACAAAACATGTAAACC
Source organism: Gossypium longicalyx (assembly GCA_025698465.1). Classification (NCBI taxonomy): domain Eukaryota; kingdom Viridiplantae; phylum Streptophyta; class Magnoliopsida; order Malvales; family Malvaceae; genus Gossypium; species Gossypium longicalyx. The sequence goes on along the minus strand of CM046999.1, from coordinate 30,024,834 downwards.
CAACATCGAGCTTTAATATTTCACCATTTAACAACACAAAACTCATGAATTCATCCATGTCATATTTGAAATTCATCATCAAAATTAGAAATTAAGGTATGGGCTTGCTAGAGCACTTAACAACGATCACAAAAACGTAAAAATTATCAAAAGCCGAAACAAAAACATACCCGAATTAAGCTTTCAATGTGTCGAAACCCTTAAAGCTTTTATTCTTTCTTTTTTTTTCTTCAATTTTGGTGGATGAACACATATTATGGCATCATTTTCTAATTTGTTTTCATATATTTTACTTTAATATGTATTTTACCATATTACCCATGCATTAAAACATTGATATGCCAACAACTAATGTCCACTAATGTCATTTAATCATAAGTTTGGTCAAATAACCACATAAGGACCTCACAATTATAAAGCCAAGTCAAATAAGCACTTTTAACATCTAGCACACAACTTTTACATTTTACGCGTTTAGGTCCTTTTTGCAAATTAAGTACACAAACAGTTAAATTTTTACACGAGACTTTCACACATGCTAATTCACACATCATAAGCACGAAAAATAATATTTAAATATTTTTCTAACTTGGATATGTGGTCCCGAAATCACTGTTTCGACTAGGGTTAAAACTAAACTGTTACACTTGCTTCCCCACTTTGGTACATAAACATTTTTTCCCAATTTGGTACCTAAAGTATCATTCCATTATAGTTTTCAGTCCATTTTTGTAAGACACATTGATAAAATGATAGCCAATCAGATCACGCCACTTATCATTGTCTTTTTTATATTATAATGTAATATAATTTAATTTTAATTTTTTATTAAAAATGTATAGTATATTATTAATTGATTTACTTAATTATTAATTTCCCTAAACTAGTATCAATTTTTTTCCTAAACCAGTCTTTCCTATTCACTGCAAACAAAGAGCAAGACAATTTGTTGCACTGTTACAGATGCATTTGTTGGACAAACCTATACGCGTCATAGGGTGCACGAAATTTCATAGGGTGCACGGAAGTGGAATAGCAGAAGATTATGTTTAAGGGAATTAGTATTTTTATGCTATTAGGAATGGGTTTTATTATTATTTTATTTAGAAAGTATTAAAGATTTTAATTATGGATATTTCTTATTTTCTTAGAAGTTTTTCCTTAGTAGAATTACTTTCTTAGCAAGTTTTTAAATTTTAGTTGAACTCTGTAAGCTCTATTTAAGAGAGATTTTGGAAGTGAATAGTCAGATGAGATTAAACCATTTTTTATGAGATTTAAGAACTCTCTAATGAGTCTTAAGCTATGGAATCCCCTTTGACAAGTTCCACTTGTTCAACATAGGTCGTTCGCGAGGAAGAGGTACAAATCAAGGAAAAAGCCCTGACAAGACATATGGATTGTATATGCATTGTTTGGTGATAAGATCCAACAGTTTGGACCGTAACAATTTGGTAACAGAGCTAGAAACAATGAGCTATTTTGTTACAAGAGAGGAGTTGGATCCATTTAAAGCATAAATAAAGTTGAAGATCGATTAGTTCATGCTGCAAATGAGGGAATTGATGGCTTCCAATCAGAATTTTGATAAGGGAAAAGGGGTTGGCAGTAGTAATAGTAGTGTTGACAGAAAGGAGAGTCTACTAGAGAAATAGGAAAATTGATTAGAGACAATAATAAGATACGATGTAGTTCCACGATCCAATAAGTTGGATTTTACAACTTTGAATAGGACAAAAAACCCTCTAATTTGATTGCACCAATACGAGAAGTTCTTTGCAATTTAAAGGACAACCAAAATAGACAAAGTGAGTCTAACTGCTTTTAAATTGATAGGAAGGGCACAATTGTGGTATTATCAAATGGAGCAGGAAGAACCTAATCTTTTATTGAAGGCATTAATACTCCACAATTTGGACCACTGCTATGTGAGAACCCTTTAGGGAGATTAGCAAAGTTGAATCAAACAGGACCAGTGGAAGACCGTCTTTGCCAATTTCAAGAGTTGTTAGCCCTTTATAGATTCCATGAGGTCAAACCAACAAATTAATTTGTTTACTGCAAGGTTATTAGATTCAATTTGAAAACAAGTGGAGATGTAGAAACCTGAAAACTTCGTTCAAGCGATGAATTTGGCAAGAACCGTTAAGATAAAATATCAACTGACTCAAGGAGCAAGAGTGCGAAGGACTCCTTAGAAAAATTTGGGACCCAATTTGGGAATAGTATCAACTACAACTGTTACAAACGTTAACTTTGAAGGCAGTGTTGCACTGGAAAATGGGCCAATAATAGTACAGTAAACCCACCAATTTTAAAAAGATTGAATCGTGTGGAGATGGCTGAAAAAAGGTTTAAAGGTCTTTGTTATAATTGTGATGAACCTTATAGGATGGGACATCGATGTAAAAGGCTATTTTGATTAGACGTAGAAGACGAAGGTGGCTCTGATCTAAATCCAGAAAAAGATAAGGAACCAAAAATCTCACTACATACAATCACTAGTACACAGTGTCTCCAAACTATACAATTACAAGCCATATTACAAGTTTGTCTCATTTTGGAATTAGTTGATTTCGACAGTACTCGTAACTTTACTAGTGTCACTGTGGCCAAACACTTGGAACTGCCAATCCAAGCTCAATCTGAGTTACGAGTAATAGTGGAAAATAGAGAAAAGGTCACCAGTTCAAGAATTTTCCCAGAGGTAACATTTATAATTGACAACAATTCTCTTGAGATTGATTTTGATGTTATACTAGAAATAAAGAAGTTGTAGACTTTAAGGCCAGTAGTGTGAGATTTTTTTGGCTCTTAATATGAAATTCACATTGGGGGAAAACTGATCAAGCTACAAGGTGGTCAAAACTCACTAGAGTTTATATACATTAGGTACATGAGACCACGGATTCACGTCAAGAGTTGGATAAGTTCTTGAAAAAATTCGACGACCTGTTCTGAGAGCCAACAAGACTACCACATATCTATAATTGTAACCATAAGATCTATTTAAAATATGGAACCCAACCCATGGTGGTTTGACCTTATAGACATTCGTACCTAAATGAAGATGAGATAGAACAACAATGTGAACAGATGTTGCAAAAAGGTATCATTTGACCTAGCTACTTGCATTTCTCTTCCCTAATGTTATTAGTTCAAAAGCTTGACAAAAAATAGAGGTTTTATGTTGATTATTGTAAGCTCTTTACCAAAATAATCAAAGAAAAATTTCTACTGCCAATGGTAGATGAGTTATTAGATGAGTTACATAGGGTAAAATACTTCACCAAATTAGATTTTTGATCCAATTATCATCAGATTCACCTGGATCCTAATGACACTAAGAAAAAGATATTTCTTACCCATCATGGTCACTTTGAATTCTCAGTAATGTTGTTTGGATTGACTAATCCCCCATCGACATTTTAGGCCCTTATGAGTGCAGTATTTTTTAAGCATTTTCATCATATCCAAGTTTTTTTTGAATTATTGAGAGCTTACCATCTTTGTTTAAAGAAATCTAAATGCTTTTTTGGGGAATCCCAATTGGAATATCTAAGACATGTTGTTTCTACGATATGTGTTTTGGTTAACACAAGCAAAGTTCAATCATTTGTTGTTTGGCCTTAACTGCAATTTGTAACTGCTTGATGAGTTTTTCTCAGGCAAGCTGGGTATTATTGCAAATTCATTCGAGAATATAACACAATTGCAGCACCTCTCACATATATGTTTAAACAAAATTCCTTTAAATGGATTGATGAAGCTTTGATTGCTTTCGACAACCTTAAAAAGGCTTTGGTTAGTGCTTCAGTATTTCAATTTCTAAATTTTGATAATGAATTTATGGTGGAATGTCAAACTTTAAGAATAGGTGTAGGGGTTGTCTTACAACAAAAGGGACATCTCATTGCCTTCTTCACTCATAAGATAGCCGAAAGACATAAAATTACTAGCATATGAGTGGGAGTTGATTGGTTTGGCAAAGAAAATGCAACGTTGACAGCCATATGTATGGGGGCGACACTTCTTGATCAGAACTGACCATTACAGCCTTAATTACTTATTAGAGCAAAGGCTTACAACATCATTGCAACAGCATTGGATTAGTAGGTCACTTGGTTTTGATTTTCGAGTGGAATATAAAGTAGAAAGCTTTAACAAAGTTTTTGATACATTATCTCGTCACAAAGAGGTTGAGGGCATGATGTGTGCAATTAGCCAACCATGAGTGGCAGTCTTGGATATGATCCGACAAGAAATCCAAGGCAACTTCACTTTATGATAGTTACATGAATGCATTGAAGGTGGGAAAGTGTGCGACTCATGGTTAGTGCATAATAGGATGATTCTTTATAAAGACTGAGTTTTTCTATTATCAACTTATCTTTTGGTTTCTTCGGTCTTATTAGGTTTTTTTGATATGACACATGAAGGCATATAGAAAACTTTACAACGAGTGCACCAAGACTAATAAAATTGGTTGTTAGTGATTATAGTAGCTTGCTTGATGTGTCAACGAGCATTTAAGCCTAGCAGGTTTGTTACAATCATTACAATTACCGACTAAAATATAGGTTGATGTCTCCATGGACTTTATTAAGGGGTTGCCCAAATCATAAGGTAAGATAATTTTATTGGTAGCAGGGGATCAATTCTCAAAGTATACACATTTCATACCTATGGCACATCTATACAGGGCAATGAGTGTGGCAAGCTTATTTTTTGCACAAATCATGTGATTACATGAGATATCGGAATCAATTTTATGAGATTGACATGTGGTATTTACCAGTAAGTTTTAGAAAGAGCTTTTCCAATTGCAATGGACTAACTTAACATTCTCTTTAGCATATGATCCTCAAATCAATGGTCAAACTGAAGTCATTAATTGAACTGTTGAGATGTATTTGATATGTTTGGTAGGGGATCGACCAAAGTAATTGATAGATCAGATTCCAGGGGTCAGATATTGTTATAACACTTCATTTCATATGACATTAGGTACTTCCCTTTACAAGTTATTTTATGGTCATAAGTCGCCTCACTTGTTGTTTTATGAAATTGATACCCTAAAATTTGATGACATCGATCAAGCCTATTGGACCGTAATGAGGCCTTACAAGTAATTCGATTACATCTTCAACAATCACAACATTGTATGAAGATTTACTATGATAAAGGGCATCGTGACATTGATTATGTATCTGGTTCTTTGGTGTGGTTACCTTTGCACCTACATCCACAAAAATCAATTCCAAGTAAACTTTGATGTAAGCTTGCTTCTAAGTTCTATAGGTCATTTCGAGTACTATACAAGATTAGAACAGTTGTTTTTCAATTGTACTTGTCGACTGATTCTAAAATCCATAATGTATTCTAGGTCTCCCTACTTACACCTTTTCATGGAGAACCAACAACAACCATGACCAGCTTACCTCCTACACTAGGTGAACAAGTTCTTCCAACTCCTGGCACAATTCTTTGTGCTCGACTCAATCGTGGCAAATGGGAAGTTTTAGTGCAATGGATTGGTCCAGTTGACACCGGTACCACTTGGGAGAATGCGCAAGAATTTTGAAACTCCTATCCGACTATCGAGCTTGAGGACAAGCTCTTTTTCCACAAAGGGGGTAATGTGACAGATGTATTTTTCAGACAAACCTATGTCGTCGTAGGGTGCACGAAAGTGGAACAACAACAAATGATGTTTAAGGGAATTAGTATTTTTATGCTATTAAGAATTAGTTTTATTATTATTTTATTAGGAAAGTATTAAATTATTTTTTTAAAATTCTTTCATTAGTAGAATTACTTTCTTAATAAGTCTTTTAATTTCAATTGAACTTTGTAATATCTATTTAAAAGAGATTTGGGAAGTAAATAATACAAAGGAGATTAACAAGATTCAATACTTTCTAACAAGTCTTAAGGTTTGGAATTCCCTTTGACAAGTTCCACTTGTTCAATATAGGTCATTCGTGAGGAAGAGATTAAAACCAGGGAAAGAGCCTTGACAAGAAAGATGAATTGCCTATGAATCATCCAGTGACAAGAGCTATCACTCGGGACCGTAGCATGCACCATCACTATCTCTCTAATGATCTCCTACGAAAATATCACCACCAAACTCTTCCCCTGTCTCTCCTCTACTCAAATATCCATTTGATTTTCTTACTAAACCCAATAAAATCCATGGATTTACTAAATTTACTTACGAAGTTCAAACGCTCTGATCTCTTACATTGATTGTTGGATGGGTTCAGGATGCCGATAGTATTCTCCCCTCACTAGTCTCTTTTTTCACCATTTGGATTCTCAAACGGAGACTTAGAGCCCACTAAACCCGAAAACCCAAACCCAAATAAGATGGGTTTTCTTCTTTGTGTTGATTTTTTCCTTTTTTGGTTTTCTTGTTTCAGCAACAAGAGGGTGTTAGCTAGCCTTAGCAATTGAGGATTTGACAAAAATAAAGCATATGGAAATTTGGATTATACTATCTTCTTCTAATGAAAACCTTCTTCTTCAAGGTGTAACCCAATTTTTTTTAATTAAAAAATTAATTATTTAATGGAATTATTGGGGTTTTATCTTTTGGTGTTAGGATGATGATAAAGGAGAAGAATTTGATATTGAAAATTACCCAAATGAAGATGAAGAATGTATCATATCAAATGAATTTTGATGTTGAAGAAAAAGATAAAAATCAAGAATTACCCAAATGATTCTTAATTTTTTGTTAAAAATATTTAATTTTTTTAATAATTTTTTAGATTTTCATGATTTTTTAGATTTTTAGATTTTTTATATTTTTAAATGTTTACATTTTTTTTATAAAATAAAGACATGAGGAAACGACAAGTTAGGTGAGATGCAAAAAATTTCTCCTACTTTAACTATTGTAATTGGTAGGTCCCACCAATTTGAATGTATTTGGAACACGCCAATTTGACTTTACAATTATGAGGGGAGGGTACACTCAAATCAAATTTTAAAAAATAATTTTAATACAAGTTATAAAAATTATATTGTAAGCATGAATAGGTATGAGTGTTTGGGGTGATTATAGTCAAAATTTTCTTATATTATAAATCCTAAAAATTTATATTATAAAATAATTTGTATTTTTTATAAAGTTATAACAAAAAGTTATATTCTTTAGATATTAAAAAAGTTCTAAAGTAATGGTAAAAAAGTTTATTATAAAAAATAATTTACATATAATAAAAGTGTTATAATATATATTTTTATAGAAATCTACGTTCTAGAAGTATTAACATAACTTATTCATGTGTCCATATTATTAAGTAACATACTTATTAATAATAAAAAAATGTTATAATTTTTTCTTATCATAACTTATTTATAAAAATAACTTTCTAAAGTTATGAAAAAATTATGTTATATATAAAAAGTATTATGATAGTTATTGAACAATTTATAAATCTTTTCTATAAAGGTTATATATTATAAAATTTATATTATTTTAACTTATTTTACATACTATAAAAAAGAATATAACTTAGCATTTATCTTTCTCTCAATAAAGTTTATATAAGTTTTTTTTTATATAATTAAAGATACATATTTGGACTATGAACTCAAATATTATAATTTCAATGTTAATTATTCAAATACAAAACGTTTCCTTACACCATATCATAGAGTATGATACCATTTGAGAGAATGGTGTCAGACACAAGTATCATAGACAGCTCGCAAATTCTATAATTTAAGGCTATAAAATGTAGTTAAGAAGACATTTGATGTTTTAAAAATATATTTTCGGTATTAAAAACATCACCTTAGTATAGCATAAAAAAACAATGATGGATCGTATTAGCATGTTGCATATTTCATAATTTGAATCATAGGTGGAATTGAAATAATACATACATTGAATAGTACATGGAAAAAAGGGATTTTGATAATGTTAATGATGCATATTCAAATTCAGTTGATGATGAACTTGGTCAAATACTAGCAAATGATGATAAGGAACACATGTTAAATATTAAAGAAGGAATAACTAAACAAATATGCTCTAGAGTAATTAGATATAAATTACATATGATTTTTACTTTTCTTTTATTTTCTATTAGTGATTGTATCATCGACTACCTTTTTAGACTAACATAATATATATGATGATTTGATTTTAACTTTTTTTACTTGTTTAGAAATTATTTTTAACATACTAATATTTTTTATAATAATTAATATTTTTAAAAGTATAAATTATATAACTATATAATTACAATTTATAATACTAAAAATAACTTAAAAAATTGTAATGTAAGTAGTTGGATAATAATTACATTTTTATCAATTATTTTGTATTGTACAAACAATCCTAAAATTAAAAATCTCAATTTTAGCAATCTTAAGTTACTTTGGTAATGCAAGATTTTTATCCATTTTTTTCTTATTTTTAATCACTTTGATTAATTTTACCTAACCTAAGATAAAATGGTAATAATTAGGCAATCAAATATTTTTAGTTGTTTAATACATCCTTCAAGTAGAATTTTAATTATATCTTTATTATTATTTTATATTTGAGGAAATTAACAAATTAATCCATCAACAATAACTGCAGTTGAATGCATGAGAAAAAAATACAAAAAAACTCACTGTAAAATCCCGTTATTAACAGTACTGAAACTCCCTTTCCCGGACTTCATAGCTTTCCGTAAATCACCCAAACTGACATCGGCGCACGTAAGCAGCGCCCTCTCTGTCACCCTACCCCCGTCATTCGCCGTCGAGTTCTTCAAACTTCCCCACCGGGAAACCCTTCGGCGGCCGTCAATCTCACAAACCACCAATTCCTTTGGCTCTTCGGGGTTGTATATGTATAAAACATCACCCGTTAAACTTATTTTTATTGAGCTTAAACTTGCATGTTCCCCTTTCAGCTTTTCCACTAACTCTTTTGGCATCGCTCCGATTTCCTTAAATAACTCAAATGATTCACCCTTTAGGTCCCAGATTTTGATGTCTTTAACATTCTCGGAATTTCCGAGTAACCCCAACATGAGCAAGTTGTCTCCGGATATTCCAATAACTGAAAAGTAAATGTTCGGATCATGTCGGAGATCGAACGGACCCAACCAGATCCTGGATATCAGGTCAAAGGAACACGTAATACCTGAAGCTTGTTCCATAGCATATAATGTTTTTGTATTGGCGGCGATAGAGAGCCACATGGAAGCTGCAGAGTGTTCGAAGATTACCGGCATTGACTCACAGGTGTCCCATTTGCGAGTTTCGAGGTCGTAGATTTCCACTGAGAGTGGATCATCTTCGAAATCGCAGGCGCCGCCAGCGACGACGATATGACGGCTGTCCAGCATAGCGACAACGGGGTCGGTCCGCCACACGAGGGGTGGGTCAGCTTGGTGCCAAGTCAAATGGAGAGGGTCGAATGAGAAGGAGAATTTCGAGATAGACAACATGTAAAGCAGCGTGGAGTTGGATGAACGGAGATCCGAGACGTATTCGACGGGCGGGTCGTGGTTGATTCGGAGCCAAAGGTTGGAGCGCGGGTCGTAAGCGACGGAGGAGGCGGCGGTGGTGTAAGGAGGGCGTGAGGTCTGAGAGTGGACAATGAGCCATGGTTTGGGCTTGTTGAAGTGGCGGAGAGAGGAGAAGAGGGCGCGGTTCCATGATTTGGAAAGGTGGCAAACAGGAACCAGATGAATAAGCGGAACATGACAGAAAATCGATTCTAAGACATCTCCACGAATGATGTCGGATTCAGATTGAACTTCTTCATGTTCTTTGTTCATCGTTGGTGGCGACTTTCGAGGATTTAGGCAGTTTAAAGGATGGAGAAACTCCAAAGGGTTGTATTTATTCTGTTATTAACCATTGATAAACCTTTTTGGCAAAAAAAAAAAAAAAGAAGAAGAAAAACACTAATGATTAACCTTTTAATTTATCATTATTTATTAATGAACCATGTTAATACTTATCCATAACATTAAAAAAGTCCCACACACCTCTTTTTTTGTTATTTAGTAGACTCCAGCTCTATAACATATATTAATACTAATCGGGCATCTTCCTAAAAAAAAGTCTCATTTGTAATATTATTTATAGAGATGTGCCATTTAAAATATTATTTTTCGGAACAGGCCAAGAAACCTAAAATGCACCAATGTGGAAGTACTTTAAGGAGAAATTTTAAAAAAGTGCTTTCTCGTGGGAGCACTTTTGCCATGTTAGCAAAAGCACGCTGATGTGGAAGTGCTTTTACTGACATGGCAAAAGTACACTTACTGAGCGCGTTTAAACCCGTGTTTTTGCCCCAACAGACTTTTAAAAATTTGATCGTTAGGGCCAACTATCATGAAAAAAAATTATAAAACCCCTTACCCATTTTTTTTACACAAAATTTCCTCCAAATTACATTTCTTCCAAATTTATCTCTAAATTTCTCAAAAAAGTTCTCAAAGCTCTCTAAGTTTTAGTTTTTGTCTAAATTAGTATTATTTTTTTATAATTTTGAAGAAATTTGATCGTGTTAGCAATGATCTGGCAATTAATTCGTCTCAATAATAAACATATCTCCGTCGACCAAATGAAAATGGTAAAGGTTAATTTTAATTTTTAATATTATTTAATTTTTTTATTTATATAATTTAATTAATATTTTTTATAATTTTTTGTAGTAGTCGGTAGATCGGGTGTTACAATGTTATATTCATAATGTGTCTGGTCCTCCATCACCGTTGATAGAAAATTACTTTAGGGAAGCGGGTTTTTAGCACGTGGCCAATATGGGCAGAGAATGCAAGTTGGACCCAAAACTCATCAGGGCATTCGTAGAGAGATGGAGACCCGAAACGCACACATTTCATCTTCCATGCGGGGAGTGTACCATCACTTTGGAGGACGTGCAGTTACAATTGGGGTTACCGGTGGATGGGTCTGTACTCACCGGGTCCGCTCAATCTACTGACTGGGGAGCCATATGCTATGATCTTTTGGGTGCGATTCCGGATAATATTTACGGAGGTCAAATCGAGATGGGCTGGTTACGAGACATATTCCCAGAGCTAGGGGATGATTCGACTAAAGTAGAAAGAATACGATACGCTCGGGCATACATCCTTGAGATCCTTAGAGGTTATCTTATGCCAGACAAGTCACAAAACCTTGTACATCTGAGGTGGCTGTTGAAACTCGTCGATTTTAGAGCAGCTAGCGAACTCAATTGGGGGTCTGCCGTGTTGTCGACATTGTACCAGGAGATGTGTCAGACGAAGCAACCAAATAAAATCAAAGTCGAAGGTTGCCTCTCACTACTACAATCATGGGTTGGTTTCGCTTTCCATTTTTACGTCCTCTAGTGAACCACCCATATACATTTTCACTCTTAACAGGGTAAAATTTATATTAGATTTTACAATTATTACATAGATTTAAAATATAATTTTATGCTAAAATATTATTTAAATAGGTGGAACCATTCGGCGAGTTACGAGGGAATACCTACCGCTCTTGAAGATATACGACTTCTATTAGACTAATGGTCAAAAGTGCATGTAAGTATATATTTCATTTTGAACTATATATACATAAAATAGTCGATTTCGTATTTAGTATGTAGTATTATGTATATAAATGATATTTTTATCATGTTCATATAGTTTCAATGGACACCATATAAGGATTTGGCAATTCGGGCAGTAATTTCAAATGAATTCCTATAGAATCCAAACATCTGCAATGTTAGAGTCCCATTGGTCAACTACGCTACCATCGAGATGCACAAGATGGATAAAGTGTTACGGCAATTCAGATTCTGACAACTGATTCTTGTGGCACCTGAGGTGCTCAATGAAGAGCACAAAATTGACTTACGGCGAGCGAATATGCATTGGCCAGTCTTCTTCTCAAAATATATCAAAATGTGGAAAAATGTGGGAAAATTGGTATGATAATATACCTGCTCATGAACCGATTATCATTTCAGAGTTAGCATGCGAGTCAGATTACATGCCATGGTTTAGGATCCATGGCAAGCTATATTTTCTCTCGGAAGAGAAGAAGCGTCAGCAATTTCATGTCGAAAGGGAACGACAAGGCCTTTTAAATCCAATGACAAAGGCTGGCAGGGTGAGCCCAACAATAGTGCTCAAGCAATCACCTAGCCCAACGAAGCAAGCGACGATGCCCACACCACAGCCCCTTCAGATTATACCAGGTGTGTATCCTAACCCTTATATGTTTCCTTTTCCCAATCTTATGCAAGTTTGAAATGCATGGTCCGGTGCATTTCATTTCCCGATGACTCCGACTCAACCGACGAGATATAGGCCATTGTCGTAGGAGGGACTGCACGAGACACTGTCAGGGAGCTTATCTCATTTCCAATCTCCCCATCGCCTTATTAGATTCAAACACCTTCACCGTGGGTGATGCAAACACCTCCACAATCTTTGTTCTATCAAGGTGGGTCATCCTCCAAACACCCACAACCAAAAGCTAATCCTGAACAACCACAACCCTGGTCGGAAGCTGAAACAAGGAATCTAGCACGTAACTATTGACCACCCCTATGTGGCACTAATTCCGACTGGCACATGCATTGATTTTTTTAATATATTTGTACAAACTATTTTTATATTATTTCATTTAATAAAACAGAAGTTTTTTTGAATATTTTTGTACAAATTATTTTTATATTGTGTCATTTAATAAAATAGAAGTTCTTTTAAATAAGACAATACAAATTATTTTTTCATAGTTTCATTTAATAAATTAGGAACTATTTCAATTTGGACATATTTGAATTGTATGACCTGGGTTCCTATACCACCCGCATAACTTCTGTTGGTTCATTTTATCCTGGATATCCATATTATCACGTATTCTAGTTGAGACGGTCGACCTTTTAGTTTGCAACGCAATTCTCTATCTAGTAACAACTTAAACGGAGCAAGCAATATAGACGACCACTTACGTTTATCTAGGACTGGTAAGAATACGTGTCTCCACACATTGTACATGTATTTTAATTTGTACACTTCATTAACATAGCTCATGGGATCCAAACGGAGATTCTGACAAGCTGCAATTACATGAGTGCATGGATAATGAAATGTGCCAAACGTCCCACAGTTACAAGTCCTATTTCTCAAGTGTACACGATATTGTCCGTCGGTAATACCTTGATTTGTTCTATCGAACTACGTCACACAAAACCATAGGTTGTCACGATCATGACACATTGTATGCATGGAGTTGGCTCGTGCCTTAGCCTTATTAATTTCTTACACTACTTTTCGGCACCATACATGACCTTTATAACTTGCTGCTCACTTTGGAAATAGTGTCGCCAAATGGAAGTATGTCTCCTGCACAATCGAGGTTATTGGTAAATGATGCGTTCCTTTTAAAACTGAATTTATACATTCAGCCAAGTTTAAGGTCATATGACTATATCGTAGGCGGCCGTTGTATGATTGTGTCCACTGATCGAAAGGTATGTTATAGAGGTAGCTTGTGCCTTGATCGTTAATTGATCACAAAATCGCCAGCATCTCATAAAAACGATCCTTATTAATCTCGTACCCTGTCAATATAAGTGGATAGCGATAATTACATACCATTCTTCCATTCAAAAAAATTTGAATATTATAAAAACCAAATAATATTGGTGGCGATTAAATACCCATGTTGGTCACTTGTCGCCGTTCAGTAGTTGACCGATATTGCTCGTAATAGTTGGATGCAACGTGCCTTAGACAATATTAATGGTGTGTGTGATCTCATAGGCTTTCCTATCACTCAATTGCAGTTAGTATTCTAATGCCCCGATTCGATATAAAGTAGATATTAGGTTGGGGGCAGATATGACTCCCCTGGTGTTATTGCAAACACAATTGGAAGGATCCTCCCATCACCATCCTATGTCACAGCTAGCAATAGCCAATGGGTATATTTACCATGCATAAAGGTACCATCAATTTGTTCCAATGGCTTGTAGTATACAAATGCGTCCCAACATTGCTTAAAGCTCCATAATAGACGCTTGAACACTTGGCATCCACGGAGCAAGCGGTCGTTGTAGTACGCAGGAACCGTTTCAAGGTTTGTTACGCAACCTAGGATGTACTTCTCCAGCACCTGACACCACTGGCACACATCATTGTATGAAGTGTGTAACACCTCTTACCCGTAACCGAAGTCGGAACAGGGTTCGAGACATTACTGGATTTACGTCATAACATTTAAACACTTTCAAGTCATAAATCTTGCATACAATTTAAAACTTTTAGAAACTTAGAAAATTTTCATCTCTGCAGGGGTCACACGCCCGTGTACCAAGGCCATGTGTCACACACGGTCGAACCACACTCTCGTGTGCTCGGCTGTGTGGAGTGAAAATAGGCTTGGTTGAAGCCACATTTCTCACCCTTCACAAACATACATAAACACCAGACTTTATGCCATTTCAATACACACATAGGCAATCACAACATGTCAAATTCATATACAAATCAAGCCCTTATATCACAATCCAAATCACTACTCAAAACTCAACCTTAAACATATCTAAATCAACATATCATTATCAATAATTTTTCCTATCTTCCTTATGCATTTTTCTCAATCTTTCATCACCTAAATCATGCTTCTTAAACATATCAATTCATCATTTATACTTCATACTAAGATATGCTAGCACAAAAGCATTATATATACATCACATATATCATTTATCAAACACATACTTTAAGCCAACTTAAATGGCCAGTACACATCAACATTTACAAACCAAATCACATGGCTAAAATCACCACTTAAATCATATCATCTTAACACTAGCCTATACCTGCCATATATCCAAACCCCAAAGTGTAAAAATACAGTAAGTTAATAACCGGATAGTGTGATGCGATCTCCGTTGACTTCCAACCCGAGCAAACATCCGAGGCACTACAAAACATAGAAAAGAACACAAAGTAAGCTTCACAGTTTAGTAAGTTTGTAATTCAAAGAAATAAAGCTTATAACTTCAATTTATAAGCATAATCCATTTAAGTCAATCCAACATGTCTTGGCCTTAGCCTAAACAACATTAGCTTTTAAATTATAAACATCACATGAACTAGCAAATTATCATAAAACATTATGACTTAAGTTTACATTACTTATGTGTATTCACATATCAAGCATATGGGTAAATATCTATAAATCATCCAAAACTCATTATTTTCCATGCTTTCAATAGCAATTCAAATCTAAGAATTTGCCAATCTTTACCCTTTTCTCATAACCGTTGAGCCACAATTTAAATGAATAAAACAGAGCATATCGTAATTCATTTTGACCCAAAAGTCTAACACGTAATCATCAACCAAATTTATTATTCAATCACTATTCAAGTGATATAACATAATATATTACCAAACCATTAATCACATTATTATTACATATTCATTTCCACAATGATCATGAACTCACAATTTTTATGGATTCAATACTCAATTGAATTTCCGTACATACCTGTACCATCTCGTACCAATTTTTGTACATACCTGTACCATCTCGTACAAATCTCATACTCAATCACATCTTTCATTTACATATTGAACTATATAGAGTAATATTGGTTACTCGGGAATCTCGCACACTAAGTGCCAATACATAGCCGAAGCTAACTCAATCATGCACACTAAGTGCCAATGCATAGCCAAAACTATCTTGATCTCGCACACTAAGTGCCAATACATAGCTGAAGCTATCCTGATCTCGCACACTAAGTGCCAATGCATAGCCGAAGCTATCTCAAATATTTTCGTACTATTATACTCATCAACCATTCAATATAAAGCATTAAAACTCAATTATAATAATTCTTATTAACATATGAACTTACCTGGCTAAGTTGTAGAGATACCAAAGTTCAGGGGCATTTTGGTAATTTTTTCATTTTCCTTGATTTTCCACCCGATCTTTATCTAAATTAATAATTTCATTCAATACATTAATTTAGACAGTAAAACACTTCATTTCATACAATTTGGTCATTTTTGACATTTTTACAAAACTACCCCTAAAGTTTTACTTTTATTCAATTTAGTCTCTGAGCCCAAAACATGCAAATTAACCATTTTTAACACAAAACCAAGCTAGCCAAATATTCATAGTATCCAACACAGCCCATTTATGCAATAATTTCACATTAAGTTCTTGTACTTTTATCAATTTGACAAATTAGTCCCAAATCAAAAAATTCATCAAAATCACTTAGCAAATTACTTTTAAATATAAATCAACATTCCAAATTCATCATCTAACATCAAAAATCACAATATTCATCAATGGAAACTTCTAAAATCTTTAACAATTTTGAAATCGGAGATACGGGCTAGCTAGAATACGAAGCAACGATCTCAAAAACATAAAAATTATTAAAAACCGAACACAAAACATACCTAAATCAATTCATGCAAGTGCCAAAACTAAGGAAGCTTTAATGGCTTTCTTTTTCTCCTCAATATTCGGCCAAGAGATAAATTTGCATGGCCATTTTATGTTTTGTTTTTATTTATTACATTTTAATATACCATTTACCTTTTTATCCTTTATAATAATACATAATTTCATATATGTCAAACCACCAATCTCCACTATCATAAAATAATGGTTTAATTAATAAATAGAGACTTCTACTTTAGTATAACATAGCAAATAAACACTTAAACAATTAGAATGCAACTTTTACATTTTACGCGATTTAGTACTTTTTGCTTAATTAACTATCGAAACGATAAATTTTCTTCAACGAAACTTTAATACCATCTTATTGCCACTCGGTAATTATTTATGAAAATATTTATGACTCGGTTTATAGAAACAAGGTCCCGATACCTTATTTTCTAAACCCACTTGACCTAAGGGTCATACCATTTGAACTTAATAAATAGCTTATAAAACAAAAATCACAATATCAAAAACCTTTTTAAAATCACAATTAACTTGTAAATATTAAATATAATATTTACAAACCTACTCATCGGATTTGGTGGCCTCAAAACCACTGTTCTGATTAACCCTAAAAACGGGTTGTTACAAAGTGTCCCACCCACTGTGCATCTTATCCAACACCTTTTGTTTAGCTATCCAGGCCTTACGGTAAGAAAGCGTGTACTTGAATTGGCTACGAATATTGGCAATTAAGACTACACAGTAGTCTTGGGATTTGCTTTCACCATCAGTAGTATTAAGCCCGCTATCATATCTGAATCCATCTTAGGATGATCTTATGAAACACCCGTCAACCCATGAGTACGTTAAATCATGTAACATTAAATAATAATAGTAATATTCAAAAACCCTAAACACCTAGTGATATTGTACCGACAACACATGTACGTGCACCTTTGAACTTCTTTATCTCCTACAATCATGTCCTCTTCTTAACTAAAGCCATGATTTTCCATCAACATGTACTGACTCGCACTGCACACTTGGTCTCGAACTTCTTGGATTTGGATTTAACCACATGATAGTTAACCCCATTCATGATGCTATATTACTTCAATGCACCGAGAAAACCCCGTTCATGATGCTATATTACTTTAATGCACCGAGAAATCCATTCTTACTGAAAAACTCCTTACCAACTTCCAATTCACCTGAATCTAACGACGAACTTGTATGGTCACGCCTCCTGTGTGGTAGATCTGGAAACTTCAATGTATCATCTATAGATAAATTGACATTATGCATGTGTGCTGGAGACGAGTACGCTATGAATCACGGATCTTCTTCTTATTCATCTGAACCCTCTTTATTGTCTTCAGGTTCTATTGGAACAGGCTCCGATTCAGAAAATAATGCAACTTCTGCACCATCAAAACCAGGCTCTCGGGGTGGATCCACATCGAACTCATCATCTAACCCACCAACATCTGAAACATACGATATCCCCTCGCCAGTGGACGTCATAGGGAGTATATTATCCCTTCTCGTGGACATTTCATAACATCCCCAATCAGATGTGAATTGCCAACCACTAGAATTTGATGCCATTCCCCAATACATATTTCCAGCATTGAATATTGACCTATCGAGGTGCATTTCCCATCCACTAACAAAGTGTCGTGCAAGGGTCGTGTATTCTATACTGCCATAAAAAATGGACACTTCCATGTTCTGCCTCCCACTAACAGAGTGTCAGGCAGGGGTTGTGTATTCCTCTCGAACAGTAGTAGATGTTGAAGTTGCAAGTACTTTATTTGGCGATGAAAATTCCATATATAACTTAAGATAGGGTGATCCACTAGCGAGATGAGTCTGCACCATCGCCTCCAAGCCACGAACACATTTGATATCAAATGAGTCATATGTCATGGGATCAGCCGAAGCACAAAATTGATACTTAATAGACAAAACTCTCATTGGAATCATTCCGAAGATTTTGTGCCTAATTCTTTTACGAAGTTCTGTCAAATCTATGTTCTGGTTAAAAACCAGTCACACTGTGTTCTCTGATAAAAAAATAATGTCGTTCTTAATGTCACGGACCTCACCGTCATAGTAAATAACAACACTAATACGTTCACTCATTTTTAACCAAATTATCTATTGGAAGAAATTCAAAACAAAAAAAAATTATGCAAAAATATAATGATTCGTATAAATATTAATACGATAAATCAACTTATACCTTCTCAACTTCTTTAATTCCTATTCTTCTAAACTTCTTCAATTTATATTCTTTTGGACTTCTTAAATTTCTCTTGTTGTAACTTATGCAACAATAGAATGAAATTCAGCTCATTTATAGCACAAGGGATAGTGGGAAGCACTGTGTAACATCCTGAAATAGGGCCTAAATGGAATAGTGGTTGCAAAACCACAAATCTGAGGTCAAAAAATTTATTCCGATTAATTTTTAAGGTTTATTCATTGATTGAATAATTTTGTGAAAATTTCGTGAAGAAATTTTATGTATAAGTGTCTAATTTGATAATTAGGACTGAATTGTAAAATTAGCAAAATGTGTGTTCTAGATAATAAAGGGGATTTAATTGAAATGGGTTCTTAAATTGGAGGTCCTTATTTAGTAATTAGACCATTATATTTAATTTTGGACAAAAATGGGCAAGAATAGGACAAATTTGAAAGAAAAGTCTTTAAGGGCATTTTGGTCATTTAGTAATTAAAAGAAATAAAAAGGGAAAATAAAGCCAAAATTGGTCCATCTTCTTCATGGAGGCCGAATATAGCATGGGGGAAGCCATGGTTAGGGTTTCCAAGCTTTACAAGCTCAATAGTAAGTTTGTTCTAGCCTCGTTTTTAATGTTCTTTACGTTTTTGGAGTCTCGGTAACTTAATTTAGCTTATTCTAGCAATAATTCATGCTAAGGTTCATATTTGGAAAAATACCCATTCGTTAAATTTGTTTATTTTTATGTTTTATGGTAGAATATGAAGCTTTAAATTATGTTAAACAACTTTTGCTAAGCGATTTTAAGTGAAAACGAGTAAAATGGCAATCGGTAAAAATACCTAATGTTCATAAGTACATGATAGAGTGGGAATTTTATGTTGCCATAGAAGGGAAAAATGTTCAGCGTGTCATAAAACATAATAAAAATGGATAAATTTTAATTTTCGAGCCTAGGGGCAAAATCGTAATTCTGTACAGGTTTAGGGGCAAAATTGTAATTTTACCAAAGTTTGAGTTAGGGAATGTTTTTAATAGTACATTAATTAAATAAGTGAAATATGATATTTTAGATCTCGAAAAGTGAGATTTGGACCTACAACGGGAGAAAAATCGAAAATTGGGAAAGTTGGTAAAATGGTCTTTTTGGTATCGAGGTAAGTTCATATGTTTAATAAGCATTTAATTATGTATATTTGAATGATAAATTGATATTTTGGCCATAAATACTTTAGTATTGAGTTTCAGATATAATGATTAAGGTTCGATAATAATTCGATATTGGAAAGAGAACTTGTATAATTTATATGTAAGACCATATTTTGTATTATGGCTTTGTATGATAACAAGAAAGTATTGACTAGCATAGTTTGATGAGAATAAGTTAAGTTGATGATATGATGAGATTGAGAATGTAAGTATTTAAGTTGAGTAGCATTTTATTATTATGCAATTATTGTTATTAATATTGTTATTATTGAGTTATGCGACTAACCTTGAGAATTTGAGCAAGTATGTTTCAGCTATGACTTGACAAGGCATTGATATCTCAGAGTCCATGATTGTACCATGGCAATTAAGGAAGAATTGACGGAAAATTTCATGTTCATAACATGGCATTTAAGGAGGAATTGACGGTTAAGGATACCATGTAAGACCATGTCAAGACATGGCATTGGTAAGGCAAGGATCTCGTGTAAGACCATGTCATGACATGACATCGGCATTAATTAAGGACTTCATGTAAGACCACATCAATATGTGGTATTGGCACTAAGATAAGGATACCATGTAAGACCATGTTTGCAACATGGCATTTGGTAAGACAAGGATACCATGTAAGACCATGTTTGGAACATGGCATTAGGTAAGATAAGGATATCATGTAAGACCATGCCTGTAAGGCAAGGAAATCATGTAAGACCATGTCAAGACATGGCATTGATGAGTTACTATAAGGCAAAGGTCCCATGTAAGACCATGCCAAGGCTTGGAATTGGTGAGTTCATAAGGCAAGGATACCACGTAAGACCATGTCAAGACATGACAATGGTAAGTTCAAAAAGGAAAAGGGTCCCGAGAATCCAAAGAGCAAGTCAAAGAAACAACAAGGTGAGAACATGAAGAAAGAGTACAGGTATGCATTTAAGGCTTATTTAATATTGAGATTGTAAGTAATTGAGATTATCAAGTACTAAGTAAGTGATGAGTTTTCAGTTATGCTTATGACACTTTATGACATGATTGGCAATATGCTTATATTATGAAAGCGTACTCATGTGTTAAGTGAGATGTTGCAAGTATGTAAGCAAGCTATTAAGTAAGGTGCCTTTTGTATTCTGAGCCTTTGGTAAAGTTACCGATGAGTAAGATGGGAAAGTAAGAACTAAACATTATTTAAGCAAATTATGACAGCATAATAGTAAGCTAAATTGATTGCTAATGCTTATTATTTTACATGTGAACTTACTAAGCTTTATAAGCTTACTTCTTTCACTTTCCCATGTTTCAGAGTACTTAAAAGCAAGCTCGGGTTGGAGGTTGTCAGAGATCACTTCACACTATCGATTATCAAGTTACCAAATGGGTATCTTCGTTTACAAATGTTCTAGTTTATGACATGTATAGGGACTTAGCCATTTTGTCTGTATGTCCTTATGATATGGCTAAAGAATGTTATGTAAATATTTGATAATGATTAGCTATTGAAATGGCTAATGAAGAATATGTTTCGGTGTTATGTATGCCTAAATGGTAGTTAATACAAAGAAATCATGAAAAAGTGAAATTAGCATTAAAACTGTATTGAACAGCAGCGTTGACGTGACCTTGAAAAATCACCAAGAATAGTAGAAATAGAATTAGGTGATGAATAAGATATAGAATCAAATTTTATTGAGTCTATTTTCATATGAAAGAAACAGAGTAAGCAAAAGAAGTGTATATTAAGAGATATTTGAATTTTAGTGAGACAGGGTCATAACAATTTCTGAATCCCCTATTCTAACTTTATAAATTCACTAAAAATTGTAAAAAAATAACTAGGAGTTATAGTTTATATTTCTAGATTCCTTAGTGAATCTACTTTCAAGAGAAACAAACAACATGGTTAGTTGAATTCTGTACAGGGATAAAATTGGTTCGTAGTTAGGAGAGGTCAGAGTAGTCAAATAGTGCAACAGGGGAAACTTTAACTAATAAACTATACTAATTGGCTAGACCAAAAATTCTGGAAAAAAATTAGTAAGAAGATATATGAGTCTAGTTTTAGGAAAAATTCACGAATTTAAATTTTGAGTTTTTGACTCGATTTATGATTTATTTAGTGACTATGACGCAGGTGGGCAGTTTTATAAGGAATAATGAAATAAATTGTTTTTATTTGTCTAAGTATTCGGAAATTTTTTAATATTCCCTGTTTGGTCCTGAACCGTTTCAATTGCATGTTTTAGGGTCTCAATGGCTCTTTTTAGGGACATATTGAATGAATGTAAATAAATTAATTTTAAACGTAAATTTCATGCCCCGAATTAGTAAGTTAAGTCAAGTAACGCCTCGTGCTCGATTTCGACAACGGTCTCGGGTAAGGGGTGTTACACACTTTCACCAACACTACTGAAAAAAGCGTCCAGTTGGGAGCTTTTTTTGGTACTTTTGCTAACAAGCGTTTTTCAACTTATTTTTTCAAAACTATCTTCTCAAAATTATTTTTTCAAAATAAACTGTACAAAAAAAGCGTCCAGCTAGGAGCCCTTTTCAACCTATTTTTTTCAAAACCATCTTCTCAAAATTATTTTTCAGAATCAACAATACAAGAAAAAATCCAGCTGGGAGATTTTTTCAGTAATTTTGAAGACAGTGCATCCTACTTACAGTGTTTTTCAACCCCAACTATCAGATTTCCTGTGAATCCCGGGATATTTTTTTAGAACCAACTTCTCAAAATTATTTTTTTCAGAATCAACTGTACAAAAAAAGTTTCCAGCTGGAAGCTTTTTCTGTATATTTACTGACTGTACAAAAAAAAGTAAAATCCATCTCGTCAAAATAATTTTTTCATAATACATCACTTAGCTATTGAAAAAACCTTAAAACCCTAAACCCAAATTTATTTTTTAAAAACTCTAAACCCTAATTTATTTTTTCAAAAACCCTAACCCTAAAGCTTAACATGCAAATAACCCAAAAATCCCAGAAAAACACAGGCTAAAACGTTTCCACGTCAGCACATTTTTGCTGACATGGTAAAAGCACTTTCACGAAAAGACGCTTTTTTGAAATTTCCCCTTAAAACACTTTTACGTAGGCGCGTGTTGGGTTTTTTGGTCCATTCCTATAAATAATCTTTTAAGTGGCCCATTTCCGTAAATAATATTAGAAATGGGCCTTTTTTAGTAAAATACCCATACTAATCATCATCGAGTATTCTAGATTTTTATTTATTGTTTGGGATTCATATGCCCATCCTATATCTGATGCTTTTTTAAGGGAATATACATATTCTTTTAAAAGAAAAATTAAGTCAATAGTAAAAGAAGAAAATTTAGGTTTGTGGCTTTTTACCTATTGATAAATTTTATATTAAATTTATTAGTGTTGCTTAAACGATCATTAGTTTCAACAAATAATTAAAATTAAGTAATCTCTCTTTCAAAAGGAAAACTTATGTACTCTTGATTAGTTTAAAATCATTTGAATCCAATGCAGAATTGGTTTGAATTTTTTATTTTTTATTTATATTTTTGTGCTTAATTGTATTTTCTTTTTGTACCTATTTTTATTTGAACTGAAATATATTACTTGATAATTGTTGACTGCGAACTAACACTATAGCATAATGGTGGTATTTTAATTACTAACACTTAAAGTTATGATATTTTAATAAGGTTTGTTGATTTTTAGTTTTATTTTTGTTATTTGATTTTTCAATGCATCATACTAATTATTTTACAATAAAAATGGGAATCTATGTTGTATTAACGGGGAAAATAAATACGATAGAAACGAGATAAATTATATTGATTGGTGTAATCCAATTGATTTTTCATTGAGATATTTGAATGAGTTTATCCAAATGTTAGGTTATAGTGGATATATAACGTATCATTGAAGGATACTAAAAAAAGGCTTAACTGGTGGATTAGTTAAGATAAAGGAAGATGATGATGTTACAATAATTGGTTTATATGTGCCAGATAATTGAGAAGTTGAAATTTATTTTGAACATAGATCAAAATTTGGGAATGGTTTAGAATATGAAAAACAATGATGATAGTAACTTTTACGATAGTGAATACGATTTAGATGATGGTGATGTTTATTTAATGTTGAAGTTAGAAGTAAGATAGATGGTGTATTAATCCGTAACTAGAAATAGACAAAAAGAAAAATAGAAAGTGATCGATAAAAAAACAATAAGAGGGTCACATGATTCACTAGATGATGAGTTTGATTCTGGATTTGGTTACTTTTCAGATGGTTATGACCAATTATATTTGGACTATGCTATTAGTGACAACGATAGTGATGTCAAGAGAAAGCAAAAACTTCCTGAATTTGACGTTGAAAGGGATATGAAGAATCCAAAATTTTTTGTAGGCATGTTATTTAAATATCTTGATGAATTCAAAAATGTTTGTGTGAAAAAAAAATAATAAATAAAATAAAGAACACACAAATTTTACGTGGAAACCCTTTCGGGAAAAAACCACGGGCAGAGGAGAAGAAAATTCACTATATCGAAAATTTAAATCCATACAAGAGGAATAGACTATGTCTATTTATAAGCTTGTAAAGCCATATTCTAGTAGGATTGAAACACCCTATCCTAATCAATATAAAATAGATGAAGTTTAATAAGGTTTAAAAAACCTTATTCTAAAATAAAATAAAAGAAGTCTAGTTCTATATGGATTTTACTTTTATTTTATTTTCCATCGTATTTTATAAGAATTTGGGTCACTTAATTCTAACAATCTCCACCTTGACACAAATTCTCAATGAACAAGTTCTTCATCGCGAACTTTCAATAAACAAGTTCTCCACCTCTTCCATAAAACCCCTTAAGGGTTTAACTTCAACAATGAACACCAACCAAGTCTAAGCAATGCTCAAACTTGGTTATAGGAAGTGACTTAGTCATCATATCTCGCAGGATTTTCATGAGTACTAATTTTGCTCACAACAATATCACCACGAGCAATAATATCACGAACAAAGTGATACCGAACATCAATGTGTTTTGTTCTCTCATGAAACATTTGATCTTTTGTAAGAAATATAGCACTCTGGATCATCACAAAATATCGTGGCTGATTTGAAGGTCTTCATTGAGTTCACTAAATAGTCCCTTCAACCAAATAGCTTCTTTACAAGCCTCGCAGAATCGCCATGTACTCACTTTCGATGGTAGACAAAGCGATCGTAGTTTGCAAAGTGGCTTTCCAACTAATTGCACAACCTCCGATTGTAAAGACGTAACTCGTGAGAGATCTTCTTCTATCAAGGTCTCCAAAGCAAAATCAGCATCAACATACCCTATGACTCCATCTTTAGTTCTTCCAAACTCGTAAGCAAACATCAGAAGTGCCTCGTAAGTATCTTAAAATCCACCGAATCGCTTTCCAATGTTCTTTACCGGATTTGCCATGTATCTCGCTAATCAGACCGATCGTGCATATGATAAATCGGACGTGAACAAACCATAGCATACATGAGAGATCCCACTCGCACTAGAGTATGGAACATGTGACATGTACTCAATCTCATCATCCGATTGTGGAGACAAAACCGATGAAAGTCTGAAATGGTCACTAAAGGAGTACTAACAAAGCTTAGCACTCTGCATATTGAACTGCAAAGAACTTTCTCAATGTACCCCTTCTTCGACTTAGGTACAATTTACTTGATTTTCTATCTCTGAGAATCTCCATACCAAGTATCTTCTTTGTTGGTCCTAAATCTTTCATCTCAAATTCTTTACTTAGTTGGGCTTTGACCTTTCTTATCTCTTTCTTTATCTTTTGTTTGCTATCAACATGTCATCAACATAAAGAAGTAGATACACAAAAGAACCATCACTATTTTTCTTAAAGTAAACACAACTGTAAAAACTACTTCTTTTGAAATCATGAGAAGTCATAAAGGAATCAAACCTCTTGTACCATCGTCTTGGTGATCAAGCTTCAAACCGTAAAGGGACTTTTTCAAAGCAAGCAAACATAGTTCTCTTTTTCTAAAATCAGAAAACCTTCTCGTTGTTGCATGTAAATATCCTCATCAAGTTCTCCATGCAAAAATGCGCTTTTTACATCTAATCGCTCAAGCTCCAAATCATGCATGGCCACAATACCAAGCAAAGCTCGAATCGAACTATGCTTAACAACCGGGAGAACACATCTGTGAAGTCCACTCCTGAATTTGATCAGAACCCTTTGCAACAAGCCTTGCTTTATATCTCGGGTTCTTCAACTCCTAGAGTCCCTTCTTTCTTTTTTTTAAATACCCATTTACAACGAATGCCTTTTTACCTTTAGGAAGTTTCACAAGGTCCCATGTTCTGCTTTTTATGGAGTGATTCCATCTCTTCTTGCATAGCAAACATCCACTTTTCTCGAGCCTTCACAAATTAATCGCCTAAGAATAATTAGATGGCTCTTGATTCGCATCTATATCTTCACCACATTCAAAGCATAAGCAACTAGATCACCCTCAAAGATATTTCTTTGGAGGTTTAATTTCTCTTCTAGTTCTGCTTTTGGCGATAGAGTATTGTGGTGAAGAAGCAACTCTATTCTCAATTTTTGTAATCGGCTTGAGGAGTTGACTCTGTATTAACTGATGCTCTACTTGTTTTTGATTTTCTTTATTGGAAGAGTCTTTAAGAGATAAGTTAGGTAGCATAGCGGTTTCATCAAAAACAACATCTCTACTAATCACAACTTTTCTATTTTCAGACACCATAACTTATACCCTTTTACACCAGCTTTATAACCAAGAAAAACACATTTAATGGATCTCGGTTCCAATTTTCCATTATCAACATGAGCATATGCAGACACCCAGAGATCTTTAAATCGTAATAATTAGCAGGATTACTGCACCATACCTCTTGTGGAGTCATTTTCTCAATGGCAACGGATGGAGATCGGTTGATCAAAAACATGCAATGACGCCGCTTCGCCCAAAATGACTTCGGTAAGTTGGCATTTGACAACATACATCGAACCTTCTCCATGATCGCTCGTTCATTCGCTCGCAAACGCCATTTTGTTGTGGAGTATGACGAATCATCAAGTGTCTCATGATTCCTTCCGACTTGCACAATCTATTAAACTCATCGTAACGTAACTCTAAGCCATTGTCTCATGCGAGGTATTTTATCTGCTTTTCCGCGTCTGCTTTTTCAATCATAATTTTCCAAGACTTAAATGCGGAAAATACATCACTTTTCTCGCCTTCAGAAGAACGCCCAAACTTTTCTCAAAAAATCATCAATAAAGGTTAGCATATAATTAGCTCCACCTCCGAAGGCACTCCGCATGGCCCCACAGTCGAATGAATATACTCCAATGTTCCCTTTCGTGTTATGGATTCCTCTAGTGAATCGAACTCTCTTTTGTTTTCCAAAAACACAAAGCTCACAGAAATTCAGTTTGCAAATTCCTTGCCCATTAAGAAGTCCTCTTTTGCTCAATTCTACCATGCCATTCTCACTCATATGCCCTAGGCGCATATGCCAAAGTTTAGTAATATCATCATCTGACAAGGAAGAGGAAGCGACAGCTGCATCACCAATAACAGTAGAACCCTGCAAAACATATAACTTGGCAATCTTTCTCTGTCCTTTCATCACAACAAGGGACCCTTTGGAAATCTTTAAAACCCCACTTTCACCAGATATATCTGCACTTTTGAATCAAGAGTACTCAACGAAATTAAATTTCTTTTCAATTCGGAACATGCCGACGTCACTAAGTGTTCTGGACAACTCCATCAAACATCTTAACTTTAATTGTTCCAACACCTGCGATTTTACACGAAGCATTATTTCCCATCAAAACAACACCTTCAGACACTATTTCGTAAGTTGTAAACCAATCCCGATTGGGACTCATATGGAAGGTGCAGCCTGAATCAAGTATCCACTCCTCGCTTACTTTAGAATCATTGACAGAAGCGACTAGAAGTTCACCATCATTGTAGTCTTCTACAACATCACCTTCACCGAATTTTCTCGTTGTTTTCCCTTTGATTCGCAGCCTCCTTTTAATCTTATTTTGTAGCTTATAGCACTCGATTTAATGTGCCCTTTCTTCTTGCGAAGTTACAAGTTTTACCTCTGCTTGAAGACTTCGATCTATCCTTAGATTTACCACGAGGATTCCGTTCCTGTGTCCTACCACGATCATCATCAGCATTCCAATCTTGTCTCCCACGAACAATGAGACCCTCTCCCTGAGAGTCGGGTTTAACCACAAGATGCTTCATCTTATCATACGAGGTTAAAGAATCATAAACCTCATCAACTGTGAGAGACTCACAGCTATATAAAATCGTGTCTCTAAAGGTTGAATAAGACGGGGGCAACGAACAAAGTAGAATCAACCCTAGATCTTCCTTATCATACTGAACCTCCATGGCCTCCAAGTTTGAGAGAATTTCTTTAAACACTGTTAAGTGTTCGTGTACAGACGCACCTTCCTCTAAACGATGAGCATAAAGACGCTGCTTCATATGCAACTTGCTTGTTAGAGTTTTCGACATACATATTTGTTCTAGCCTCTTCCATAATGCAGCGGCAGTTTTCTCTTTCATCACATCCTGCAAAATTTCATTGGACAAATGCAGATGTAATTGTGTTAATGCCTTTCGATCCTTACGCTTCTTCTCTTCATCTGTTAATGTCGAAGGCATCTTATCTATCCCTAGCAGGGCATCCTCCAGATCCATCTGTGCAAGAACTGCTTGCATCTTAATTTGCCACAACGCAAATCTAGTGTTGCGATCCAACAGCGGAATTTCATATTTCAAAGACGCCATTACCGTGATCGAGATGAATAACCCAGAAGCTCGGATACCAATTTGTGAAAAAAAATAATAAATAAAATAAAGAACACACAAATTTTACGTGGAAACCCTTTCGGGAAAAAACCACGAGCAGAGGAGAAGAAAATTCACTATATCGAAAATTTAAATCCATACAAGAGGAATAGACTATGTCTATTTATAGGCTTGTAAAGCCATATTCTAGTAGGATTGAAACACCCTATCCTAATCAATATAAAATAGATGAAGTTTAATAAGGTTTAAAAAACCTTATTCTAAAATAAAATAAAAGAAGTCTAGTTCTATATGGATTTTACTTTTATTTTATTTTCCATCGTATTTTATAAGAATTTGGGTCACTTAATTCTAACAGTTTGTCGGCAATATTCATTAGTTAATCAGCTTGGAATCGATTTTAAGCATAATGATAAAGATAGAGTGGATGTTAGGTGCAAAACAAGTTGTTCTTTTTATATATGGGCTTCAAAAATGCTAGACAAAATGATTGTTCAAATCAAAAGCATTGTGAGTGAGCATAATTGTAGTAAAATTTTTTAAAATAAATTTGCATCAGTTGAATGGTTGGCGCATTGGTTTTTAGATTTATTTCACAATGACCTTAAAGTGAAGGTGTATACATTTTTAGCTAAGGTTGGAAAGGAATTAAATCTTGAAATAAAATGGATGAAGGGATATAAGACTAAAGTAAAAGCGTTGGAGATTATTAGGGGGAATGATGAAGTCCAATACTCTAAATTGCCAAACTATTGTGGACAGATAAGAAAAAGAAATCTTGGATCTAACGTCATTTTGCATTTAGAAAGATCATTGCTTCAAATGGTTTGCATATGTATCAAGGCATTGAAGGATGACATTTTGGCTGGTTGTAGACCAATTATTTCAATAGATGGATGTTATCTAAAGGGTAAATATGGTGGAGAGTTGCTTACAGCAATAGATATAGATGCCAATAATTGCATCTATCCGATAGCTTACACAGTTATTGAGAGAGAGAACAGTAACAATTAGGGTTGGTTTTTAGAGTTGCTAGCCGATGACTTAAACATTGAAAATTCCCATGCTTGGAGTTTTATGTCAGATAGACAAAAGGTTAGCAAGTAGCAACGTCTTTTAAGTATTTTTTTTTATTTTTTACCTTTTTATATGTATCTTAATAGACTAATATGTTTATTTTATTTGTAGGGTCTCACTCCTATTGTACAATCATTATTTCCAAATTTTGAGGATTACTTTTGTGTTTGACATATGTATCAAAACAATTTCAAGATTGATGCCCATAGAGGAAAGACCCTTAAAGACTATTTATGGGCAGTAGCACAAGCTAGCTATGTTGGTGAATTTAATTATTGGATGGAGAAGATTGAGAAGAATGTGATACTGCTTACAAGTGGTTGAAAGAGAAATTGACTCAAGAATGATCTAGATCACATTTTAAAACTTTTTTCAAATGTGATATGCTGCTAAATAATATGTGTAAGAATTTTAACAACTTACATTTAAATGTGAGGGACAAACCAATTCTTACAATACTTGAAGCAATCGGTTTAAAGTCAATGAGAAGAGTTTATATACAAAGGGATGCAATGAGAAGATTTAATGGCCAAATTTTTCCTAAGATACAAAAAAAAACTTGACAAGTTGAAGATTGAATCTTTTAATTGAATACCAAATTGGTTAAAAAGGGCATACATTTCAAGTTAGATGTGCATTAACCCAATCATTGGTCTATATGAATAAACGAGCATGCTCTTGTAGGAGATGGTCGCTAAGTGGATTACAATGTTCACATGCAACTTTTTGCATCCTTAACCGAATAAAACATCTAGAGGATCATGTGGATGATTGTTACAAGGTTGCAACATTTTTGGAAACCTATGCTTATATGACTAATCCAATTGTTGGTGAAGAGCAATAAGATTCTATCCAACATGGAAATGCAATTATTCAACTTTGAGCTTCCTAAGCTTAAAAAAGGGAGACACCAAACTGCATGAAAAAAGACTATTGTTGAAATACTTGAAGAGAAAGAAAAAAGCAATTTGTCCAAGTTATCTAGAAAGTGACCAAAAATGACTTGTATAGGTGGACAAGGATACTACAAACATTTTCACGGTGATAAAAAGCATTTACAAGTATAAAATTTTAATTATTTTGAAACTAAATTGTAATTCCCTTTAATTGTGTATAAATTGAGTACTTATAAGCACCATTTTTATTGTAGGAAAGGTGACTCATCTGAAGTGTTTACCAATTCACGACAAGATCTTGTTGAAGATGGTTGACCAAGCAATATGCATGTGCCATATTTTCTTGCATGTTTGGAACTTTAATGTTACTGTTTTGTTTATTAAAATTGATACAAACTTAAGGCCATTTCTAGTTTATGCTTTATAGGGTCAATAAGTAGTGAATTTGAGGTTAACAAATATACTTTGTTTAAAGAGATTGTTTTGATAAAATCTTTACTTTGTTTTTAAAATTGTTTTCAACTATTTCTTTATCTGCTTTAAAGAAAGAGTTCGAAGAGAGAAGTAAAAAAATGGTGGACCATCCAAGGAAAATACTACATCAATGGTCAATTAGTTACTTCATTCAAACAATAAAAACTTCAATGATTCACGGTGCAGTAATGGGGGATGTATAACAAGAAAAATGGAAAAGCAAAGACCTCCCAAATAATAACATTGCCCTACCATGATGGCATTGGTAGAGAAACTTCTAAAAGTTTAATTAATTTGACAGCATACAACTTTTAATTGAGGGGCCAAATACGGACTTAGTATTGATAGCCTTGTCAATATTGTGAAACCAAAAGTGATTCAGATCCAAACACGCTAGCATGAATAGTTTGTTAGTAACATCACTAATAGGCAAAGAATAACACAAGATACCAATGAAGTAGATTTTATTAATATCGCCTACAAAAATTTGATAAGTAGCATTTTTATTACTCGAAGCACAATCAAATCTTTACATCAAAAGAAAATTATAATGATAGTTTGTTGGTAACATCACTAGTACAATATTAAATTAAACACTTACATTTACAAGATGTAAAACAAGAATGAGGCGGAGGCAACAATGTCGCTTATGATGCAAAACTGTCCCACCTATTTTCATTCTTCATCTTCTCCTCTTTTAACTCCTTCTATACTTTTGAGTACAAATGACATGACTTTAAAACTACGCCATTGTTTTTGCTTCAACAACATAATTTAAAAGATCAATCTAAAACAGGCTGCTGCGAAACCAACTATTAAGTGATCCATCTGCATTAGGAATACCCAAAGAGTTGTTGAACACATTATTTTATCTTTTTACCTTACATCCACAATAGAAACAAAATCTAGAGGTGAAATGTTTCAAGCCCATCGCTATCACCATAATATTCAGGTTCAATCTATTTTTAGGGATGCTAGAGATAGCCATTGTAATGATACTCCTTTATCTGTGTTCAAATGTCAATTCCTATTTCTATTGACACTTTGGTATAATTTGATTTGACTTACGTATTTAAAAGACACATGACACTTTTATACACCAATGAAATCAACTTTAAACAACAAGAAACAAGCCAATCTTAAACAAGAAAGATATTAAAAGGAAAAGGAGAGAGCTTTACTATTAGGTTCCTTCATTATCGCACTTGGGCATCGTTATGTTCTTTTTGGTTTTGTCTTGCTCATTTAGAATTGGCAACAAAGGTGTTTCTCTTTTTCTTTTCCATAAAGGATGCAAAAGTAGGGATTGAGAATGGGGGAAAGAGAGACTCATAGCTACGACCAAGCCCAGTAACCTTCCCTGTAAAGCAATTTGAGGACAGATTATATAGACACATATTTCATCTACAAGTAAACTCTTTGAACTATGCATCAGTTATCATTGAATCACCAATTTTCCTCACGTTGAATGTTGATTTCAATATTTGTAAATATGGACTTCGATCTTTTACAATAAGTGAAAAAAGTGAGGCGCCTATTAATATATCATCCATCTAGGTTACATTAACATCATTTTTTTTCTTGAAGAAATTTAAAAAGAATTATAATTGCACAAAAATGAAGTAATGAATAGCCTAATCTAATATAAAAAAAATTGGTCCAAATTAAGGGAAGCCATCAAACCAGCTCCTGGGAAAAGCATGAAGTAAGCTATTACTTGAAGTCTAAAATTGCAGCTCATCCTCTTACTCAGAAAATCAGCAACAATTAAACCTACTAAAGCAATATAAACTAGAATTCAAGCTGACAAAGAGTCCAGGATACCTTTCGTAAGTAAACCTGTGAAGCTATAAGGGTTGTCGGATGAAGCAATGGGAGTTCCAATGTCTCAAGCAATATATCTAGCATAAACTCCATCTAAAAAAATTGAAAGAAACCAATCGACAAATCTATTAATTTGCATCAGTTGGGAAATAGAAAGATTATTTTTTCTTATCAGTTAACCAATTCCAAAATTTGAGAGAAATACAATTATTAAAATGCTAGTAAGATATTTGCCAAAAAAAATCCAATAAGATGACATGTATATATATATATATATATATATGTTGATTCAACTTTTCCGTTAAATAATTTAATCATCTGTTAGTATAAGTGACATAATTTATTAATTTTTGATGTAATTTTTAAATTAAAATTCTTTGATTTAAATGAAAATAGGAGCTAAGTTTGGTGATTTAGTCTATTAAATAGGATAAAATAAAATTGCTTAAAGTCGAAATAAGGTAGACATGAGCAAGCACTTACTAGAAGTATTCCACTTCATTGCTTGACATCCTTCCTTCAAAAACTATAAAATTTGGATTGGATAGAGCAAAAATCAATTTGAACGGTTCAATTTTTGCTATTTTTAATATGGTTTTTCATTTAATTAAAAACTTAGAAGTTTTACGTGAATAAATGTGATTTCATAAATATAAAATTTTAAGAATTATTTGACGTATTAAATCTTGAAAATGTGGAAATTGCATTTAGAATTTTTAGTGGCTGAACCAATTTTCTTGGGAGTAATTGATAGGATGGAAAAATTAGTTTTCAATTGAACCGCTCCAACTCACATTCTAAATATCAAAGAAACATTCAATACCTTCGTTAATCTAAATGACATTTCTTTTTATTAATTTCATGTGAATTTCTAAATGATATACACATGCAATCATATATTTTGATATAACTTGCCTTACAAGCATGGACTCATTACCTTTCGTCTTCCAGAAATAATTAGTCCACAATCAATACCAGAAGACGTAAGATTTTAGTAATCTACCTGTTAGGTGCTAATATCACGTGGTAGAGGCCTCTGTTAGCCTCCCATCTCAACATCATTACCTTTTTTTCTTTTTCTTTTTTTTATCTCAACTTTCTATACGAATCCGGGAATGTTCTTGACAAAGAAAAGTCCTTGAGTTTAACTATTAAAGCAAAGATCCCATAACATGGGATGAGCATTACTCCTATTCCCAAGTACCTGCTCAATCCGACATTGCAAAATGGTGAGTTCGTTAGAGGAAAGGAGTTCAATATGAGTATCAGATACAAGTATGTGTTTTTTTACAAATATGACTCGGTTCTTTTTGAAGTTTTTCCATGTATTTAGAATATCCTTTGATAGTTCATATTCACATATATAAGGATATGTGTCCGATATAAATACCAAATAAAAATGCTTCAATATTAGTGAACACCCATACTCGACACATCTGGTTTCAGACACATACTCGCATCTGACATCATGAACATAAATCATAATGATATCTAACAAAAGATTAAATGTGTACCATAAGGGAGCATATGAGGATGACAAGTCAAGAAATGGATATGGCCACCTGCAACCAGAGGGGGTGTCACACTGTGAGAACAAAGCCATTCATCCATAATATATGTATAACTAGTAGTTAAACAGTAAAACAGAACTGAAGCTTTACCAAAGGTTAACACAAGTATGGATGATCCATTGGAATATAACAAAAGCACCCGTCCATAAAATAAAATATGCAATTCGGAACAAAGGGAACCGCTGCAAGGAAAAGGTACTATTAGCTTATAAACTGATTGAAAGATACAGGAATTACTTCGACTCTTTTTTTTCTTTTTTTTTTTTAAGTATCCGTGTTCAAAATATGCTTGAACATGAGTTTGGTAATATGATCCTCCGAGGACACTTGAAATTTTGGAAAAAAAATTGAGCATACTCACATAGAACACGTATCTATGTTCAATACCTACATCGGAGTTTGAATAACATAGCCATTGGGACTATAAAGAAATGTAGAACTTACCATGCAATTCAAAATTGTGTCACCAATTAGGAAAACAGCATTGATTGAGTGCATACAGACAACAATCTGCAGTTTAAAGTATAGATAAAATATATGAGCAATTCAACACTTCTTACATGAAAAAAAAACTAAAGGGAAATAGTGAAAACACAGCAGAGTTCTTCCATCGTTTATATCCCAAAATACCTAATAGTAAAACCAACAGATTGCGGTTATATTGCTTCTCTTCATTTTTGTTAAGTACCTATATCCAGAACTCATGTTTGACATGTTTCTGGACATGGTATGGGATACGACTCACCAAACATGTTTTTCGGCTGGCAGGGACCCTGGCTCTCCCTAAATGGAAAAGGCCCCTTTAAAATTTTTAAAATTTTATATTAGTAAAGGTAAAATTGCATTTTGGCCCCCCTAAAAATGATAAAAATTTGATTTAATCCTTTACAAATTATTAAGATATAGGCTATTAAAATGGTAAAATTGCATTTTTACTATCGTAAAAATTATAATTTAATTTTAGCCCTCCTAAAAAATATTTTGGCTTTGCCCTGTCACCAAGTACCCTCCAAATATGCAAAAAAGACTTAAAAGAATTGAAGATACTCATGTCATATACATGTATCCAACACCATAAGAATAAAGAAGTTAAAAGAACTACACAAAAACCCCTAGATCACTTTCCTAAGATTAAATTATAGTGCAATGGAGATATTTAGACAACATTATCACCCTCAACGTTCAATGCACTGCTAAGCCAATGTATCTTTCCGTTTAGTTTTCAACTTAAAAGGAAACATTTTCTAAACACGTTTTTTTTTTTCCAATCCAAGCTTTTTCTAACCTGAGTTTCCATAGCAACTGTAAATTACTAAATTAGCCCTTAGACAGCTGAAGCCCTGCATGTAGAGCATGTAGGACAGCCAACGAACTCACAACTCAGCAAGCTCAAACCTCAGAAGAAACCTGGTTTACACCTATAAAGACTAGAAGTCCCCAGCACAGCTCACAGACATGTCTAAATGGCCAAAGTAAAGGCTGGTTCATTGGTTTCCCAGTTTTTTTGGATATATACCGGACTGAACGAGCCAACAGTTCCATTTAAATCAGTTCAACCAGCCAGTTCGGTCCTGA
Source organism: Gossypium longicalyx (assembly GCA_025698465.1). Taxonomy (NCBI): domain Eukaryota; kingdom Viridiplantae; phylum Streptophyta; class Magnoliopsida; order Malvales; family Malvaceae; genus Gossypium; species Gossypium longicalyx. The sequence goes on along the minus strand of CM046999.1, from coordinate 29,988,658 downwards.
TTTTTCATCACCGGTATGGCTAGAGTAAAGGCTGGCCTTGAGTAAGAGAAACATAAAAACTGAAACTCTATCATTATGTCTTTTCCCGATTATTCCTCTGAAACCTAATAACTTAAGAACCACAGCATGCCCCGGAAACATAACTCTCATTATACCTCCAAGAACTTACTCAGCTCAACCACCACAAAAGATGTCAACAAATCTTTCTTCATATTGACAGAATTACAATTCAGCCAATAGAGCAAAAGGATTTGATCATATAAACTGCAACATATGTTTCAAACAAAAGAAGCAGAAAAAACTCAGGAAAAATAGATTTTGTAGCATCAAACTTACAAAATTCAAGCTGCGAGATTTGGGCATTAGGAACGGAAAAATGATCAGCCAAAATACTGAATCAGTGAGAATTACTGCACCTGCACAAATCTATTGGGAGATACCAAAATAATAAAAGATCAGGTGAAAAGAAAATGAAAATAAGATCTCAATAATTAAAACCAACAGCAGATTGCTATGTTGCTTCAAATCTTTATTTTTTAAAATAGTATCCATGTTTGGCACCTATGTCCGATGCATATTTAGACATAAGTTGAAGATGTAACCCTCTAAGGATCCTCCAAATACACGAAAATTGAATATAACTATGTCAGATGCATACTCATAGCAGATAATCACAACCAAGTCCAAGTAACAAAGGAAGACATCACTAGATAACTGTTAAACTTTCTGTTCAAGCAATTATAGTCTGATTTCTTTCTTCAAGATATGTTGTAACGGTTTATTCCAAGAATTAGCTAAAGAAAAAGAAGTACACATCCATGTTTCTCAGACTCAGGATTGTCGGAGTGTCGGATAAAGGAACATGGCGACACAGTATGCTCAATTTTTTTCTTCAATTTTCATATATTTGAAGAGTTTCTGGAAGATTATATCTCGATACCTATGTCTAGATAGGTCTAAATACAATTATCGAACATGGACATTTCAAGAAAAGTGAAACGTCAAAGAGTTATAGAACAAATGGCTACCAATGGAAGATGAAGAGGAAACCAGGAATCAGATAAACTGATTTTATGAGAGAAATTACCTGATAAATAATTTGAAACGCATAAGTCCATGGACCTGCAATAGAAGGATGATAAGGAGCTTCACGGGGATCAAAATGTTTGGACTGGTTGGATGATACATCTGCGATTTCATCAATAGTGGGAGGTACGTAGGTGCCTTGCTCAGAATCTAAACTAATGTGATTGGACCTATCGCCACCAGCTTTTCTGCAGTGCTTTCGACATCCATCTATGGAGACTGCCGCTCCAAACTACAATTGTAGCTTATAATATCAGCAATTTACACAAAAGGTTATCCCAGTTATTTGGAACAAAATAGAGATGATAAAAATGATACAAGAGACTTGTGTTACTACCAAGGAATAACAATTTAGACCAGAGGTTGAACCTATCAGATGTTTGTTTCTCGGTTCAACCATCAAGAAAAAATAAAAAACAGAAAAAAAATTAAAAGAATTCATAAAAATAGTTCAAATAGGGAAATGTGTCCAAAAACATAAGGAAAAAGGCCAAATTAATTTAGAAAATAATAATCTAGTTTAATCCCTTTTTTAGTTCCTTACTTTTATTAGTTTTGGTCAGTTCAACAAGTTTCCAAGTCAATCTACCATTTTCCAGTTTAAATGGTTGAGAAGGCTGGTCCAATTTGATTTTTTAACCAATGACCCAGACTCAGGATGAATGTCGGGTATGATGCCCTCGATATGGATATGCCAGATACGGAAAATAAAAGCTCAGGTAACATAGCAAGAGACATACCCCAAAGTAGATTGTGACCAAAGTAAATGTCCACCTGTTCAGGAACAAAAACGAATCAGTTAAAATAAAATACATTTCAAACGTTTAGCAACAGTAAAGATCAATGGGAATGAAATCACACAGATAGCATCTTGATTATATATAAATTATCTCAAACTTTTTTTGCTCATTTTTTTCATAAATTCTCATGACTAGAAAACTTGAAGCCTTCATGTAATCATGTGCTTCAAATCATCAAAAGCTTTTTGAAGAATTTATGTTGCTCCAACTCTTCATTTTCTCTTTTTGGAAGTATCCATGCCTGAAACTTATATCTAACCTCCAAGTACATTGAAAAATTTAGAAAAAAATCTGACCATACCTATTTTTGACACATATTCATGTCCAACACTCACACCTGAATCCAAGTAACATAGAAAACTATTTACGAAAAAGTACAATGTAGCATTATTGTGCATATAGGTTAAAACCATGCTGAGTGTTATACAGGGTGCTGCACAGTTAGATATTTTTAGTGTTTATTGACATTGACTTTTTTTTTTTTGAATTACTTATGTCTTATGCCAGATATTTAATCACATTTGACACTCATAAACGAGTCCGAATAACATAGATTTTTAGCATGGTCTAACCACGATCGGTTTTTGAATAAACCTACCGTAGAAAGAAAATTAACTAACAGAGATCAAATTTAGACAAATTATCTGCCATATCCACTAAGGTAAACTAGAATCAATGCAGAATATGTAACGGAAGAACAACTATGTTATTCTGACTCATTTTTCTTGAAGTAAACATGTCCATCACTCATGTCCGACACATAGATATAGGGATATGACCTCCAAAGATTCTCCAAATACAAGTAAAAACTTGAAAAAAAAGAATCTAATTATACTCAAGTCAGACAAATACACATATCCAGCACTGACACCTGAGTCAGAGTAACATAGAGAAACAATATATAATGAACCATCACCAAGATGAAGAAAAGCCATTCAAGTTCATTAAATCAAGAAAAATGCATTCAATATAACCAAGAATAGGAAAGGTTAAGAGATATATCACTTACTGAGTATAAAAGTAAAATATGCCACCTCCAGAAATGACAACATTGGCCATAAGTAATGCCAAAAGCATCAAGAAAGCAAACACTCTGAAACCCAGCAACCAAGCAGGGTGAATGCCTTCAAGACATGTTTTCCAAGTTTCATCCTCATATAAGATCCCCGGAGATTCCTTCCTATTTTCTACCTCTCGATGTTCCGATCTTTTCCGACCTTCAAATTTCCAGATTATAACTGCTGCCACAACCATTGAGGTTAGGATGAACAATGCACAGAATGAGAACCTCCAGTTCAACCAGTAGCTTAAGGTCGTGGTATCGGCAGTCATGTTAGGTTGCCAAGTGTGTTTAGGGGATCCTGTTAAGAAACTCAAGAAATCTATGTTACTCTGTAATGTTAAATTTTTCTCCCAGAAAGGTCCTTCAAAGTTTGTGTCTAACACAGGTATCAACACTAATACTTTAAGAAAGACAAAGTGGAGTAACATACCGAGAAATTACTACTACTTGTTCCATTGGTACTCATAATTTATTATTAACATTCCGAAGGGTATTTCTTAAAATCAATCAAAAACTAGAAGCTGGAAAGCAATGTTACTATATTAAGCTGCCAGAAGAGTAATTTTTTTGAGAATAAATGGGGTTATAGTATTTAATTGCTAGAAGACCATTTAATAAAAAATCAGAAAAAAATGATTATTAAAGGACTAAAACAAATAAAGACAAAAATCTAGAGCCAAAATCCTTACTTTAGATGGGTTCTTCCCATAGAACTAAGTTCAACAGAAGGAAGCAAATACAGAGGAAGTAAAACAAGAAAACTAAACAACAAGACTAAACATAAATATAGAAATAATGGGCACTTTAAATAAAGCTAAGATCACACTAAAAATGGAAGAGAGGAAAATAGATAACTATGAAAAGAAAAATGGGTTTTTAACAGTTTTCGATTAAGAACATTAAGAATTTGATCGAACAAGAGACTACAGGTTGAAGCTAGAACAAGCTTTTGGTTTGTAATCGTAGTTTTGAGAGCAAAAAACAAAAGCAAAGTTTCAGTACTGTTTACCTTTATTGGAATGTTCTTCCCTTTGTATCCTGATTTCTTGGAATCGTTGTTACTGGAATTGGGAATTTCCAGAAGAAAAAAACCCAATCAATTTTGTCTTGGGAGTCAAATTTTTGTGTCAGTCAAGTTTGAGGGGGCAAATGAGACCCGAGCTAAAAGGTTTCTACCTTCTACTTACATTCTTTAAAAACACGACACGTTTCCTAACAATCACAAAAATTAATGTGGGAATAAATTTAGTTGTTTTACGCGACGCCGAATTATTGTGATCACTGATGACGGCGTATTAAATATATGGCTTAATGGTATAGTAGGTCCTTGAAAATTTTCAAAAAATTCAATTAAGGCTCCGTTTGTTTGTCAGTAAAATATTTTCTGTTGTTTGGTAGATTTTCTAAAAATAATTTCTGAAAAAACTGTTTTAAATTAAACAAATATGTATTTAAGAATTTATTATCTTTTTATTATTTAATTGAATTTATTATATATATATATTAATAAATTTATATTTAATATCAAGCATGTACAAGTTGCCAAGTTCTTATATTACTCTAAAAAAGTTAGAGACAAAAAAATTTTAAACCATTATATAGGAACCACTGCCATGTTTTGGGATTTAACTTGGACAAAACAAAAATTCAAGCCTTAAAACAAAAATAAATGCTTAGTTCAAACCCGAATGTAAAAACAATTGCCTAACTTAGTGGATCAATAATAAATTCAAGCCCCAATGTAGTATCAGTTACCAAATTCAAGTCCCAAAAAATGATACACCATCAAATTTATTAGAAAACTTGTGAAATAAAGCCAGCAATTTCTTTTACTAAAGCGTCCTAGTTGCCTTTGAGAAACAAAAACCCTAGACAATAAAGTTCAAACATTGCAAACCAGCTCATCGAAGTAAACAAAATGTGATATTAAATTAAAGAAAATTCAACTTCAACCAGTCAGATGTGCCTAGGCTTCTCAAATGAAAAACAATATCCAATCAACAAACTGACAGATGTTCGCTACCAAAAATTTTAGAACTATAAACCACATTAACTCTCTTTTCATTGCAATGAGAGAACTTAAACAAGTTAGGCTTTGATGCCTTGTAAGTGGTCTTCAGCTTCCTGGTAGGCAGCCTTACCTTATTGAACACCAATGGGAACTTGATTTTGGAGTTGTGGAGCTGCTTGGTGCTATCTCTCTTGCATAGCTTGGCTGGGATAGTTGCAGTCTTGATAATCTGGATACATGGGAACCGGACTCTGTGGCGAGAAGCCATCTCAATGTACTTCTGTTCAACAGCTCCGTTTAGAGTAGTGTCACGGTATTCCTTGTACATGTTATGATAACCAGTACGGCTTTGGTAGCAGAGCCATATACCATAATTCTTGATCTTGGTAGGGTTCTTCTCAAATATCTGCATAGAAATTTGATTTAGAAACCAAGAATTAAAAAGAATATCAAAGAATGCATCAAAAATTGTGTTGCCTTGGTGTACTGATGATCAATATGCAATCACTAACTACAGCATTTTTTAAAACCAGTAGCCATTTCCCAGGCTACAGCTGCCCAAACCTTGTTGGAAAACCAGCTGTTGGAAAACCAGCTGCCCAACCTTGTTGCTTCAGTATAGCAATAGAAAACCAGCTGCCCAAACCTGTAAAGGATGAGCCTTTTTCACCTTGTTGGAAAGCATACATAAGAAAATGTGCACAAAACAGATAAAACATGACATCCAAGCTCATAATCAAAGAAAACTTTAGGAGAGTTTTATGAAAATCAAAATAGTATGAATAAAGTTATTTAGAAGTTGAATTTGAACATCCAGACTACAGAGACTTCATCTGCTTCACAAATCAATACATATAATGCGCATTCTAAAGTCTTTTCTACAGCTAATAAAACAAAGCATAACACAAGTATTTCAACTTTGATCATACAATTAGAGTAGTGCTACTGAAGTGATAGAAATTTCCAAATGTTTCCAGAACCTGGACTCGTACTCAATTCTTTTTTTCCAAAGGCCAAAATTAGTATCTTATTGATTCCACTGTGTTCTATTCAAGAGCAGACCTTTAGTGATATAAGCTAAAGAACTCTGTTCATAATCTGATATAAAACATTCATTTCAAAACTCAAAAGCTTACTGTGAACTGTAATCAATCGTCTAAGAACATAGTAAATCCTTTTGATTAGGCACACGAGGCTTGTACCTAGGAGCGATTGGCAATAGCATAAAAAAATCCACTTGATTGAATCTCCTTTAATTTCTTTTATTTTTCACGATCTCATTTGATATCTCTTTACTAGTTAGAAAGGAATCATGTCAAACTATATACTTCCCAATATTTGAGCATTCAGCAATAAACATTGACTATAAGGAAATAATGCATATTGATCAATAAAAAAATTGCATGTTCTATAGATAAACTAGACCATAATTTAGAGTTTACTATACATCTTAAGCTTTATATATCATATATACAGACTTGCTAAAACTACATACATATATTGCACTTTACTTCACTCAGGCTAGCACTTTTCTTGCACCAATTTAAGGGTTCTAGCACCTAGAGTGCGCCTTGCAGCCTTGACAACACTGGTTAAGATATTATCTCAGTAGCAATCTAGAAATCTCCCATTCAAGCACAAATCCTAATATTGAGCATATATACCTACATTCAGATATTATCTCAGTAGCAATCTAGAAACAAGATTTTGCAGAAACATGTTCAGTCAAAGGCACCTCTATAACTGTATAAAATTCATTATGCAACATCATTTATTCTATGGCTATAAAAAATTGTAAACAGATATACTACAACTTATCCTAGAAAAGATATCAAGGCAGGAACATCTACAAAGTGCAGTAAAAATTATAAAAAAATGAGAATACTCAATTACATTTTATCATGATTAAGCTACTAAGGAAGGTAACCTTTGACAGTCTTAACACGCTACAGTGAGAATTAAGTTACGATAGAAACCACCAAACTCTCACTAATCTACCATACCTTTAAAGCAACGGCAAGGGAAGAATGTGAATTTTCAAATTGCTGCTGAGCAGTAGCTGTGTGTTCCATTAGCCCTTTCTGAAATGTGACATCAATTTGCTCGAACATAGATTTGCATGACATCTCAAATGCTGGAATAACAGAAGTTTCCAAGCTAGACCTTAGTGCATCTTGTGGATGAATACAACATTTCTCTAATCAGCAGAACAACTTTATCCGACGTCAAATATTAAGATATATGAACATTCGTTCCAATAAAAAAAAAAGGTTAGCAGAATGTCACCAGGGAGGATGACCATTAGAGATCCAAGCATAGTAAATCCTTAAGTTCTACAAGAAAAGTAACTGCATGGATTCCCCTGGAAATATACCATTCCACATATCTATTTAAGTGTTTGTTTGTAGCCCCAAACCATCCCAAAAGAACCACGGTTATGACTTTGTCTTTGTTCCCCAGAGCCTTAGCTTGTCCACCACCATCGATCTCAATCTCCGGAGCTTTGTTCCAACCCAAATACGTGTCGTTGGCAGTTGACTCGATGAATGCGTTAGAAGAAGAAGAAACGGAGGAAGAAGCAAAGGAATTAGCCGACGGTCTAAAAAAGGGATTGTTTTGGAAGCTCTGAGGGAGTTTTAGAAAAAGGGTTCTTGCGAATCGAGTTGGACATGGCTATGCTGATGTTCTTTTTGTGATGATGGACGGAAAATGGGGAGTGTTGAAGGAAGCAGCTTTCATGGCGGAAACTTCGAGATGAGGATTTAAAATAGGGAGAGGTTCATGTAATGGCTTCTTCAACATTGAAAATAGATCTGGGCTCTGCTAAAATGGCTTCGGTTCTCGACCAAACTGATTTGCAACTCAAGGGGAAGGGGAAAGGGAGAAGAAGGCTGTCATTTTCCGGAAATACCTCATTTTCCCAAAATATTTTACCGTAGGAATTTATTTTCACCAACCAAAGATCAGAAATGCCTGAAAAGCTTTTTTACGGAAAAGCTTTTACAGGTTGCTGAACGGAGTCTTTTTCAATTTTTTGGTTATTTTACCCAAATAACCCAAAAAATAATTAATTATATAAATGACCCTAATTCGAAAACAATCACTTAAATAATCTGAAATGAAAAATAAAATTAGGTTATGGAGACTAGATGGCCGGAACCCATGTGATTTTTTTAAAATTCTTTTTTAAAAAAATCTAATTTAATTGTTCCTATTAAATTTAAATTAATTTTTAAACTGAATAATAATGTGAGTGATGTAACAATAATTAACAAACATGATAGGGAGTCTAATATTATTTTAAAATATAAAATACGTAAGCAAATTTGAGAAATAAAAGAGATAGAAAAATAAGGAGGGGTTAATATTGTAATATTCCCATCTCCTTTTGTTTGGTGAGTTTGGGCCTTTATTCACCTGCACCTGACACCTCAACAAAAAAAAATTTAATCAGATAAACGGGTGCCGGCCATCAGTGTGCCAGCATCCAAAAAAGAATTTGAAAATAATACATGGGTGTCGGCCATCTAGTGTTCAAAACTCCAAAAATTATTTTTTTAATAGAAAAAATAGTGGTGTCGGTCATCTAGTTTCTATAACTCAATTTTAGTGTTCATTTCAGGTTATTTAGGTGATTGTTTTTGAATCAAGGTCATTTACGTAATTAATTATTTTTTAGGATTATTTGAGTAAAATAACCTAATTTTTTGGACTCAATTGAGCCCTAAACTTATAAAATTAATCAAATCAACACTTTCACTAACTTTGACCATTAATTTCTAATTGAATCGATGATGTGTCCATTAACTCAGCCAATAGATACTAACATAGCGATCCATTTCAACATGGATTGCTAACATGGCACTACCACATAATAAAATAAAAATTTAAGTTCAAGATGAACTTAGATATTGTGCTGATTCATTTAATTTTGGACATCCATTTTCTAAAATTTATTATAAAATTATAAAATTATTAAAAATTTATCAAATTATAAAATCTATGAAAAGTATTAAAAACTATAAAAGAAAAAAAAAGACATAATTGAACTATAATCGAATTTAAAATCATAAAAGTATAAAAAAAATCATTAAAAATATTTTTTTTCTCATATCAAATTAAACCATAAAAATTTGAATTTAAATTTGAATTTAAAATAATAAATTGATAAATCTACAATCGAGCTATAATTTTTTTTAATATCAAATTGCATCTTTTTCATAATAAATTAGTTTACTCGAGATTTAATTTATTAAAAAATTATGATTTATTTTTATAATTTATGTATTTTTATAATTTTATTTTTTATAATTTTTACTTTATTTTAATAATTTTATAATTTTTTATGATTTTATAATCTCATAAATGAATATAATATTTTTATTTTTGTTTACGTGGAATTAATATATCAGCAATCAATGCTAAAGTAGTAATCATTAATGGCCACCATAGAGATTTCTTTAGAAACTAGTTGTCAACATGAATTAAAGGGTTAGTTTGGTCAATTTTTAAGTTTGAGGTTCAATTGGGTGTAAGAAGTTTAGAGGGACTTAATTGATTTTTTTTTTAATTCTTCGAGTACTTTTTTATTTTTAAGTATTTAATTTGAATTTGTTAAAATTTAGAGTAAATTACACAATTGATCACTCAACTTTCATAAGTTTCCATTTTAGATATCGAAAATAAAAAAATTACAAAAAGAGCATTGTTGTTACAAACCGTTTTCATTTTGATCATTTTGTCCTTTTTTATTTTTAATTTGGGGTTAGGTGATAATATTATATATTCATTTTAGTCATTCAACTTTAACAAATTTTCATTTTGTTCACTCATTTTTTTTAAAATTAATTTTATTTTTTCAAAAAAAACTTGAATTTTTACGGGAAATTAATTTATTCAGTTGTAGGGAAGAAACCAAGTTTTTCCCTATTACTCAATTCCCTATAAAAAGTAAAAACTCAATTTTTTTTCTTTAAAAACCCAGGTTTTCCCCTCTAAAAACCCCAATTTTTTTATTGAAAAAAAGTAAAATTAAATCTAAAAAGGACAAAAAAATAAAGGAAATTAAAACGATAAAATGGTTTTTATGTAAAAACCCAAGTTTTTTCCATATAAAAGCCTAAATAATTTTCTGTAAGACCCTATATTTTTCCTTTTAATGGAAAAAATTTTAAAATTAATTCTAAAAAAATAATAAAGGAAATTAAAAAGAAAAAATGAATTTTCCATGTAAAAAATTGAAGTTTTTCTTGTAAAAACCCATGTTTTTGTTTATAAAGCCCAAGATTTTTTTTCCCTTCGCTAGAAAAAAAAACTAAAATTAATTCCAAAAAAGAAAAAAAAACAACAAAAGAAATTAAAAAGATAAAATGAGTGACTAAAATAAAATTTTACTAAAGTAAAATGACTAAAATTAGTCTACAATAACATTACCTTACCCCAAATTAACGATTATTATAGACAGATTAACAATTATTGCAACGGTTATTGTAGACTTTTAAAGAGATCTATTGAGCTCTACATTTCAGAGATAGTGAGACTTTGATAGTTGGGAAAAGTTTTTACCTCTAGTTGAGTTTACTTACAACAACAAGTATGAGTCGGGCATTAAGATGAAACCTTATGAAACCTTGTATAGGAGAAAGTATATAACTCCTCTGTTTTGGAAAAAGTTGAGTGAGAATAAGTTGGATGGACCTGATTTGATACAAGAGATCAAGGTTAAAGTGAGAACCATCCGAGACCGTTTGAAAATCACCTTTTGATAGAAAAAAGTCTTATGTTGATTTTAAGAGAAAGGAAATTGAGTTTAATGTGGGGGACAAGGTATTTCTGAAAGTTCCCCTTTGGAAAAAGGCTCTTCTGTCCAAAAGGAAAGACAAATTTAGTCCAAGGTTCATTAAACCTTATAAGATTTTTTAGCATATTGACTCATGACTTATCGTTTAGCTTTGCCACCAAATTTGGAGAATATTCATAATATTTTTCATGACTATGTTAAGAAGATATATATCCTATCCATATCATGTCATTACTCTAAAAAAAGTGAAGTTTCAACTCAATTTAACCTATGAAAAGGAACCTGTCAAAATTTTGGCTCATGGAACCAAAGAACTCAGGAATAAGAGAGTACATTTAGTAAAAGTACTTTAGCATAATCATTAGGTTGAGGATGCTACATGGGAGAGTGAGGAATCGATGAGACAATAATATTCATAGCTTTTTGATCCAAGTAAATTCCGAGGACAAATTTTTTGTTAGGAGAGGAGACTTGTAACATCAAAATTTTTTCAATTTATCATATGGTAATATTCCGAGAATTTTGTCTAGAATTTTGGTGTAATATTTTTTATTTATAAGAATTTGAGTATTTATGGAGTCATGAGTTATTATAATAATTTATTTTTAGAGTTTTATTCTTAATTAAGATTTTTATGAGAGGGTTAAAATAATAATTTTATCTATAAGGGTATTTTTTTATATTTTCCTCATGGATATATTAGAATATTTGGATTTATTAGGATATGTGGAGATGAGATGAATTTGGACCATTAAATTCTATTTTACACCATAGATTATGCCACGCAAATTAAAAATGCTTTGACCCTTTGACTTTCCTTGCATTTTTAAATACAAAAAAATTGTTAGAAAAGTAATAAAAAAAAAAAAAAAAAACCTCTTGTTTTCACTCTTTTGATTTTCTTCAAAAATGTTAGAACCCCTCCCCCCTCAATTTCATTCTTGTTTGGCCGGCTATCTAGAGAACAAGAGTAAAAAAACTATTGTTTTCACTCCTTTGATTTTCTTCAAAAATTTTTAAATCTTCACTTGATTCCATTAACCTTTCTTGAAACTCACTCAAATAGACTTTAATTTAGCCATTCCTTTTATCATTTTCATCATCCATTCACTTAGGATTTTAGTGTCTAGATGAGAAAAATTGGTAGTGTGAGAAAGGTAACGTATTTAAGTTTTCATCATCTCATCATATTTATTTTACCATTATATGCTCATTTAGTTGTTGAGTCACTGATAATTTATATTGTGTTAATAATGTGTATTTATTATGTGTTTTATGTATGGTAAAGAGAAAGAGATTTTCCTAACCAGGCAAGGAGAAAACCTTGGATTTAAAAACTGAAGAGGAGCCTTCCTCCTTTTGCTATCTTGAAGGTAGGAACTTACCATGTATATACCTTGTTTAATATTAGATTTGTATTAATTGGTGGTTATTAAATTAAAAGAAATTAGTTATAAGTTTGTATGACAACATAGCATGATTTATTTGAAAAAAAAATGGGCATTTGGTAGTGAGAAAATATGTGACGAAATGATAAAGTTTATTAGTTATTGAATGAAGAAAGGTAATTTTTCCTTATGATGTTTTGTGAACATAAAAATAAATATGTTTGTGAAAAGTAGATTGTACCAAAACTTGAGATTAATTTTTTGTTGACAATGTGTTATGCATGAAGATAAGTCAATTTGTTTATGAGATGGTAATTCTTGTATACATATGTGTGAGCATTCGAGATGTTGATTAAATGTGCAACTATCTTATGTATCGAATTTGGGATATGCGAATCAGACATATGAGTAAGATGGGCCTCATCATTGGCATTATGTATGAAACTTAGAAAACATGATTTGCTAATGACAAAATCATGTGTAATAACTGTTGAAAAAAATCAGTTAAGAAAAATGTGTACGGTGCACAATAGAAGTTTAAATTATTTTTCTTAAAATCAAGTCTTGTAGTATTTATAGTAATAAACCTTAAATGGAATCTTCACATGTGCTTTATGCAAGGTGGTCTAAGCCGTTTCTTGGCTTTCTATCAAAAGATATTCTCCTCTATTCTTAGACCTTATTTTCCACTTTTGATAAACCTCTATTTTTGGGATTTTAAACTTAAAATTGAGTATGATAACCCTATCTCTATCCTATTTTGTTTATTTCACTTAATCATTCTTTTCTTTCATTTCATTTTATCGGTTTTACATACAATCCGTTTTGGGTTATTTTGATATAGTAGAGGGATTAATTGAACACATATAATGAGCGCTCAAATAATTTGTAATTAAGTTCTGACCCTTCGTCTACTAATTACAACATTATATTTAATTATGGAGACATTTGATCTGTCGTAATTTGATGTGTCTTGATCTGTCGTAATTTGATGTGTCAAATTAAGCTCTTTAGGCACTTAAAGAGCTTGTTCTCAAGTTTTTATTAAGCTTTTTACTGCTTTTTATTAATCATTAGATTTTATGGTATATGTTAGTTTTATTGTATTTTTTATGCTTTTTATATTCAAAAATGGAAAAATTATGCCATTGGATGTTTAATGGTTAAATTGAGCTTATGCAGGAATCTGGCTGAGGTAAAAATGTAAGGAAGGGCCTTCACTATGGCCAAGGTTGCAACACCACTAATTCAATTCTTGAAGAGTTGGACTTCAACAAAATGCAATTCAAGTGGTCTACCTTTGAGGTTGTGACACTAAGAGATGAATGTCGCAAAATCGACCTCCATGGTCGCAACTCCAAGCCACCAATGTTACAACTCCAAGCCCAGACAGTAAATGAGGAAGCTAGGTCGTTTGAGTACCAAGTCGCAACACCAAAAGCTCATGTCACGACACTGAAGCTCCTAAGCATCCACCAAAGGCAATTATTAAAGGTGTTACGACACCAAGGCTTGATTATTGAAATTTTGCATAGGCAATTTAATGTCCAACTAAGCTTAAGTCATATATCATTTAGGGACTTTTTTTTCATTCTTAGGTTAATTTGTGTCAGAATATTTAAGCAACTTTATACACAAAAAGGAGATCACCCAAACATTTTTAAATTCTTTGGTACTTTTCCTTTCTTGGTTAGATTTTTAGAATTCTATTACATTTATCTGCACTTTACTTCTTTTAGCCCAAAAGTAAAGAGATATCATTGTACCTTTTAGGATTTGCTTTAGAATTTCTATAGATTTTAAGTATTTTTATTATCCAAATATACAAATTCAGTGATTGGGCAGTGGAACTTCAAGATTTATCATACTTTTCATCAATCAATTCAAGGATTTCTCCAAAATTACTAAGCATTCTCAACTCTTATCTCTTTTATGTTATTTGATAGCCTAACTTAGCATGAAATTGATTAGGTTTTGTGTATTTATGATGGGTATGAACTAAATTTAATTGTGGTTGGTTAATTGAAGTGACATTTGATTGATTTAAGGTTTAAAGACTAGATCGTAAAAATTGGATTAAATAGAATAGACTTAGAAACCTAGAATTGACGACTTTAGGGGAACAAATAGATAAGTGAGATCAAGAGGAATCTTATTGAACATAATTTTTTTATCCCGATTTAATTTAGTGAGGTCGAAAGATAAATTAAACTAAATTGCTTAATTGGGTAAAATGGTGACTGAGTGGTAAAAATAGACCAATTAGGAATTTAGACAATTTTGATCCCTACTCCAAGAATTGATTGGTTGTCATGGATGTTAATCAACCGCTTTCTTTTCCTGATTATTGAATATTTGAATTTGGTTTTATTGCATGTTAGTCCCTTAAGTTATAGTTTAGTTCAAATCCATCTCTTCTATAATTTGGCGTATTATGTTGCTTGGCCTTTAGCTAGCTAGACTCCTTATTTGCATGCTTAATCTTTGTTATTTCATCGTATCACCTGATCTCTTTTGGGTTCAATCCTTGGAATACTTCGTATTCTATTGTAACACATATAAATATTGCAACCGACTTGTCACACTTGTAGTAAAAGTTGCTTCTAAGTTCTCTATATTTTGTGCTTATTTCTTTGCTAAATGTTCGTACACTATGGCGTGGTCACCATTCCACTAAAGTACTATGTTTGAACTTTCCCTTATTATATACCATTACGAAAGCAACATAATAAAGGCTTGTCCAATGATCTTGTCATGAGTGTGTTACCCTTATAAGATATCCTTAATCTCTTTAGGTTAAATTTGTTTACCCAATATGATCATATTTTCTCTCATGGTAACCATTACATCTTTCTTTATGAAAAAGCCAATTACTAGCAAATAGTAATTAAATATTTTTTCCTAGAGAAATGACTCGTAGTCATGTTACTTCTCTATCTTTCATGTAATTCCAATGAGATGTTATCATTTACCATTTTCTTGGCTATGAATTCCACTATTTTAAATGAAGTTATGTTATGAAGAAGTCATATACCAAACAGACTAGCTTTCGACTTTAGTTATTTGAATTAAAGATTTTAATACATCAAAATATATGAGTCACGCACACATCAGAGTATGAAATTAGCGTATTTGTATAGTGGCTTCTAATGGCATGTACTTAACCAGTTATTCTTGTATGTAATACATATTAGTTTCATCTTACCTTGATTCTTGTGTTAGATGTTAATAATGAGTATGTTTTAAGGATTATTTTAGTTGGCTAGAGTCATGGAGTCATGGATGATTTATGGATATTTTGGTATGCATGCATGCTTTATTCTTCTTTGATATCAAGCCATGCTTGGATGGGTGTTTTTATTTGTTTAAGATGTGTATACTAATTTCTAAAAATGTTTTAAGAGTTATTGTGATGATACATTAGCATAACCTAAGTTAGAACACGTTTAAGAAAGAATTTGCATGATTCCCAAATGACCTTTGAGTGTGTTATGTAGTTATGTGATTATGAGGTATTTTGGTATGATTTCTAATATTTTAAACTTGAAATTTTTTTATCCTTTGCTTTAAGGTTTTGATACCTCCCCTTTTGGTATCGAAGCATTGAAATCAATAGTTAAATTTTTGCTTTAAGGGTCCCAAATATCAATATCTGGCTTGGGTGTATTGGTACTTCCAAGTTAGTAGCTCAAAACCTACAATATCAGGGAGAGGTATCAGTACTTCTCCCAGAGGCATTGATACCTTTACTTTAGACTGGGCCTATAACATTTTTTTGATTCTTTTTGAATCCTAAAAGCTCGTATTTAGTTTCCAGCACCTCCAATCACATACAAATCAATTTTAAATTATATTAAAACATTTCTAATGCCTAGAACTTATATTGAATTTCTTTAATTGTTTTAAAGAGTAATGCTATGAGATTTGTAAGTTGTGTTTGATGTGCCTTTGTCATAGTAGCATCTCCTATGCATACTGATCGTTAACACTCGATCAACATTTAATATATTTTGTTAATTTTAATTTTAATTAGAAATTTTTTTAAATATTTTTGAATTTATTTAAGATAGTGTTTGGAAAGTCACCTAGTAATTGGATTTGAGTATGATTGTTTGTAACTACACATAAGTCACATGTTTGAGTAACAATTATATTTGGTAGGTTCCACCGAATTAAGTGTAATTAGAGCACCCCAATTATCAATATATTATATAAAACTAGCTTCTAATGAAGCCTTTAGGAGTTAGGCGTATTTTAGGTAGTTTAAAAAAATAATAAGGGTATTTTAGGTAGTATCAATAATCAATAAGGATAGTTTAAGTATTAGAACTTAATAAGGGCAATTTAAGTATTTTGAACAAAAAGTTAATTAATTTATTTATAAAATTTAAATATTATTATATTTTAGTATTTTTATTTAATGTTTGTTTAGATCTATATAATATATAAAACCAACTTTTACGGAGTCATTAGGAGTTAATAGGGATAAAGTAGATATTATATAGAGTTAAAAGGGGTAGGTATTATAAAAAATAATAGGGACAATTTAGTTTTAAGATTTAATAAAACAATTTAAGTATTTTTTTAAAAAAAATAAAAGATAATTAGTTTTTTCATGATTTTAAAATTTATTATTTCATTTTAATTATTTATGGTTTAGCTATTATTTAAAGTCCAAAAATTTCATTTTTGTCTAATTAATTTTTTCTATAAAAAAATATAAAATATAAAACCAGCTTCATTTGGGAATCATTGAAATTAAGAGGGGTAATTTGGTTGTTTTAAAATGTTAGTAGGAACAATTTAGATGTTTTCTTAATTGATGCTTTTTTTGCTTTTATTATTTATTATTTATTATTTATTTATAAAATCATTTCCTAAAAGCCCAATAGAAAAAGAAAAAAGAAAAAAGAGAGAGGTTAACATTGACTTTAGCATTTATGACTTATAGAGGTTTTAAATAAAATGAGAAAAATAAGTATTACCTAACTTATGTTATATTTTCAGTTAGAGGTGTTCTTCAAAATTATTTCTTCTAATTTTTTTAAATATTTTAGAGAACATATACTATAATAATCTTTTCAAATGAATATTTATTTTTTATGTAATTTTAATTAGAATATTTTAAATATTTAAGCTTTAATTAATTTAATTTTATATTTTATATTTTAAAATAATATATGTTATATTTTCAATTTCCTTCTTAGTCTCAAAAGTAAATATGATTAAAGTTGTGTTTTTTAATTTACTTTTTATTATTTTTTAATCTTTAAAAATATAGGTTATAGTAATTTTAATTTAATATTTAACTTCCATTTCAATGGATAATATATATTATATTTCTCATTCTTATATAAATTAGATAAAAAATAATTAAACCTTTTGAAAAAATAATAATTTCAGGCAATATTGTAATTTAAATATTTAATTTTATCTAATTAAATCATAATTAATCTTCTTTTAACCAAGTTAAAAATATTTTATCTAAAAATGTCTATTTATGGACAATCAAAATTTAGACTTATTGAAATTTGGATATTTTAACCCTTAAATAGGAGGATAATGTGCTTCAACGCACTTGAACTCACGTCCTTCTGTATTGACAACAATGTCGATATTAATCGAGTTAAGGCTCAACTGGCAACATTATATACATATTATAGTTTTTTAAGAAAATATATTAGAAATTTGTATTTATTGATAGTTTTTTTCAAGGGGTAACACTCATAATTGCATTTTTGATTTGTATATAAAAAATCTTTAAGGTTATTGAGTTTATGTTACATTTCATTTATAATATGGTGACTGATGTATCCATTTTACCAAATCCCTAACAAATTGATCATTTTCTCCATATCTAGGCTTAAACATTCAAGAAATTTTTTGGTTTTTAATTTTTGTGAAGATGCAGCCTCCTTGAATTGCATATAAGCATTGATGTAAAATTTATGATATATATGTTGATTGAGTATTAACTCGATTGGCATGAGTATTATTGTTAACGTAGGAGGACGTGGGTTTGAATGCGTTGAAACATATTATACTCCTATTTATGGGTTGGGAAAGGACTATAGATAGTTTTAAATATTATATCAAAAAGATAAAAAAAAATCATGAGAACATACAATGAGATTAAAAAAAAAAAACTATGGTATATATATCTATCTTTTATTGAAAGAATTTTTAAATTTGTACAAGTGTTCATAATTTATATTAGTATTTTCAATTTCTTATAAATAAATAGGTTATATATTTAAACAATTAGTTAGGTAATTTTTCTATCATGTTATTTTTCTTTGGTTTCTGTAAATCATAAAAAAAAATAGTATCAACTATTTTATGTGGAATGGTATTTTTGAAGTCGATTTATTCGTCTTGAATCGTATATGAAATATATGTATGTATTCTAATTCTAAGCAGCCTATTCATAAAATCGTTTAGAGATTCTCTTTTTCAAACTTTTTCTAGAGCAAAATTAAACTTTTATTAATTAGTTTTTGAATACTTTAATAATAATAGAGTAAAATAGAAAAGCTTAAATATATTTTTTTTAGTACATAAAAGCTGTAGCTTAGGTTTTAAAAATAATTTATTTTATCATTTATTTGCCAATTTCAATCTAAATTATAAGTTGAGAAATTTATTATTAGAAAAAATATAATAACTCTAAAAGGAAATTACTTCTTTTTTTATTTTATTTTTTTCTCAATGTATCTATTGGAGTGAGCTCAATAATTAATCATTCGTATTTTGTAGACCCATTAAGGAGATAGATGCTGGCCACAAGTTTTAAAGTTACTCCATACCCAGGACGATGACCAAACTATCAACCACTGATTAAGAAATTATTTTTTCATTAATTAGGATGATGTTATTTTTTATGATTCAATTTAAATAACTAATTAATTTTAAAAATAACCATTTAATTTTAATGATTATATATGAAATGCTACTTATATATTTTTTTAATTGTGATATTTAATTCTATTAATGTAGGAAGTTATTTTCCCCTTTCCTTGTATTTGGGATAATATATGTTATTAAAGTAGTTTCTGTTATGATTTTAAATATTCCAATATCAAAGTAAAATAGGAAATGATTATGTTCAATTCAATTAATTTTAAAAATAACGTTTTCAACTCCATTTTTAAATAAGTCGGGTGATGCGAGTCTCAAGGCCCAAAATTAGGCTCATGAACGTGATTGGCTCAAATTTCCTCAAGGCCCAATAACGAGGTCGAAGACCAAGCAAATCCAAGCAAGATTGAACGAGATTATCTAAGACTTCGTTACCAAGTCCCTAGATGTGCACACGGCTGAAAAAGAAAATCAAGATTCACTTTCTTGTTTTCAAGAAAATTAAGAAACTGAATCTTGGTCAAATTCTATTGTTTTAGACAATTTCAAGAATCAAGATTTCAAATCTTGGAAATCTTGGTCCAAGAAACCGAATCTTGTAGCTAAGGCACATTGGATTTCATGTACAAGCTTGAACAAGCCAATTTTGAGACCAAACAGATCATAAGACCAATCTCTTGAAAAATAGCCCATTACAATGTCTATAAGCCCATCCTGAAGTTTGAAAAGTAATTTAATTGAATATCAAGCCAAATTATCAAAGTGGCCCAAATTGTAAAATATTTAAACTTTAGGTCCAATTTTATTTTAATAGGTGGACCATCATGTAAGAATTCAACCTAAGGAGCCCATTAATTTCCTTCGACTGAATTCCCATTAAAAGCCCACATTAAAAGCCCACACTTAGAATTATTTTGTTTTTTATTTATTTGATGAGTTGCCATATTAGTTATTCCATTAGGGTTAAGAAAATTTATTTTGGGGCCTATAAGTAGAATGGACGTCCACCCTTATAGACACACAATTGATTTTTTTTTTAGTCAATAATAATTCTTTTTTATTTTTTCTTCAAAAATTGCTCTTGAGTTTCTTCTAGAAGCTGTTTTAACAATCTTTCAGGTTGTGGGAACCATCTTCAAGCTTTTTCTTGTCAAGATATTTTTCTTGGAGGGAGAATTAGAGCTATTGAAAGGAGTTGTGGATTCTTAATGTTTCCAAGGCTTCTTAGGACGTCATCTTCTCTTTTCTATCCTTAATTTATCATTTCTTGCTTATTTAAGTTAGTTCTTGCTATTTTGGCTTATTGATTTTATTAATTTTCGTTCTAGGTTAAAGTTGTTTCATGAAAGACGTTCTCTTATTTTGTTCCATCAAGAAACACATCAAAATAATGAGTTTTAATCTTTTTGTTGTTGTTTCAAACATTCTTGCATAAAACAATTTATTTTTGTCTTTAAAATCACTTCTAACAAATTTGTTTTGTTTTGTTTTTCCAAATCTGGTTAGGGCGTTTTCTTGAGGTCCAAGGACAATTTCTTTCCATCCAAGAAACCCTAATTCGTTCTTTTTTGGACTCTTTACCAGCTGGTTCATCTTTCTTTTGTTTTAATTTCATTTGACCCTCCTTTGTGACAACTAATTTATTTTCGTTGTTTCATATTTCAGTTTACATTCATCTAGAGATCTAGGATAAATCCATAATTTTGAAAAACATTACGATCTGCTTCCGCATTCATTCACATCTTTAGAGGGAAATTGATATATTAAATTAAATATAAAAACAAAAAATTTAATTTAATAAAATAGTAAATATTATTTATAGATACTTAAAATGTTAATTACAACAATAATTATGTCCCAATAAAATATTATTAAGTAAGATTATTATAATGTTTTTAATGTGATTCATAAATATTTCTAACTAAATTAAAGAGTATGTAATATAAATAATAACAATTGGCATAAAAAATTATGTGTGTTCGTATTTGTGAATTCGATTACAAGACGTTGAGTTACTCGATCGTCTAATGCTGGATTGTTTCGAAATAGGTCTTAAAGTGAAAGTAGAATTAATGGTTATTGATTTAATGGAAATGATGAAAATGGCGTGGATGGATAACTTGCACGAGATGAACACTTAGAAAGGAACATACGATATGAAAGATGTAACATCCTGAATTAGGGCCTAGTTGGAATAGTGGTTTCGAGACCACGAATCCGAGATAGAAATAATTATTTTATGGATGCTATGAGGTCCATGATATATATGCATGCCTGTGTGAAAATATTGAGGAGAAATTTTACCGATAAGGTGTCCAATTGAGTTATTAGGACTAAATTGCAATAAGTGAAAAACATGTGTTCTAGTTTATTTAAGGGCTTAATTGTGATGATATTTGAATTTTGAAGTCCTTATTTGGCAATTAGACCATTATATGTCATTATGGACAAAAATAGACATAGGAGGGATAAAATATCAAAGTTTTAATGGAAGGGCATTTTGGTCCATCAGTTATTAAAAGAACTAAAAGGGAAAAATAGTCAAAATTTGTGTTCATCATCATCCTCCTTGGCCGAATTTCACAAGAAGCCATAGCTAGGGTTTCTTTCATCTTTCAAGCTCAAAGTAAGTGCATCCTAGCCCCATTTTTAATGTTCTTTATATTTTTGAAATCCTCGTAGCTCGATTTAGCTATTTCTACCCTTAATTTGAGCTAGGTTTCATGTTAAAAAATATACCCATGAATGAAATGCTTGTGCTTTGATGTCTAATGGAAGAATATGGAGGTTTGAGGTGTGATAAATAACTTTTACTAGGTGGTTTTTGGTGAAATTGATAAAAAGGACCTAATTATAAAAGTTGTAGAAACTATGTGTAAATGTATGAATAAATGAAAAATGTGAGTTGGTATAAGAAGGAAAATGATTCGGCTAGGCTTGAATAATGAGAAAAATTGGTACTTTTCATTTTACGAGCCTAGGGGTAATTTAGTAATTTTGTAAAATTTAGGGGCAAAATTATAATTTTACCATATCGTGATTTTTGGACTAAATTGAATAGTGTGAGTATTAAATGAGCTAAATGTGCTATTATAAATCAAGAGGGACAAGGGATAGACCTTGACTGAGGAAAAGGTAAGGTTATGGACTAAATCGCAAATGATCATATTTTGTGCCGAGGTAAGTTGTGTGTAAGTAATTTAACAATTTCGTTATCATGCGTTTAAAAAATGATATTCTATGGCGTATGTATGAATGCTCTAATGAAATTGTCTTGTGACAATTTATTAAAAGTTTGGTGATAGTTTCATATCTCGGAAGTCCCAGATGACCCCAAGGAATGCTTAGGATTCGAATATTATGACACTATAGTTAATGAGAGCCAATGTAAGACAATGTCTAGGACATGGCATCGTCGTTGATATGAGAGCTAGTGTAAGACCTTATTTGGGATATGGCATTGGCGTTGATATGTGTGCCAGTGTAAGACCATATCTGGGATATGGCATCGGCATCGGTATGTGATTTCATGTAAGACCATATCTGGGATATGCCGTTGATATGAGATTTCGTGTAAGACCATGTCTGGGACATGGCATCAATGTGAGGCCCCGTATAAGACCATGTCTGGGACATGGCATTGGTACCGACATGAGACTTCGTATAAGACCATATCTGGGATATGGCATCAGAATGTGGACCCATGTAAGACCATGTCGAGGACATGGCTTTGGCAATTTATGTGGTGTGTGATGATTCCGAATGTCCTTTAGTATTCTGGGTAATTCAACGGACTATTCAAGAGTATGATTAAGAATGTGGGGTAGAGTGAGTCATAATGCATGGTACAGGTATGCACGTAAACTTCATGAGTTTTGGACTCGATTCATGTTGGGAAATTTGGTATGGTTATGAAAAAGTAAAATAAGCATGATGTTCAAAGGCATTTATTATCAATTCTCAATGTGTTTAATATGCGTAATATGATAATGTGTTAGTAACTGATAGCATGTTTAATCCATGAATTTCATAACTTATGTTGTATATTATTTGTACACGACTTACTAAGCTATATGCTTACCCCTCTCTCTTTTCCTCTTTCTTATAGCATCACCAAGCTAGCTCGGGGATAGTGGACGTCAGAGTTCAAGTCACACTATCAACAGATCATTTGGGGTATAATTAGTTTACTACATTTAAGTATGACATGTATAGGGGACTTAGTATTTTGGTTATATGTGTCATATTTGTTAGCCAATGTGATGGCTCATTTTGGTATATTATTCCATTTTGTATATGGCCATGAAACATGGCTCATATTGATTATTGGGTTGAAATCTCTAAATATTGTTACATGCATGAGATGTGTTATTACTTTTGTGGTATGTGTCAAATGGTGGATGAAATGTGAAATTTATGCTTGATGAAAAAAGGGTGTTAATTAGCATAGTTATAATATGAACAAAGGTAAAGAAATGAAATGACTGAACTTGTCAAGTGGGGAGTTTTAAACATGTATACTTTGATATGTGAATGTGATGCATGACGTAAAGTTTTGGAGGTCTAAGTAACCCAACCATTTTCTAATTTATCTCCATTGGCATGTGAGTGAGTTTGTGTTGTTGTGGGTGACAAGAGGGCTTGGAAATTAGCCTCAAAATTTGTCCACATGGGTAGACACACGGTCAGCCCTATGGGCATGTAGTCTGGCCGTGTGTCCCCTGGACCCTAATTTTACAAGTCAGTATGCATGGTAGTAAACACACGGGTAGAGACATGGCTGTGTGTCTTAGCCGTGTAGAGCACACGGCCTTAGGACATGGGCGTGTGCCCAGGCCGTGTGAAGTCTACACCTTAAATGCGAAAATTAAATTCGCCACACGGCCTAACACACGGGTGTATGACTTGGCCGTGTGACCCTTAATTGATGCTGACATCATAAACAGAAAGTTACATAGCCTGGGGACACGGGTGTGTCAAGGGCATACTGGCGTGTCTTTGTGTCCACACAAGTATGTGACCCTGTTTTAAGAAAATTTTTCTAAAGTTCATGGTTTGGTCCCGAACCGCCCGATGTATGTTTTGGGCCTCGTAAGCCCATATAAGGGACGATATGCATGTTCTTGAATAAATTTTAAATTTTAACGAAATTTTATAGCTCGATTTTATATAGTAGTGCATGTTCAAGTCAGGTAATGCTTTGTATCCTATCCTGGCGTTGGACATGGGTAAGGGGTGTTACATTTATTGGTATCAGAGTTACGGTTTAGTTAGTTCTAGGACTACGTAGCGAGTGTGTAAGTCTAGCTATACATGCCATACGTTTATTATGATAGTGTGACAACTCTTGACAATTAAAATTGTGTTTTATATAGTAAATGGATCCTGAACGAGTAGTTGCTGACGATGTAGAAAGTAACGTGCCTGCTCCCGCTGTAAGAGTAGTGCCAGCTGATAGTAGACCAAAATGATTAGTAGAGGAGAAGGAGGTAGAAAAACCTTTCTCCGCATGATGAATAATTGGTACATTGAATTTTTTCGGGCAAACCCAGGTGTTCAACCTCCCCCATCCCCTCCTATTCCTTAGTCTACCCTTGTAGCTTCCCAAGTTGTTGAGATGGTGAGAAGGGAAAGGCCTCCTGTTGACTGGATTAGAAAACAAGGAGCCAAAGAGTTCCGAGCTAACATAAATGATGATCCGAAAAGAGCAGAATTTTAGCTCAAGAATACCATCCGAGTCTTTAATGAGTTTTTATGCACACCAGAAGAGTGCATGAAGTGCGTTGTATCACTTCTAAGAGATTCAGCTTACCAGTGGTGGAATACCCTCGTGTCGGTTGTGCCGAGGGAGAAAGTGACTTGAGAGTTTTTCCAAGAGGAATTTCACAAGAAAAATATCAGTCAAAGGTTTATAGATCAAAAGAGGAAGGAGTTTCTCGAGTTGAAACAGGGTAAGATGACAGTTGCCGAGTATGAACGTGAGTTTGTGAAGCTTAGCAAATACGCTCGGGAATGTGTATCTACTAAAGCCATCATGTTCAAAAGATTTGAGGACAGGTTGAATGAAGACATTCGGTTGTTGGTCGGTATCCTTGAGTTGAAAGAGTTTGTTGTGTTGGTCGAGAGAGCATGCAAGGCTAGATAATTGGCTAAAGAAAAACGGAAAGCTGATCTGGAATCTCGATACTCAAGGAAGAGGCAATTGAGTAAATCTTTTCAATCTTCATCTAAGAAGTCGAGAGAGTTTACTACTTGACCTAATGCCTCTGCTGGGTATTTGAGCAAGAATAGGAGTAAACAGTACACGATTTCGAAAGCTCAGACTACCTCAATTGCCAGTGTTGGGAATGCTCAACCCGATAGATCAAGATGTCCCTAATGTGGGAGATGCCACTTCGGCTAGTGTTGAGGGAGTGATAGAACTTGTTTTAAGTGCGATTCACCTGATCACTTTGTTAAGGGTTGCCCCGAGAAGACGAAAAGAAAAAATTTATAAGGAACAAGGTCAGATAGCATTACTAATAAGGGAAAACCTTAGAGAAATCTGGATAGTGGAATGAGTAGTAAGAGTGCACCTAGAGAGTCTACTGTGAGACCCGAGGGTAGGACATCTACAAGGACCTATGTCATTCGCGCTCGTGAAGAGGCCTCGTCTCTTGATGTAATTACGGGTACATTTTTTATTTATGAAACTCCTGTTGTTGTTTTGATTGATCCGAGGTCTACCCATTTGTATATTTACATGAAGTTGGTGTCTTCTATGAACTTGTTTGTTGAATCTACTGAGTTCATAGTAAAGGTGTCAAACCCGTTAGGCAAGTATGTGTTAGTTGATAAAGTGTGTAAAAATTGTCCTTTAATGATTAGAGGTCATTGTTTTTCGGCTAATCTCATGCTAATACCGTTCGATGAATTTGATGTAATTCTTGGTATGGATTGGTTGACCACTCATGATGTGGTAGTGAATTATAGAAGAAATTTTATTGAATTGAAATGTGAGAATGGTAATGTTCTTCAGGTTGAACCAGATGAATTATATGGCATGCCTACAGTTATTTCTTCCATGTCTGCTCAAAAATGTGTAAAAAAGAGATACGAAGGTTACCTTACCTTTGTACTGAACACTAAAGAGTCTGAGTTAAAGATTGAGTCGGTACCATTAGTATGTGAATATCCGGATGTATTCCTGGAAGAATTGTCGAGGTTACCTCCTACTAGGGAAGTAGAGTTTGGCATTGATTTAACTCCCGGTACTACGCCTATTTCGATTGCTCCATATAGGATGGCCCGAACGAAATTGAATGAGTTGAAAGTTCAGTTACAGGAGTTGACTGACAAGGGTTTTGTGCGGCCGAGCTTTTTGCCTTGGGGCGCTTCCGTACTATTTGTGAAAAAGAAGAATGGTTCGATAAGGCTGTGTATAGATTACCGATAGCTTAACAAGGTAAAAATAAAGAACAAATATCATTTACCAAGGATTGATGATTTATTTGACCAATTAAAGGGAGCCACGGTATTTTCAAAGATAGACTTGAGGTCTGGCTACTATCAGTTGCAGGTTAAAGAGTTAGATGTGCCTAAGACTACCTTCAGAACAAGGTATGGCCACTACGAATTTCTTGTTATGTCGTTTGGGTTAACGAATGCTCCTGTCGTGTTTATATATTTAATGAACTGAATATTTCAGCCATATTGGGACAAGTTTGTTGTAGTGTTCATCGATGACATTCTGAATTATTCAAGAGATGAGGCAGAGTATACCGAACACTTGAGAACCATTTTGCAGACTTTGAGGGATAAACAGTTGTATGCCAAGTTTAGTAAAAGTGAATTTTGGCTTCGAGAAGTTGGATTTTTAGGACACATTGTTTCGGGAGACGGTATTAGAGTTGACCCGAATAAGATTTCAGCCATTGTTGATTGAAAACTGCCGAGATATGTGACAGAGGTCAGAAGCTTTTTAGGCTTAGCAGGTTATTACAGAAGGTTTGTTAAAGGGTTTTCAATAATTACTACTCCAAAGACAAGGTTATTGCAAACGGATGTTAAGTTCTAATGGACGGAGAAGTGCCAATAGAGTTTCGAAAAACTGAAAGTGTTGTTGACTGAGGCTCCGGTGCTAGTTCAACCTGAGTCGGGAAAGGAGTTTGAAATTTTCAGTGATGCATCCTTGAATGGTTTGGGATGTGTTCTTATACAAGAAGGCAAAGTGATAGCCTATGCGTCTAGACAATTGAAACCACATGAGAAAAATTACCCGACACATGACTTGGAGCTAGCCGCCATTGTGTTTGCATTGAAGATATGGAGACACCATTTGTATAGTAAGACATGCTGAATATTCACCAATCACAAGAGCTTGAAATACCTGATGACTGAAAAGGACTTAAATCTAAGGCAACGAAGATGGTTAGAGCTGATAAAAGATTATGAGTTAATAATCGACTATCATTCGAGAAAGGCGAATGTAGTCGTCGATGCCTTAAATAGAAAATGCTTGTTTGCTTTGAGAGCCATGGATGCTTGGTTGGCTTTGCTAGATGATGGTGCGATTGTAGCAGAGTTGAGAGCTAGGTCGATATTCCTCCAAGAAATTGGTGAAGCTCAGAGAAATGACAATGAATTGCAAGCTAAAAGAACTCAGTGTGAGTCAGGTTCTGAATCAGATTTTCAGGTTGATTCCGATGGTTGCTTGATGTTCCGAGATAGGATTTGTGTTCTTAAAGATACTGAGTTGATTTATAAGATTTTAAATGAGGCACACAATGGTCGTCTGTCAGTACACCCCGGTAGTACAAAAATGTACAACAACTTGAAGAAAATATATTGATGGAATTGTATGAAGAGAGATATCTTTAAATTTGTTGCGAGGTGCCTAATTTATCAACAAGTGAAAGCTGAGCACCAAGTACCTTCGGGGTTGTAATACCCCCTACCCATATTAGTTGCCGGAATAGGGTACGAGGCATTACCGGAGTTTACGAATTCATTTTTTTTACTCAATATAGCCCCTTTATAGATATCTAACATTCCCTGCAAATTTTAAATCAAGACCAATCCACATCAACCAATCCAATTCAACATATTTTCAAGATAGATTCATGCATATTTATAAGATAACCTCATCACATACCAAAACCGAGATTTGTTAGCCATACCAATGGCTGTCCTTACATTCATTTCATATTAACATTTACTTTATTAGCTTATACATGTCATTGATTTCCAAAATAAAGTTTCTTTATATATCGAAGTCTTGAGGTTGATAGTGTGATGTATCTCCGACTGAATCCGACCTCCGAGCTCTCTACACTACAAAACAAGGGAAAAGGAAACAGGGTAAGCACTTTGTGCTTAGTAAGCCCATGTAACAAGAATTATACTTACCTAATATTTTCAATACAATACAATAAACATTCATATATCAATTCAATGCATTATTACCCTAACATGCACAACTCAACATTCAAGTTAGTCCAATAATTTTCACGTGTCAATAATATATACCATGATTGATGAACTCATCAATACCATGATTTCCATTCCCTTATTATTTTTCCATATTTATCCCGTTGAATTTCTTGGAATTTTTGATGGATTTTCAGAGGTACACTTTTAGTGTACAAATCTGGGTCCGTCAATTCATATTCATGTGCACACATTTCCATTTCAGAGAGCACACTCCCACTAACCTCATCCTTACAGTGGGATTACCAGTCCAGGCTAAATCCCCTGTAATATAAACTCATAGAGTATTGTCGGGATTACCAGTCCAGGCTAAATCCCCTGCAACGACAATTACTCTAATGAGCTTGGATCTGAATTGATGCGTCGTTGAAAGCACAAAAAATATCCTATTCCCTATAAAATAGTAAAAATAATAGTAAAGGGGAAGTAGGGTCGAATCCTCAGGGACCGGATTATACGAATGCTTTTTTCTCAAAATCCTGGGCAGAATCATTCCCAAGAAAACCTGCGCGACAGAAAAAAAAACAGAATTAAAGATATGATTTGGAAAAATAAAAATAAAAACAGAATCTAAAGTAGACTAAAATTGTGATTACAAAAATAATAAAAATAATAAAGAGAGTTAAAGGAAAAAAAATTCTTATCGGTAGATTCCAGCCTCCAGTTGTCTCATTCCGCCTTGGGTTCAATCCTCGGTTTTTAAATAACCCTTCTCAACTCAAGTAAGCCAGTTATAGTGGAAGAGGACGCCTACGACCACCAGCTCCAAAGATTAGACTTACAATTTTTAGGGAACCTGACTCTAGCCAGTAATCTATGCTAGATCAACGCTTCTCAATGACGAATCCCACGCCATTTTGTCTCTTTGGCTCGTCAACCTCTGACACAGTAAGTTAACAAACCAACTGTGCAATCCTTCCAAAATATGCAAAGTGGCCACATTTTGCATATGCTGAAAAGCTTACTTCTTAAGGGCCATGGACGGAAGCGTCAACCCATAGTGCGGAGAAACGATGAATACTTGGCGAGAAGGCTAAGTACGGATTCTAGGCCTCAAGAACCCTTTTTGGGGAATATTGACAACTTTCGGCTAGATAGGTTTTAGTGGCTCATGATAATGGTGGAAAAGAAAATAAATATAAAAATGGAAAAGGAAATTTTATTGAAATAAAATATGAAGAAACAAAAGCCTAGACTTTCAAGGAAAAAATGTTCTTAGAAAAAGATGAACACCAAATAGAGTCACTTCACCCCCTATTTATAGTATTAGGGAGATAGTCTAATTTGATTTAAATTCTAAAAAGATAAATACATTTAATTAAAGATAATTAAAGATAATTAAAATAAAATCCTAAAATTAAATAATCCTAATAATTATCTTAATATTAATTATCCTAATATAAATAAAATGGAGTCTTATAAAATAAAATCTCTTCTTTTTGTGTTTTTAGTCCTTATATCTTTCATGCTTGCACTTTTGGCACAATCTTTTTCCTGTGTCGCATACCATCCCATTGTGTCTCCAAATTCGCACTTTTGTCCATTAATTTTGCTTTTGCCTCCAAATCAGTCCCTAAAAGATAAAAAGACATAAATAGCTCAAATTAGTAGGATCAAACTCAGAATAAACACATGATTAATACATAAAAATAATTATTCTAGAGCATTATCAAATTCCCCCTACTTAGTCCATGCTTGCCCTCAAGTATGGTTCCTATCCATTGTGAAAGTTAGATTCTGCCATAAAAGAAATACCACTCCAAAGTTTCATAAGAATTAGTTAAAAATGCATATGAAAAATAAAGAGAACCCTAAGCTTGCTTTAAGTAAAATATAAAAATTTTTCCAATTAATACACACAGAAATTAAAATCGATTTGAATTATTTCATGAAAATTAGGTGAATTACTAAAGCTACCAAGACACCCTCTTTGTTTCTTCCTTCCCAAATTTTATTTATTTACATATATTTTTTTCTTTATTTATTTATTTATTTATGTATATATGTTAAACCTTTTGACGCGAAGAGTGATGACAGCCAAGCACCAAACTCCAGTTACTCAGCCTAACATAGTTTTTATTTTTATTTTTCCTAAGAACATGTGGAACCTTTTGACGCAGAGAGTGATGACAGTCAAGCACCAAACCCCGGTTACTCAGCCCAACGCATTCTTAAGAATTAATTCTGGTTAGCGGAGCTTTAACTATCACGTCACACAACCTTTTGACGCGAAGTAGAATGACAACCCAAGCACCCTACCCCGGTTACTCAGTCAGTCACATTCTGAGCTGTACTCATAACCATGGAAAAATTTATTAACAATTAAATGAAATTGAAATTTTGAGAACTCAGGACAAATAATTTAAGTGTCAAGAACAAGTTTCAATAATCACCTAATAGCCATGAACATAAATTAAGCATGCAATTATTTTAAGTGTTCACTTTATATTAAACTTGATCAATTTTACGAAAAGCAAGATAGAGTTAACTCCATTAATCACAATTTTTTTTAGCCGAATAAAAATAAAACAGTGGAGATGGCATCAACTATGGGAAAAATCATAACTTCCTCAGAAGGCAAGAATCATGCTTGTGGGGCAAACAGTAGGCAAGTCGTGGTCAAATTCTTGGGCATGAAAAGAGGCAAAATATGCTTAAATATATATATATAGGCAGCAACAACCAAATTAGCAGCAACAACAAAAATTCAGCATATAAAATGACAAAAATAATGAGGAATGCCTCCCCTTACTTAAAACACATAGTCCTCGATGTGGAATAAAATAGGAGAAAAAGGTGTAGAGGAACTCCCCGTGTAATTACTGTCATTCACGTATCATGGCAATGAGATCCTCTAGTTACTGGCCAAAAATGTCGAGTAAGAGCTGTTTGGCTGCAGATTTGCCGTTCCTCCTTTCTTCCTATCTTCGTTCGGTTTAACTAAAAGAAGAGAATTTTATTAATATCTGAAAATAATAAATAATAAAATAATAAGACAAAATAAAATAAAATAAAATAAAATAAAATAAAATAAAATAAAAATAAAAATGAAAATAAAAATTGGATTGCCTCCCAACAAGTGCTTGTTTAACGTCGTTAGCTTGACGCCTTGAACGATTTTATGGTGGTTCTAACTGAATTTTCTCTACCGTGTGGGCCTGGAAATTTTTGTGAAATGGCTTCAGCCGTTGACCATTGATTGTGAACCGCTTTCCTGATTTTTCACTTTCTATTTCAACTACGTCATGCGTAAATACTTCAGTCACAATAAAAGGTCCTTGCCACCAAGATCGAAGCTTACCTGGGAATAGCTTTAATACAGAGTTATAAAGTAAAAATTTTTGTCCTATCGAAAAGTGCTTCGGGACTATTTTCTTATCATGAAACAGTTTTGTCTTGTCCTTATAAATGCGAGCATTTTCATAGGCATCATTACGAATCTCCTCCAATTCTTGAATGTCTAATTTCCTTGCCTTCCCTACGGGTTCTAACTCCATGTTACATTGTCGAATAGCCCAATAAGCTTTATGCTTCAATTCTACTGGTAGATGACACGCTTTGCCAAAAACAAGTCGATACGGGGTCATGCCAATCGGTCCATTATACGCTGTCCGATAGGCCCAAAGCGCGTCATTAAGCCGAAGACTCCAATCCTTACGGTTGGGTCGAACCGTTTTTCTAAAATGGTCTTGATCTCCCTGTTCGAAATCTCTGCTAGACCGTTTGTTTGGGGACGGTAGGTTGTTGCTATACGATGATGAACTCCATACTTTGATAATAGTGCCTCCATGACCTTGTTGCAAAAGTGGATACCACGATCACTGATCAAAGCTCGAGGTGTGCCAAACCTAGAAAAAATAGTTCGTTTTAGAAACTCCACAACAGTTTTAGCATTATCATTGCGAGTAGGCTTTGCTTTTACCCACTTAGAAACATAGTCTATTGCAAGAAGTATATATACATTTCTAAACGAAGAAATAAACGAGCCCATGAAATCGATGCCCCATACATCAAAAATCTCACATACATGAATCGGGGATAGAGGCATTTGATTTCTTTTAGTGATGTTACCTGTATGTTGGCATTTATCGCAAGACTTATAGAAGTTATATGCGTCGCGAAAAATTGTGGGTCAATATAGCCCACATTTTAATACCTTGTGAGCTGTCCGTTTAGGGCCAAAGTGACCTCCACAAGCTTCTGTATGACAAAAAGTAAGGATAGAGGTTACCTCAGTTTCTGGAACACACCGTCTTATTATCTGATCTAATAGTGTTTCCACAAGTATGGGTCATCCCAAATGTAATATCGAGCTTCTCGTCTAAGCTTGTCCTTCACGAAACGTGCTAACTCAGTGGGTAACGAACCTGTGGTTAAAAGGTTAACTATATCTGCATACCATGGATAGTGAGCCTCGGTCGAAAATAAGCCTTCATCAGGGAACTCATCCTTGATAGGAACATCATCAAATGGAGTTTTTATCCTACTAAAGTGGTCAGCCACCAGGTTTTCACACCCCTTCTTGTCACGAATCTCGATGTTAAATTCTTGGAGCAGCAGAATCCATCTAATGAGCCTTGGTTTCGCCTCCTTCTTTGTGATCAAGTACCTAAGAGCTGCATGGTCAGAAAAAATAATCACCTTAGATCCCAGTAAGTATGATCGAAATTTATCTAAAGCAAATACAATAGCTAAAAGTTCTTTTTCTGTGGTGGTATAGTTGCTTTGTGCAGCATCTAGGGTCTTGGAGGCATAGCAGATGAAATGAGTCTCTTTGGCTATCTTTTGTCCCAACACGACCCCCACGCTACGTTCGCTTGCATCGCACATAATTTCAAAAGGGTAGTTTCAGTCTGGTGCTTGTACTATAGGAGCAGTTACCAACTTTTGCTTGAGTGTATCAAAAGCCTCTTTGCATTTTGGATCGAACTCAAATTTCTTATCTTTTTGCAACAACTCACACAATGGTTCAGCTATTTTTGAGAAGTTCTTTATAAAACGCCTGTAAAATCCTGTATTGCTAAGAAAAGAACGTATCTCTCTAATATTAGAGGGATATGGCAGAGAATTTATAATGTCAATTTTGGCCTTATCAACCTCAATTCCCTTAGCTGAGACTATATGACCTAAAATCAAACCTTTGTCTACCACAAAATGACATTTTTCATAGTTTAAGATAAGATTAAATTCTATGCACCTGTTCAAAACTATCGTGAGATTTTCAAGGCATTCAGTAAAACAGTTCCCATACACGGTAAAATCATCCATAAAAACTTCAATAATTTTTGCCACATATTCAGAAAATATACTCATCATGCATCTCTAGAAGGTGGCTGGTGCGTTGCAAAGTCCAAATAACATCCTCCTGTATGTACATGTGCCGAAAGGGCATGTAAAAGTGGTCTTTTCCTGGTCTTCTGGCGCAACAGGGATTTGGAAGAAACCTGAATATCCATCAAGACAACAAAAATGAGTTTTACCAGCTAAACGTTCAAGCATTTGATCTATAAAAGGAAGAGAGAAATGATCTTTTCTAGTATAAGCGTTTAACTTCCTGTAATCGATGCAGACACGCCACCCGTTTTGCACTCGGACCGGTACTAAGTCCCCCTCAGTATTTTTCTTTACTGTCACGCCCGTTTTCTTGGGCACGACTTGTACCGGACTTACCCATCTACTATCAGAAATGGGGAAGATTATGTCAGCATCCAGCAACTTAATTATTTCCTTTTTTACCACCTCTATCATATTTGGGTTTAAACATCTTTGTGCCTCTCTCCTTGGTTTCGTGTTCTCTTCCAAGTAAATCTTATAGGTGCATGTCAAAGGGCTTATCCCTTTTAAGTCGGCAATGGTCCATCCAATCGCCTCCTTATGACTTTTTAGTTCCTGGATCAAAATTTCTTCTTCGTGTTTAGAGAATTTATTTGAAATTATAATGGGTAAGGTATTACCTGTCCCCAAAAATGCATACTTAAGATGTTCAGGAAGCGGTTTCAGTTCCAACTCTAGGGCCTGTACAATAGAAGGTAAAAGTTTAATGTCTGTTGGGGATAATAATGCATTAACAAATTCATAATCATCAAATAAAAATTCAGATTTGTCTTCATAAATTGACTCAAAAATCTCGTCTAATAATGAGTCAACTATGTCGACACGATTTACGCTCAAGATTTCACTTGGATTTCTAATGACATCGTAAGCATTAAATTTCACGATCTCTCCATCAAATTCCATCGTGAGAGTTCCACTTCGAACGTCAATCTTGGTGCTAGCAGTACTTAGAAAGGGTCATCCCAACAGAAGGTCCGAAGCTCCTGAAGTGTTGTCCTCCTCTATTTTTATCACATAAAAATCTGCAGGAAAAATAAGTTCATTAACTTTTACCAAGACATCCTTCAGGACTCCTTCGGGGTGCACAATAGACCTGTCTGCCAACTGAATGATAACACCTATCTTTGTCAAAAAACACGCGTTAAGTGATTCATAAATAGAATAAGGCATAACATTTATGGAGGCCCCTAAATCACACATGGCCTTCTTGATCCCCAAATGACCTATTTTGCATGGTATAGCGAACATACCCCTATCTTTGCATTTTACCGGTATTTTTCGCTGTAGCACTACGGATACATTCTCACCAACACTTACCTTTTCGTTACCTGTTAGTTTTCATTTGTTGGTGCAAAATTCTTTGAGGAACTTGGCATACCGCGGAATCTGTCTGATGGCATCTAACAGTGGTAAATTGATCTCGACATTCCTAAATGTTTCAAGGATCTCTTTATCTTCCTTACTTTTTCGACACTGATTTAATCGTCCTGGGGATGGGGGTTGGATTTTCGACAGTGGGGGTTTCTCTCTGACCTGTTCTTCATTTTCAAGTTTTTCCTAGGCAATTTCTTGGCCAAGATTTCTGCCAGGAATTGGTTCCAGTACCTTTTCACTTCGCAGCGTTACTGTATAAGCGTTTTGCCTCGGGTTTGGTTCTGTTTGTGACGAAAGCTTCCCTTGAGAACTCATCTTCTCAATTGATGTGGTCAATTCTCGTATAGACACTTCAGTTTTCTATTGAAAATCAAGCATGTTAGCCGCTAATTTATTGACCAGAGTTTCTAGAAAATTACCTGAATCTTGTAGTTGTTGTGGAACTCGATTCTGGTATGGCTGGTTATATCGTAGGTTGGCCCCATAACTTAAGTTAGGGTGATCCCTCTATCCTGGGTCATAGGTATTTGTGTAAGGGTCGTATCGCCTTTGTGGTGGCCTAGGAAAATTTCCCACAGCATCTAAATGAGCCATAGTATCATCATTCAAACTGGGACATGCATCAGTTGTATATTCAGGGGTAGTACATATTCCGCATAACTGGGCTGTCTTTGCTTTTTCTACAACAAGAGAATTTAAAATATTAGCAATTCTATCAAATTTATCTTCTAAGGTTGAATTACTTAGCTGATGAACCCTTCTAGAGGATTCAAGATTAGCTCGAAATTGTTGAAAATTTGCAGCCATTGCAGAGATTAAGTCTCTTGCTTGTTGTGGAGTCATGTTGACTAACGCTCCTCCACTCGCGGCATCTACCATATTCATCTCCATGGGTTTCAAGCCTTCATAAAAGTACTGGAGCAAAGACTGTTCCGTTATACCGTGTTGTGGGCAACTTGCATACAACTTCTTAAATCACTCCCAATAGTCATACAAAGACTCTGCGTCTTTTTGCCTTATACCCACGATTTCTCTTCTTAACTCGGCCGCACGCGACGCTGGGAAAAATCTGTTGAGAAACAAACGAGACAATTTAGCCCAAGTCGTTACAGATCCAGGAGGTAAATAAAATAACCATTCCCTAGCATAATCTACTAAGGAAAAAGAAAAAGCACGCAATTTAATTTGGTCCTTAGTTACCCCCTGAGGTTTCATACTAAGGCAAACCATATGGAATTCTTTCAAATGCTTGTGGGGATTTTTATTCTGTAACCCCCGAAAAGTTGGCAGTAGTTGGATCAAGCCTGACTTTAATTCAAAATCAGTATTCATAGTAGGATACGCGATGCATAGTGGCGGTTGTTCTGTCGACGCTTCGGCTAGTTGCCGAATTGTCTGAGCAATAGGTTGAGTTGCTAAATTAGGGTTTTCGTCAACCTTAGCGTTAAGCACTTCTTCTGGGGAATTGACTTCTACTTTTTCATCTTCAAAAGTTTGAGTAGGGTTTTCGTTAACTCTAGACTCTGCTTCATCGTCGATTCTAACTTCTGGCGGTGGATTGCTTTGAGTCCTAACCACTGCTGACTGCTTTTTCTTTAGCTTTGTTTCCTTGCGATTAGCTCTTGCAGTCTTTTCAATCTCCGAACCAAATGAAAGAGTTCCTGGAGCAGATCTGGTCATAAGAAACAAAAAACAAGATTAGTACGTTACCGGTCCCCGGCAACAGTGCCAAAATTTGATGCGTCGTTGAGAGCACCAAAAATATCCTATTCCCTGTAAAATAGTAAAAATAATAGTAAAGGGGAAGTAGGATTGAATCCTCAGGGACCTGATTATACGAATGCTTGTTTCTCAAAATCCTGGGCAGAATTGTTCCCAAGAAAACCTGCGTGACAGAAAAAAAAACAGAATTAAATATTTGATTTGGGAAAATAAAAATAAAAACAGAATCTAAAGTAGACTGAAATTGTGATTACAAAAATAATAAAAATAACAAAAAGATTTAAAGGAAAAGAAATTCTTATTGGTAGATTCCAGCCTCCAGTTGTCTCATTTCGCCTTGGGTTCAATCCTCGGCTTTTAAATAACCCTTCTCAACTCAAGTAAGCCAGTTATAGTGGAAGAGGACACCTACGACCACCAGCTTCAAAGATTAGACTTACGATTTTTAGGGAACCTGACTCTAGCCAGTAACCTATGCTAGATCAACGCTTCTCAATGGTGAATCCCACGCCATTTTGTCTCTTTGGCTCGCCAACCTCTGACGCAGTAAGTTAACGAACCGACTGTACAATCCTTTCAAAATATGTAAAGTGGCCGCCTTTGCATATGCTGAAAAGCTTACTTCTTAAGGGCCATGGACGGAAGCGTTAGCCCGTAGTGTGGAGAAACGATGAATACTTGGCGAGAAGGCTAAGTATGAATTCTAGGCCTCAAGAACCCTTTTTGGGGAATATTGACAACTTTCGGCTAGATAGGTTTTAGTGGCTCATGATAATGGTGGAAAAAAAATAAATATAAAAATGGAAAAGAGAATTTTATTGAAATAAAATATGAAGAAACGAAAGCCTAGACCTTCAGGGGAAAAGTGTTTTCAAAAAAAGATGAACACCAAATAGAGTCACTTCACCCCCTATTTATAGTGCTAGGGAGATAGTCTAATTTGACTTAAATTCTAAAAAGATAAATACATTTAATTAAAGATAATTAAAGATAATTAAAATAAAATCTTAAAATTAAATAATCCTAATAATTATCTTAATATTAATTATCCTAATATAAATAA
Organism: Gossypium longicalyx; assembly: GCA_025698465.1. Classification (NCBI taxonomy): domain Eukaryota; kingdom Viridiplantae; phylum Streptophyta; class Magnoliopsida; order Malvales; family Malvaceae; genus Gossypium; species Gossypium longicalyx. The sequence goes on along the minus strand of CM046999.1, from coordinate 29,950,691 downwards.
AATGGAGTCTTATAAAATAAAATCTCTTCTTTTTGCGTTTTTAGTTCTTGTGTCTTCCATGCTTGCACTTTTGGCACAATCTTTTTCCTGTGTCGCATACCAACCCATTGTGTCTCTAAATTCGCACTTTTGTCCATTAATTTTGCTTTTGCCTCTAAATCAGTTCCTAAAAGATTAAAAGACATAAATAGCTCAAATTAGTAGGATCAAGCTCAGAATAAACACATGATTAATACATAAAAATATGTTATTCTAGAGCATTATCATGAATTATTAGTCCAAGCTAAATTCAGACCCCAATTCAGATTACCCGTTCGGGCTAAATCTATTTTCCATATATTCTTCGGGAGGGCTATATCAAGATAGGATCACCCGTCCAGACTAGACCCTTTTTATCGTCAATTCCTTTTCAGAGATCCATGAAATTTTCCTTTCATTCAACCGGGATTTTGTTTCTCCTTTTTATCAAATATATCAATGTTTCATCAATTTTCATACAATGAACTTTCAAATTATTTACATCAATAACATACATTTCAAGCATTTAAGAATATAATTCAAGTTACACGAACTTACCTCGATACTTGTTCGTATACAAAAATCTGCTAATCCCAAACTTTTTCCTTTCCTCGATATAGTTTCGTATTTGAATCTTTTGGATCTAAATAAATAAATTTAATTATCAATTTAATACATTTCATGTTCATATGCAACATTCTCTATAATTTCATTATTATTTATAGTTCATTCAAAGCTGTCTACTTGATTCATAGTCACTAAATTATTTTTATCTTGAGCTAAAGAACTCAAAATTAGGATCCACTAATTTTCCCTGAAACTAGACTCACATATCTTCTTACCATAAAATTTTCAGAATTTTTGGTTTAGCCAATAGGTACAGTTTATTCTTTAAATTCACCCCTATTCTGCTGTCTGATAGTTCTGACCCTTATTCACTAAAAATTAATTATCTCTTCATACAGGATTCAAATGATGTTTCCGTTTATTTATATTGAAAATATACTTATTCAGGATTCTAAAAATATAAATTTAAGTGCCTAATTATTTTTATTCAATTTTTTATGATTTTTCAAAGTCAGAACAGGGGAACCCGAATTCATTCTGACCTTGTCTCACAAAATTCATTATATCTCATGATTTACAAATCCATCGCTTACACCGTTTCTTCTATGAGAAAATAGACTCAATAAAATTTAATTTCATATTTTTTTCATCCTCTAATTTGATTTATACAATTTATGGTGATTTTCAAAGTTAGTCTACTGCTGCTGTTCAAAACTGTTTTAGTGCAAGCTGTTTATTACCATTTTCCCCTAAGTTTTTAATAAATAATAATTTCGTCCCTACTCAATTAGCCTCTCAATTGAGCTCATTTTTCTCAATTAACACTTTATTATATCACTTTAAACTAATTTATAACCTTTAGGAATCAGAATTTCATCAATAGACTTTAATTCCGAGCATTTTCACAATTAGGTCCTAAAAATCAATTTCTATTGAAATTACCTAATAAAATCATCTCATAAACAAATTAAAGCTTCAATTTCATTCTATTTCATCATAAACTTACAGCACTCAACCATGGTGACTTTCAATTTAATCCATGAAATCAAAAACTAATGAATTTAAAAGTAATACCTAGTTGTAAAAGTCTTAGAAACAAAAAAAATTACAAGAAATAGGCAAGGATTAACTCACTTGGTGCAAAAATTATGAAATACCAGCTTATAAAACCCTCCTATGGCGTTTTTGGCTGATGAGAATGAAGAAAAATGAAGAGATTTCTAGATATTCCAAATTAATCCTACTTTTATTTAGTAAATTTTGTTATTTTCCCATTTTACCCTTATTTGAGTAATTCTCCCGATTTTTCTCAGCTTATGCCGCCCAAAATATCTCCTTTGGGCTTATTTGCTCTTTAGGTCCCTCCTCATTTGACAATTGAGCTATTTAATCCTTCTAGTAACTTTTACATCCTTTTCAATTTAGTCCTTTTCATTTAATTACCTACCCAAATGTTAAAATTTTCTAACGAAATTTTAATACCACATTACTAACATTTTATAAATACTTATAAAAATATTTCCTACTCAGTTTTACGAGATCAAGGTTTGGATACCTTTTTTTACCCAATTCCTTAAATAATTCATTTTTCTAACTAACCACTAAATCGGTAAAATTTTTCTATCGATATTTTAATACGATTTTCCTATCATATAAATATTCATGTAAAAATATTAAAATAAATTTCTCTTTAAATCGGATTTGTGGTTACGAAACCACTATTCCGATAACCTTGAATTTAGGCCATTACAGGGGTTGCTACAGCCTATCATGGTTCCTGAGTGGAAATGAGATTGCATTACTATGAATTTTGTAACGGTCTTACCTTTGACACCGAGTAAGAAAGATGCGATATGGGTCGTAGTTGATCGATTGACTAAGTCAGCTCATTTTATTCCGGTACGTTGAGTTGTATATTTCTAGAATTGTGAGACTCCACGGAGTACTCTTATCGATTATATCAGATAGAGATCCAAGGTTTACCTCGCGGTTTATGAAAATGTTGCAAGAAGCCTTGGGCACGAGATTGAATTTTAGTACCGCTTTTCATCCACAAACCGATGGTCAATCCAAAAGAGTGATTCAAACCTTGGAAGACATGTTGAGATGTTGTGTTCTAGAATTCCAAGATAGTTGGGAAAAAACATACCTTTGGTGGAGTTTGCCTATAACAATAGTTTTCAGACGAGTTTAAAAATGGCACCTTATGAGGCATTGTATGGCTGGAAGTGTCGGACTCCCTTGTATTGTATAGAACTCAAAAAAAATTAGATGTACGGGGTTGACTTGGTCAAGGAAACCGAGTACAAAGTAAAAGTAATAAAAGATTGTTTGAAAGCGGCATCGGATAGGCAAAAAGTCTTACGCGGATTTAGAAAGGAAAGAAATTGAGTTTCAAGTGGGCGATAAGGTATTTTTGAAAGCATCCCCTTGGAAAAAGGTTCTGAGATTCGGCAAGAAGGGCAAGTTGAGTCTTCATTTCATAGGACCTTATGAAATCACCAAAAGGATAGGGCCGGTAGCTTATCAGTTAGCCTTGCCGTCTGAGTTAGAAAATATCCATGATGCATTTCACGTGTCTATGTTGTGCCGTTATAGATCAGACCCCTCAAATGTGATTTCACCAACAGAGGTTGAGATTCAATCGGACATGACTTATGGCGAAGACCCGATCAAGATCCTGGCTTGGGAAGTCAAACAGTTGAGAAACAAGAATATCGCATTGGTAAAAGTGTTATGGCATAGACATGGGTTAGAAGAGGCTACGTGGGAGCCCGAGGAGGCCATGAGAAACCAATATTCGCATCTATTTACTGGTAAGATTTTCGGGGATGAAAATCCCTAAGGGGTGAGAATTGTAACATCCCGAATTAGGGTCTAGTCGCAATAGTGGTTTTGAGACCAAAAATTTGAGATAGAAATAATTATTTTATGGATGCTATGAGGTCCATGATATATATGCATGCCTGTGTGAAAATATCGAGGAGACATTTTACCGATAAGGTGTCCAATGAAGTTATTAGGACTAAATTGCAATAAGTGAAAAATATGTGTTCTAGTTGATTTAAGGGCTTAATTGTGATGAGATTTGAAGTCCTTATTTTTCAATTAGACCATTATATGTAATTATGGACAAAAATAGACATAGGAGGGATAAAATATCAAAGTTTTACTAGAAGGACATTTTGGTCCATTGGTTATTAAAAAAACTAAAAGGGAAAAATAGTTAAATTTGTGTCCATCATCATCCTCCTTGGTTGAATTTCACAAGAAGCCATAGTTAGGGTTTCTTTCATCTTTCAAGCTCAAAGTAAGTGCATCCTAGCCCCATTTTTATTGTTCTTTATATTTTTAAAATCCTCGTAGCTCAATTTTGCTATTTCTACCCTTAATTTGAGCTAGGGTTCATGTTAAAAAATATACCCATGGATGACATGATTGTGCTTTGATGTCTAATGGAAGAATATGGAAGTTTGAGGTGTGATAACCAACTTTTACTAGGTAGTTTTTGGTGAAATTGATAAAAAGGACCTAATTGTAAAAGTTGTAGAAACTATGTGTAAATGTGTGAATAAATGAAAAATGTGAGTTGGTATAAGAGGGAAAATGATTCAGCTAGGCTTGAATAATGAGAAAAATGGGTACTTTTCATTTTACGAGCCTAGGGGTAATTTAGTAATTTTGTGAAATTTTAGGGGCAAAATTATAATTTTTCCATATCGTGATTTTTGGACTGAATTGAACAGTGCGAGTATTAAATGAGCTAAATGTGCTATTATAGATCAAAAGGGACAAATGATAGACCTTGACCGAGGAAAAGGCAAGGTTGTAGACTAAGTCGTAAATTGTCATATTTTGTACCGACGTAAGTTGTGTGTAAGTAATTTAACAATTTCACTATCATGCGTTTAATAATTGATGTTCTATGACGTATGTATAAATGCTCTAATAAAATTGGCTTGTGACGATTTATTGAAAGATTTGTAATAGCTTCATATCTCGGAAGTCCCGGATGACCCCAAAGAATGCTTAGGATTCGGATATCATGGCACTACAGTTAATGAGAGCCAGTGTAAGACCATGTTTGGGATATGACATCAGCATTGATATGAGAGCTAGTGTAAGACCATGTCTAGGACATGGCATTGGCACCGACATGAGACTTCGTATAAGACCATATCTGGGATATGACATCGACATGTGGACCCATGTAAGACCATGTCAGGGACATGGCTTTGACATTTTATGTGGTGTGTGATGATTCCGAATGTCCTTTAGTATTTCGGGTAATTCAACGTACCATTCAAGAGTATGATTAAGAATGTGGGGTAGAGTGAGTAATAATGCATGATACAGGTATGTACGTAAACTTCATGAGTTTTGGACTCGATTCATGTTGGGAAATTTGGTATGGTTATGAAAGAGTAAGATAAACATGATGTCCGAAGGCATTTATTATCAATTCTCAATGTGTTTAATATGTGTAATATGATAATGTGTTAGTAACTGATAGCATGTTTAATCCATGAATTTCATAACTTATGTTGTTTATTATTTGCACACGACTTACTAAGCTATATGCTTACTCCTCTTTCTTTTCCTCTTTCTTATAGCATCGCCAAGCTAGCTCGAGGATCGTGGACATCGAAGTTCGAGTCACACTATCAACAGATCATTTGGAATATAATTAGTTTACTACATTTATGTATGGCATGTATAGGGGACTTAGTATTTTGGTTATATGTGTCATATTTGTTAGCCAATGTGATGGCTCATTTTGGTATATTATTCCATTTTGTATATGGCCATGAAACATGGCTCATATTGATTATTGGGTTGAAATCCCTAAATATTGTTACATGCATGAGATGCGTTATTACCTTTGTGGTGTGTGCCAAATGGTGGATGAAATGTGAAATTTATGCTTGATAGAAAAAGGGTGTTAATTAGCATAGCTATAATATGAACAAAGGTAAAGAAATGAAATGGCTGAACTTGTCAAGTGGGGAGTTTTAAACATGTATACTTTGATATGTGAATGTCATGCATGATGTAAAGTTTTGGAGGTCTAAGTAGCCCAACCATTGTTTAATTTATCACCATTGGCATGTGAGTGAGTTTGTGTTGTTATGGGTGACAAGAAGGCTTGGAAATTAACCTCAAAATTTGTCCACACAGGTAGACACATGGGCGTGTGTTTGGACCATGTGTGACACATGGTCAGCCCTATGGGCATGTAGTCTAGCCGTGTATCTCCTGGACCCTAATTTTACAAGTCAATATGCATGGCAGTAAACACACGGGTAGAGACACGGCCGTGTGTCTTAGCCGTGTAGAGGACACACCCTCAGGACATAGGTGTGTGCCCAGGCCGTGTGAAGTCTGCACCTTAAATGGGAAAATTAAATTCGCCACATGGCCTAGCGCATGGGCGTGTGACTTGACCGTGTGACCCTTAATTGATGCTGACATCATAAATAGAGAGTTACACGGGCTGGGGACACTGGCGTGTCAAGGGCACACAGGCATGTCCTTGTGTCCACCGGGCGTGTGACCCTGTTTTAAGAAATTTTTTTAAAAGTTCACGGTTTAGTCCTGTACCACCCCGATGTATGTTTTGGGCCTTGTAGGCCCATATAAGGGACGATATGCATGTTCTTGAATAAATTTTATATTTGAACGAAATTTTATGGCTCGATTTTACATAGTAGTGTATGTTCAAGTCCGGTAATGCCTCGTATCCTGTCCCGGCGTTAGACACGGGTAAGGGGTGTTACAAAAAATCGTAACCTGATTTCTATAAAGTGAAATACAAACAAGTTTGTAGAAAGAAAACTATGACCCTCTATTTAGCTAAATAGGAACCAATAGTATAAGGTTTGACACTACAAGGGAAACTTTGATAAGTTCAACTAAGTTCTTTCAAGAACAATGAGATAGAATTCTCACAAATTATAAATATGTTCATTAGCCAACAATGTCATTTTACAAGTTATTTACAGGCCCTAATGTGACTATTCAAATTCTTATAAAGGACCTTTCAAATTTGTCATTTAACTAGCTATTAATACAATCATTTAAATTCGGGTTAACTCATGTTGGGTAGCCAATGAGTCATGCCTTTTCACTTGATTCATGTGTAGTTGAAAAGGCATGTCTCTTTACTTGTTGATGAATTAATGTTCTTTAATTTGTTGTTTGGTGTCCCTATATCTCCTTAAAACCAAATGTCAAAAGACCTGTGGAAAGACCTCTTAAATTGTCGTCATAATGAGTTTTGAAGGCTCCAAAACTGATCAGATTTGAAGAGTCTTCCTTGATCCATTTGAACAACCATAGTAATGAGCTTTGAAGGCTTGAAAACCATCCAAACTTGAAGAGCCAATAGTCCTATGAATAGTCACCTACAAGATAGATAATTAAGCATTAAATAATTACTAAAGACACTTAAAAATCAACATACTAGTCACTCATACACATGAATTTATTAATGAACATGCAACTCAAACCCATACTTTATTAACATATAAGATACTTTAATGCATAACTTAATTAATATGCAGAAGTCTTAATGCAAGTCTTAAAAGAAGTAGATATATGATGCAATACATTAATTAAAGATGCATATAATAAACAAGACATAATTAAAAACTATAGAATTAATTAAACTAAACAGACAGCCACATGCAAAACATTGCATGGACTTAGGACGTTATCTTGGGTCCAATATGATTTGGAATTCTCATGTTCATCCCAAACTTACTGAATCAAGTCCACCATCGCCTATTTAAGCTTTTTGGATCTAGCCCGAGTCATAGGTCCAATAGGAATTTCAATTGGATTCTCTCTTGAATTCTCCTTTATCTTTCAGTCCAAATGGTATATGCATGGACAACATGGTATTTGGCCCATTCGAAATCACATTAGACATTCCCATACATGTATAAAAAAATAAATTGATATTAACTAATTATATATTAATTTATATTTATATATAATATATTTTTAATTTTAAAAATTTAATTTGTATAATGATTTTTTTGCTCATTTTTATTATCATTATATTTGTTTAATAAAATTTAAGTATTATTATTATATATATATATATGTACTAATAAAAAATGACATATATATACAATCAGAGTAAGCTTTGTAATATAAAATTATACTAAAAGTTCAATCGAGATTATATTCTTAGTATTTTCCAATTATTAGAAGAGAAGGTGAAAATGGGAGTAATTATGTAAGTAATTACACTTAAATTTAATTACCTTTTCAAACATTCCTACATGATTTAACTATAAAAATTTATTATTTTTATATAAGTTTAAATATATGAAAGTTATATTAAACATGAATATGTTTGGAATGATTGTGATAAATTTTTTTTTGAAGTTATATTATAAATCCTAAAAAAATATATCATAAAATTTATATGTACTTTTTAAAATTATTTCCAAAAAGTATGGACATAACTTACTTACGTGTCTATACTATATATCATAAAAATACAAAATAACTTATTTATAAAAAAATGTTATATTTTTTTATCTTAACTTATTTATAGAATAATAACTTTCTAAAATTATAGCAAAAAAATTGTATTATTTATAAGAAGAGATATGGAAGTTATTGGGCTTTATAATCTTATTGTTTAAAATTTTATATTATTTTTTTACCTAACTTCTATATTATAAAAATATTATAATCTAGTATAAGTTTTGTTTCAAATTGGGATTATATAAAATTTTATAATAAAAGCTACAAATGGTTTACGCTTTGACCTAAATATTAGGTGGTAGATGTTAGTTTTACAAATACAAAAAATTTTCTTGCACTATATCATGAATTATGATACCATTTGCAAAAATGGAGCCAAATACAAACATTAGAGATGACTCGTGAAATCTTTGATTTGAGAAATTCAAATATGGTTGAGAGGATATTTGATGTTCTAAAAAGGTTCTCATATAAATAACATCACCTTAGTATAACATATATAAAAAAAAAAGGTTATATGGTACTAGTATGTTGCATACTTCATAATTTCTTTCATAGGTCAAATTAAGATAATCTATACTTTAAAGCATACATGAAAGAAAGAGATATTGATAATTTTAATGATGAAGATGAAAAACTCAATCAAGGACCAATAGAACATATTGAATATACGTTAAATCTTAAAGACGGAATAGCTCAATAAATATGGAATGTTAGAGTGATTAAATTGTATATGATATTTATTTTTCTTATTATTTTTATTAGTAATTGTATTATCAGCTACTTTCTTGGACTAACATATTTTACATGATGATTTTATTTTAATTTTTATTCCTCATTTAGAATTGTTTTTATCATACTAATAATTTTTATAATAATTAATATTTTTAAAAATATAAATTATGTAACTAAATGATTACAATTTATATTACCAAACATGACATAATGAATTACGATATAACTACATCCTGCCAACTAAACATGATTAAAGAATTACCATTCTTTATAATAACTACCTTAATAATTAACTTTCATCCAATTACTCACCATAGTCCAAACAAACCCTAAATGCTTTTTTCTAGAAGTTTAACTATTTTTTTATAATTTTAAAATTTTTAGAATTTAATTAATCTATTATATTTTTAACTTTTCTATACTTTTTAGATTTTTTTATGTTTCTGATCTTTTATATTTTTAATTTTTCTATACATTTTCTTAACTTTTAAATATATTTAAATATATTTTATTTTTATAAATATTTTGAATTTTTATATATTTTTTGAATTTTAGAATTTATACATCTCTACTAATATTAAATCATTTACTAAGTTTGACGTCTAGAGTCAATTAGGCACTAACTCAGTCGAATAATGATAAAAATATCCGTACTTTGTAAAGTAAATTATATTATTTTAAGAATGTTCTTGTCATCTCATATTTTTTATTTAGAAAATAGAAATATTTAAATAATAAATTTTGAACACAAGCCTTTATAGTTTTCAACATTTATATTTTAACATTCAACCAAAACCTTATTTGTTAATTATATCAGCCTTTTTAAAAACATTTTGTCACATAGTTTTGTATTTCACCCACATCACAGGTGTGCCATAATTAGTACTTATATTATGTCCATGATTAAGTTGATTTCATAAGCCAATCGAGCATCAACTCAATTAGAATTTTATTAAAATATCATTTTATTGATAAAGTAACAAATTTTAATATAAATGTGTTTTATCTTTTCATTTTTTTAATAAAATAATATTATAACATTTGAACTTGAAAGATATTCATATCAAACTTTTAACATTGTCATTGTAACCAAAGTATTATTTAACTTTTATATGAATTTCTAATAAATATATTTGTTACATTATTTTCACATACATCATAAGTGTGTCATATATCTAGTTTTTATTAAAGTTTTTAAGAAAAAATGTCACATGGCATGTTTTGAAGGCCCCATGAGGCCTTTAGATTTTTTTTTTTTAGTGTTGTTGACTTTAAAGGTTAAACTAAAAGGTGAAATTAAGCTTTAAGTACTAGATTAGGCCCAAAAAAAGTTGGGATAAAGTAATATTTAGTTCTTAAATTTGGTAAATTTTTAATTTGGCTCATAACTTTTTTTTTGTCTATATTAGCCATGAGACTTGACAACTTTTATTAATTTGGTCTCTAAATTTGAATTTCATTAATATATGATAACATGTTATTCTGAGATTATATTGCATCATCACCTCAAAATTTTTAAAAATTATAATCTAAAAATACAAATTATTAAAAATACAAAAAATAAAATAAAAAATTAATAAAAAAAATTACTATGAAGTATGAAGTATATGTAGATTGTCACGTGGGCTATCATGTTTAAAAATTTAATATTTTACTCAATATTTCCATTAAATAATAATTCATTCTTTTTGATAGGTTAATGGTCAAATATAACTCTTTCTAAAAAGTTAAGAATCAAAATTAACTAAAAAAAATAAGTTGACAAAAATAAAGGCTACTAAATAAATGGCTAATATACAAAAAGCCCTTAAACTAAAACATTTTGTTTAAATAAGCCTAATTTATTCATGAAAGCCTTGATTTTAATATTAAAGAAAAAATATTTTGATTTTTAAAAATAATTTGCATTTAATGCTAATGTAAATTTGATAAGAATAGTTTATTAAATAAAAAATAAAATAAAATATTAATTTTTTATAGTGTTTATACATATAACACGCATAATTACTCTTTTAAAAATTGTAATTAGTCATTTAAATTTTATGTCGATGTTAAAGTCTATATATAATTTCTATTACATCAACAAAAAAATTAAGAAAGAGCGTAAAATTCAAAATATTTTTATTTTAGTATTAAAAAAGGGGTTTTATGAATAAAAATCATATGTTAAGATATATTTAACTACAAGAATAGTATAATGGATTATTTAAAATTAAAATAGTAGTTTAAGGAGTTTTTTAATATATTAGCCTAAAAGAATTACTTTAGTTTCTATTTTATATGCTAGAAACGAAACAGATCGAGGACCTCAAATTTTGAAAGGGGAATTAAATTAATCATGTATCACGTACAAAGCAATGAGAATTCTCAAAGATGAAAAAGAATCACCACTTGGTTTTAAGAAAAAAAAAAAGCAACAAATAAAAATAAAAATTGAAAGAATATTGAATATTGATGATCTCTAAGACTAACATAATACCATCTCTAATTTTCTCTTCTAGTCCCTTAAGACATCTTGCACTCTGGAGGTAGACCTTGAGGAAATCTCTTGGCGTCAGTGCAGTAATTGTAGGTCATGTAATTCTGCTGCACCCATTGTAGCCTTTGCTGCTTTGCTGAATCCATCTCTTGAGAGAACCATGCATTGTTTGTTGATGTAGAAGAAGATGGGGCATTTGATTTGCAGGAAGAAGCTCCATTGGACCACACACAAGCATCGGCATTGAAGTTCCTGTACGAGGCAGTGAAAGGAGCTTGGGTCCAGTCGGTCTTAACCAGACCACCCCTTGTGGCCCAGTCATCAGCATTCCACAAACTGGAGTAAATTCTCATGGGCTGGTTCTTGGGAAATGGGACACCAATCGACTCCATGTTTTTGAACTCTCTAATGGGTGTATCATCCACAGAGAAGCTGGCAAAGAGCAATATCCGAAACTGTCAGTTCAATCAATTCGAAAACGAAAAAAAGGCAAGTGGGTTTGTTTTAAGAACACTCACATGATGCGTTGTGGATTCCATAGGATGGAATAAGTATGGAAATCTGTAGTTGGGTCAAACCAGAGGTAGAATTGTTGTTCTCTGTTGCCTTTTCCTTGACTGAACACATTTGTGTGTAGAATATAAGGGTCACCACTTAGATTTCCAAGGAACTCGAAATCAATTTCATCCCACGTTGATCCTTTTGATGATAACTGCAGATACACATAGCACCATCATATTATAAGCCATTGCCAATGTCATCTATTGTGTCTCGGTAAAAATGAGTGGAAAACTAAGCAAATAACTTACATAGTATGCAGTGACAGTGCCAGCAGTGTTTCCAGCGACAAGCTTGAGCTGCATATCAATCTTGCCAAAAAGATACTCATTCTTGGATTGGAAACCAGAACCAGATTGTTTATCGAGGGAGAGAGTGAGAACCTCGCCATTGTTGGCAATCTTACCACGCCCATCTCCCCATGTGATGTCAAAATCATTGTGGAAGTTGCTACCAGATGCTGCCATAATAAGGCAGGCAACCATAAGAGGCATAAGCAAGGGAAACTTGGAAGAACTCGAATAACTCATTTTGTCTTTTGATTTTTCGCACAGCAGAGAATATGTGATGGAGAGGAATGGTAGAGCTTGGCATTTTATTTATACTAGTGAAGAAAAGGGTAGAGGAAGAAGCTAAGTAAGCTCCCTTCAGTTTGGTTGTACACAGTTGTTAAAAATAATATACTAACAAACACGACCCATTCAATTATCAAATTATGATCCTTTAGTGCAAAGACAATAGCTACTACTTCCGAATCATGTATCAAATAATTATTCTCATATAATTCTAACTTTCCAAAACATAATTCATTAGTTTTCTTTCTTGCATCAAAACACTGTTATCTCTGTAAATCAAAAGTTTCTTCATAGGATTTCAGACTAAATCAGAATTAATGCTTCAGTTAACTAAGCTTTCAACTAATCAGAACCTTGCTAACGTCTATCAGATCATTCCAATTCCACATCTTTCTGTAATAATCGACTAGTTTTAGAAAACCTCTGATTTCAAATATATTTTTCACTGTCATCTCAGCCACAAAATCTATAGCACATTTAACTTCTTCAATCAACAGTAGTTCGGGCAACTCTTCTGGAAACACATTAGAATTCTCTCACACTATTGCCACTGATTTAAACATTAACTTAAATACTTTAATATTCAATACATAAACAAGGTAAATACCATGACCCCTTTCCGGCATATATCTGTGTTGGCATGTTCAATATCACAATAAACAATTAGTTCAATCTTCTCTGTTTTAACAAAACATTTCATCGTTCTAACCTTGCAATATAATACACTTTTGCTTACAATTTACCACCATATCATGCAGAATTAACCATTCCGTTCTTGAAATCACATCAAATAGTATTAACATCAAATTGATCAGAAAACAGTAGTATCATTATCAAACAGTTCCTGCAGATCTTATTAGCCCATAAATATTGATTAGAAAAATTTAATGCTTCAACCCAAAAATTTCAGCAAACTCAACAGACAAATTTTTAATAGATACTGAACTTATGTAATCATAGGAATAGTCAAACCAAGATCAATTTAAAATTATCATATTAGTGTCGATAAAGAAGAAAGTACCTGTAATGACATCCGGTAGAGATAAATCTTCTTATATACAATTAACATATACCCTGGCTGATGTTCATTCTCCAGATTTTACAGTGAAGTCCTTTGTCACATTTCGGCTTTCACTCGTATTTCTGAGATTACAGGGTGACCTACCTCTATTAACTGCGTTACTCGGTATTGAACTCTGAATAATATCTTTTTCAACTTCTCTAAGCAATCGCTAAGATAATGATCAAAAGAATCATATCCAACACTTATTCCACTCTTTATTCTACGTTCTTCAACTTTATATCTTCATTTAAACCATCTTTTACAATTTGTACCATACAGTTTCTATCGGAATACGCTCACTGATATATTTGTTCAATCACATGACTCTATTTAAGTTTCAAGAATTCTTTACATCTCTGATCAAGAAATTTCTGACTAATGTATATATATTTCTGTCAGAACTCATCTCAGAAAATTTCCAAATAACCCTTTCTTAATCACAACATAATCAATATTTTTTAAAAATGATAAACTAAATCAGTGAACAGAAATATCATACATTTCTAACATTTAATCAGTGAACAGAACAATTCATTCAGGACCCTGATAATATTCTCTAACCAAATTTCAGTTCTTTCAAGACCATTTTCAGCTATAATTCTCAATTCTTCCACACTATATTTACAGAGTATTAACATCAAATAACTTACCCGTTCAGTCAAGCTCTATACCTTGAAGCACTTCGGGAACCGATTGAGAAACAGGAGGGTAGATATCATAATAAATACAATTCTTCTATTCACTGAAGAGCATCAGTTATAATTCTAAATAGTTTCGTATTATCTCTTTCTTTATCATTATATTATTCAACACTCAGTGGTTAATTACTCATTAAGTTATTACCCAGTGTTGTCAATTCAGTTTTTATCTAATTCACGAAACTTTTCGTTTTCAGTATACATTTCATGATCAATACTATCAATATTTTCGTCTAACATTTTCACTATAAAACAGAGACAAACAAATATATCAGCATCCGATCCCGACTCACTTATGGCATGTACCTCTAGACTCAATTCCGAGCTCGATTTAGTCTGAGAATTGGTACCACTACTGTAACACCCCTTAACCCCAAACTGTCCCCGGAACAGGGTTACGGAGTATTACCGGACCTATCGGATGTTTACAATTAATATACACATAAATATCAACACAACCAAATACACTCATAATTTTTCAAATTTAAACATTTACATATTATTTAATGTTTAATTTTATTCAAATATCAAATAACATCAAATAAATCAATTTCATATCAAATTAACCAAATTCTATTATATATCATAACCAAACCTAAATCTATTTATTTCATCCTTAAATTTACAATTTCAAAATGACACACACATAAGACACTCTAGGTACATGCCTTTACCAATAATTAACACACTTTACCTTATTGAATTTGGGATCGGCCTAGGATGCTGATTCAACGTTCTATCTTTACTTAACATGCGTACGGAAATAAATCGTACGCTGAGTATAGGTATACTCAATGGTATTTCTATAATCTAAACACTTAAACAATTATAAAACGTATTAATTTATATATATTGAACTTTTCAAACTCAATGAGTATTCAAACATTCACTTTCCAACCAATGTTTTGGTCTACTTTAAATTCAAAATCATTTATTATTTTTCAATAGCAATTAATCAATAAGTAATATTCATTAACGATCAGTCAATCAGAACAATTATTTATTTAGTAATAGTTAGTTATTCGGTAACGATCAATTATTCAATAATAATCAGTTATTTAGTATCAATCAATTGATCGGTTATCCATAACGATCCAATTATTCGAAGGAAAATCGATATATACAAAGAACAATTAAATTATTCAATAATGATCGATCTTTCCAGTTCCTTTATTTACCCTAGTAACATGACTTGGACCTAGAGCGGATACACGATCCAACCAACACACCAATGACGGTACATATAGTGCCTCATCGGCGGCCAAAAAGAATAAAGATAACGATAAGAGTGGCGATGCGGTACACGAGTACCTCATCGAACAAATCAAACAAGAATAAGATAACGGTAATAGTAACAATATCCGACACACAAAGTGTCGAATCGGTAACAATAACGGTAATAAATAATGATGAGTCGGCACATAAGTGCTCGATCGATGTTTCAAAAAAACCGTACTCTTCCATATCCTATGGCATGCCAACTATATCCGACTAGCCCGACTAGTTAATAGGGTATTTAATTCACTTTTCAGTTTTCAATTAATTCATATTTTAATTAATTAACTATATATTTTCAATTCAATATAATTCCATTCACTTTTCATTAATAAATATTCAATTTCACAATAATCACATTTTTCTATCAATTTCATCACACTTCCAACTACATATATTTTCCAATATAACAAATATTTATTATTCAATTTCCACATCAATATTCATTTCAATTCAAACATTCACATATATTCATAAATCAATTCAATATAATCAATATTCAATCCAATTCAAATAATCATCTCAAAACACCTACTACATATATATATATATATATATTAAATAATAAATCCAACAATTTAAGTATTAAATTCGGATTATAGAAATACAAACCGTATTTTCTCGAGCTAACTCCCGTTGTCTTTGTCATTTTTCCCTGCTTAGCCAAGCTTTCCCGAGACAACGTTAGCTATGGGAATTAAAACAATTCATATTCGTTAATTCACTACTAATTTATATCTAATTAATACAATTTCTATTCAATTTCTACTTTAATTTCAATTTAATCTTAACTAAATTCACTTACTTTTTCTATCTCAATTCATACTTCATTTCTATTCAAATTTTGTCCAAACTCATACTTAACTATTAAATTTTCAGCATATTTTCCTAATTTTGAAATTTCATCAATTTAGTCCCTACAACATAAAACTTATGAATTACTTTACAATTCAATCCTTATTTCATTTCTAACTTGAATTCCTATCAATCTAACCCCTAATTCATCTTTTTTTAGAAATCTAATAACTTTCAAAATATTCACTTAATTTCATCAAAACCCTGTCCCAAAGCTTCCAAAACATCAAAATTAAGTAAAAAGGGCTAAATTGACTTACTTATTAAAACTTCAAGCTTCAAACCTTCAATTTTCCCTTTTCATCTTTCTTTTCTCTTTTTCTTCTTTCTTTCCCCTGCTCTCTGTTTCGTCTCCTTCTATTCTCTTTTCTATTTTTTTATTTACTTTTATATATATATATATATATATATATATATATATATATACATGTATTTATACTTAAATAGTAAGTATTATTTATTTATTCATGTGTATATTATTAATACATTTGTATTCATTTATAACCATACATTTGTCATAATTTAATATATTTATTTCGTAAAAATCTTATAATATGATCATTTAATTAGTAAATATATTTTATAAATAATAAATATCTATTAATGATTAAATACATGTATTACAAATGTATATATTTTCATTTATACACTTATATTAAATCATATCCACACATTCGTCTTTATTTAATTTATTCATCATATAATATTAATTTAATGATAATAAATACATTAATTATTTACTTAAATAATAAGTAAATACATACATATATTACAAATGTATTTTATTTTTGCCATACACTTGTCTTTCATTTAATTTATTTAATAATAACAGCTATTAAATAATAATAATAGTTTAATATAAAACCATAATAATAACAATTAATATACATAATTCAAGAAAAATCTTAATTTTTCTTCCATTTGCCGCCTCATCTATTGTCAATGGCGTAATTGCCATTTTAATCCTTTTTACTTTCTTTTAATCTACAATTCAACTTTCATCCTTTATTCAATTTAGTAATTTTTCCTAATTCCTCTTAATTACGCTAAATTCACTTAATTAAAACCTAGTTAATTACTCAATTAACTTCGTAATTATTTTTAATAAATATTTTCTAATCTATTTTTCAAAAACAAAGACCCCAAAATACACTTTTCCTATAACCTTAAAATTCGGGTCGTTACAAAAATTACAAAACAAAATTCAAAATAATTTTCAAAAATTTAAAATAATTTTTAAAATTTAAAATATTTATAAAAATTTTAAAATTTATATTTTTAAAAAAATTTGAAAATTATATAAAAAAGGTTAAAATTTAAAAAAATTTCTAAAATAATAATTTTAGGAGCTAACTAATGATTCAAATTTATCATACTCTAGTATCTTATTTTTTTAAAATAAGGCTAAATAGTTTTTATAGTAAATTTTTAATTTCTTACTAATATTTTTCTCCGTATTTTTTTCATCGTAGTAGATTAATTAAAAAAAATCATTTAGCTTTTTTAATAGATATTTGTTTACTAGTAAGTTATGGGAGTGGAACACAAACAATAGAAATTTGTAAATGTATAAAAATTTATAGATAGATTGATACAAGATAATTGAATAGCTAAGTGGGGAGGTGAACCTCCCTAACCCGGCCTAGGCGTTAAGACCGAATTTGGGAGATTACATTAACCACTGAATGACCCATTAAGGCTATCGGAGTTTACAAAACAATCATCTAGAAACTTATGTTTATTTTTCGAAGAAAAATGCAGCGTGTTATCTTCTCTTTTTTTACTCAAAGATATCATCTTAAAAAATGATGGGCTTTATAGTTTTCTTAGCAAAAGATGATTTCCAATTTCATGTACATTATTTTCAAAATCTATTCACTTGGTAAAGCAGCAAAAAAGTGATATTTAACATAATTTTAATGAAAACTAGATTTCATGCAAGATTAAATCAATTTCCATATTTCAACAATTCTAAAAACAAAATAAATGTTATGCATGCCAAATAAACTCGAAAACCTAAGTCTCATGCCACAGTTTAAATAAAATAATACATTTTTTGAATAGTAGAAATTGAGAATAATGAATCTAAAAATACTTTATTTGAATAAAAACACAATCCGAACCGAACCTAGTGGGTTATTTGTAAAGATGAGAATAAAAAGGGGAGTCAGCTTAAGAAGCTCAGTGTGAGTCCAATCACAAGAAAATCGGTGCAAAATAGTAGATAAAACATGTAAAATAACAGTTCTTTAGAACAATCACATTCGTATAGCAAGTTTCAGTAACAGTTTTATAGATCAATGCATCACTACAATATTTTAGCATTCACAGTTTTGTATGCACATGTTTATGAATGGCAATGCAATTGTGGAGTTCCCTTGAATTCAATCATCCTTATACACCGAGTTGTGGATTAACCACCACTAATTTGCAGATATAAAACTATCACTGGGTTGTGGATGTACAATATTTGCAAATAAAAACTGCCACTGGGCTGGGGATGCACAGCATATTTGCAGATGAATTGCCACTCTTTCTCTGTACATATCATTCCACCCCATGCAATGGAATATGACATGTTTTGCAATAGAACAATGCAAAAACAATATATATGCTTAACATATAATTAGTTCAACACTGGCAGTGGACATACTTAACATGTATTCAACTCAACATTGACAATGCCATGCATAACATGTACTTAGTAGGGCGGCAACGATATTGACACTAGTTTATCAGTATCACTTTGACAGTAGGTATGTAATATTCACTTATCATACAATGTACAATAGCACATTAGTCACTAAATCAAAGATTCCAGAATAAACACAATATCAGGGAGTTAATTGAGCGAATAAGAACTCTAAAAATAATTTAGGAAACATACAGAGACTGAACTGCAAATATCATAAATTTTTAGGCAAAACTGTAAAATAGGAGTCACACGGTCGTGCCACACGGTCGCGTGAGGGTATCATGACTGTGTGGGAGAATTACACAACAGTGTGGCTAGGCCGTGTAAAAGATTGAGACCGTGTGTCAAACGCTAAAATTACCCTACAGGAAAGACATGGTTGTGTGGCAAGCCGTGTGGAAGAGCTGTGGCTGTGTGGTTTATATGCCCGTGTAAGAGACCATGTTGCCTTAATCCTACACACAATCACCATCGATTCACTTGGGAAAAGACACACACCTTTCACCGGCAATTTGATTGATGTTCCTCACACCCGATTCTAATCTGATCCACCTAAATTCAGTCCTTCAATCGACATTACACACAAATTAACAATTGGTGTCAAGATTGACAAGATTTGCGAAAGATTTGACAAGATCCAAAAATTATTGATTAATTAAACGAAAGATTAGCGTCGGATAGTAAATTAATGACATACAAGATCTAATCATCAGAACGACGTGTACTTACCATTTCTTAGCAATGATACAGAAGCTATTGATGGAAATTACAAAACCGATAGAAAGAATGATTGAATAGAGAATGATTTGATTTAGTAAACCAAAATAATTATCAATAATTAGGATGAAAATATGGTGTAAAGAAAAGGGAAAAAAAAAAAGAATAAATAGAAAGATGGAGAGTCGAATTTGAAAAGGGGCAATTGAAAATCTAATTAAGAAAAGAAAAGAAAAAGATAGTGAAATTCTAATTCTATTGGAATTTTGAGGAAGGGCGAGATATGAATTCCAATTAGGAAAGAATTTGTTAAATTCCTGGGGTTTGTAAACCCTAGGGGCGGCACATGCAATTTTCCCTAGTTTTGCCAAACTTGAAATTAAAATGAGGGGGGAATGTAACAACCCGTTTTTAGTGAAATCGAAAAATGAAATTCATGCAATTTAATTCTTATTCCAAGCTTGGCCGATTTTTACATGTAACAATAGCAGCCCATGTATTACACAAAATTTAAAATTTTTCCAAGGTTTTTCCATCTTTTCAATTTAGTCCCTAAATCATAATTTCCTTTACAAAAGTTATTTATCTATCAACAACCATTCATTTTCTACCATAAACTTCAAAATTCCAGTATACTCATCCATGAAAAAAATTTAATACTTTGATAACTTTGCAAATTAACCCCCTAGATAGCTAGATTAAGTTATTACGATCTCGGAAATATAAAAATTACTAAAAACAGGACAAGAATGCTTACCTAATTAAGCCAAATAAGTTTCTCTTTCTTCAATTCTCCATGTCTAGGGTTTCTATCTTTTTTATTTGGGAAAGATGATGAAATAAGATGATATTAGATTTTTATCATATTTTATTATTTCTATTTCCAATTTAGTCCTTTTCTTTATTTAATTTTCCATGGATGAATCATCATACTTATCTACTAACTCCTCTTAATGGTCTATTTTCCATATAAGGACCTCAAATTTTGAATTCCATAGCTATTTGATACCTATAGCTACTAGAACTCAACTTTTGCATTTTATGCAATTTGGTCTTTTCTATTAAATTAAACATGTAATCGGTAAAATTTTATTAACGAAATTTTCATACGACATTTCTATCATAATGCAGACCATGCAATAATATTAAAATCATTTTCCTTCTGGACTCGAATTTATGGGCTCGAAACCACTATTCCGATTTCACTGAAAATGGGCTGTTACAAGAAAGGAGGCGGTGACTCGGACCGAGGATCTCTAGGGATAGCTACATTACTTAACTGCTAGGCTAGATACTCAATTTTGTTTAAACTCTTACAACATTTATTCTTAAAACAAGACGTGACACTTGCTAGGGTTTGGAGCAAAATTGCACAAAATAAAATTGATGTGAGGGAAGGGATTCGATCTTAGATTTCTAGGACAAAGTTACTAACACTTAACCATTAGACCAATAACTTATTTATTTTTAAACACACAAAGATAACCTTTATAAATCGAGGCATGATCACTCTCGATTCCACAAACCTGACCAAATGTGGCACCCCAAACCTGGCCGAGACAAACCGAATCGAATCCAAAATGTTACATTAGTCACTTACGTGACCTCCGTACAACAATCAATCACACCACACGTATATACATGCAAATTTATCAATCGTATAGTTTAAGGTAAACATACGACTCTAAAAAAAACATGATTTTGTAACGTTACTCTTGATCAGACCAACATCAGGGGTAAAATCTTTATTTAACATACAACATAAGCAACATTCATAATTCAACAATTAAATCATATGTACAGTATAAAACAATTTAATAAGGATAATAATTGAAGGAAATACTAGAACTGATAAGTTAAACTCATTTAATTTTTAAAGCAAAGTTTAATAGCTAAATTGTAATTTTAGTAAAATATTTAGTAAAACCTTTTTGTAAAATCGAGAGTAAATGTAACACCCCAAACCCGACCTACACGTTATGACCAAATTCGTAGATGCCACAAAGAAGGGTTTTGAAAATTGAGTTGTTTTGATAAATCATTCAAGTTTTATAACTTATATTCATTTATATCTATTATCAAAAACGTTATTTAATTAATTTATTTGCCAAAACGTAATTTGTATCGGAAGTTATAGAAACCATTGTATTAGAAAATATCATTCGTATTTTTGGAAAACCTTTGTTTTAGTAAAACCATGTTTTAGATAAACGTCGCAAATAAAGTGTAAAAACGAAAATCCAAATCCCAAAATTAAACCAAATAGTCCAGAGAGTCCAATTATTACAAAACTCCCAGAAATAATCCTTAAATTAAAATAAAAGCCATAATCTTAAGCAGTTTACGAACTCATGGTCACTGTGAGGCTCTATCACACCGATCCGTTTAAGTCCGTGGATTACCTAAACATAATAGACAAACAGATGTGAGTTTTCGTAAACTCAGTGTGTAACCCAATGGAAATAGACATGCAATACATACAAAAATCATATATACAGTCAGATTCAGGTTCAGACTTAAGTCTTTTACAGATGTAGATAACAGAATTAGATATGCAGAAAAAATATTCAAAATCCTACCCCCATCCTCTACACACCAACTCCGACCATCCCACCACACCATGTGGGGTTAAAAACACCCACCCATCCCTACACACCATACCATGTCATTAAGACACATATCAGATAATATGCAGCCAAGCTACCAGAATATAAGCGAAGGTCTCCATACAAAACACTTCCTCCACACATATACAATTCTCACCCCAAACATATATACAGGAATATCATGCTTACATGCTTGTATACAGATAACAAATATATATTTAACAGAATAATCAGACATGCATAACAATGTCCTACTTAGAGCAGAATATCAGAATATCAGATCACATGATTTTAGGGTTTGGTTAGCCCTAGGAAAAATTTCAAAAATATGGGCACAAATGCCCGTGTGGGCCCACACACCCAGATTGGCCTCACCTGTGTGGCCCACACGGCCTGGCCCAAAACCCACACGCCCAACTTGGCCTAGCCCGTGTGGCCCACACGGCCACACTCACACCACCACATGGCCGTTTTATGGGCACAGCCATGCCCTCGTCAAACACACGGCTGTGTTGTGTCAACAGTATGGTTTTTTTTTACTTTTGTCGAAGCTCGATTTTTTACATTTTGGGAACACACCTGGTACGATTTTGATACAAAATCATTCTCGAACCAACCAACACCTAAAATTGATATAACAAAACTTCTAAAATCAGTCTAAAATCACAGTTAAACCGAACTAATGAAACCAAAAACGAAGAAACTCAAATGTTCAACACTTACCCGATTACCCCGAACGACTTCGACTACAATTTTGCGAGAGGAGAGTCCCGTTCTTCACCATTTGCTGTTGCAAAAATATAATTTCAATACCAACAGAAAATCAACATCATACTAAACGGATTTAAAGGAAAAATTCTCTAACTTGAGCAAAGCATTCTATCTCCACTTACCAATCACACAAGAACACTGAAAAGCCGAAATAATGTGATTGAACAATTAAATTGATAGAAAGTAGAGAGTAAAGGAGAAGAATTGTCAAATGACAGAAAAGCGTAAAGAAAGAGGAAAAACCAACATTAGAATTTTTTTGAGAGAGAAAACTGAAATTTTGAAAAAACAAAAAACTGAAATTTTGAAAAAACAAAAACAAAAATAAAGTCTGATAACTCCCAATATCCCAACTCCCCACTATCTTCTCAACCACAACTACTCACTCACTCAGACTCCCAATCCCATCCAAACTCTTTCAGTCAATCGAGGCAAAAATTAATACCCACGCTCACACAAGGATTTAAACACAAAACCTCCCACATACCAACTCCTTACCACTCAAACCAACAAGCTCATTCTAATATGGATTAACAGAAAATTTTATATAAGCCCACTCAACAAGGTTAAGGCTAGGATTAGAAAAATAACAAAATTTGGCAAAAGGAAGACTTGAACTCAAGACCTCACACACACACCCCTAGAACACTTAACCGCTGAAGCAAATACATATTTTGTGTTAAATATTTATAGAAACAAGAAGTAATAAATCAGGATGTTATAGTAAAATTATGGAATTATCCATATAAGACTTAATCATGCAAATTTTCAAGTCATTTCATAACATTTAAGGACTCCAAGTGCATAACATAAAAATCAGGACTTAATTGCAAATATAACAAGACATACCCAAAACCTACATATGACACATTATCACCTATCCACACATACTATTTCGTGTTTTCTTTCCAATTTTCCTATCCTAACATATCATATAACAAATATGGATCATTCAAATCATGTTCAATTACACTAAAACATACTTTAACACTCTAACCAGTTAGCTATACTAGCATGCAAACCTAAAGTCGCAATTCATATTACTCAACATGTCAAATTTGTATCTCATACATTTTTAAATACATTATAGGCTCATACCTTACCATTTGGTCATTTTAAGCTTGTCTCAATATTCAACAAGTCATTCAAGCATCTATAACAATAATTCACTAAGTACATGCATATCATCCACCATGCAACCAAAACCTAACAATTATGTGTACTCAAGTTTAAATTCAATCAATCAATTAACTACAAACCCAATTTTTCTAACCCCATTTTTGAGATGTGACAGAAGGTTGAAATGTACGAAGAATACGATGAAGACATTTCCTGACGAGTTCATTAATAAGTGACTTGATTAAGCTAAATAAAAATTAAACTAAAATATAGATTTGAATGACTTTTTAGAAAATGGATTTTTTTATCTTTATCGTTTTATTTTTTTTTTGCATCTATCTAGATATTGTAATAAGCTTATTGTACCGTTCGATAATGGTTAATTTCACATTCAAGATCTCAGTATTGATTTCCATTCGATTAAGTCCATAAAGACATTTTACTATATACTTTGCAATAGATTATTTTTTTTTTGCGTATTTATCTCCCATGAATTTTTAATTAAATTACTCCCCCCATGCTGTAATTAATTTATCTAATGGTTTATTTCTCATTTAAGCCTCTCATTTGTGTTTTAATTTGTGTTTTAACTCCCTTAAATTTAACTTTTATTTAAATTATTATAAATAATATTATCTATTCTAATTAATAGAATCACTCAAGTAAAAACTAAAAAAAAAAGAGGGTAAATGATAATAGTCGAATATGATGCACAATAAATATTCAAAATTTCATTCATATCAATCAAAGGAAATATGATGAAATTCATAATTTAAGATCCTAAATATATTGAAATTATTTTCCTTTTTTTAACAATAAAAGCTATTAGATTAATAGGAATTCAAAGTTACAGTTAAAGGGAAACAATTCCAATATGACATAGCTTATAAATTGCCATTTGTTAAGCTAATAATTTACCATGTGTAATTGTTGATTAAAGTTTTAAAAAATTAATTCAATAGAAATTCCTTATAAAAATATACCAATAAATATATGGAAAAAATTTTACATGTATAAAATTTAAATATGGTAAAAATTAAGCAAAAATCGGTGAGAATAATCATAAATGAAACATGGTAAAACAAAAAAAAGCAGCTAAAAATTGGGTGGTTGTGTTCAATTTTTGGTAATAAAATAAAATCAAAATATTTTTTACTAGAACTAATGCAAAAAAATCTACAATATTAGACATTAATCAACTTTCTTCTTTTAATTCTAAAGCCTATAAATAACATCCCTAAACATTAAAAAAAAAAAACAGATAAATGAGGTATGTTCTAAGTTTCATATAATAACTTTAATTATACAACAAAGTTTGTTTGAATAAAGTTATGTTGCCCTACAATCAAATTCAATACTCGATACAGAATTTTATCTTTTTCCTTTTGTTTGATTAAATTGAGATAAAATGTGTCATTCTTTAAAATTGTATGCATGTTTTGGATTATAATATACATGAATGAATGTATGAAATTATTTTATTTATGTAATAAAACAATTTTTTAAAAGTTGTGATTCCAAAAAATTAGATTCAGTGTAAATTAAATTTTTTTATTATAAATTTTGGGTTATGTAATTAAATCGTGAATTATTATCTCAATGTAGGTCTTATTTTAACTTTTATTGTAAAATTAGAATAAATCTTGTGAGCAAAAGACAAACTAGAAATATATGTAACTTAAAGTTTTCAGAAAAACCCTAAGAAACGAAGCGACCAATGATATAACCAAAATTGATTGAGACAACACGAACCCGATAGAACAAATTGATGGTAGCCGATAGTGGGCCAGTTGGCAGATGGTGGGGCTGACCAAAGGTGACTGGCAGCGACAGTCAGTGGTGGGTGACGACGAAGGTATTCGACAGCGATGGCAATGGCCCGATGATAGATACCCTTTCAATTGTATGATTCAAATTTTCAGGTTTTAAGAATTTTTTCACATTTATGTATATTTTGAAAACCCAAAGGATGTTTTTGTTTCACCTTGAAGAACCCAAGAATGCTTTGGGAAAATATAATAATAATTATTATTTTATTTTTCCTTAGGATAAAATCATGGAAACTTTTAGTTAGTCAAAATCAACTTAATTTCTACAAATATTAGAGCATGCTACATATATGAATGCAATAATATTAAATTGAAATAAAGTATGTTCATGCATATATGATATAAGTATGCCATTTAGTTTAGGGAATAATGTCACATGTACTTGTCATTGCATGTTTAATAATTCATGATTGAAACCGAAATAAAAAACTTACATGTTTAAAAAATATTGAGTGGGAGAATGTCCCTAAATAAGAACTATGACCTTTACCAAAGGTCTCTATGTAATGGCATGACATTACTTCGAGTCGATTTTACCGTAACGCACCTTAAAACAAGTATTATCATGTGGATTTCACTGGGGAGATTTTTTTTAAGAGGACAACTAGTCATATATGCCACTCATTGAGATTGTCCCACGATGACTCATATGTAGTACATATTATAATGGGTGTTGAGTTGATGGTTATACACTCAAGATTATTCTAGTTAAGTAACTTCCCATGAAACTCCACTTAAATTAGAATAATGACCAATATTAAACAATTATTAGTACATGTGAATACCTAAGAAATTAGGTTCACATATTAGTTGGATGGAAATCCATTTTCATACTAGTTGGTTAAGATTACCCCCACACTCACTTAATTTAATGGGAGTAGGAATTATCATTGCAAGAAATTACAAATGTTTTCAAGGTTTAATGTAAGACACATGCATCATTTAAATGCATATTGTACGTTGCAAAGAAAATTTCAGAATATTTGCTTAATACAAAGATAATTAATGAATGAACATTTTACTTTACAGTTCGAAAATGACACCAACTCCCTTAATTAATACCATAACTGAGAACAAAATAAATGGAACAACTATAAGGAATGGAAGATGAATATCAACATTGTCTTAAGTCGTGAGAAACATAAGACGATTCTTGATAACAAATGCCCTCTCGCTAACCAAGTAAAGACAAGAACTTATTGACAAGAATATGATGAAATAGTTATTTGCTATATACTAACAAGCGTGGCCAGCACCTAACTAAAGCAACTAGAGAGCTGTGATTCCACCAAAGTGATGCTAGACAAACTAGAGGACATGTTCAGAGGGCAAGTTGCTTTGGCTCGACAGTCTGCGATAACTAGTTTGATGAATGCCCACAAAAAACCCAACACTTTAGTCAAAGATAATATGATGTCTCTTATGAGCTACTTTATCGAGGACAATGGACTTGATTTGGACTAGAACACACAAATTGAGGTTATGTTCAAAATCTTGTCGAAAGATTTTATTGGTTTTAGAATCGTATATAACCTCGAGACCAAGTAGTTGACGCTTACACAACTCATGAAGGAATTACAATATTGTGATTTGATTTTGAATGGTAGTCAACCTATCCAAAAAGCATAAGCTAACTTATTAATTACTTCTTCCTCTAAAGGGAAGGGAAAGCAAGCTAAGAGAAACAAGGCTAAGTCCTTTAAGTCACTTAATGTGGAAGGGAAGAGAACAAAAAAGCCTAAAGACTTATCTAAGTTTAAGGTTTTTTTTTTTTTTTTGCAATAAAAAAGGGCACTTTAAGGCAAACTACAAAGAGTGTAAGTATTACCTAGCTACAAAGGACAAATGTATGAAACTCTTAATGATTGAAACTTACTTAGTCGAAAATTTAATAAGCCATTAGGTCATTATTCTGGAGCTACTAACCATATATCTGCTTAAGTATTTTTTTAATTTCACCCGATTCGACCTGCCTTGAATCCCAATTTTCAAAAAAAGAAATCTGACCCTAATGGATCAGGTTGGGTTGTGATTTGTCGTAATTTGAGACATAAAATTAGGCTCTCCAATACACCCAGGGAGCTAATTCTCAAACAAATTAAGTGTTTTTTCTATCCTTTTTTTGAATTTTAGCTTTCACAATTAATAACTATTTTTGGCTAAGTTTTGCTCCTTTTGAGACCCAAATTGGCAATATAGTACCTTGGGGAACCTAACAATGTGATTGAATTAGTGTAGGGAGATGATAATGGTCCAACCTTAAAGAAAACATCATTTAGAGTGGGTGTCACGACATTGATACCATGGAAGCCACGACACTAAGTCCTTTCACCTTAAGGATGCAAAATTTCAACACAAAATCAACATGATGCTTACTATCGTGAGAGTCATGATACCGAGGGTAAGATGTCATGACACCAAGCCAAAGTCATGACACCATACCTCCAAGGTCATGATACCTCTGAAGGTGTCAAAGTAAAGAAATTAAAGCCAACTTTAGTTATGTCGTGACATCGACCAGTAGATGTCACGACATCGAGACCCCCCACAACCACGAGTTTGCTACTGTCTAGAGTGTCATGACATTGAGGCCTGGGTGTCACAACACTGCTGCCTAATGAGGATAAAATTGTTGTAGGGGTAGTCTTTTGTCCAACTGTAACATCCTGAAATAGGGCATAGTTGGAACAGTGGTTTCGAGACCACAAATCTGATGTTGAAATATTTATTTTATGATTATTACGAGGCCTAGAATATGAAAACATACATGTGTTAAAGTTTCATGAAGAAATTCTATGAGTAAGGTGTCTAATTGGAAAATAAGGACCAAATTGAATAAATTGCAAAACTTGAATTCTAGAAGCAATTTGCATGAAATTGCTTTAGATTATTAATTAAAAGGTCTTAAATAGAATTTTCCAAATTTCTAAGTTTTTGGACAAAAATGGGCATGTATGGAAAATTTTGAAAGTTTAGTAAGGAAGGGCATTTTGGTTATTTGGTAATAAAATCAATAAAAAGGGAAAATGAAGGAAAAAATCACTCATCTTCTCCCTTGTACCAATCAAAATTCTCAAGCCCTCCATAGCTAGGGTTTTCAACATTTTCAAGCTCAATAGTAAGTGCTCCCTAGCCCCGTTTTTAATGTTCTTCGTATTTTTGAAATCCCGGTAGCTTACTCTCTCCATTTCTCCCATATTTTGAGCTGGGATTCATGTATCTAAAGTGACCCATGTGTGACATGTTTATTCTTTGATGATTTATGGAGGAATATGAAAGTTGGATGTGTGTTAAACATCTTTTCCTAAGTGATTTTAATGAAAAACCCCTAAAAGGACCTTTTTGCAAAAGGTACAAAATATGTGGTAGAAATGTGAAATAGAGGAAAATATGGGCTAGTATGAGTTCATATTACATTTAGCTAGGCTTGGGTAACCAAGGAATTTCATGTATTTCATTATACGAGCTTAAGGACTAAATCGTAAATAATGTAAAAGGTTAGGGGCAAAACGGTCATTTTTTATTAGGGTGAAATTTAGACTCGAAAAGAATAATGTGAAGTATTAATAATTTATTTTTATTGTTATAGACCTCGAGGAACAAATTTCGGAGGTCGATCGAGGAAAACGAAAGGTTTCGAAATAACCGAAACACGAAACCGAAACGAGTGCCAAGTAAGTTCAAATAACTTAAAGTAAAATCTTAATATGCCTAATTGCATGTATTACGAATGTATGATAATTGGTTATAATGATGGTATGAAAATCCATGAAATGTGTTAATAATAATGACATGATAATAAATGTCCCGGTTGAAGTCAAAAAGGGAAATTCGATGGATAAACCATGGCTTACATGACTTGAGATCCTGCATGTGTTGCAGAAAAGGATTTAGCCCGGACAGATAATCTGTTGATCTCAATATAGAAAGGATCTAGCCCGGACGGGTGTTCCTTGAGTGATCGAGCCTCCCGAAGAATATGTGTGCATTATGGATTTAGCCTGGACGGGTAATTTGACTAGGGTCTGAATTTAGCTTGGATTGGTAATTCAGATTCGAGCTCATTAAGGGTGTTTGTCGCTACAAGGGATTTAGCCTAGACTGGTAATCCCGCCGTAATATGTGAGGTTCGCGGGAGTGCATACATGAGATGATCACTCTTATGACTTGACGGTAAATGGATAATCCATTGAGGTTTCCAAGAAACTCAACGGGATTAACATGGGATATAGAAATGAAAATGTTGGATGATGAGCTCATCTAAGGCAAACTACATGATGAATTATTAAGAGACTAACTTGATGTTTGAGTGCATTTAATAGAAAGCTATCCTATGTTTATTGGATTGGTTGCCTAATATGGTTGTATGCTAATTAATCGGTAATTTTACTTTTTAGTTATTTGGGCTTACTAAGCATGTAAATGCTTACCCCTCTTTTTTCCCTGTCTTACAGAGCTCGAGGACTCGTAAAGATTGGAAGACAGTTGGAGAATCAACACACTATCATCTTGTCTAGCTTTGGTACATAGATACTTTTACTTTGGTTCAATGGCATGTATAGGGCTTTGGTTTATTTTGTTATTTTGTTATATGTGTCATTTGGTTGGCCAATGTAAAGGCTTAAATATTAAACTTATTCTTTTTGTATTTGGCCATAAGACATGGCTCATTTTGTTATAGGTTATGACCTACTAACCATGCATGTTTATGTTAAAAAAAATGTTCTTGTCATGATTGAATGTGGTACATCATGAATGGACATATGAAATGTGGCCAAAACATTTGGAGCTAGTTAGGCTATAATTAGCAATGAGTTATAATAATGAGCCAAGTCTAAATGAATTCTAATGGATAGAAATCTTTAATATAAAAGTGGATAATTGAGCATGTACATAACCGATGAGATGAGGTTAACATACAATGGATCATTGATGATAGTCCTCAAGCATATTTAGGTTATGTTAAATACAATTGGGATTCATATATGTGAGTGTATGATGAGGGTGACTATTGGCTTGAAATTATAGCCTAAAATAAGTCCACACGGGTAGACACACGGGCTGTGTCTAGGCCGTGTGTGACACACGGATAGCCCCATGGGCATGTGGTACGGCCGTGTGTCCCCTGCACCTAAAATTTTCAAGTCAGAATGCATGGTAGTAAATACACGGGTAGAGACACGGCCGTGTGTCTGAACCGTGTGGAGGGCACGACCTAGCACAAGGGCGTGTATCCTGGCCATGTGCCCTTAAATGCATGCTGACGTCATAAATAGAATGCTCAAGTTTTTGGGCATGGGCGAACACACGGGCGTGTCTAGGCCGTGTAAAGGACACGGACCAAGGACACGGGCATGTCCCAATGCACACGAGCATGTGCATTGCCCTCACACGGGTGTGTGAGGCTTAACCTAGAAAATTTTCCAGGAACTTTTTGAAGTTCTCGGTTTAGTTTTAGACCATTCTCAATGTAGATTTAGGGCCTCGTAGGCCCATAATAGGGACATTAAGATGTTGTTCGATTGGTTCTAAATTGGAACGAAATTTTATGACCCATATTGTTCAAAAATGTCCAAGTATGAGTCTGGTAATGCCTCGTGCCTGGTCCTAGTCTCGGGAACAGGTAAGGGGTGTTACATTTAGTGGTATCAGAGCTACGGTTTAATCGATTCTAGGACTACTGTAGAGAGTATTGAGTTTCGCTATACATGCCATTATACGAACGTTGATAGTGTGACATCTCCTAATTGCTTAATTGTCTTTGAATATAGTAAATGTCTTCTAATCAAGCACAAGATGATAGCCGAAAGCCATGCTCCAGCTTCCATACAACGACCTGTTTCTAGCAGTAGTAGAAGGCCTATGTCTGAAGGCTGAGAAGAGGCCAGAGTCGCCTTTTTTGACATGATGGATGAGTGGTTTGGGGATTATTTGAGAAATTACTCCAATATACCACGACCTCCCCCGCCCCCTAACTGACCTAACGAGGAAATGTCATGAGGTATGGCACCTATAAGAATTGGTAAAGCCCCGGTGGATAAGCTTAGAAAGTATGAGGCTAAAGAATTTAGAGCTAAGATCAATGATGATGCTGAGTGAGCCGAGTTCTGGCTCGAGAACACTACACGAGTATTGGATGAGTTATCGTGTACACCTGAGGAGTATTTAAAGTGTGCTGTATCTCTTCTAAAGAATACTACATACCACTGGTGGAAGACTGTGTCTTCAGTGGTGCCAAAGGAAAACATCACTTGGGAATTTTTCCAAGCTGAGTTTAAGAAGAAATACATCAGTCAAAGGTTCTTAGACTCGAAGCGAAAGGAGTTCCTGGAACTCAAACAAGGAAATAAAACTGTAGTGGAATATGAAAGGGAGTTTGTAAGGCTAAGTCAGTATGCGACTGAAAAGCCAACTTTATTTTACTTTTTTATCATATTTTTAGCTAAGTAGTTAGCCTTCTTCATCTTTTAAGGTTTAATTAGCTTTTTTTGTTTTAGTTGGTAGTTTAGTTAGTTTTTACTGTAGCTTTTGTATTAATTGCACTTTAGTACTCAAAATTCTATTTGTAAGTTCAATTTCATCCAAGGCTTTTAATATATCTCAACTCTATTTTCTATTCAAAGTGTAAAAATCTAAACTTTGTTGGTATTTCTCACCTCCATTATTGCTGTCATCATCTTCTTCAAGTAACCGCCAAGAAATCTCTAAGCTTTCTTTAACCCTATTATTGTGCTTATTTGAATGTATGATTTGAATTTTGTGTTAGGTTATTATTTGTATGAAAATGGTGTAAGGTAACTAAATTTATGATGGTTGGTTAATGAAAATGTTGTTTTGTTAGTTTTTGGTATAGAGACTAAATTGTAAAAATTAAACTAAATTGAATAAACCTTGAAACTTAGAATTAATGCCTCTAGGTGAACATTTAAATAGGTGAGACTAAGAGGAGATCCTATTGAGCACCAATTTGATTGTCCCAAGTTAGTTTGGTGAAGTCAAGAGATAAATAGGACTAAATTGTCTAATTTGTTAGAGTGGTGATCGAAAGGTAAAATTGAGCCAACTAGAAGTTTAAGCCTTTTAGATCCTTAATCCAAACACTAATCAACAACATTGAAGTCAACCAACCACTTGTGTGTGTATTGAATCGTTATGTGTATAATTTTGATTGTTTTACACTTTGGTCCTTCTTAGTGTTAGGTAGCCGACTAGTGTAATTTACCCTTGATTATGAATTGTCGTAATATAGTACTTAGAGAGTAGTTAGCTAGACTTCATATTTGCATACTTGTTCCTTAGAAATCACTTTGTCACCAAACTCTTTTAGGTTTGATCCTTAAATACTCGGGTGTTCCATTGTAACACTATAAATATTGCAACTCGACCTATCACACTTGCAGTATAGTGCTAGATAGTTAGAGATGATTGTGTTCAAGTTGTTGGTGTCATTGTTGGGAAGTTTGTGTGTGATTGAGTGATTTGAGTAATTAATACATTTTTACTAGGAGGATAATTAGAAAAGGTTAGGTCTATATATACGACGCTTTTCTTTCTTTTGTTTGGTTGTTTATTTTTTTGGTTAAGTGTTTTTTTATTTGTTAGTGTTTTCCGCGATTGCAACGTTGGTGTATAACTCGGGACGATAATAAGTTAGTCCCATTTAACCTGGAGCCAGAAAGGTTGATGACAAAAGCTAGGAGGGCTCAACTTCCAAGGGGAGCCCTGCCACCGATAGAACCCCTAATTGCTAATCCTCTGATTGACAAGCCTAGAAATGAGGAACCTTTCTTTGATCTTCTTGAAGCTGAGGAGTTGCGGTTTTATGCTATGCCAAACTTGGATACGATGCAAAGGAGCATCAACCGCCACACTATCAACTCGAACAATTTTGAGATCAAGTTGACAATTATACAAATGATCCAAAGTAACCTCTAATGATCCAAAGTAACCTCTAATTTAGGGGATCCATGAACGAAGATCCTAACCAACATCTTAAATGCTTCCTTAAAGTTTGTGATGCTTTTAAATATAGCGGTGTATCCGATGACACTATACATCCTCGGTTATTTCTTTTCTCTTTATGTAATGATGTGTTTATGTGGTTGGATTCACAACTGGTAAACTTAATCAACACGTGGGATGAACTTTCCAATTGGTTCCTTGCTAAGTAATTTCCCATTAGTAAAACGATCAAGTTGTAGATGGATATAACCAATTTCCGACAACTAGAAGGAGAGTCTCTATATGAAGCATGGGAATGCTTTAAAATCATGCTACATAAGTGCCCTTACCATGGCCTATGAGATTGGCTTTAATTACGAACTTCTTATAATAGGATAGACGGGAATTTGCAATCTAGTCTAGACGGAGCGTCCGTAGGGGAGTTCATGTCTAAGACATTTGCTGGGGGTTGCTAACTCATTGAAGATGTTGAAATGAATTCATATGGTTAATTGAGTGGTTCACATACCAAGCTAAACTGCCAACATGAATGCTATTGGTGGCAAGGATAAATTTCAGCAGATCCTCGAGAGGCTTAATAACCTCAGTATCAATATGGCTCATGAGAATTGAAGCGTGAGATGGGGTAACCACGACAAGAATACTTATGCTGAGGTAAATTATATAGGGAATAGGAGAAACAATCTTTACTCCAACACCTACAACCCGGGGTGGCATGATCACCCCAACTTTAGGTGGGGGTGGAACCAAAGGAGGCCCTCTAATCAAGGAGTAATCAATTTCAATCAACCCGACCTACTCCTCTATACCAACCTTCGCAACCATTTAGGCCACACAAAGTCAAATGGAAACCCACTTTCAATAGTGACCCTCTTATGCCTATTAGAGTCGGTAAACTCAAAGAAGGGATGCATTTAATGCAAGTGAGTATACCATTGGAAAAACGCAATGAAAAATAAGTTTAAGAGAAAAACTAGTCTTTTCAGTTTTTTCCAATAACAAGAACTTGGTTGTGATATATAAAGTAATAAACACTTAATCAAAATTGTACCTTTTCGATTCGTTTAGGATTAATGCTTCGATCTAGTTGTCTTCTCCACTATCCTTAAGCTTATGTCTACCGAATGTGGGCTTGCTTCAAATCGGAAAATTTTCCTCAAATTTACCAGTGAGGCAATTTCACAATTTATATAAACTTATAGGTCAAATTATAAATAAGAAAAATATCTCTAAAAATCTTCTGAAATAATTTCTTTAGAGAATTTTCTCTATGCAACTTCCTCTTGAATTCAAGTCTGTGAAAAATAATAACACAAGGCTCTCTTTATATAAGGAGAGTTTAAAGAGTTCAACTAAGTTCAAACTTAATTACTTTAATATTAAATTAATATAATACTTATCTTGATAAGTATTATATTAATTTAATATTAAATCTATATAAATAATAGAATATTTATCTTGTATTAAATTAAATTTAATATTAAGATAATCACTTTAATATTAAATTAGTAAAATACTATCAAGATAATTATTAAATTAAATTTAATATTAAATTTATTAAAATAATATTATTTTTGGAATAGTTAATCTGAAATTATATTATCCAGTAAAGTCCCAATAGGAGTGTAATTCTTCCACTACTCAACCACTGAAGAACCACCGCCGTCGACCGCTGACCACCAGAATGCCGTCGTCATAGCCGCTGGCACCGTCGCTCAGTGGTGTAGGTGCAAGACCCTCATGACACCTTGAGACGGTTCGATTGCTGCGGTTCGATTTGGGCTAGTGATGACCCAACCGATTTGCTCCAACCACCAGCTGGGCCATTGGCTTAGATCACATACTAGGCCCAATTCAACTAGTTTTAGGTTTTAATTTTTTGTTCTCGGTTCCAATTTTTTATCTCAAATCCAATTTTCAAGTTCAATTACCTATTGGGCCAATTGTCTGACTTGAAAATTAATTTCTAAAAATATCATATTTATTTTAATTAATTTGATTTTGCTTGATTAGAATTAATTTTTCCAAAAATCACTGAGATTTTCCAAAATTAATTTTTCAAGAAAATTCTTTAATCAAATTCTCTAGTTGAACAATTCTTACGGCTACACAAATTAATTCTACATCAAATAAATCAACTCAGTTAAATTATTTCCAAAGTTGTAGAATTTTCTTCTAATTCAAATGCAACTCGATAGAGTTTTTATTGAGCTAGCGGAGGGACCAATTAGACATACACAATTAGCTCTAGTAATTACAATTATATCTAGAAGCATCGTTCTAATAATTCACAATTGCTTAATCACCAATTCAATCCAAAAGAAGTACCATGATTCAAAACTCCTTATTGTATACTTTTTATGAAAGCAATTCATTCAACTGTTTTGTCAAATGACCTCATCATGCGTGTGTTACCCTCATATGATATCCTTGATTCATTTGAGTTAAATTCGTTCACTCAATACAATCCTATTTTATCTCATTGTCACTATTGTGTATTCTTAATGATTTATATGATCACTGCCAATAAATGACTACGATAAATTACTCGTTCAAGAACAAGTAACGATAAATTACTCGTTCGAGAAAAAGTAACCTGTGGCCATGTTCTATATTTTTCAATCCACACAATGCCAATGAGAGAGTATTGTTAACTCTTTAATTGAGCTATGGACACAAGTCATGTACCCAACATACCGACTATGGGTTCGATCATCTTTAGAACATAAGCCTCCACTTATATTAAAGCAAATGAGTTATATACGCATGGTTATTGACTAACTTAAGATTTAGGTAAATCACACCATGAACATCATAAGTGAATTAATTCACAAACGGATTCAGAATTAATTCAACTTGGGTCCAGTCAAATGTATCATTCTTCCAATTAGTACATCTATGTCTCTACCTGTGGAGTCAACTACTCTAATAGCCAAGACTAGCCATCTCCCCAATTGAAATTGTAGACAACATAATAATCCTTCTAAGTATTTGAATCAAACGCTCACTTTTATTCTTTTACGGGGTTACAAACTCCTTTAGATTATCTACTAAACTAAGTTATCTTTTCCGCAATGTAAAAGTTCTTACAGTGCCACTTATCATCAATTTGAACTTAGATAATCAATGAGCTAATATTTTCTTGTCACAATTTTTCTATGTACGCAAAACATGAAAGAAAAAAAAATACAAAAGATATAACAGTGAAATGTGAAATTAACTTCATTTATTTATTCATCGTCCAAATATATAAAAAAACTCGCATGTTTACTACAATATGGGCACATTTCCCAACATATGCACCAAATGCAAGGTCAACTTGACCAAATCCTTAAAATGTTGCAAACCAATGCCACATCAAGTATCCCTAGAAACATTGAGCCTAACTCAAAAAAAGTGGGGAAAGAGCATGTTAAGACAATCACTCTCCAATACAGAACAATGATCAAAGAACCAATAAGATCCTTGAGTGTCAAAATAGAGAAGATGGACACTAATACTCACACTTCTAGTGTTAGAGATAGGGTACACATAAGTGTAGAGGAGGAGGTAGAGACGAGGGAGTCTAACCCTAAGGAAAAACCAAGCAAGCCACCTAGCCTAACCACCGTTCCATTTTCGGTTAGGCTTGGGGAGAGAAAAAAAGAGATAGTGAGGAATTCTTGAGTTTCCTCAACATGTTCAAAGCCTTAAATATCAACCTACCCTTCCTTGAGCTCCTTAAGAAAATGCCCAAATGCTCCAAGTTCCTTCAGGAAGAATAGGAAAATGGGAACAAATAGCTTTGAACACTGAGTCCAGTATTGTAAATCTAAGAAGGTCCCATCTAAACTTAAGGACCCTGATAGCTTTACAATCCCTATCTAAATAGGAGGGCTAAATTTTTGCAATCCCCTTTGTGAAATTGGTGCAAGTATTAAACTTATGCCCCTATCTATCTACCATAGGTTGGGTTTAGGAGGCCTCCAGGAGACTTCGATCACTTTACAATTAGCCGATCAATCTTTAGTCCATCCCAAGGGTGTCCTTGAGGATGCCATAGTTAGAGTAAGACAACTTATCCTCCTGGTAGATTTTATAATGCTAGGCTTCAAGGAAGACTTAGAGATTCCAATCCTATTAGGGCTACCATTTTTAGCTACCTCTTGAGCCACAATTAATAGTAAAGGGGAACTAACAATAGAGATTGATATGGGAAATAAATGTTTTTAAATGTGTTAATACCTACCTTATCCCTAAGGATGTGCTACCCTTTCCAGTGAATGATAGTTGAACCATTAACTTATTATCTTATCTCGTTACTATGTTGTGAATTACTTAAAGTGGTGCCAAGTTGCAGGTCTGAGTTTAATGCCAAAGAGGATCCCGATTCCAAGGAGGGTGATTATCCATGGTCAATCCTCAAGTAGTCTCATTAGTTGAATAATAAGATGCACAATTGAGTTTCGAGAACACTGCAAACACTCCTTCGAGGGTGTAACAGATCACCCGGAAGACCATTTTTGAGTTACCATTGGCAAAATTTAAACTTGTTTTGTAAATAATTAAATTAGTTGAGTCGAGATTCCATTTATTTAGTTTTAGTTTAGTTTTTAAACTCATTGCATACTTAGGTTTAGGATTTTGTAAGTGCATTTTGTTGTAAAAATTTCAGTTCAAAAATGGTTTTATTGCATAGTAGAAAATAAAAAATTTGAAAACCGAATCAAATTGTAATATTTATAGTAATAAACAATTTACCGAAATAGTACGTGTTTTCAACCAGATGGATCCTTTTCGTTCCCGTCTTCCAATTGAACGACCTTTTTCACTATTCTCATACTACGAACTACTTTAAGTGTCACATCCCATAATTTATTAATTTATGTGCAATAATAAAAACAAGAAAGTGTTGTGACTTAGTGATAAGAAACTCCTTAACTATCCTAGAGTTCCCTAGTTTGAATCTCATTGCTCTCATATTTTTAAATTAAATTTTTGCACATATTTAACATGTGCATTTAAGCCTTGCCGTCCACCTCTATAGTTGCCCTAAACAGTGTGTTTCCAATCTTCCTTTAGTAAGTCAAGCTTGGCATAAGTTGTGAAATGCATCCCCCTTTTGACTATTTGTCTCACTCCCTTGCCAAAAACTCTTCTTTTTTTTGCCAAAAATGTTGTGATACAATGAACCTGGTCATGGTTGACCAAGCTACACACACCCTTGCTGTCCCCTACCCTCATTTTCACCATATTATTTCATTTTTTTTCATTTTTCTTCATCTTTTTTCTCTCTCAAATTGAAAAGGAACCACCACCGTCTTCTTTTATTTTTTGTTCTTCAACTGCCACAACCAATCCTTCCACCACCACCAAGTGACCTCTTAGCCACCTTAAACGTCACCTTCTCACTCCTCCTCTCTTCCACTCTCATGATCATCGCAGCGAACCACTGTGGATCTTCTCCCCCTCCACCTATTTCTTTCCTCTTCTCTCATTTTTCTTCCAAACTTTGGTGACCGAACCTTCCTCCCTTTTATATTTTTCTCACCACAGTTGGACTGCCACTCCATCATTGCCAAATTTCTGTAGCCACCGTTGGCGATGATATTTTTTTTCCTTTTTGCTTCATCTTTATTTTGTCGATTCCTTAGTGAATAAAACTCACATTTTCTATCACTTTATCGATTATTTTTAGATCACTCAAAATCGTCAATCTCATTCCATTCTCAATCCTTCAATTATCTCATATTAAATCAAGTGTAAATGAGGTTGTTCGATTCGTAAATCCTTCATTTAGAAATGCCATGGTTGGCTGAATGGTATAGTGTTTTATTGTTATCAAAATATTTTATTATTCTTTTATCATAGTACTAATGCGATTTCGTAATAACTTGAAGGACCAAATATTGCCAATCCAAGAAATCCTTAGCGAGTTAACGGGTGCATTGAATCCAAGTGCTGATTTAAGGGTAAGTAATTGGTGAGAATTATTTCAATGATTAAACTTTAAGTATTAAGACATATCTGATAGATCTATAACTAAAATACGTGTTTGATTCGATAGATTCATTTACCGGGTTTAGATCCAAGCGAAACATCTTCCAATAGGATTGTGGCAATTGAATCTACGGTTTAAGGTGTGGGATCTGAATTTTTTTTTAAGTATAATCTTTCATTATTTTATTATTAAATAAAAAGCTATTAAATAATTATTTGATAGTACACTAAATACTCAAAGCAGAGCTAAAAACCTTATAAAAAAGGAAATTCCAAGTAAGTGTTCCTAAAATTATTAGTTTATGAAATCTATGATTCGTGATGCACTGATGTATGTGATGATGACATGTGTGCAAATCTCATCTCTATGTTATGTGATACATGACTTAATTGATATGTGATGATTTAAATATGTGTTATATATCCATGTGTATGATGAGATCCATGGTTTAATATGAAAATATATTAAAGCATGTTAAAGTGAATAAAAAGTGAATAATATGTGATATGTGAGCATGTTTACATGCAAATATGTAAAATTGAGAAATATGCGTTAACTGAGACTATGAGCATGACTACATGTGAAAAATGATTAAATGTGTTAAATTGGAAAATGGCCATATCACATGCATGGAATGGGTCTTGTGAAAGGTGGAAGTTCTAAAGTGAATAAAAAGTGAATAATATGTGATATGTGATATGTGAGCATGTTTACATGAAAATGTGTAAAATTGAGAAATATGCACTAAGTGAGACTATGAGCATGACTACATGTGAAAAATGATTAAATGTGTTAAATTTAAAAATGGCCATATCACATGCATGGAGTGGGTCTTGTGAAAGGTGAAAGCTATCTGGCAGTTTATCGTGGATTATGTGGCCGTTATTAGCAATTATGTGGTGGCTTGTCCATAATTTGTTATGTGGCCATTTATTGGCATTTATGTGGTGGCTTGTCCACAAATGGCGTGTTATTGGATGGACTGGTTCTGGGGAACTTGATATTGGTGTGTGGTGGAGATGAGTAGGAAAATTCTTCAAAATGTGCATGTTACTTAAATTATGAATATGTGTAATATTGATAATATGAGATTTTTGTAAAAATGGTATATATTTTGATTTGGATGTGTTTATTCGATATGTTGAAAAGCATGTTATATTATATATAAACTTTATGTTTGATCTCATACTGAGCCTTTTAAAGCTCACACGTGTTACTCGTGTATCTCAGGTAATCCTCATAATTAGGACTCAGATTCTGTCATTGGAGAAGCTCTTAGAATAATGATTTCTTGGTTATGGATTTTTAAAATGATTTAGGACTTTTACGAACTATATGAGTTTATTTTGGATTTTATTATGGACTTTAATTTGGGTTTTTCTTAATAACTTTTTAGGACTTTATTTTAAGTTGTGGACTATGGCATGAGGAGTTCTATTTCAATATTTTTGGGAAATATTGCATGGATTGTTTTTATAGGATTTTTCTTTTAAATGATCGTTAAATGTTTTAAAAATTATTAGCTGCTACAACTGTGTTTAAAAACTAAGTTATAATAAAAATATTTTTTAAATGAAAAGGAACAAATTAATTTCTACTGAAAAGAATATGATGTTTTTAAAATAACATGTTTCGAGGACAAGTGGATTTTTCTTATGAAAACGTTTTGGTCATATTCATGGCCAATGTAATTACTTAAATTGGGCTGTAACGTCTAGGCTAGGTTTAAGGGGTTACATCAAGTGCGGACTCGAACGATTCAAATCAAACATAAAACCAGAAATAATTTACTTTACTTTCAGTGGGAAAGAAAAATTTTTTTCTCAATAGAAATCGATAGAATTGTTATTCTTAAAAATAGATTTAATACTTAGAAAATAAAATCTCACTATCTTCAAACATAATAACAATATCTTAAAGTTGTGTATTTAGCCCTACCAATGCCATCTATTTATAGGGAGAAGAGGTGTGACCCTTGTTGAATGATAAAAGTCTACTTCAATAGAAAAACGAACTCCTAGTTTAAGTAGGATTAGGTGGGGCGAGAACCCTAGTTAAACAAACTATGGTTTGTCGTCCCTAGCATTAAACATAAGGGACTTTTAGGCCTTTCCCATATCAAGTCCAATTACAAGTAATTCATGGACTTTCAACCCAGTACTTTATAATTCAATCCAACTCAATATTTGTTTTTCTATTTCTCAAAATAAAATCTTAAATTAATTTAATTTCCCAATTAAATAATTTTTAGCCTAATTCTAATTCCGCTAAAGTCACGATGACTTTATAGTAAAAGGAATCTATGAGAAAATATATTTAATATTTCTACATTCAACGAATTCATTATGACCAATCAATTTATTTCTATTCTTGAACTTCAATTATTTAATTGATAAATTAAATAATAATTTGAAAAACCATAAATTCATTTTCTAAGTCATTTCCATTTAGAGAAACCATATTCATTTCCAAATGTTTCTCATTTCTCTAACTTTACCAGTTCTATCCATTTCTATTACTTTGCTTTAACTTACAATTCATTTTTGGTTTCAACGAGCTAGCGGAAAGACCAATTGCACATATGCAATTAGGGCTCAAATGATTTATATTAAGTTCTAGCTTTTTGCCTATTAATTATAAACTCATTTAACCATAAAGTCATTCCATTATAGTATTGTGACTGAGCTCTCCCTAATGCTATACAATTACAAAAGCATATCGATTAGTGCTCATCCAATGACCTTGTCATAAGTGTGTTACCCTTATAGGATATCATTAATCTCTTTGGAATAAATCCGTTCTCCCAATATGATCCTATTTTATCTCATGATAATCTTACATCTTCCTTCATGAAAAGTCAATTACTATAAAATAGTAATCAAGTCATTCATCACAAAGATGAATGACCCATGACCACGTTTACTTTTCATCAATCATGTAATGCCAATGAGGGGATATCATTTACCTATATCTTAGGCTATGAATTCCATTTTTGTGAATAACGTTACATATTATAGAAGTCGTATACTTAACACACTAGCTTTTGGTTCCTTATATATTTAAACTCAGGCTTTTACTTACGTCAAAGTATATAAGTCACGCATACATAGTCTGTTTCTACTCAGGATTAAGGTATGTCACACTCTGAATGTCACAAGTGAATAAATCCATAAATGAATTCAATATCTATTTTTATTAGGTCCAGTCTGATGTATTGTTAGTCCAGTCAGTAATATTTATGTCTCTATCTTCTAGGAGTCATTCGCTTCGATGCCCAAAACAAGGCATCTCCCCAATTTAACTTGTTAGACAAAATATTAGTCTTTCAATAGGTTTGCTCATTTCTGATTAGATTAATAACATGTTTAGGTTCGTCTACTAATATAAGTTTTCTTTCTGTATTATGATTTGACCACGTAATACTACTTAGTATTAGTTTAAACATTAGACAACCACTAAACACCAATTTGATAGGTGAGACCGAGAAGAGATCCTATTGAGCACCAATTTGATTGTCCCAAGTTAGTTTGGTGAGGTCAAGAGATAAATATACTAATCGTCAAATTTGGTAAAGTGGTGACTGAGAGGTAAAATTGAGTCAATTAGAAGTTTAAGCCTTTTAAATTCTTAATCCAAAGACTAACCAGCAACATGGAAGTCAACCAACCGCTTGTGTGTATTGAATTGTTAATTGCATAATTTTGATTATTTTACACTTTAGTCCTTTTTAGTGTTAGACAACTGAAGAGTGTAACTTACCCTTGATTTTGAATTGTGCTAATAAAGTACTTAATGAGTAGTTAGCTAGACTTCCTATTTGCATGTTTGTTGCTTAGGAATCACTTTGTCCCAAACTCTCTTGAGTTCAGTCCTTGGAATACTCGGGTGTTCCATTATAACACTATAAATATTACAACTTGACCTGTCACACTTGTAGTATACCGCTAGATATTGAGAGATAATTGTGTTGATTCATAGCTCTAGTGCACGCATGTCGGAGTGCAGTCAGGTCAAAACTAGGTTCGGGTTTTTTTTGCATCTCTAGCTATTTCACGTAGGGGTGAGCAAAACTCAATTCGACTTGAATTTCAAGTTATTCGAGTTTTATTATTTTTTTAGTCAACTCGTATAAGTAATTCGATTTTCAAGTTCGAGTCGAGTTGAATTTTACAATTCAAATAATTTGAATAACTCAAATAACAAATTTGTGTAAATACCTTTTTACCCCCTATCAATTTTGAAAATGAGCAAATTGGTCTCTATCTCAACAAAAAAATTTAAAAAATTAAAATAAATTTTAAATTTTAAAATATTTATAAAAATTCCATAATTTATATTTTAAAAAATTAAAAATTCTAAAAGAAATTCTAAACGACTTATAAAAAAAGTTAAAGGTTTGAGTCTTTTTTAGTTGATTTAGGCACAAATGGATGATTGAGTAATCAAACCCTCTAATTGTAGTGTTTGGTGAATTGAGGTTTGCAATAGCTTATTGAGCTAAAATCTCCAAAACAAAAAATGTAGGGATGAATAGCTTTTTTCACGGTTGATATAAAATGAGATATGTGAAAAGACATATCTGACCATGCTTACTAAAAAATTACTCACTTTACCACATGGTTGCTCAAAAATTACTCTATTTGTCATATATATCTATTTCTTGAATATTTATTCACTCTTAATTTATTTTCAATTTAATTGTGTAAAATGATTTTTTATGCAATTTTATATTAATTGAAATATGCTACTTGATAAATTTATTTAAAGTGTATCATAATTATCACTAATTTACATACTAAGAACATGACATAATTATCACTAAAAATATAGTTTACAATTATATTGATACACTATTAATGTTTATTAATTTGCACAATGTTAATATTTGCAACTTAAGAAATT
This sequence comes from Gossypium longicalyx, assembly GCA_025698465.1. Classification (NCBI taxonomy): domain Eukaryota; kingdom Viridiplantae; phylum Streptophyta; class Magnoliopsida; order Malvales; family Malvaceae; genus Gossypium; species Gossypium longicalyx. Next base: position 29,905,787 of record CM046999.1, on the reverse strand, counting down.
TGTTTATTTAAATTTTCAAAAATATTTACTAATTAATTTCCATAATAGATGTTTTAATCCCTTGGTAATAGTGTTTTATTTCAATAATTTCACCTAATAAAGACTAAAAAATTATAAACAAATAAATATTTAACAATAAAATGTGTCATGCCCTTATTTGTTATTTTATAAATATCATCTTTTAGTTAAATTTTAGCTAACACTTTTACATAAATAGATAATAGCATCAGTTGGTTAAATCAACCACCACAATCTATTAACTGTTTATAAAATAACAATTAAGGGCATGACATATTTTATTGTTAAATATTTATTTATCAAATGTGAAAGAGGAATTTATTTTAATTTTAAAATAATTTAGAATAATAAATTTTTGGACTGATATGTTCTAGGGGATCTGATGTGATATGGTGCACCCACGAATTTGTTCTTTGTCTTTTGGGCTTTATAAATCGTTCAAACTGGCATTTCTTACAACCCCGATACATAAACCAAAGCATAATTAGCGTTGGTCTCAAGCCCTTTCTTTCAAATCAAAGTCTAATGTGGTCTCTGCAATTGTCTCCAAAGGTATAGTAATTTGATTCTCTATTTTGATATTTCTTTTTGATCTAGCATTCCGATAAATGTAAAGGGATTTTTTCATTTCACTTTGTTTAAGAAACTATTTGTTTAGTACTTCATTTCTATGGCTTGCGTTTCGAATTATGAGAAGCTTTGTTGCATTTTCTATGATTTGAAGGTTTATTGATACGGGCTAGAAAACGAGGGGCAGAAATAGAAGATGTTTACTTCATTTAATAAAACGGAGAGTTTCGATCTTAAGGTTAAAATAGTAAAACGGGGCGCTGAACACAAATAAAACGCTGCGTTTGAATATAACAGAATTTTCCACGCTGTTGTTTTGTTATTTTTCTCTAATATTTCATGAGTCGTAAGGGGGAAGGCAGTTATGGAATTGCAGATGAATATTTAGAATTCTCTCTTCTTCCTCATTCTTTTCTTCTCTCTCTCTCAGTCTTCTTTTACTCTAAGTTTTGTGATGCAACAAAGGTATTAGAGCCTCTACGATCCCCTAATGGCCGGTGACGGAGTTTCAACACGATTACAGAAAGAGGTTGGTGGGTTACAGCAAGAAGTTACCAAGTTGCAGGAGGAGATAGTCCCTTTGGAGGCTAAGATGGAGACCCGATTCCAGGAGTTTAAGGAAGACTTTCGGGGAGACTTACAGGCATTGCTGGGCCAATATTTTGGACCTCCCCTAGTGGTCCTCCAGTTAATGCGGACAAGGGAAAAGGGGTCTTAGGTACCCCACCTGGGTTCTTGCCGAAAGATGCAGAGTGTCCACAGGCTCTAGTGGATCCAAAATTAACGGATCCGAGTAGTGTACACCAGAGGAATCAGTTTTATATGGGTGGCACATCTACGAAGACCTGTAGGCTTGAATTCCTAGATTTGATGGCAATTATTTTAGAGGATGGTGGACTAAATTGGAACAGTTCTTTGAAGCTGAAGGTACACCAGAATCTGACAAGATTCACACAGTTATGTTGAATTTGGAGGGACGTGCACTGGAATAGCATCAATTCTATTCTCAATGAAATGGTGGTCTTCAAATGTTGTCCTGGCCAGTGTACATGAAGAGCATGCAAGATCGGTTCGGGTTTGGGCAGTTTGGAAATCCTATGAAGGAGTTAGTGAATTTGAAGCAACAAGGTACTGTTGACCAGTTCCAGGATCTATTTGTTGGTTTATTGAATCAACTGCATCTTCCTGAATCTTATGCTCTTAGTATTTTCCTTATTAATTTGAAAGCTGATATTGGCCATTATCTGGATCTGTTTGAACCTTCTACTTTGACGAAGGCTTTTCAGCTTGCTAGGAAAATTGAGGTGCTCCTATCCTTCCCGGCCAGGAAGTCCACACCATCGATGGTTGGTTCACCTAGATCTCTACCTACCCCTTCTTTTATGTCAGGGTGTTCTTCGACTCCTACAAGGGCTGTTTTGGTTTCTCAGTCTGCTAGTAGTGTAACAGGGAACAAGTCAGGCTCTCGATCCATTTCACCAGCATTAATGGCAGAATGGAAGCAAAAAGGGTTATGTTTTTGGTGCGGTGTAAAATATCATGCGGGGCATAAGTGTGTTAAATCCCAATTGTACCAGTTATTGTTGGAACCCTTGTTAGATAGTGAGGCGGACGAATTCCAAGAATGATCGGACAAATTAGAGGAGAGTAGGCAGCTAAGTCTCCATGGTCTCGTTGCATGCGCTGACTGGTTTGCAAGGGCATAATACCATAAGGGTGGCTGCTCGAGTGGGATCTAGTTGGGCCATTATCTTGGTCGATTCAGGTAGCACACATAATTTCATTGATACTAGACTAGTTAGTATGTTATCGTTACTTGTGATACATTAGGAACAGTTGAAGGTTTCGGTGGCAAATGGTAGTTGTTTGTTTACTAGGGGATTGTGTAAAAGAGTGTCATGGGAGGTTCAAAATCACCAATTTGAAACAGATTTTATGGTACTGTCGTTGAAGGGGTGTGATATGGTATTGAGGGTTCAATAGCTTTTAGCTTTGGAAGATATTGTGTGGAATTTTAGTTCATTAACGATGCTGTTCGTGGCGGAAGGTAAACCATGCATCATTCAGGGCATTATTCCTGGTGCATTGGCTACGACTAGTAGTGAGTCGAACCTGAAATGTTTTGTGGCTGTGGGGAAATCTTTGGGACCTTATACAGCAGTTTTAAACTTCTTAGATCAGATGATGCTTATAGTCAGTGGAGTCAATGAGCTAGCTGATCAGCTTTGAGGGTTACTGGCTGAATTTGATGACATATTTCAAGTACCAAAAGGGCTACCACCACCTCGTTTGCATGACCACAAGATACCTTTGAAGGATGAATCGGTTGTGATCAAAATGAGACTATATAGGTATCCAGCTGTTCAAAAGAGTGAGATGGAAAGATTGATTCGGGAAATGCTCCAAGCTGGTGTAATCCGAGACAACAATAGTTCTTTCGCTTCTCCTATAGTGATGGTTAAAAAGAAAGATGGAAGTTGGAGACTTTGTGTTGATTATAGGAAGCTAAACCAACATACAATTAAGGACAAGTTCCCTATTCCTATCATTGAAGAGTTGTTAGATGAGTTAGGGGAGGCTCGGGTGTTCTCTAAATTGGATTTGAGGTCAGGGTACCATCAAATTCGCATGTGGGAGCCTGATATTCATAAAACAACATTTCGAACACATGAGGGGCATTACGAGTTTCTCGTGATGCCTTTTAGCCTCACTAATGCCCCCTTTAGCTTTCAAGCTCTCATGAACTCTATTTTCAAGCCATTGTTAAGGAAGTTTGTTCTGGTGTTTTTTGATGACATCTTAGTGTACTCACGATCTTGGTCTGAGCATCAAAAACATTTGAAAGATGTTCTTCTCATCTTGAGGGAGCAACAGCTATATGCTAAAAAGTCTAAATGTTGTTTTGATACCTCTCAAATTGAGTATTTGGGACATGTGTTACAAGAAGGGATAGTCTCCATGGACAAAACTAAAAGGCCAATTCCGCAATCAGTGAAAGAGTTGAGAAGCTTCCTAGGCCTTTTTGGTTATTACAGAAGATTTATCAGAAATTATGGTCTTCTAGCATGGCCTCTCATGAAGTTGTTAAAAAAGAATGCTTAGAAGTGGTCGGATCAAGCTACTGCAGCTTTTCAAGACTTAAAAATAGCTTTGTGTGCTGCTCCAGTCCTAGTACTCCCTAATTTCCAACTCGAATTTCTAGTGGATACAGATGCAAGTGCATTTGGCATTGGAGCAGTGTTGCAACAGCAAGGGAGGCCAGTGGCTTTCTTTAGTAAAGCTTTAGGTGTAAGAACCAGGCCCTTTCGATTTATGGAAAAGAAATGTTAGCAGTGTTATTGGCTGTTAGGAAATGGCATGCATACTTGGTGGGGAGACACTTCAAAATTCGAACTGACCATCAAAGCTTACGATTTTTATCTCAGCAACTGGCTGTCACCCCTTTTCAACAGCGTTGGGTAGCTAAAATGCTCGGTTATGATTTTGAAATCTCATATAGGAAGGGAATCAATAATAAAGTAGTTGATGCCTCTCTCGACAACCGCAGTTGGAGCATGGGCAGTTTTCTCAACTATTAGTTAGCTCCATCATATCAAGCCTTTTGGAACGGGTACAACAGTCCTACGCAACAGATGATAAGTTACAAAAACATATTCAAACTATCCAGCAGCCTCAGTGTCACGATCAAAAGTATTCTTGGGATGGCCGGTTCCTGCATAGGAAGGGAAAAATTGTGGTGGGGAAAAATTTATAATTGCGACGAGATATGTTTTATCATTTTCATGCTAGTGCGGTTGGAGGTCATTCGGGGGTGCATATGACCAGGAAACGTTTGTCCAGTCTGCTTTATTGGAAGGGTCTCACGTCAGATGTGAAAAAATAGGTTAGGGAGTGTGTGGTTTGCCAGAAGTGCAAAAGTGAATCAGTGGCATATACTGGTCTTCTTCAGCCACTATCTATACCTAACAGAGATTGGTCAGTGGTTAGTTTGGATTTCATCGAAGGCTTGCCCAATTCCAGCAAGAAAAACTCTATTCTAGTTGTGGTGGATCATTTGACTAAGTATGGTCATTTTATGGCTATATCCCATCCGTATACAGCTAAGGATGTAGCACATGAGTACTTGACTCATATTTACAAATTGCATGGCATGCCCAATTCGATTATATTGGACAGAGACAAAATTTTTGTCAGTCGTTTTTGGCAAGAATTATTTCGAAGGGCAGGGACCAAACTTCTTCTATCCACAGCTTACCATCCTCAAACAGATGGGCAAACGAAGGTGTTGAACCGATGCCTTGAAAATTATTTGAAGTGTATGACTGTTGAAACACCTGCTCACTGGTTCCATTGGCTACCTCTTGCTGAGTGGTGGTATAATTCATCCTTCCATTCATCCATCCAGCTTACTCCATATGAAGCTTTATATGGCCAGCTGCCACCTACGCACATGTCCTATCTAGCCGAAACTTCCTCAGTAGAGGTGGTCAATAGAAGTCTACAAGCTCGAGAGGCGGCGAGGAAATTGTTGTAGTTTTATTTAAAAAGAGCTCAGACACGCATGAAGCTGTTTGCTGACAAACATCGTTCAGATAGGACTTTCCAAATTGGGGATTTAGTTTATTTGAGGCTGCAACCTTATAGGCAACAGACTGTTAGATGAATTCTAAATCAGAAATTATCTCTAAAATTCTATGGACCCTTTCCTGTGATCTAGAAAGTAGGTGAGGTGGCATACACTCTTTAGTTACCATAGGGATCTCGTATTCATCCCACTTTTCATGTCTCCCAGTTGAAGAAACATGTTGGTGCATCATCTACTCAGGCTCATTTGCCATTGGTGGATATTCATGGGGTATTGCCAAAAGAACCAGTTCGGATTGTGGATAGGAGAATAGTCAAGAAAGGCAATCGAGCTGTTGCTGAAGTCTTATGGAGTGGGCTAACTCTTTTCCTGAAGACGCGTCATGGGAGTCTCTCGAGCTGCTTCAAACCAAATTTCTTTATTTTCATCCTTGTGGACAATGATTTTTCTTTGGGAAGGAAGTACTGATACGGGCTAGAAAACGAGGAGCAGAAATAGAAGATGTTGACTTCATTTAATAAAACGGAGAGTTTTGATCTTAAGGTTAAAATAGTAAAACGGGGCGCTGAACACAAATGAAACTCTGCCACTGTTCTGATTTGACCCAAAAACGGGGCTATTACAGTTTCAGCTAAATTATTTGCTTTCACCACTTCTTTGGCTGCAATTAACAAAAATAATTAAAGGATTTATCACGAGCCATCAAATCTGGGTCGGTTTACCCAAAAACCATAACTACCCAATTCATTAAAACCCAAACATAATCATACTAACACTTCAACAACAATAAGATTTGAAGATTAGTATTTTAAAGGATATATCATGAGCCATCAAATCTAGGTCAATTTAGATGGAAAAATAATATTTTTTTAAGTAATAAGGGGAAAATGAGGATTGAGTGAAGAAATACAGTACCTCTTCGAGGATTCCCATAGTGGAAATTAAAAAATAATGTTAAAAAGAGTAAACTCTGAAGAAATTTTAGAGCTTTTTGGGTTACATTAGAGAGTGTAAGGAGTTGGAATTGGAACGATGATAGTGATCTGGTGAATGCCAAAGGGTGTGACTGGTGGGTGATAGACGGGTCCAGAGGTGACTGGCACTGGAGATTTTAGGAGCTTTCAAATTAGGGATTTTGAAAGGGTTAGGGTCTTAGGGATTTTGAATAAGGTGAAGTTTGAATCGTGATTTTTAGTTTTGGTTTTAGAATTTTTACCTTTATTTATTAATTTATTTGTAGCTTTTAGGATTGGGTTGGGTTGGGTTGGGTTTATATATATTAGATTCATTGGGTTTATATTTGGGTAGGCCGGTGGTTGTTGGGGCCTGGCTCTAGGTGGGTAGTGACCTAATATTTATATATTATAATATTATTTATTAAATTCGGTTAATTTAGTTAATTTGGTTAATTGGTTGATTTGAACTAAATTAACCGTTAACCAAACTTCCAAAAAAGTATTAGTCGACCCCAATTGAATTTTTAAATTTGGTCGGTTAACAAAAAAAATCAGTTTTACTCAAAATTTGCACACCCCTACTTCTCGATCTCATTACCCGGCACAAATATATCGAACTATCTAAGGATAAACTCTCCTCTTGGTCTCGTTTATCTAGGTTTTTTGCTAAAACCGTTAATTCTAGTGTATTAAGTATTTCGATATAATCGAACAACCAATTAATCAAGAATAAACATTAACTTAAGCTAACAAACAACCAATCAACCCAACCATCTAACAAATTAGCTCATGATAAAACTTAATATCCAAACGAATATTTCATCCAATAGTTAATAAGGATAATATAGAGATAATAATAAAAAAATGATCATTTAAATGTGAAACCAATGGCACCCAAAAGCTTCATCCATCTTCATTTACAAATTTTGTTCCAAGAAACAAGAAAGAAAACTACAAGAATAAAATCTACTCTAAAAAGAAAAGAGAAAGCCTAAATTAAAAATTAAAAATGAAAAGAAAACCTATGTAACAGCCCGATTTTGGGCTTAGTCAGAATAGTGGTTTTGAGACCACTAATCCGAGGTTGGAGGAATTATTTTATTATTATTTTAGAGTCATAGCATGTTTATATTAGTGCATGAAAAATTTGGTGGGTTAATTTTAACGTTTGTAAGCCCAATTGCGAAAAAGGACTAAATCGCATAAAGTTCAAAAGTCTTGAATTAATAGCTAAGGGTTTTAAATAGCTAGAGGACCTAAATTGGGGGACTTTAAAGGGCAATTAGACCCACTAGGGAGGCATGGCCGACCATAGGAGATAAACTTGGTCAAAAAGTCCAAATTTGGTGGGTTTGGTGGCTAAATTGATTTAAAATAGAAATAAAATAAGGGAAAGATGATATCACCTTCTCATCTTCTTCACTACCACCGAAATTCTCAGCAAAATAAGGGTTCTTGTAGCTTTAAAAAATTTCAGCCAAGCTATCCCCTCATAAGTAAGTGATTTTAATGAGTTTTCTTTATGATTTTTACATTTTTGGACCCCTTGAAGTATGAGCTTTCAAATGAGGGGACCATTTTACAAAATGGTTCGAAGTCTAGGGTTTTTCCATGAGAGCATTTAAGGTTTTCTCTGAAATTTTACGGAAGAATATGAAGCTTGGTTGTGTAATAAACAACTTTTGTGCAAGGTTTTTTCATGAAAACACCTAAAATGACCATTTTGCATAAGTTGTAAAATAGATGGTAGATATATGAAATAATGGGAATTTAAAGTTGTTATAAGAGTAAAAAGGGTTCGCCTAGGCTTAATATACGAAGAAATTTGATAAAAATCGAATTTCGAACTTAGGGGTAAAATGGTCATTTTGCAAAAGTCTAGGGGCAAAATGGTCATTTTGCCCAATTATGAATTTTTGATTGCCTAATTTTATTTAGTGACTAAATAAGTGCATTTCAATATTATAGATCAAGGAATACCGAATCCGAACCTAGATCAGGGGAAAACCAAGTAAATAAACTAAGCCGACTAGTCGCTACATTTTATAATCCGAGGTAAGTTGTATGTAAATATTACAACTACATCGCTATGATATGTGTTTGATTTGTAATTGAATTAATGTAGCATAAATTGCTTGGTTGTGGAAATGATTATGTATGATGAATATAGAGATAGTAGAACTCCCGTTTGAACCTTAAGAAATAAATCAGATATTCCTGCCATGACATTTGGGTTATTCGTGTTCTAGTGTAAGACGTATCTGGGACATGTATCAGCCACATTATGAGGGCCAGTGTAAGACCATGTCTGGTACATGGCATCAGCATTGAGACGAGTGCTAGTGTAAGATATGTCTGGGACATACATCGGCCCCGAGACGTAAGCCAGTGTAAGACATGTCTGGGACATGCATCGGCTACAAGATGTGTCAGTGTAAGACTATGTCTGGGACATGGCATCGGCACCCCACCCCATGTTTGAGGCTTAATGAATATCCGATAGTGTTTGAAATGGTTCAACGGTGAAAGTTACGATTTCAAGTTAATGAGGAAAGTATAACCGTGTTGTGAGTGGTACAGTTACCTATTTGGTATGTATGAAATGTGAGCTCAATATATGCTACATGATGTGTATTGAACATTGATAAGTAAGTTTTACTTATGCCCACTTGTGTATTATGAGCTTGTTGATGAATGGTAAAGTTGTGTTGTATACTTATTTATGTGCAACTTACTAAGCTTTATGCTTAATCCCTCTCCTTTCCTTTTTCTTATAGTGCCGCCTAACTAACTCGAGGATCATCGGACTCAGAGACAACGATCACACTATCAGCTGAAGTACTCGCTATAGTTAGATTCATTGTTTTTTAGTATGGCATGTATAGGGCTTAGACTTTATTATTTTGTGTCACTGAGATTAACCAATTGTGTCGGCTTAGGAAAAATCTCTTCATTTTGTATAAGGCCATGGATAATGATCAATACTCATTTTGTTTTATAAATAGAAGATGATAATTTCATGGATGAGTAAATTGCACAAATGGAATGTTGTCCATTGTGGCTATTTTGGCTATGTGATCTACCCTTTTATTGGCATAGAGTGATTTTATGCAGGTTATGTATGTAAGGGTGGCAAAGAGGCTTGGTAAATAGCCTTATTTTGTCCACATGGGTAGACACACGGGTATGTATCTAGGCCGTGTGTGACACATGACCCGCCACATGGGTGTGTGACCCAGTCATGTGTCCATTGCACGTAAAATTTGCATGTCAGTATGCATGATAGTAAAAACACAGGCAGAGACACGGCCGTGTGTCTTAGCCGTGTGAAGGGCACGACCTAGCACACGAGTGTGTGCCTTGGCCGTATGGCCCTTAAGAATTGCTGAGGTTAGAAACAAAATATCTAGGTTTTTGCACACGGACATGTCATGGTCGTGTGAAGGATACGGGCTAGGGACATGGGCTTGTGCCAGGCCATGTGTAAACCCCTGTAGGTGTGATCTTAGAATTAATTCCACAAGGGTATGGAACACGGGCATGTCTCTGTATTGCTTAGGTCGTGTTAGCCACATAGGCCAACAGCACGACCATGTCGGAATGGTCACACGGGCGTGTTGCCCCTCCCACACGGGCGTGTTCCCTTGTGTCAAGTGTCATTTTTTTTTCTAAAGTTGGCTAAAGAACCTGAGTTGATTTCGAATGATTTTCGATGTGTGTTTTGGACCTTGTAAGCCCATATTAAGTATGTGAAGATAAGTTTGAGAAAGTTTTAAATTCGTTCATGTCTTGGAGACTCGAAAATGGTCGTAAGCATGAGTTTAAGTTAGGTAACGCCTCGTATTTCATTCTGGCGTAGGATACGGGTATGGAGTGTTACATTTAGTGGTATCAGAGTATGGTTTAGTTGGTTCTAGGACTAACCTAGCTAGAGCACAAGTCTAGCTATACATTCCATAATTGTATATTGATAGTGTGACGACTCTTAATGATTATAAATTGTATTTTCATATAGTAAATGGATTCAGATAGAGCTACGACGGATGACGTAGAGAGTAACACGCCTGCTCCCGTTGAAGGAAGCGCACCAATTGAGAGTGAGCCCGTGACTGTAGGCCAAGGCGGAGGGGCTAGAGAAGCCTATCTTCGAATGATGGATGTTTGGTACACGGAGTTCGTTCACTCAAACCCGAACACTCCACCTCCCCTACCTTCTCCGATTTTTCAGTATGCCTCTGTAGTTCCGTAAGGAGCAAACGTGATCAGGAGGGAGAAGCATCTCGTAGACAAGATTCAAAAACAAAGGGCTGAGGAATTCCAGGCTAACATAGATGACGACCCGGAGAAAGTAGAGTTTTGGTTAGAGAATACCATTAGGGTATTTGATAAACTATCGTGCATGCCTGAGGAGTGCGTGTAATGTGCGGTGTCACTCTTACAAGATTCGGCCTACCAATGGTAGAATACTCTCGTGTCTGTAGTACCAAGAGAGAGTAACTTAGGAATTCTTCCAGGAAGAGTTCCGAAAGAAGTATATTAGCTAAAGGTTCATAGACCAAAAGAGGAAGAAATTTCTAGAGTTAAAGCAAGGCCGTATGACAGTAGCAGAATATGAACGTGAGTTTGTGAAACATAGCAAGTATGCACGGGAGTGTGTATCCACTGAAGCTACCATGTGTAAAAGGTTTGAGGATGGTCTAAATGAGGATATTCGAGTATTTATTGGCATCTTAGAATTAGGGGAATTTGTGGTACTCGTTGAGAGAGCTTGCAAAGTTGAAGAGTTGGTTAAAGAGAGGAGAAAAGCGGCTATCGAGTCCCATGATTCAAGGAAAAGACAGATGGAAAAATTGCATCAGTCCTCGTCTAAGAAATCTAAGGAATTCACCACCCGATCAAATGCTTCGGTGGGGTTCTCGAATAGAAACAAGAACTAGCAGAACACGCTTCTAGAGCCTAAACCACTTCTGTCACGAATGTCGGCAGTGCTTGGCCAAATAGGCCAGAATGTTCACAATGCGGTAGACGCCATTTCGACGAGTGCCTAGGTGAAGAAAGAGGGTGCTTCAAATGTGGGTCACTGGATCACTTCATCCAAGACTGTCCCGAGCTAGATGACAAAGAGAAAAAGTAAGATGTAAGAGCAAGTAGTACTCCTTCGAGGGGTAGACCACAAAAGAACCCTAGAAGCAGGGCTACCAACAGAGGTACGCCAAGAGATGTTACGGTGGGGTCTGAGGGCAAAGCACCTGTAAGGACTTACGCTATTCGTGCCTGTGAAGAGACAGAGTCTTCTGATGTGATCACGGGTACCTTCTCTATCCATGATATGTCTGTTGTTGCTTTAATTGATCTGGGGTCTACCCACTCTTATATTTGCATGGGATTGATATCCCGTATGAACATGCTAGTAGAGTCTACTGAATTTGTGATAAAAGTGTCCAACCCTTTAGGCAGACATGTTCTAGTAGACCAAGTGTGTAGAAATTGTCCTTTGACAATTGGAAGTCATTATTTTCTGACTAACTGGATGTTATTGTCGTTTAATGAATTTGAAGTAATCCTTGGGATGGATTGGTTGACTTCTCATAGTGTTGTAGTAGACTGTGGGAGAAAAGTTATTGAGTTGAAATGTGAAGACGAGAATATTCTTTGGGTTGGGCCAGATGAATCGAATAACATGTCTGTAATAATATCGTCTTTGGTTGCTAAGAAACTTTTGAGGAAAGGATATGAGGCTTATCTCACTTTTGTGCTGAATAATCAAGTGTTTGAATCGAAGATTGAATCGGTACCAGTGGTTTGTGAGTTTATAGATGTGTTTCTAGAAGAGTTACCCAGATTACCTCCAACTAGGGAAGTTTAATTTGGTATCGAGTTGGTCCCTGGTACGGCACCTATCTCGATCGCTCTGTATAGGATGGCTCTGACGGAATTAAAAGAGTTAGAGGTTCAGTTGCAAGAGTTAACGGATAAGGGCTTTGCGAGATCTAGCTTTTCACCGTGGGGTGCCCCGGTACTTTTTGTGAAAAAGAAGGACAGGTCGATGAGGTTATGTATCAACTATAGGCAACTCAACAAGGTAACAGTGAAGAACAAGTATCCTTTACCAAGGATTGATGACCTGTTTGATCAGTTAAAGGGAGTCACTGTGTTTTCCAAGATTGACCTGAGGTCAAGATATTACCAGTTAAGGGTTAAGGAGCAAGATGTATCGAAGACTGCATTTCGGACGAGATACGGGCATTATGAGTTCCTCGTCATGCCTTTTGGCTTAAAGAATGCCCTAGTGGTCTTTATGGACCTGATGAACTGCATTTTTTGACCGTATCTGGATAAGTTCGTCGTCATTTTTATCGATGACATATTGATTTATTCGCGCAATAAGAGTAAGCACCTGAAACATTTGAGAACAATTTTACAAACCTTGAGAGACAAGCAGTTGTACGCCAAGTTCAGTAAGAGTGAATTTTGGCTTAAAGAGGTCGAATTTCTAGGACATATTATGTCGAGTGACGGGATTAGAGTTGACTTGAGTAAAATCTCAGCTATTGTTGAGTGGAAACTGCCGAGGAATGTGACAGAGGTTCGAAGTTTTCTGGATTTGGCCGGATACTACAAAAGATTTATGAATGGATTCTCGATGATAGCAACCCCGATGTTATGAGGCTTTGTATGGAAAAAAGTGTCAAACGCCCTTATATTGGACTGAACTAAGAGAAAGTCAAATTCACGTAGTCGATTTAGTGAAAGAGACCGAAGAGAAAGTTAAAGTGATTCGCGACTATTTGAAGGCCGCTTCAGATAGACAGAAATCCTATGCAAATTTGAAACGAAAAGAGATCGAATTCCAAGTCGGTGACAGAGTGTTTTTGAAAGTATCCTCGTCGAGGAAAGTACTCAGATTTGGTAGAAGAGGCAAGTTGAATCCTCGTTTCATAGGACCCTATGAGGTTATCGAGAGAGTAGAGCCTATTGCCTATCGATTGGATTTGCCACCAGAGTTAGATAAGATTCACGATGTGTTTCATGTATTCATGCTACGCCGATATAGATCAGACCCTTTGCATGTGATTGGGCCAACAGAGGTTGAGATTAGTCCGGACATGACTTATGGCGAAGAGCCGATCAAGATTTTGGCTCGAGAAGTCAAACAGTTAAGGAATAAGAGTATAGCACTCGTGAAAGTTTTGTGGCATAGACATGGAGTCGAGGAAGCCACATGGGAACCCGAGGGGACTATGAGAGATCAATACCTAACTTATTCACCGGTAAGATTTTCGGGGACAAAAATCCCTGAGGGAGAATTGTAACAGCTCAATTTTGGGCTTAGTCAGAATAGTGGTTTCGAGACCACTAATCTGAGATCAGCGGAATTATTTTATTATTATTTTGGAGTCATAGCATGTTTATATTAGTGCATGAAAAATTTGGTGGGTTAATTTTAATGTTTGTGAGCCCAATTGCGAAAAAAAGGACTAAATCGCATAAAGTGCAAAAGTCTTGAATTAATAGCTAAAGGTGTTAAATAGCTAAAGAACCTAAATTGGGGACCTTTAAAGGGTAATTAGACCCTCTAGGGAGGCATGGCCGGCCATAGGAGACAAGCTTGGTCAAAAAGTCCAAATTTGGTGGGTTTGGTGGTTAAATTGATTTAAAATAGAAATAAAATAAGGGAAAGATGGTATCACCTTCTCATCTTCTTCACTACCACCAAAATTCTCAGCAAAATAAGGGTTCTTGGAGCTTTAAAAATTTCATCCAAGCTATCCCCTCACAAGTAAGTGATTTTAATGAGTTTTCTTTATGATTTTTACATTTTTGGACCCCTTGAAGTATGAGCTTTCAAATGAGGGGACCATTTTCCAAAGTGGTTGGAAGTATAAGGTTTTTACATGAGAGCATCTAGGGTGTTCTTTGAAATTTTACGGAAGAATATAAAGCTTGGTTGTGTAATAAACAACTATTGTGAAAGGTTTTTTCATGAAAAAACCTAAAAGGACCATTTTGCATAAGTTGTAAAAATAGATGGTAAATATATGAAATAGTGAGAATTTGGAGTTGTCATAAGAGTAAAAATATTTTCACTAGGCTTAATATACGAAGAAATTTGATAAAAATCGAATTTCGAACTTAGGGGTAAAATGGTTATTTTATAAAAGTCTAGGGGCAAAATGGTCATTTTGCCCAATTATGAATTTTTGATTGCCTAATTTTATTTAGTGACTAAATAAGTGCATTTCGCTATTATAGATCAAGAAATATCGAATCCAAACCTAGATTGGGGGAAAACCAAGCAAATAGACTAAACTGACTAGTCGCTACATTTTATAATCCGAGGTAAGTTGTATGTAAATATTACAACTACATCGCTATGATATATGTTTGATTTGTAATTGAATTAATATAGCATAAATTTCTTGGTTGTGGAAATGATTATGTATGATGAATATAGAGATAGTAGAACTCCCGTTCGAGCCTTAAGAAATAAATCGAATATTCCTGCCATGACATTTGGGTTATTTGTATGCTAGAGTAAGACATGTCTGGGACATGCATCAGCCACATTATGGGAGCCAGTGTAAGACCATGTCTGGTACATGGCATCGGAATGGAGACGAGTGTTAGTGTAAGACATGTCTGGGATATGCATTGGCCTCGAGACGTAAGCCAGTGTAAGACATGTCTGAGACATGCATCGGCTACAAGATATGTCAGTGTAAGACTATGTCTAGGACATGGCATCAGCACCCCACCCCATGTTTGAGGCTTAATGAATATCTGATAGTGTTCTAAATGGTTCAGTGGTGAAAGTTATGATTTCAAGTTAATGAGGAAAGTATAATCGTATTGTGAGTAGTACAGGTTCCTATTTGGTATGTATGAAATATGAGCTCAATATATGCTATATGATGTGTATTGAACATTGATGAGTAAGTTTTGCTTATGCCCACTTGTGTATTATGAGTTTGTTGATGAATGGTAAATGTGTGTTGTATACTTATTTATGTGCAACTTACTAAGCTTTATACTTCATCCCTCTCCTTTCTTTTTTCTTATAGTGCCGCTTAACTAGCTCGAGGATCATCGGACGTCAGAGGCAATGATCACATTATTAGTTGAAGTACTCGGTATAGATTCCTTGTTTTTGAGTATGGCATGTATAGGGCTTAAACTTTAGTATTTTGTGTCACTGAGAAATTAACCAATTGTGTTGGCTTGGGACAAATCTATTCATTTTGTATAAGGCCATGGATAATGGTCAATACTCATTTTGTTTTATAAATAGAAGATGATATTTTCATGGATGAGTAAATTGCACAAATGAAATGTTGTCCATTGTGGCTATTTTGGCTATGTGATGTACCCTTGTGTTGGCATAGAGTGATTTTATGCAGGTTATGTATGTAAGGGTGGCAAAGAGGTTTGGTAAATAGCCTCATTTTGTCTACACGGGTAGACATACGAGCATGTGTCTAGGCCGTGTGTGACACACAACTCGCCACATGGGTGTGTGACCTGGCTGTGTGTCCCCTGCACGTAAAATTTGCAAGACAGTATGCATGATAGTAAAAACACGAGCAGAGACATGACCTTGTGTCTCAGCCGTGTAAAGGGCACGGCCTAGCACACGGGCGTGTGCCTTGGTAGTGTGGCCCTTAAGAATTGCTGACGTCAGAAACAGAATGTCCAGGTTTTTACACACGGGCTAGGACACAGGCGTGTCATGGCTGTGTGAAGGACACGAGCCAGGGACACTGGCGTGTGCCAGGCCGTGTGAAAACCCCTGTAGGTGTGATCTTAGAATTAATTCCACACGGGTGTGGGACACGAGCGTGTCCCTATATTGCTTAGGCCGTGTGAGCCACACGAGCCAATAGCATGACCATGTCGAAATGGTCACACGGGCGTGTTACCCCTCCCACAAGGGCGTGTGCCTCTGTGTCAAGTGTCATTTTTTTTCTAAAGTTGGCTAAAGAGCCCGAGTTGATTCCGAATGATTTTTGATGTGTGTTTTGGACCTCGTAGGCCCATATTAAGGATGTGATGATAAGTTTGAGAAAGTTTTAAATTTGTTCATGTCTTGGAGACTCAGAAATGGTCATAAGCACGAGTTTAAGTTAGGTAACGCCTCGTATTTCGTTTCGGCGTAGGATACGGGTATGGGGTGTTACAACCTAACCCTAAAACTATGAAAAAACTAGAGGAAACTATCAACCAATAAAATCTTAAATGAAAGGCTTATAAAGTTGTATTTATAGCCTACTATCATTTATTGTATTTATAGCCTACTATCATTTAACCTAAAAATGACTATTTTTCCCTTAAGTAAAAAAAAGACATATGCTTGTTTGGACACAAAATTGTCCCTACAGTTTTTTCACTTGTCATGCTTATTGTGATACCCACAACAGTCTTGAGATTGGGAGTTTTGGAGGTATTGGTATCTCAATACCTATGGTTTGGTATCACGATACCACTGTAGATGGCCTATATCTCCTCATTTTAGCACTGTCAGGGGTATCATGAATTCCATGCTTTGATATTGCGATACCCCCTTCCAAGTGATGTTTTCTTTACGTTCAGGCTACTGTCAACTCCCTATAACACTCAATCAACTTTTTAGGCTCCCTATGACACGGTTGGCCAATTTGTGTTACAAAAATGACTTAAAACTAAGAAAAACAATTTATTAACAACAAAACTAAAAGTTGACAAAAATATATATAAGACACTTAAATTGCTTGAGAATAAGCTCCTCAAGTGTAATGGAGAGCCTAAATTGATGTATCAAATTAATTCAGATCATCGCCTCCAAGGTTAACACAGTGTTTCTAAATTTGTACACTCGAATGAGGAAGATGGAACTCAATTGATATTCCTCTTTTTAAAATTTATGAGAAATAAGATCAATATAAGTTTAAAGGTGGTTGGAAAATTTGGTAAAGAAAACTAAACTAGGATCAATTCCTGGGAAAGTTTGGAGGGGTCACAGACGGTCCCACTAAAAACCCAAATTCCTAGACAGAACTTCCTCTAATGTAATTTTAAGTAAAATAACAAAACTTTTAGAGAAAGAAAAATGAGGGAGACGAGAAGAATGATAGAAGATATGCTTTTTGTTGTGCGAAATATGAGGAAGGTAACCTCCTAGTTATACTATTAGTTGAAAGGTAAAATAGTAAAAATGCAGGGGCAAAAAGTTAAAACTGGCATATACAGTTTTCTAAAAATAGTTAAAAAAGATATTTTTTGTTGACCAAATTTTTCTTTATTTTCTGAAAAATAATATAGGATTTTATCCAAAAATAGACATGCACAGTATGTGTCTTAGACACATCTTAACACGGACACAGACCAAGCTAGACGGCGGCGGCAATGTGAGTGTGTTAGGCCTTTAGCCCAATTACTCAATGAGGGTAGGGAGTAAGTCTATTTTAAACCCTTTCATTATCCTATACACAACCAATGTGAGATTTCTTTGCATTACCCACATTCCTCCACTAATGCAAATAAATAAAGATTTTTGAAAAATAGGGAAAAATACAGAAGTGGAATTAGTCACTTAAGTACTAGTTTCTGTTATATTGACACTAATACATAGTGAAATGATCAATTTTTATCTTAACAAGTGAACGGATCTGGAACTTGTTAAAATATGAGTAAACTTATAACACACGACTAATCTCAGGTCCAATTGAGTTCCACGATAGATCAACAATTTAGCAAATATACCTTGGGATGTTGGTAAGTGCTTTAGAAAAATGACCTAACGTCTTTCATAAAAGGTGGCTAATCCTTCACACTTACATAGGTGATTCCATCAAGTCTAGCTTAGTATAGACCACTTAGACCATGGCTATGAAATCATTAAGTGCATTTAATAAGTTCAACCTTTCAGTTTAAAAATTCGGTGAATGCATCAAGTTTGCCTCACTAGGACCACCCAAAGCCTGGGATATGAATTCATTAAGAACATTTAGTGGCTCTTCCTATAAATTTGGTAATTTCATCAAGTTTGTCTCAATAGGACCACCCAAACTCTGGGCTATGAACTCATTAAAAAACATCTAGTAGTTCATCCTATAAATTTGGTGAATTCATCAAGTCTGTCTTAGTAGGACCATCCAAACTTTGGGCTATGAACTCATTAAGAGCACAGAGCTCATCCTTATGCATCATAGGGATAGGTAAAGATGTACATTATGAGTCTATCCATGGTTTCGTTTGACCACATTGAACTTAGAAAACTAAGTTGGGTATCCACCATGAACTCCT
Organism: Gossypium longicalyx; assembly: GCA_025698465.1. Taxonomy (NCBI): domain Eukaryota; kingdom Viridiplantae; phylum Streptophyta; class Magnoliopsida; order Malvales; family Malvaceae; genus Gossypium; species Gossypium longicalyx. Next base: position 29,887,379 of record CM046999.1, on the reverse strand, counting down.
CAACTAATGGGCTTAAGACCCATCCCTCTCGATGAATCAATAACCATTTTCCTACATAACCCTTTGGTTAGTGGATCAGCTAGGTTCCTCTTAGATCTTACATACTCCATGGTGATTACTCGATTCTTTATTAAATGTTTCACACATTCATATCTTATTCGTATATGCTTTTGCTTGCCATTGTAAGCCTGATTTTGAGTAACACAAATGGTGATTTGTGAGTCACATAATAAAGACACAGGAGTTGCAAGTTTCCCCCATAAAATAATTTTTGCAAGTAGATTCCTAAGCCACTCGACCTTTTGCTCGACTAAATCAAGAGCTATAAACTCTAATTTCGTGGTAGAGCGAGTAACACACGTCTTTTTAATAGACTTCCAAGAAATGGTTGATCCACCCGAAGTAAACACATAACCACTGGTAAAGTAGACCTCATCATTATCTGATACCCAGTTTGCATTATAGTTTCCCTCTAGGACTACAAGGTATCCAATAAATTGCAATCCGAAAGTCGTCATACCTTTGAGGTACTTAAATAAATACTTAAGAGTATTCCAATGTTCATTACTTAGGTTATGGGTATATCTACTCAGTCTACTAATAGCACAGGCAGTATCTAGATGAGTATGATTCATTAAAAACATAAGACTCCCAATAATCTTAGCATACTCAAGTTGTGATACACTCTTCCCTTTATTCTTTTTCAGTTGTATGCTAGGGTCATAGGGAGTTTTCATAGGGATTATATCAAAATTTTTAATTTCTTCAACACTTTCTCAATATAAGGAGATTGGTTTAAGGAAAATCCCTTACCTAATTTAGTAACCTTAATCCCTAATATTACATTTACCTCTTCCAAGTTAGTCATTTCGAATTTGGTTAATAAGAAATTTTTTGTTTCCTTAATGGCTTTTATGTGTGTACTAAAAATCAATATGCCATCCACATATAGACTTATGATAACACAATCTAAACCAAACAATTTTTAATACACACATGCATCAACATCATTAACAACAAAGCTATAACAAAGGATAGTTTTGTGAAATTTCTCATACCATTGTTTTGGAGCTTGTTTGAAACCATACAGAGACTTCTTGAGTTTGCATACTTTGTTTTCCTACCTAAGTTCCACAAAGCCTAAAGGTTGTTCTATATGGATTTCCTAATCTAAATCACCATTAAAGAAAGTAGTCTTCACATCCATCTGATGCACAAGTAAGTTGTGAACGGAAGCTAAAGCAAACAAAACACGAACGGTTGAGATATTAGTATGTATCGAAAAAATCAACTCCAAATTTTTGAGTAAATCCTTTTACAACTAGTCTTACCTTATACATTTGGATTGATTCGTCTGATCTAAACTTCTTTCCCAAAACCCATCTATTAGTAATAGGTTTACAACTTTTAGGCAAGTCTAGTAACTCCCAAGTAAGACTAGACATGATAGGTTCTAGCTCATCGTTAGCAGCATCTCTCCAAAAACTAGCATCAATTGATTTTACAACTTCATCATATGTTTTTGGATCTTCATCTATTAGGAAAGTATGAGCAACAGAATCATTTATTGATTCTAAATCAACAATTTTGGTTATAGAAGAAGTAAGGAAGCCAAGACTAAAATTAGTTGCTTTTTTTTTTGTCTTTTACTCCTCCTAGGTTAATCATCATATTAAGCATCCTTAGCATGTTTATTAGAAGAGGAAAAAAGCATGTTCATCTAACTGTATGTCATGCATTATAACAGAAAATTTTTAAAGGAATTTTTTTGAAGAAAATAACTTTTCTAGATTTATAAATAAAATGATCACGCAAGGACATAAATCTATATGACACACTGTTTAAAGCATAACCAATAAAAACTGTATCAAAACTTTTAGACTCGATGGTGTTTTTTTTAAAAGTAGGTAGACCTACTTTAGATAAGCACCCCCACACTTTCAAGTATTGTAGATTAAAGGCATACCATTTTCATAATTCATATGAGGTGCAGTCTAATTTTTTATAAGACACCCTATTAAGAATGTGTTTTGTAGAAAGTACGGTTCCCCCCACATATTGTCGAGCAAGCTAGTTCTTAGAAGTAAGGTATTTGTCATTTCTTTTAAAGTTCTATTATTTCTTTCAGCTATGTCATTTTTTTGTGAAGTATAAGGGGCAGTGGTCTCATGTATTATGCTATGTTTCTCACATACTTCTTTTAAGAAATTAGTGCTATATTCATCTCTGCTATCAGATCTAACTCATTTTATTCTCCTATCAAGTTGATTTTTTACTTCTATTTTATAAAGAAGAAAGAATTTATCAACTTCATCTTTTAACCATAAGAGATAAACCTTTGTGTATCTAGAAAAATCATCTATAAAGGTAATATGTAGCATTTTTCTCCTTTACTCTTTGTGTTTTTAAAGTCTGTTAGATCTGTATGAATTAACTCTAAAAGTATAGTCTTCCTATCGTCAACAGGTTTGAAGTGAGGTCTAGTATGCTTTGATTCAACATAGATTTCACATTTATTAAAGTTGTTGTTATCTAGATTAGGAAGTAGTTTCATCTCTTTAAGCATTTTACATGAATAAAAGTTCACGTGTCCTAATCTAGCATGCGACATATCGAGAGACTCAATAGTGTAAGCAGAAGTAGAAACATTAGACACAATCTCAATCACAAACAACCTTCCACTTAAGAAACCTTTTCCTATATAGTTTCCATTATGAGAAAGTAAAAGTTTTTCAGATTCAAATACTAGTTTAATATTTGTCTTATTCAGAAGTCCACAACTAATCAAGTTTCTACGTAAATCATGAACATACAAAACATTATTTAAAGCAAGTATTTTGCCAGAAGTAAGCTTAAGTAAAATCTTTCCTTTACCGAGTACATCTGAATTGCTTGAATTACCCATATAGACTTGATCACCTTCGACTAGATTCTCAAATTTGGTGAACATCTCTCTATTGGCGCAGAAATGTTTAGAAGCACATGTGTCTACTATCCACTTAGTGTCATTTTCTACCAGGTTGACCTTGGAGACCATAGCGGCGATCACCTCATATGGATCTTCAATTAGGTGCACTAGTGGTTTTAGTTTGGATAGATCAGGGATGTAGTTGTTAACGACAAGAGACATTGTTTCTACAGTAGTAAGTATCGCTTCTAAATTGTTGGAAATTACTACTGCAAAACAAAGACGTTAGCACTGAGAAGTACAAATAATAAAGGAAAAATAAATAAATAAATATTGTGCCATGGAAAACCACTACCTTAGAAGCGATTTCGCCCTGATCAGTGTAATCGAAAATGGACATCGCCCCCAAGGTTAACACAATGTTTCCAAATTCGTACACTCGAATAAGGAAAGATAAAACTTAATTGGTATTGCTCTTTTTTAAATTTATGAGAAATAAGATCGCCATAAGTTTAAAGGTGGTCGAAAAATTTGGCTACAAAAGCCACACTAGGATTAATTCCCAAGAAAGTTTGGAGGAGTCATAGACCCAAACTCCTAGACAAAACTTTTTCTAATGTAATTTTTAATAAAATAACAAAGCTCTTAGAGAAAAAAGAATAAGGGAGTCGAGAAGAATGATAGAAGTTATGTTTTTTGGTGTGTGAAATATGAGGAAGATAGCCTCTTATTTATACTATTAGTTGAAAGGCAAAACAGTAAAAATGTAGGGGCAAAAAGGTAAAATTGGCAAATACAATTTTTAAAAAATAGTTTTAAGAAAAAAATATTTTCCGTTGACCAAATTTTTTTTTATTTTTTGAAATATAATATAAAAATTTTATTCAAAAATAAACACTAACACAAATCAAAGGCAACGACGCAAGTATGTTAGGCGTTTAGCCCAATTACATAATAAATGTAGGGAATAAGACTATATTTAAACCCTTTCATTAACCTATCCAGAACCAATGTGGGATTTCTTTACATTACCCACAACCACAATTTCAAGCTAGCAGTGTTATTGTTGGTACAATTCTAATTTATACGCTTAGAGTAAGAAATTTGACAGTGTAGGTTAATAAACAGGGAAAAGAAATTGAGCAATATTATCGAAGGAAAATCAACAATGAACTATAAGATTACCCCAGAGTTCAATGATATTCAGATTTTGATGTAGGATTTTGTTATTGTCATGGTGAGACAAGGCAACAAACAAATAATAAAGGCAGTCAAAGGAGCAGGCAAGGAAAGTTATGGACATGGATACCTCCTTTACTTGGCCCTAATCATCCTTTTATATATATGTCTGATTTTGGAATTGACTTATGTAAAAAAAAAAAAATTCATTTCATCTCCATCTAAATCATCGAACATATATATTAATTTATACTTAAATAATTTTTATAATTTTTATTATATATTTTATAATTTATTATAAGTAGAGATATCTATCTCTTTATTCATAAGTACATATGATCATTGACTAAATTTGAAAATAATATTTACACATTTTATATTTATTTAGGTTTCATCTAATCCTTAAACTCGATCATATTAATTTTTTAAATAAATTTTAAAAATATATTTGTTATTTTAAATTTAATATTTAATAATTATATATATATCTATTTATTAAAATCTTATATATGATCATCTTAATATTTTTTAATGTTTACATTATTATAATAATATAGATTTAATTTTTATGAGTTATAAATTACATAATATATAAAAATACAATAATATAAAATATTACAAACTAAAATATGGATCGAATTTAACTTGGACCCTAAATATTTAAGTCAAATTACGACCCATACTTTAAATAGGTCAATATTTTTACTTATACTTATTTTTCGAACATAATATTATTGTCCAAACTGTCTCGAGGGTCTTTAAGCTCGGACAAGTTACTTAGCCCATTAACAGATATATCCGTAAGTGATTTAAAACTGAGATTAAGTTAAAATGAAAATATGATTACAATATTGTTGAACAAATTTCATATAAAAAATACTGATGCAACAAAATACAAATGAATTCGAACAAATCAAGAACTCGAGGATTCCTCCGCCAACAGCTTCCTACGATGCCGCGATAGCTTCCTGTTTCTCCTATGTGACTTCCATCTTTCTTTAATGTCAGGGACCTGCTCGAGTTGGTGATGGTGTCCACCTATTTCCTTCGATAACCGAATCTCCTCTGAAATTTCCGAGTCACGGCCGCCCTTGAGTCTGTCGGCCTCGGCAAGTAGATCATTTATAAGCATCTCAGTGGTTTTTGCAGGTATTCCACTTAGATACCATGAAATGGGCGGAGGAGGTGCAATGGCTGGTTGAATTAGTTGGTCTAAGCTCACCTTTGATCCAATCCTTCCTTTACCTCCAGTACACGAACAATACTCCGCCCATGTTTTAGGTTTGAAAGGAAAACAGGTTTTCTCATCGACAAAAAACGGTTCGACTCGCCAGTAACCTTCGAATTTTTTCATGAATCCAGTGCTCATTTGCTTGAACCTCATCTGTTAACCATGATCATTAGAACTAAGAGTTAACCACTAGTAACTCATGCGCGATCTTTTTGCAAACTTAAGCATTGAGTAATCCAACCAAGATAAGACTCGGGTCTTTAGTCAGATATAGGTTTTCTGTGTATTTAAGGAATTCTTGAAGAATCATATCTCCATAATCGTGTCACTTAGACACTTTGCCTCGGAGACGGGTACTTTCGAGAAACATGAAAAGTCAAAGTAACAAGCTCAAACTACAAACTCGGCCCCGCAAAAACAGAAGTCTGGAGAAGCCTCTCATGGAATCTATAAAAGCAAATAATCTGGGAAAAACAAATCCATACCGAGTAATCTTCTCTGTTTTGATCCACTAGAACATGAACTGAGATGGTTCCTGACCACCAAAGGAATCTCCACCAAGCTGCTTGTTCCACTTCAACCACCTGTCTCTGACCTTCATCGATTAAAACCTTTCTTGATATCACTTCCTGAAACCAAAGATCAGGTCGAAAAATCTAAAAACCAAAACTTCTGAAACTGCTCGAATCATTGAAGCTATGGGGATGTTATTCCCTCATAAGGATAGTTGCTATGTTAATCGGACTTGAGTGTGTTTCAAATTCTTTCATGCACTGAAGGGTCTTTTGAGGATCATATCCTCGTATCCACATCTGAAAACTTGTCAAACATGGGTGATTTGGGAAAAATAAAGAGTAGAAGCAACATAGGGTAATTGTAACATGATACAAAACTTCTGATTTATTATTGTGGGTGAAACTAGTACACTCACCTTAACGTTTTTGAAAACTCTCCGGTTATCAGGATCAGTGACAATATTATACACAGCATCAGGAGGCAACCCGACATCAATTGTTGCCTTAAGGTAGCAAAGGGAACCTTTTGCTACACTGACCTGCCGAGCATTAGAATTTTGGTACTTAGCAAACTGATCGATTATCAGGATAAAAAATCCAATGAAGCCCAAGAAAGTAAGTAACAGCAATGTGGTGTAAACATTGGATATATAATTATCTTTTATGATTAGAAACAAAGGTTTTACTTCAATGTCGCTTTTACGAATGAAATGGTTCTACAAAAGTATCATGCTTTGTTACTCGAACTCAGATGTGAGCAGGTTTGTGTATTTGGAGAATCTTTGGAGGATCATATCCCAATACCTATGTCCAGACACCATGTTATGGACAGAGGATGACACTAGCAGCATTCTTCATAATGAAACCATAAAATTTCCCAGTAACTCCTTACCTCTATTTCTGGAGGTGGATTAACCCATGAAGGATTTTCTCTCCAAGCTTGCAATTGTTTCTCTAGATTGATCTGCAATCCGGAAGATGAACCGTTCTTCTTCTCAAGAAAAGAGTTCAACGGTTTTATTCTGTCACCATCTTTGGCTAATCTCTTGAGCTGTGACTGTAAGAAATAAAAAAAAAGGGATTTTTCAATCAAAGTCTAATAAAGAAAAACTGATCTATCAGCATGGCATCCGTTAAATAAGAGATATGACTAACCTTAAGGCAGTTTTGAAGTTTGCTCGGAAGTTGAACTAAAAATGCAGAAAATGCTGGATCAAGAACCTTGGATTTTCCATTCCTGGGAGTATCTAAGCTTATTCTTTTCCCTTCCATTCTCATCTGTGAAATCTGAACATTAATACGAATGTTAATCCATTACCAATTAAAAGATATGTTCTTTTTTCAAAAAAAAAAAGTTCTCCTTCCAAAAATTCTGAAATTTTCAGTGGAACAGCGGATAGCACTTAGTTTTGTTACTCTGCCTCTTCATTTTTCTTAAAATACCCATATTTGGCACATTTTTGAATATGGGTATGGAAATACAATCCCTCAAGACTCCATAAAAAAAACTGAATGCACCTTTATCCGAGTCAGAGTAACAAAGGCACTTAGGTATCAATTTCTTGAATGCAACTAAGTACAGGATGAAAGATATACATAGAACAAAAGCTTATCTATCAAGGTTAAATGTAAATTTGTCATTCTATGCTATGTTACTTGGACTCAGGTGAGAGTGATGGACAAGTATGTGTCCCAGACACATGATATTCATTTTCTCTACATTGTTCCATTTATTTGGGAGGTCTTTGGAGGATCATATCATCATTCTCATCTCCAAAAATATGTCTGACATGGATATCAATATTTCAACAAAAGTTAAAAGAGTCGGAGCAAAATAGATCCTATTTACCAAAGATAAGAAAAAAACAGACCCTCAGTTAAACTAGCAAATCACACACGCTACACTCTTTAGGATTTATGTGTTGTATCTGTAACCTAGGACCTTCGGACATAAACATAAGTAAGAAATCATATTTGGATTCAGTGTTCAGGTTGGATCAAAAACATTACAAAGTATCTTTAATTTCATCTATATTACTTGGATTTGGTGTGACTGTCGGACGCGAGTATACATCCAATACAAATATGTTCAATATTTTTCCAAGATTTTCATGTATTTAGAAGATCTTATGAGGATCTATACACTCTACCAGTGTCTAAATATGCGAAAAAAATTCGGGTGACAAACATGGTTTAATAAAAAATAAGAGTCATGGCAATATAGCTTTTCATCAGCTGGTTAACTGAAAGTACACCTTTCAAAGAAAGTATATGTTTACAAGGAAACCTTGGAAAGACTCCTGCAATCAAATTCAACCAACAATAATCCCCAAATACAAACCCTTGAAACAATTAATCAAATAAAGCTAATCTCCTAAAAAAATGCCACATAAAAGATTTATGCATAAATGAAACTACGACAACCTCTTAGCAGTAAATGGTTCTCAGCAAAATCCAAGATCAACTGCAACCGCAATCCATCAAATAGTATGTTTTGAAACAAGAAATTGAATATTTGAATTCAAATTTCATTTGTTATATAAACTATGAAAATATGAAATTCAAGATCATAATTATCTACATGTATTTCAAATTCACCACTCCAAAAATCGACAAATTATATTTATTATAAGTTTTTATCATCGAATTTGCACCATTTTAAAATCTGAAATCCAAATTCCCAGGCCAGCCTAAAATGTTCTGATCAAAAGATAAACGCGTAGACTAGAAACCCCAGAAACAGAAACGCATGAACATCCGAGCAGAAATCTAACAACACTGGCAATGAAAAATTAATTTAAAGAAAAAAAGAGAGAAAAATGGGTTCAACTTACAATGTGAATCTGGCGACAAGAATATTCATTCCAGTTGAGATTCCACGTGAAAAAAAATAAGTAGTTTAGGGGAAATTGTGAGTTGAAAACTTTTTGCTTTTGCTTTAGAATTATAGAAGTTAAGCGACAAAACAGTTGAAGCACATGAAACACGCGATTAATTTAAAGGCGGCAACGAGCTTGGTCTTCAGAATAATCAACCCCCAGAAACGGAAGATTCCTGTAAAACACGTCTAAATTCTGGACGGTGATCTTAATTTATTAATTTGAGACCCTCCTTTTTAATGGGGTTCCATTTTTATTTGGATAATCTTTTACTTCTGTATAAATGTAATAATATCTTGGGGTTTTAGACTTCACCACGTGTCCACCTGCCCTTTTCCTTTTCAATAAATATAAATAGGTACACTTGTCCAATTATAATTTTTTTATTTATTTTATATTTAAACTAAAAAAATTACAATTTAAACAGTTATTCTTTTCTTTTTCATCCCACCTCTCCCACCATCGTACTCACTCCCTCACCCCATTCAAGGGACGAAAAGTTGCTTCTCTTTTTATTCCAAAAATTTAATTGAAATAAATTTTTGGAAGATTTTTTTTTAAATTTTTATTTTGTGTTTATTTAGAAGAAACAAAGAAGAGGAAAAAAAGGGGTAAAGGAAATTAGAGATAAAGAGAACAGCAGACGCATTTTGGATGGTTTAAAAAATGGGAGGTTCGGTGGGGGAGGAAGAGAAGGAGAGGGATGGGGATTCTTGTTTTATTTAATATTAATATTAATATAAAATTTAAATTTATTATTATACTTTTAAAATAATATTTATGTATTTTTTAATTTTTTTTAGAATTAAAATTAAATTGATATTATTTTTAAATTTTGAAGATTATTTTTTAAAATTTTGATTAAATTGATATAATATATAAAAGTTAAAGTTAAATTTATTATTATATTATTGTCACGTTAATTTATTGTTTATGATTTTAACATAAATTATTAAAATTATTAAATTATATAATATGAATTATAACTATTTAAAATAAAAAAAATTAATAGTTAAATGATTGTGTGATCGGAAATTTAAAACCCCATAAGTTTGCTATGATAACACCTGTCCTTGTTGAAGTGTATTGAATTGGTGGACTGATTTTGATTTGGGGCAAGTGGGCTTCATATAATGATTTTATTGTTTTACATCTAATCAAGCTGAGGCCCTACGTCTGTTATTCATTCCAAATAATTGGGGGCTTAATTATCTAGAGTATGATCATCATTATTGAAATTTGTTCAATTTGATGATCTAATATTGTTAGTTCCAAATAATATTAAAGAAAAATTTTTTATTCAAAGGTTTGGTTTTTAGTAGAAAAGGACAGGATTAAGCGATTACATTAAATAAAATCATAATAAAGAGAAAATAGATATGTTGCGATCTCTTCCTAACAAGTTCATAACTGAAGTCGGTGATGACCTAAATAAACATATCAAAGAACTACCTATATCAGCATATTTAGTCATGTGATCAGCTACACCATTAAGAGTTCTCAAGGATATGTCGGATACGAATCTCCCATTTCCTACACAAAACTTGATGTAACAGCCGCAGTTCCACTAAACTACTACTAGCTCCTCCACCAGACAAAAGTAATTCAACCAACAAAGCATTATCACACTCAACTTCAACTTTCGAAAACCCTTTATCCCAAGCTAAAAATAATCCTTCCAACATCACTCTTGTTTCAACTTTAAAGACTGACTCGTTATTGAAACTCATCGCATATCCCTATAACCAATTTGCATTTGAATATCTAAGAACACCCCCAATAGAAGCCCTTCATTCTAAATTCGACACAGCCCATCTGAATTGAGTTTTATCCAACTCGTTACAGGAGGAGTCCAACTCGAAAGACTCTCCATGGTCCCTAAAGATTTCATCTGCACATCCAAATCCCAAGAACTCCTAGCCCACATGTAGCTGGTATCCACAATAGCCCTAATATTCCTGTGACTATTAAAGAACACACACTCATTTCTATTCTTCCAAAGTGGCCAACACAAGATTACAAACAGTGTTTGCCACTCCATTTCTTCACAGTGAAGATTACCTTTATCCTGCAAGTTCCAAACTAACCATTCCTTCATTGGCAAAGAAAAGAAAATATTATGGGCTTGCTGGGGAAACACTATTTGCCATACAGTCTTAGTAAAAACGCAATCCCGAAAAGCATGAGTCCTTGTCTCTAAACTATCCGTACACAAAGGACAAAGACCATTTTTTGTCATATGCTTATGTCTTCTTTCATTATTTGTCAATAATCTGTCATGCCATAAAAGCCATAAGAAACCACGTACCCTTCGAGACGTCGGAAGTCTTCCAAATAGCAGCATCATCAGTAATCGACCAAAGAGATTCTTATAAGTCATAGATTGTAACGCCCCAAAAATCCTGAAATTCTGAATTTTTTTTTCGATTTAGATAAAAACTGAGCTTAACATTCCTAGTCAAGTGTTAATTATGTGATAGTAGGTCTTGGTTAAGGGTTGAGTTCGAACTTAGGGGTGAAGGAAATTATGGGTTAATAAATAAAGAACCGTGATGGCCAGAAGGTGATTTTTTTTAAATAAATGAAGGAAGAATTGGACATAAGAAAGCCTTGTAGTGGAGTGGCAAGTGGCGTCACATGCAAGGTAAGGAGGTATGGGGCTCGAATCTCTCATTGCTCAAAAGAAGGATTTATTTTTACTTAAGGGATGGACAGTGGTGGCATTGGTTATAAACTCTGTAGGGAGTGATAAGAAGAGAAATTTGAGGAGGAGATTGAAGGGTGATCAGGGAGAAAAATTAGGAGATGATGAGTGTGAAGAGGTGGAGCTGAATTGGGGATTAGGGGATAGGAAATTCGACTAGAGGCTATATATAGGTGTCGAATGTGAGGTTGCCAGGCCAATGCTGAATTCTCCCTCACCTTGTTACCAGAAAATGCCTTTTTCTCCAAAGATCTAAAAGCCGAAAATCCCTTGTTCTTCCTTCATTGTCTTTGTGCCGATTTTCCATTCTTCCCTTACTCAAGTTCTCTTTTTGATTCACCTCTGGTTTAAGAAATTTTTACTTCTCTTTGTGCCGAATAACCTTTTCACCATACAAGTCTCAAGAGCCGAATATCCTCTGTGTGGCCACTACCCTTTCCACCCGGCCAAATCTAGTGTAAGTGTTTTATTCTCTTAACTGATTTTGCTAGTATCGATTACTCTGTCCCTCACTTCTTCTAATCGATTTTGGTAGGATTAGTATCGCATCCCATCTTTTGGATCCCTACCGATTTGCTCCTTAGGTGTGAGATTTTGGTAAGTGTTCTTCACTTTGGTAAGGTTGGCTGAATAGGCTTTAGTAGAAAAGGGTGACATATGTTGGATACAAGTCACCCATTATGTTTTTAAGATAAAGGTTAATGTAGATCTAGGAAGTGCTCGTGATTAGTGATCAAGAAAAAGCTATTAAGGCTTGGCGTTTTCAGGTAAGGTTAAGGTGAGACTTCGACTTTTGGTAAAGTATTTAATAAGTATATGTGAGTAATCATTGAGTGATATCGATTGTAGGTTCGTGGTAAGGGGGATCACAACACACTTTATTACCAGGTGTGTACATACACTGCACACACACAATAGATCGGCAAATCCATAAAATGCCGAAAAGCTGAAATGCCGAAAAGTCAAAATACCGAAAAGTCAAAAGTTTGGCTACAACAGACTTGCGAGTGCGCAAACACTCGTGAGGGGAAAATTGATCGGTTATCTGAGACCCCATGGGCGATCCCATAGACTTGGGCTGTGTTTTGGCCAATCGGGCCAAAATGGGCTAAATGGGCTGATGGGCTGTAGGTCCCATAATAGGCAAAATTGGCAATTTGATACTAAGTGATGGAAAATCGTATGAAAGCATGATATGAATGTGATTTGGGCCTAATGGGCCATATGAACGAGATTGGGCCTAGTGGGCTATATGTATGTATGTAGACTTGCTAGGGCATTGTAAGGGTTTTGGGCCTAGTATCCGATAACTTCTTAAACAGACATAAAACTTAATTAATTTATTGAGACCATGGACAAGTCATAGGGTTTGGCGATGGATATATGCATGTCTAGGATTGGATCTAGGGAGAGCTTGGTACTTAAGCGGTCTTAATGACTGACTTCCTCTTCTCTAGAATCCTACCTGGTGCATAGTATTCGTTCATCTTAGCTCACGGGATTTGTTAACAGGCCAAGGTAAGTAAAAACCTGTAATAGAGAAAAATTACCGAAATGCCCCTAAGGGTAAAAATGACCAAAATACCCTTATATGTTGAAGGTAAGATTTATGGATTTTACATGCATATCTGCTGTATACATACGATATTTTGTTTAGGTTGCATCTGGGTTGGGAATTACAGACTGGATGAAGTATATGAGGATCACATGGTTGCTTGACAACCGTGGATTCACCGATGGCTGTTAAGCCCAATATGTGATTGGCAACTTGCTGTAATGAAGGTAGTTTCGCAACCGGGCTACCCTTGATGTGTATTGATTGGGCGGATCGATATTTATATCCCTTCATGATGTGTACCAGGGGATGAAGTTGTTGTATAGCGAATGGATTATTAGGGTGGGTTGTACTGCATTGCATTGCATGTATGATTTTATGGTGACTGATGAATGCTAGTTACTAGCTGAGGGTTGTACACACTGAGTTTTCAAAAACTCACCCCCTCTTTTATTTTTCTTAGGTGATGCTCAGTAGAAGGTTCAATGTTCGGAAGGACTCTGAGGTGGCTAGCTAGCAAGACGACTTGGACTTGTTTTTTTTTAAAAGTATATAGTTCTAGGTTATTAAGTGATTTCAGACTGGAATGTGATAAGTCATTTCTTTTGTTCTTATGCGGATTATTATTTTTATGCGTTGTAATCATGAGAACTTGAACATAGGCTCCTAAATCATAATTTGTTTTTCTACGTTTCCACAACTAAATTTTGTTAAAATGACAGGTTTTCATAAATCATATGTTTTAAACTAGCTTTCGCGATTGAAAGGAGTTTTTATAAGTTAATGAAGGTTTCTCATTTTAAGGAAGGGTTTTCAATAAAAATAAGGTTTTCGATAAAACATTTCAATGTGATGCGCCAAATTCGGTCATAAAGTTCGTGCCGGGTCAGGGGTATTACATTTAGTGGTATCAGAGCCAAGTTCTAAACTCGGGCTGTGAAGTGGGCCTTATTATTTGGATTACAATATTTTGGAAAAAAAAGGAAATCTTGCTGTGCAGCACACTGAGTCTCCGACGTCGAACCAAGTAAGTTCTTTTATTCTTAAGCCTATTTAATTTGATATACAGTAGATAGTTAGTGGGCTACTTTAAATAATTATGTTGAGGTTTTTAGTTAGAATGGAACTGAAGCTCGTAGGATCTTGAAACTGTAGAAGAATTGCGAAAACAACCTTCTTTTTAATACTTTCATAAAACATCGGTTTAATTATTGAAACTAACTAAAACTTCATAAAACTCTTAATCCAGAAAATACGTGAATCGATGATGAGTGCTAGAAGAGTTGCAAGAGGCTGTGGCCGAGGCCGTTAGAGTGCTAGGGCTGAATCATGGACATTAGATCATATGCACAATGTTAGAGTAGAAGAGGCTCCGGCCTCACCTGTGGCTGAGAATGGGCCATATGATCAGGCCACAGGAGATGACGCATTGTTGCAGGAATGCTGAGGATTTTGGAAAGGGTCGCAGGGCCTAATAATGGCATGAGAAATCGGGGTCCATTCCTTAGCGACTCCGATCAAATGGGGCTGAGATCTTTAAGCGCGTGGCTAGTATGGCTCCTAACGTGGCTGAATACTGGTTGGAGGCCACTGAAAGGATAATGAATGACTTGGATTGTTCACCAGAACAAAAGTTGAAAGGGGCAGTGTTGCTGCTCAGGGAAGAAGCTTACTAGTGGTGGCTGACAGTGAAAGAAGGCACCCAACCTGAGCAGTTCACTTAGGAGTTCTTCAAAACTTCATTCCAAGGGAAGTAAGTAGGTACGAGTTATGTGGATGTAAGAAGGAAAGAGTTCCTGAACTTGACCTAGGGAAACAAATCTGTGGCGGAGTATGAGGCGGAATGTCTACGCCTTAGTAGGTATGCAAGAGTTATGGTGGCGACGAACTATGAGCGTTGCGTTAGGTTTGAGGATGGACTTAGAGATAGCCTCAGCGTATTGATAGCTCCACAAAGGGAGCAAGTTTTCTCGGAGTTTGTGGAGAAATCAAAGATAGCGGAGGAGGTAAAGCGCACTAAGCACCTAAATTGGGAAAAAGAAAGGGGTAAGAATAAAAGGGAGGCTGAGACTCTTGGTGTTGGACAGGGGCCTAGGGCTAGGGCTAGAGTTAAAGGGACAGTTAGAGCAGGGCCCCTTGCTGTTAATCTAGGTGTGCCAGTTTGTGCTGATTATGGGAAAGGTCATATAGGCGAATGTTGGAAGAGGACAGGAGCTTGTCTGGCGTGTGGATCCATGGAGCATAGGATTAAGAATTGCCTTAAAATGCCAGCTCAGGTGCCAGTTGCTGGTTGAGGTTGTAATGGCCTAAATTCAAAATTATCGGAACAGTGGTTTCGTAACCACAAATCCGATTTAAAGAGAAATTTATTTCAATATTTTTTGCATGAAAATTGATATGATAGGAAAATCGTATGAAAATATTGATAGAAAAATTTTACCGATTTAGTAGTTAGTTAGAAAAAGAAATTATTGAAGAAATTGGGTAAAAACAAGGTATCGAGACCTTTATCTCAGAAACCGAGTCAAAAATAATTTTATAAATATTTATGAAATGTTAGTAATGTGGTATTAAAATTTCGTTAGGAAATTTTAATATTTGGGTAGTCAATTAAATGAAAAGGACTAAATTGTAATAGGTGTAAAAGTTGCTAGAATGATTAAATAGCTTAAGAGTCTAATAAGAAAGGATTTAAAAGGCAATTAGACCTAAAATTTATTTGGGCTGGACGGCAAGGGCATGAAATCAAAGAGAATTTGATAAATTAAGGGCAAAATTGGAATATTGCAAAATTAACTAAATAAAGCTAGGACTAAATAGGAAATATCTAGATTTCTCTTCATTTCTCTTCAATTCCAGCAGCTAAAAACGCCATAGGAGGGTTCTCTAAGCTGGTATTTCATAATTTTTACACCAAATCCAGAAGATTCAAATACGAAGCTAGATCGAGGAAAGGAAAAAGTTCAGATTAGTAGATTTTTGTGCACAAACAAGTATCAAGGTAAGTTCATGTAACTTGAATTATATTCTTAAATACTTGAAATGTATGTTATTGATGTGAATATGATTGGAATAAAGGAATGTTCATTGTATGAAAATTGATAAAACATTGATATATTTGATAAAAATGGGAAGAAATCTCGGTTGAATGAAAGGAAAATTCGATGGATCTCTCAAAAAAAGAAATTGACGGTAAAAGGATCTAGCCCTGGACGGGTGATCCTATCCCGATATAGCCCTCCCGAAGAATATGTGGAAAATGGATTTAGCCCGACGGGTAATCCGAATTAGGTCCAATTTAGCCTGGACTGTAATTCGCATCCAAGCTCATTAGAGTAATTGTAGTTGCGGGGGATTTAGCCTGGACTGTAATCCCGACAATACTCTATGAGTTTATATTACAGGATTTAGCTCTGACTGTAATCCCATTGTAAGGATGAGGTTCATGAGTGTGCTCTCTGAAATGGAAATGTGTGCACATGAATATGAATTGATGGACCGAATTGTACACTAAAAGTGTACCTCTGAAAATCCATCGAAAATTCCAAGAAATTCAACGGGATAAATATGGAAAAATAACAAGGAAATAGAAATCATGGTATTGATGAGCTCATCAATCATGGTATATATTATTGGTACATGCAAATTATTGTACTAACTTGAATGTTGAGTTTGTGCATATTAGGGTAATAATGCATTGAATGGATATATAAATGTTTATTGTATTGTATTGAAAATATTAGGTAAGTATAATTCTTGTTACATGAGCTTACTAAGCACAAAGTGCTTACCCTATTTCATTTTCCCCTGCTTTGTAGTGTTAAGAGCTCAAGATCGGATTTGGTCTGAGATACATCACACTATCAACCTCGTGGATTTCGGTATATAAAGAAACTTTATTTTGGAAATCAATGGCATGTATAAGCTAATAAAGTAAATGATTTTGTGAAATGAATGTAGAGTTAGCCATTGGTATGGTTAACAAACCTGGTTTTGGGTATGTGATGATGTTATCTTATAAATATGCATGAATATATTTGGAAAATATGTTGAATTGGTTTGGTTGATGTGGATTGGTCTCGATTTAAAATTTACAGGGAAGGTTAGATATCTATAAAAGGGGATATATTGAGTAAAAAAAAATTTTAATTTGCAAACTCTGATAATACTTCTTACCCTATTCCGGCAATGAATACGGGTAGGGGTATTACAGAGGTGGTGTCCCGCCACCAAGAGGTGGTCAGTTGCCGCCAAGGGGTCGTGGGTAGGCTAGAAGCGGTAATGGCAATAGATGTGGACGTGGAGCACCAGACGGAAATGCAGGCCATGCTGAGGTGATGCAGCCAGCCTTGGTTTATGCTACTCGTCGCCGAGAAAATAGGGATGCCCCAGATGTGATAATGGGTATGTTCTTTATAAATGAGTTACCTTACACAACATTGATTGATATTGGATTAACACTTTCATATGTTGCATACAATATCACTGAACCTTTGGGTGATATGTTTGAAATTACTACGAATGAGATGACTGTGATAAGTCCGTTAGGTCATTCAGTGGGAGTGAATAAGCTGTTTAGGGAGGTATCCTTAGTAGTCCAAGGGGTTACCTTTTTAGCGGATTTGATGGAGCTACCGTTTAGTGAGTTTGATTTAATCTTGGGTATGGATTGGCTGGTGAAACACCGAGCCACCTTGGATTGCGCTGCAAAGCGAATGGTGTTAAGAACGGTGGATGATAAAGAGGTGGTGGTGATTGGTGAACGCCAGAATTATTTGTCGAATGTTATTTTGGCATTAAGGGATGATAAGTTGGTACGAAAGGGATGCGAAGCCCATTTGGCTTATATTAGCGATACGGAGGCTAAGAGCCCTACTATTAAGGAGTTGAGAACAGTTAGGGAATTTCCTGATGTCTTTCCTAAGGAGCTGCCAGGGTTGCCACCCAGCAGAGAAGTGGAATTTGGAATCGAGTTGTTACCTGGTACGGCTCTAGTGTCCATCGCCCCTTATTGGATGGTACCAAAGGAGTTTGTAGAACTTAAGGCACAAATTCATGAATTGTTGGATCGAGGATTCATCCGACCAAGTGTGTCTCCGTGGCGAGCACCGGTGTTGTTCATAAAGAAGAAAGATGGGACACTGCGAATGTACATCGACTACCGTCAGTTAAACAAGTTAACTATTAAAAACAAGTACCCTCTGCCGAGAATCGATGATTTTTTTGATCAGTTCAAGGGAGCTTCCGTTTTCTCAAAGATGACCTACATTCGGGGTATCACCAATTGAGGGTTAAGGAAGTGGATATTTTTAAGAGAGCTTTCAGAACTCGTTATGGGCACTACGAGTTCTTGGTGATGCCATTCAGGCTGACGAACGCACTTGCTGCTTTCATGGATCTCATGAATCGGGTCTTCCAACCCTACCTGGATCGGTTCGTGGTAGTTTTTATAGATGACATCTTAGTGTACTCAAGAGATGAGGATGAACATGATGCACACTTAAGGATTGTGTTGCAGATTTTGAGGGAGAAGCAGCTGTATGCCAAATTCAGTAAGTGTGAATTTTAGCTAAGGGAGGTTACTTTTCTAGGACATGTGGTGTCAGCTGAGGGGATTAAGGTGGATCCCCAGAAAATTAAAACATTGTTAGACTGGAAAACACCGAAGTCGGTATTAGAAATTCAAAGTTTTCTAGGCTTGGAAGGGTATTATAAGCAGTTTGTTGAGGGCTTTTTAGTAATTGCCACACCTTTAACTAAGTGTTGAGGAAGGGGGTACCGTTTGTTTGGACGGACAAGCAGCAAGAGAGTTTTGAAAAACTTAAGAAGGTCTTAACTGAGGCCCCTTTGTTGATTCAGCCAGAACCTGAGAAAGAGTTTACGATTTATATTGACGCGTCACATGTGGGATTGGGATGTGTGTTGATGTAGGAAGGAAAGGTGGTTGTGTATGCGTCACGACAACTTAAGACCCATGAGGTGAATTACCCAACCCACGACTTGGAGCTAGCTGCGGTGGTTTTCGCACTAAAAATATGGAGGCATTATTCATATGGAAAGAAGTGCGTAATTTATTCGGACCACAAGAGTTTGAAATACCTCCTTACCCAAAAGGAGCTAAACCTTAGGCAGTGTAGGTGGATGGAATTATTGAAGGATTATGATTGTACGATTGAATACCATCCTGGCAAAGCAAATGTCGTAGCTGACGCGTTGAGTCTTAAGGATAAGTCAGACTTAAGGGCTATGGTCACCCGTTTAAGCTTATTGGATGGTGGTAGCTTGTTGGCTGAGCTTCAAGTAAAACTGGTGTGGGTCGAGCAGATAAGGAGTAAGTAATTAGTGGATGAGACTTTGGGTGCTCGTTTTAGAAAAGTAGAGAGTGGGGAGACATCCAACTTTGGGATAAATAGTGAAAGAGTGTTGTGTTTCCGTGGGAGAATGTGTATACCCAAGGACAATGACCTAAGACAGTCTATTCTACGGAAAACACATAATAGCCTCTATGCTATGCATCCTGGCGGAAACAAGATGTATCAGAATTTGTGAGAGCTTTATTGGTGGCCTGGACTTAAGCGTGAGGTTATGGAGTTCGTAAGTAAATGCTTGGTTTGTCAAAAGGTGAAGGTGAAACATCAGTTGCCTTCAGGATTGCTTCAGCCAGTAAAGATTCCACTATGGAAGTGGGAAAGGATTACTATGGACTTTGTTGGTGGGCTACCCTTGACACCTACTAAGAAAGACTCGATATGGGTTATAGTGGATCGGTTAACCAAGTTTGCATATTTTGTGCCGGTTCACACTGATTACTCGTTGCAAAAGCTGGCTAAGCTATATGTGGCAGAGATTGTAAGATTGCATGGAGTACCAGTGTTGATAATATCTGATAAGGACCCACGTTTCACTTCACGATTTTGGAAGAAGCTGTACGAGGCGTTGGGTGCTAGGTTGAACTTCAGTACGGCATTCCACCCTTAAACTGATGGACAGTCGGAAAGGGTGATCCTAGTGTTGAAAGATATGTTGAGGGGATGTGTGATTGAGTTCCGAGGTAGCTGGGAAGACTATTTGCCATTAGCCGAATTCGCGTACAATAATAGCTATCAACCAAGTATTGGGATGGCTCTGTATGAGGCACTGTATGGGTGAAGGTGTCGAACTCCAACATGTTGGACGAAGTTGGGCGAACGAAGAGTTTTGGGCCCTAAGTTAGTAACGGATACTGAGGATAAGGTGAAATTGATTTGGGATCGGTTGAAGGAGGCCTTAGATAGGTAGAAGTCGTATGCTGATCTTAAACGTCAAGAGATAGAGTATGTAGTGGGAGACTTAGTTTTTCTTAATGTCTCTCCGTGAAAGAAGGTATTAAGGTTTGGACAGAAAGGGAAGCTAAGCCCAAGGTTCATTGGGCCATATCGGGTTGTGAGGCGGATTGGGCCAGTCGCTTATCAGCTGGAATTACCTTCCGAACTAAGCCAAATCCACGACATGTTTCATGTCTCCATGCTAAGACGGTATCGCTCGGATCCTTCACATGTCATGTCGATTGAGGAGATTGAGGTCAAGCCAGACCTAACATTCGAGGAAAAGCCCATACAAATAATTGAATGAGATGTTAAGGTACTAAGAAGGAAGTCTGTTCCATTAGTGAAAGTGCTTTGGCGTAATCACAAGGCTGAGGAGGCTACTTGGGAACCTGAGGAAGCAATGCGACGTCAATATCCTCAGCTGTTTGAATCAGGTAAAATTTTGAAGATGAAATTTCTTTTAGGGGGTAGAGTTGTTATAACACCCCAAACCCGACCCATACGTTATGGCCGAATCTTGCGTGTTACATTGAAGTGTTTTAGCGAAAATCGTGTTTTCATTGAAAACCCTTCTTAAAATAAAAGAAACTTTAATTTTAAAAAACTCCTGTCAAGCGCTTGTTTAAAGCATGTGATTTTATGTAAACATGTCATTTTAATACTCGGTTGCGGAAGCATAGAAAAACATACTATAGTTTAAGAAACCATGTTCAACTTTTCATAATTACATCGCAATAAAATAACAAACCAAATAATGATAAAAATGAAGCCTTATTATAATCTGAACCAAAATGTACTTAGTAAAATAGAGTCTCATATGCTTTATTAAAAAAAAATAAGTTCATGCTGTCTTGCTGGCTAGCCACCTAGAGTCCCTCCAACATCGAACCTATTGTTGAGCATCTCCTGAAAATAAAATAAAAGAGAGGGTGAGTTTTTGCAAACTCAGTGTGTACAGCCCTCGACAAAAGCAAGCCTTCAAAAGTTATCATACATCAAACATGCAATGCAAACCCATTCAAATTATCCATCCGCTACACACCAGCTCTATCCCCCGTCACAGCATGTGGGGATATAAATATCGACACACCTAACCTACACACCAATGGTAGCCCAGTTGTGGAACTACCTTCATTTACATATTGGGCTTCAAAAGCCGTTGGTGGATCCACGATTGTCAAGCAACCATGCGATCCTCATATACTTCCTCCGTTCCATAATTCCCAACCCATATGCAACCTAAGCAGAATATCATATGTATGCATGTCACATCCATAAAACTTACATTCAACACCTAGGGGTATTTTGGTCATTTTCACCCTTAGAGGCATTTCGGTAATTTTCCTTTAATTACGATTTTCACTTACCTTGGCCCATTAACAAGTCCCGCGAGCTAAGATGAATGAATACTATACACTAGGTAGGATTCCAAAGAAGAGGAGGTGAGTCATTAAGACCGCTTAATTACCAAGCTCTCCCTAGATCCAATCTTAGACATGCATATACCCGTTGCCACACCTTAACCCTTTGACTTGTCCACGGTTGCAATATATTAATTAAGTTTATGTAGTTATCATATACTAGGCCCAAAATCCCTTGCAAAGCCCAAACAAATTCACATACCTGTATGTGGCCCATTAAGCCCAATCATATTCATATGGCCCATTAGGCCCAAATCACATTCATATGGCCCGTTAGGCCCAGTCACATTCATATACATGTTCACATACAAATTTCTATCACATAACATCAATATTCAATTTTTGTCTATTATGGACCCAACAGCCTATCTGGCCCATTTAGCCCATTCCGTCCTATATGGCCAAATCACAACCCAAGTCCACGGAATTGCCTGTGGGTCTCAGGTAACCTATCGGTCTCCCCCTTACGAGTGTTGGTGCACTCGCAAGACTACCGTAGCTAAACTTTCGGCTTTTTGGCATTTCACCTTTTCGACTTTTCGGTATTTCGGCTTTTGCAGATTCATAGTGTGTGCAGTGTATGTACACACCTGGTAAACAAACGTGCTACGATTCCTTTAGTCACCAACCTATAAACGATATCATCCTTCAATTAATTGCATGTTTAATACATATCTTTACTAAAACTGAAACCTCACCTTAACCTTACCTTGTGCGATTAGCCCCTTTTTAAATCACTAACCATGATCAACTCCTAGATCTGCACCAATCTTAACTATTAAAACTAGAATAATAGATGACTCGTATCCAACACAAGTCCCCTTATCTTAACTATGAACATTCGACCACCTTAGCCAATGGGAGAGGAATTCTTACCAAAACCGCAAACACCTAAAGAGCAATTCGGCAGAGAGCTAAGATCCGAGATTCGATACTAATTCCCTACCAAAGTTGATTAGAAAGAGTGAGGGAAGAAAAACATAATAGATTCATAGAAAAACTGATTGGAAGAGCAAACACTTACACTAGATTCGGTCAAAGAGTATTCGGCCCTTGGGAGATTTGGTCTTTTCGGCTTTTCAAACTTAGTATGGTGAATAAGGTTTATTTGGTACAGATTAAAGAAGAAAAGTAGAAGAATAAATCGGCTAAGTGAAACAAAGAAAACTGTGTAGAGAAGAATAGAAATCGATAGGAAGAAAAGAAAGAAAAACAAAAGGGTTTTCGGCTTTTTGGATCTTGAAAAGAAAAGGGTTTTCGACTTTTGGAGAAATGGGTTTCTAGCAACAAGGTGAAGAAGAATTTTGGCAGTAGCCTGGCAACCCTATATTTGGCCCCTATTTATAGCCCTTATAGCCAAATTTTCCATGCCCAATTCCCAATTCGGCTCTATCACTTCTCCTTTCTCATCTCCTCGTTTTTCTCCCTGATAACCCCTTGATCTTTTCCTTAATTTTCTCTTCAGAACACTCCCCTTGGAGTCCATCTTCACGCCACTTCCATCCTTCTAGAAGGCCAAAATTAAAATTCTAAAAATACTAAGCTAGGATTCGAACCTTGGATCTCCTTGCTAGCTACTAACGCTACCTCCCTACTGCTTAAGTGGCGTTACTTAGCCACTCTTCCACAAGGCTTTTTGATGCCATTTTCCCCTATTTTTTATTTAAAAGCCCACCTACTTGCCAACCCTGATTCTTTTAATAATTAAATTTAAATTCCTCCACCACAAAACTTGAACCCAGAACTTCTCCAACATACCTAGACACTTCAAATTCCTTAAACCCTTAAAGCCAACATGTCATTTGTCATTTTCTTGCTCACTTAAAAATTTTATGAGACCCATAGCCCAAAGCCCAATTCATCTAGGCCCAAAATTCGGGGCGTTACAAAATCTCAAAATCCCAAACTTTTTTTCGGTTTTGATAAAAATCGTGGTTAACATTCCTAGTCAAGTGTTTTCGAGGTCTATTTTCATGATCATACCACATTTGTTTCCTCAAAAGTTCTTCAAAGAGTGTACCACTTCTTGCACCACTATAATATTTTTGATAATATCTCTGTCTAGAATAAAGCTTGATTGGTTCCGACTTATCAATTTCACCATCAAAGGTTGCATTCTGTTAACAATCGTCTTCGTAAGAATCTTATACAACATTGAACACAAGCTTATAGGCTGAAATTGATTAATTCTCTCCAGATTCGGTGTCTTCAGGATTGTAACACTCCAGACCCGGCCTAGATGTTATGGCCGAATCTGGTAATGTCACATGATAATGCTTTTGAAATCATACTTGACGAGTAAAAATCGTTCCAGTTACTTAATCTTTGTTATGATTAAAATGTATCTCTTTTTTGCGGAAGCTTTGAAAACATACTATTTTAGGGAAACTTGTAATTAATTCCGAAAATCTTAGTTTATAAGAAAAACCGTTTGTTTTTAGTGAAAGTAGAGTTTTGATCATGCTTGTAAAAAATAAAACATCAACAGTATAAAACTGAGTTAAAACCAGATAGTCCAAAGTCCAAGAAATTACAAAGTAAAACCCAAATTAAAAGAGGAAACAGATAACTAAGAAATACTGCATTAATATAATACGAAATCATGGTGGTCCCTGTCGAGACTTCCGCTGCACCGATCTACCTAATGCTGGGGATTACCTGAATAGATTATACATAGTTCGGGCCTGAGCCCTTTATAGTATCGGTGTGGACCTTAGCCCACTCAGATACAGAATCAGATACAGAACAAAATAACAGAGTCCTACCCACCAGCCTCTACACACCAACTCCTTCCAACCCTACACACCATATGGGGATAATATCGACCCACCCATCCCTACATACCATGCTGTACCGAAATGCGGCACATTATCAGATAATTGTAGTTGAGCTACCAAATATCAGGTTGAAGAGCCTTTCAGAATACTTCCTCCAAAATATCAACCCAACCCCGATGCAATGCAACATACAAATATGACATGCTAATATGCATTCTATCAGATCATACAATTAATTCAGATATCACAGTTAATGCTCAGTACAGAAATCAGACAGTTAGGATACTTGTTTAGGGGTCTAAGTAACGCCTATCGACCCTACAGTAGGTCCATAGTCGACTTGGGTGACCCGTGCGACATTACAGATCATTTTAGAAAAATGGGCTCACACGCACATGTGGGCCCACATGGCCCAATTGGTCGAGCCCGTGTCTCGCACACGGCCTCACTGGCCATCACACGGCCGTGTCATGCGCGCACGGCTTGGGTCGTCGTTCACACACTCGTGTTCAGTCACACGACCTACCACACGATTGACTGCACGCCCATGTGGCGTGGACAGATTTGTTTTTTAGTTTTCATCGATTCTCGTTTTCTGTGTTTTCGTGTACACACCTGTATCGCTTTTGGTGCCATAATATTCCTAAGCACTCTAACACCTATATTTGATCAATATTTCACTCAATTAATCATTTTAACAAATGGACTAAACTAAACCCGAAATGAGATATTCATCTATCGAGCGAAAAACCATTACCTTCTATTGAACAATGAGAATTCCACAGCCTTAGAACGCCGATGAATGATATTCTACCCTTTGATCAACACCTACAAACCAGTCAAAAACCCCTCTTTAACCAATACTCAGAAGAAACTGTTAAGATCAATCGGAAACCAAACTCACCAAAAGATCAGGATTACGTGCAGCACAACCAAAGGAAGTGAACTTGAGTAAAACAATGAAAAAGACGAGAGGGGGAGAAGAGATGAAATTTCGGCAAAGGGAGGGGAGGGGAGAAGAGAATAGAATGTTTTTTTTTTTGCAAAAAGAAAACTAAACAGAAAAATTTTGATAATCCCCTATCCCAACTCCCCTTACTTTTCTCCATCCACCACTCCACTACACAGACTTTTGGTAAAACACAAACTCTTAGCCGAAATTCGCAGCAAAATAATCTCTTTGCCACTGCAGAGATTCGAGCACAAGACCTCTAGCTTAACAACACACCCCTTAACCACCAGACCAGTAGACCTATTCTGTTATGATTCTACCACTAATCAAATAAAAGCCTATTGACCAAAGATTGAGCTTTATTCATAAAAATACCAAAATTTGTCCAGGTCATGGCTTGAACTTGGGACCTTACACACACACCCAGAATACTTAACCACTGAAGCAGATAGACATTTGTGTCACATATTCACAAAAACAAGAATTTAAAATTTGGGGCGTTATAGGGATAAGAACCAATAACGTTATGTTTAATTTCGAATCCAACCGTAGCCTACCCAAAATATGTCTCACAAAAGAACACACTGATGGTCCCATAATATCCTAATGAGTCTGAAAGAAACTAGCTTGAAACCCATCTGAAAGATACTAGCTTGAAACCCATCCACATCGAGGGCCTTTAAAGAAGCCATACTAAACACTGCTCTAAATACTTCCTCATCTGAAACCACTGAAATAAGAGCCTTCGTCTCATCACAGGAAAACATAGGAAATTTACCTTGATAAGGGAAAACATCACTAATCACATAGTCCATGGTATAGAGTTCCTTAAAGAATTGCACCACATGCTGTTTCGGCACAAACTCCTCAAAACACTATTCATTATCCACTAGAAGACCCTCGACTTTATTTCGCTTCCGTCTTACCAACATATGACTATGAAAATAGGATGTATTCCTATCCCTATCTTTTAACCATTCTGCTCTGGATTTTTGAAACCACAACAACTCCTCATGAGCTAAAACTTCCTCAATTGGAGGCCCATTTAAATTTTGTTCTCTCTTGGGTCGTTCGAAGCCCATACGATTTTTGTCTATTTAAGACCTTTATTTTTCTTTTCTTTTTTTTCTTCTTTCATTTTTGGGCTTGTCAAAGGCCCAAATTATTATTACTATCATAACTACTATTACTATTATTAAATACTATTATTATCATTTTTTACAAATAAGCAAGATTAGAAAAACAATATATAAACATAAAATGAAATCAAAAGGGGAGGCTTTTTGATACGAACCACCTCGGGGAGAGTCGAGTCGTATGCTGAGTGCCCGATCATCTACGAGAAGTTACGTTAGATTTAGTTGAGTTGAAGGAATGGCCGAAGTAGAAAGAGGGGTATTGGTTTTGGTTCGGATTGGAATAGGTAAGAAGAATTGGAAAGTTCGGATTTAGATAAGGGAAGTTGAAGAAATGGACGTAATGGTATGAAGGGTAAGAACGAAATGGTATTATGAAATGGTACGAACGGAATGGTCGGTTTAGGTACAATTTAGTTAATGAAGAAATGGGGTTGAACAAAAGTGCAAACAAGAACCAATACCGATTTAGTATCGACCCGTTGTTTATAGGCTCTCTTTAGTTCGGTTTGGGTTTGGTAAAGGGGAACCTCGACCCACTATCTAACAAGATAGAAACCTCGGTATGTTTGAACGCCACACTACGAGTAGTGATAAGTTCGGAATCGACAAAGAACACGATTGACACAACTAGAACGCTAGGAACGCCAAACGAATCTTTGAATGAAATAAAGAAAAGTTTGCCTCACAATTTTGGCAGCATATCATTAACAAAAGTTTCAAAAGTCCCTTTACATGGAAAAATAACAAGAATTTATAGGCCTCAAGCCTAGGTAGCCGAATGGCCAAAAGACTATCTTAAGAATTAAGCAAATTCGGCTATGAATAGACTAGAATGTTCTAGAACAAAACCATAAGTCTTCCATGTCTAAGTGCAGCCCTTGGAACGCCACAAGTCAGCTTCTTAATGAAGGAATTTCGGCTGAATGTATTTGGAATGCATGAGGAGTTGATTGGACATGTCTAGGTTCGGCCATGAGCTTAATGGAGTCATTCAATTTGCAATGCTTGGCTGAATAGGTGTGAGTATTAATGGAGCAGTTTGAAAGCCTTTAAAGGTGTGAACATCATGGTTGAATGGTCTCTTTAGTGTGAATGCACCAAACCGAATGGACAACAAGTGTGAAAGGAAGCTTGGCTAATGTGAACGCCTTGATGGACACCTTGGGAAGATATTCGGCCAACTTGGGAAATTAAAGATGCAACTCTTCCTTGGCCGAATAGTTGCTTAGAGAAACTAAATAATCAGCCACCATGCATGTAATAAGACATGCATGAATCCTCTAAGCCTTGAATCTGGTCGTGCATGTATCCTCCCATCCTTTGAACCAAACCGTGCATGCACCTACATGAATGAAAAACAATTCATTAAATCCCATGTGAACACCTTAAATTCGACACATATGTGAACAAACATTCCAAACATTAATTTGGTTATTACATAATTAAAATATGTAATATAAAACATAACTTAAATAACAATTTAAGTAATTAGGACAAATTAAATTAAAATTAAACAGCTTATTAATTCAGCTAGCTCAAACTAAATAAAAAAAACATTTAATGAACTTATTTGAGCTAAGATTTTCGAAATCGAGCTGTAGAAAACTAATTAATATAAAACTAAAACTTAGTTTAATTTATTGAAATGAAGAACGAGCTGAAAGTAAGCTCGGTTGAGCTCAAACGAGCTGAAAAGAGCTGAATTGAGCTGGAAGGAGCTCGATGAGCTAAATTTGAGCTGGACGGAGCCCGTGGAGCTAGAAACAAGCTGGGATCAGCTTGTCAACATGTCAATGCTCGGCTTGACAAACTTGTTCGATGAAGTTCGCGGGGCGTGCTCGTATCACTTTTTGTAGCACCCCTAACCCGTATCTGTCGCCGGAGTTGGTTAAGAGGCATTACCAAAATTAACTCAAATCAGAATCACCATACAACAAATATGATCTCATTAATAATGAAAGTCATTCATTCACATTCAATATTCACATTAAATTGAGTATACAATGCTTAAACATGCATTAAGAACCAAATTGATAACATATAAAAGTTTCAAAACTAATAAAAATTTTCAACTTTTAAAAGGTCAAACGCCCGTGTGAACAGGCCGTGTGCCTTACACGGTCTAGGCACGCCCGTGTGTCAAAGCCGTGCTAAAACAAGGCATAGCGACTGACTTACCCAGACGGTCAGACTACACGCCCGTGTGTCCAGCCCGTGTGCTAAATACAAGCTCGTGTCCAAGCCGTGTGCTAGGCCGTGCCAAAAATAGGGGGTATTCTGCTTGTGACGTCAACATACCAATTAGGGTTATACGGTCAGACCACACACCCATGTCTCTGCCCGTGTGGACAAAAATAGGCCATTTGAATAGCCAATTTGCCACCCCAATTGGGATCAACCTACAACCAAAGGAACAATCATATTTCCACCACCAACTCAGACAATATTTATGCTATAATATTCATCATTTATAACATAACAATATCAACCATTTCCCTAATCATAAACCTTACCAATTTAAGTTAAACACAAGGTAAGTTTATACCAAACATTTCCTTCCGTACCTTATTCAATCTCAAGTTAAACTTACCAAAACTTACCAACTAAAACATACCACATTTGCAACTTATCATCACATACTATAAGTCATTTACAACTATGAGTTCAAACACAAATTAGCCAAATCACATGGCTAAGCATATCCAACACAAAACATACTTATCTAACTACTAGCATATACATGCCAACTTCAAAAAGATATACATTTTTAAAAGTACCAAAATGAGATTCGATAGTGTGGTGACGATCCTTGACGATCCCCGAGCTTGTAGTAGCTTCGATATCTATAAAACAATACAAACACACAAAAGCTTAGTTAGCTCGTACCAAAACATCAATATTAAAAAATATGAAACATCAATACATAAGTAATTATAATTTCTCAATTCATCCATCAAGTCCATGCCAAAACCAACTATATGTTTATACAAATTCAATAAACTTTTATACATTTTACCACCTACCACATAGGTATTATACTTACTGAAACATTTTCATATTCATTCGTTTTCAATCTTTGTTCGAATACTTTAAGACTTTTCGATGATCACCAATTCTTTAATTATATGCACACTTAGTGCTTAAAGATTAGCCGAAGCTAGAACGATTCCACACACTTAGTGTCGTCTCAACTAACCGAAGTTAAGTCAGTATCGCACACTTAGTGCCTCAAGTAGCCGAAGCTAGTTTAAATCGCACACTTAGTGCCAAATACTTTCGATTCATCATCATATTCATCCAATTCATTTATATACAATCCATGGCATCAAAACCTACTTAATATTTTATTTTAAGTACGAACTTACCTCGTACTCGGAATTTGTTGACTCGGACTGTTTATTCTACAATCTTCGATTTCCCTCGGTCTATGTCTGAATTCCACTTTTCTTGATCTATATGTATTCAAAATTAACCATTTTATTCACCAAATCATTCAAAATAATCCATATGCACACAATTAGGGTATTTTACAAAATAGCCCTCACATTTTCACATTTTGACACTTTAGTCCCTAATTCACAAAATCACAAAATACACAAAAATTCCTTGTACACAAGCTTAGCCAAATTTTCATGACTCTCGTACAAGTCCAAAAATTTCATTTATTTCACATTTTAGTCCCTCAAAATAGCATTTTTACAATTTAACCCAAATTACTCAATTTTATCAAAAATCCAAAGACAAAACATTTAAACCCAACATCAAGCTTCCATAGTTCACAAACTAACATCATAAAGCTCATGAATTTATCCATGGCACATTTCTAAGTCATCAAAGATTTCATAAATTTTAGCATGGGCTAGCTAGAACACTTAACAACGACCACAAAAACGTAGAAATTATCAAAAACCGAAACAAAAACATACCTTAATTAAGCCAAAATGAGTGCCGAAACTTAAAGCTCTTCAACTTAGCTTTTTATTTCCTATTTTTGGTGGATGAACACTAAAAATAATGGATGAAATATGTTTTTTTTTATTTTATTACACATTATATGCCGTTTACCAACTTTTCCCTTATTAATAACATATATAAATCCACCTACTAATGTCTATACTTGTCCATGCATTAGTACAATGGTCCAATTGCATCATAAGGACTTCATACTTAAAAAGCCACATCAAATAAGCACTTTATCAACCAACACACAACTTTTGCATTTTACGCGATTAGGTCCTTTTTGAAAATTAAGCACACAAACAGTTAAATTTTCACACGAGACTTTCACACATATCAATTCACTTATAAAAGGTCCAAAAAATAATATTAAAATATTTTTTTGACTCGGATATGTGCTCCTGAAACCACTATTCCGACTAGAGTCAAAACTAGGCTGTTACAATTCTCCCCTCTTAGGGATTTTTGTCCCCGAAAATCTTACCATTAAATAGATTTGGATACTTTTGTCTGTTAACATCTTTAGGCTCCCACGTGGCCTCTTCAACACCGTGTTGATGCCACATCACTTTAACTAATGGAATTTTCTTATTTCGTAATTCTTTAACTTCACGAGCTAAGATACAGAGAAATTACAATCTCAGACGGAGAAATTACATGCGAAGGATCAGATCTGTATCGTTGAAGCATTGATACGTGAAACACATTATGAATCTTTTCTAACTCTGGTGGCAACAACAATCTATATGCAACCGCCCCAATACGCTCGATAATTTCATACGACCTAATGAACCTCGGACTCAATTTCCCTTTTCTACCAAACCGAAGCACTTTCTTCCACGGAGACACTTTCAAAAACACTTTGTCGCTGATCTCAAACTCAATGTCTTTTCTTTTCAAATCTACATATGATTTCTGACAACCGGAAACTGCTTTCAAAGTATCTTGAATCACTTTCAGTTTCTGTTCCGTTTCTTTTATCAAATCAACCTCGTGAATCTTATTTTCGCTGAGCTCAGTCCAATACAAAGGTGTACGACATTTGGACTATATAAATCCTCGTATGGTGCCATTTTAATGCTCGACTGAAAACTATTATTATAAGCAAGTTCAATCAAAGGTAGGTATTATTCCTACGTACCTTCAAACTCAAGAGTGCAACATCTCAACATATCCTTGAGTATCTGAATAATCTGATCAGTTTGACCATCTATTTGCCAATGAAAAGCAGTACTAAAGTGAAATTTAGTACCCAGAGCATCTTGCAATTTCTTCCAGAATCGTGATGTAAATCTCGGATCTCTATCTGGCACTATCGATAATGGCACACCATGCAATCTCACAATATCAGAAATGCATAATTCAGTTAATTTATTGAGTGAGAAATCAGATCGAATTAGAATAAAATGAGCTAATTTCGTCAATCGATCAACTACAACCCAAATTGTATCTTTCTTTCTCAGAGACAGGGGTAAACCCGAAACAAAATCCATGGTCACTCGATCCCATTTCCACTTCGGAACCATAATCGGTTGTAACAAACCTGATGGCACATGATGTTCAGCTTTAACTTGCTGACAGATCAAGCATTCAGAAACAAAATTAGAGATATCTCTTTTCATTTTGGGCCACCAATAATGCTGTTTCAAATCATTATACATTTTCGTTCTACTCGGATGTACAGATAAACAACTGCTTTGAGCTTCACTAAGAATCATTTGAATTAATTCTGGATTCCTTGGAACAAAAATTCAATCTCGAAACCTCAAACAATCATCTTTATCAATTCTGAATTTTGAACCAGTCTCTACATCACACTGAGTTCGTTTAGCTAGAATCTCATTATCAATCTTCTAAGCTTCGATAATTTGTTGTAAGAACAAAGGTCTTGCTTTTAATTCAGCTAAAACTGAACCATCATCTGATAGAACCAAATGAGCATTCATTGCATGCAAAGCAAATAATGATTTTCGACTCAAAGCATCAGCAACAACATTTGCTTTTCTCGGGTGATAATCGATCACAAGTCCGTAGTCTCTTAGCAGTTCTAACCACCTTCTCTATCGTAGATTTAGATCTTTCTAAGTCATCAAATACTTCAAAATCTTATGATCCAAATACACGTGACATTTCTCACCGAACAAGTAATGGCGCTAAATCTTTAGAGCAAACACAATCGCAGCTAACTCAAGATCATGCGTCAGATAGTTCTTTTTGTGCGGCTTTAACTGTCTCGAAGCATAAGCAATAACTTTTCCTTCTTGCATTAAAACACATCCCAAACTGATCAACGAAGCATCACTATAAATCACAAATTCTTTACCCGATTCAACTGCTCAAAGCTGTTCTGACACTTTTCAGACCACTCAAATTTCACATATTCCTATAGCAGCTTTGTTAACAGAGTCGCAATCATAGAGAAACCTTTCTCGAATCTTTTATAATAACCAGCAAGTCCTAGAAAACTACGGACTTCAGAAACATTCCTTGGAGGTTTCCAATCCAAAATAGCTGAAATTTTGCTCGGATCAACTCGGATACCAGATGCTGATACAATATGACCTAGAAAACCAACTTCTCGCAACCAGAACTCACATTTACAACTATTTGTCTCTCAGATTCTGTAGCACTATTCTCAGATGCTCAACATGTTCGGATTCATCACGTGAATAAATCAATATGTCATCAATGAATACCACAACAAATTGATCTAAATATGGTCTGAAAATTTTATTCATCAAATCCATGAAGATAGCAGGTGCGTTAGTCAACCTGAAAAGCATAATTAAGAATTCATAGTGACCGTACCTCGTTCTAAAAGTAGTCTTTGGAATATCTGAATCTTTAACTCGTAGCTGATAATAGCCTGATCTCAAATTTATTTTTGAACACATAGCAACTTCTTTCAGCTGGTCAAATAAATTATCAATTCTGGGCAGGGGATATTTATTCTTGATAGTCACTTTGTTCAACTGACGATAATCTATACACATTCTCATCATACCATCTTTCTTTTTCACAAATAGAACTGGAGTACCCCAAGGTGAGAAACTTGGTCTAGCAAACCCTTGATCAGACAACTCTTGCAACTGAGACTTTAGTTCTTTTAGTTTAGTCGGAGCTATTCTGTATGGAGCTATCGAAATCGGAGTAGTACTAGGTATCAATTCAATGCCAAATTCTACCTCTCTAACCGGAGGTAATCCCGGAAGTTCTTCAGGAAACACATCAGGGAACTCACAAACAACTGGTACAAATTCAAATTTCTTTTGTAACATTTTTGAATCAATCACATATGCAAAATAAGCTTCACAACCCTTTCTCACAATACTGAAAGCTTTCATCAAAGATATTATGGCAGGCAATCCATTCAAATCACTAGATTCAATTTTAACTATTTCATTATTCTAGCATCTCAAATCAATAGTTTTCCGTTTGTAGTTCACCAAAGCATCATGTAAAGTTAACCAATCCATACCCAGAATTATATCAAATTCATCAAAAGGTAATAGCATCAGATTAGCCGGAAAACAAGTGTCTCGAAACATTAATGGACAATTCTTACATACTTTATCAACCAAAACACATCTGCCTAAGGGTTCGAAACTCTAATTACAAATTTAGTATACTCTATAGGCAAAGTCTTACTGTTCACTAGGTTCATGTAACATCCCGAAA
Organism: Gossypium longicalyx; assembly: GCA_025698465.1. Taxonomy (NCBI): domain Eukaryota; kingdom Viridiplantae; phylum Streptophyta; class Magnoliopsida; order Malvales; family Malvaceae; genus Gossypium; species Gossypium longicalyx. The sequence continues at coordinate 29,853,177 of CM046999.1, read as the reverse complement.
TAGGGCCTAAATGGAACAATAGGGCCTAAATTTGAAGTTAGGGACTGAATCGAATAAGTTGCAAAACTTACATTCTAGAAGTTTTTAGTATGAAATTGTTTTGGAATATTAATTAGGAGGTCTTAAATAGAAATTTGACCAATTTTAAGTTCATGGACAAAATTAGGACATGGAAGGAATTTTTAAAAGTTTAGTAAGGAGGGGTATTTTGGTCATTTGGATATTAAATGAAATAAAATGGGAAAAGTAACACAAAATGATCATCTTTCTCATATGTTGCTGCCGAATTTTGCTCTCTCCATAGCTAGGGTTTCTTCAATTTTCAAGCTCTATAGTAAGTGAGTCCAAGCCCCGTTTTTAATGTTCTTTATGTTTTCGGAGTCCCGGTAGCTCGATAAAGCTTATGCTAGCAATAATTTAAGTTAGGGTTCATATTTGGAAAAATACCCATAGGTGAAAAGTGTTTATTTTGATGTTTTATGACAGAATATGAGGTCTTATATTATGATAGACAACTTGTGCTACTCGGTTTTAGGTAAAAACGAGTAAAAGGGCTTAATCGGTAAAATACCTAATAGTCATAAGTGCATGTTAGAGTATGAATTTGATGCTGCCATAGAAGGGAAAAATGATCAGCATGTCATAAAACATAAGAAAATGGGATGAAGTTTAATTCCCGAGCCTAGGGGCAAAAGTGTAAATATGCAAAAGTTTAGGGGTAAAAATGTAACTTTTCTAAATTTTGAGTAAAGGACTGTTTTGATAAATGTGAATATTAAATAAGTTAAATTTGCTATTATAGATCAAGAAGAACAAAACTCAGGAGTAGATCAGGGAAAAGAAAAAGTAAAGGACTAAATTGTAAAGTTTAGTCACATTTTGTATCGAGGTAAGTTTATAGTAAATAAATGCAATATTCTTATATTTTACATTATTATTGTTAATTTCCAGCATTTATATACTTATTTTTTTTGAGAATATTTAAAGTCGAATTAAAGGCGAAGTAGCAGAGAAAAAGCATTAGGAAGCCCCGTTTGAACCTTAGGAATATTAGGATATTGGGGTTGACAGGACAGGATAGAAATGAGCCATGTAAGTCCATATCAGATATATGGCTTTGGAGACAGGAATGAGCCATGTAAGCCATATTATATATATAAATATGGCATTGGAGATAGGAATAATTCATGTAAGTCCATGTCGAAAACATGGCATTGGCAGGATATTGATAGACAGGAACGACCCTAGTATCCTTAGTATTCCGAGTGGTTAAATGGGTCATTGTATATGTTAAATCATAGTGAATTATCAGCAAAAAGGGAAGGTAGATTATATTTATGAATAGTGAAAGGTCAGGTAAGAAAGAAGGTGAGTAAAGAAGAAGGTAGAAAGTGAGAAGTAAAGAAAGTTTATGAGACTAGGTGACTTGATGCATATTTATTCATTATATTGAATATTGTAATATATTTGCTTGTAAGCTTACTAAGCCTAGTGCTTACTCTCTTATTTTCTTTTTCTTATAGTTTTTATCAAGCCACTCGGGGATCGAAGGAAACGTCGGAGACCCGATCATACTATCGAAGAAATTACATTGGTATAGTTAGACGTTTCATTTTGTGTATGGCATGTATAGGAACTTAGTTTCTTTTGATGATATGATCAATGAATGATGTGTAAATATTTGCTAGTGATTAGCTAATAGAATGGCTGATGATATACATGTTTAATAGTATGTATGATTAAGTAGTAACTATCACATGAAAATTATGAAAAATGTGAAAGTAACTTAAAAACGGATTCAAGTATCAGAAATAACGTGATTTTGAAAATCTCAAAAATTTGTAGAGACATGATTTGATAGTGAATAATATATGAAACTAAATCTCATTGTGTCTATTTTCATATGGAATAAGCAAAGCAGGTAAAGGTTTTGTATTTTATAAGATATCTGAGTTTTAGTGAAATAGGGCCAGAGCGATTTCTGGATCCCCTGTTTCAACTTTAGAAATTCACCATAAATTTTATAAAAATAATTAGGTGGTTTAATTTATATGGTTAGAATCCTTATTGAGTCTAGTTTTAAGAGAAATAAACCTCATAGTCATTGAAATTCTTTACAGAGAGATATCTAATTCGTAATACACAGAGGTCAGAGCAGTCAAACCCTGAAACAGGGGAGAATTTAACTAATAAACTGTACTAATTGAACCTGCAAAAAATTCTAGAAAAAAATTAGTAAATAGATATATGAGTCTACTTTCAGGGAAAATTTACGGAATTGGATTTCGAGTTTCGTAACTCGAGATATGAATTTTTAAGTAACCATGACGCAGAAAAACAGTTTATTCCGAAAATTAATATAAGTAGTTAGAATTGTTTAAAAAGGTAAAATAAGATTTGTAACACCTCAAGCTTGACTCCGATGATGGTTTCGGGCGTGGGAGCGTTACAGTTCATGCATATATACGAATATGTCAATCCAGGATCTATCAAATCAATCACAGAAGATCATAGGGAGTAAATGTACTCGTAATCACATCTGGCGATGAAGCTTCCTCACGAGCTCGGACAGCATAAGCTCTGGCAGATGCACGAGCTTCAGATCTAATGGCTATGTCTTTCGTTCCTCTTTGACTACCGCTTACATTTCCTGAATTTCTGGGAGGTCTACCACGAGAAACATTACCACTCTGCCTCGGTTTCTAAACATTATCTTTTTCAACTAAATCAGGGCAATCTTTTATAAAATGATTTCTTGAACCACAACTATAACAAGTTCAGTTATTACTTTTTCCCCAGCATTCACCGAAGTGTCGTCTTCCACACTGATCACACTCAGGCTTTTCATTCTTTACATTATCAACATTGGCAATAGATGTAGCTAAAGATTTGTAATTCAATTATGATCTAGCACGATCTTTGTTCGAATGCCCCACACTAGTCTTTAAATGACTACTATCATCTCTAAACTTCTTGGATCCAGATTGAAATGATTTGCCCGATGATCTCTTTCGTACCTCTCTAGCTTCAAACTTAGCCTTTCTTTTCTCTTTCCCAAGATCTTCAGATTTACATGCTCATTCAACAAGCACCACAAATTCTTTGATTTCTAGGGTTCCAACTAACAAACGAATATCTTCGTTCAAACCATCCTCAAATCTCTTTCACATTATTGCTTCCGTAGGTACACATTCATGGGCATATTGACTCAGCCTTACAAATTCCCGCTCATACTCTGTGACAGACATACAGCCTTGTTTAAGCTCGAGAAACTCTTTGCATTTCTGAGCAATAAATCTCTGACTGATATATTTCTTTCGAAATTCAGCTTGAAAGAAATCCCACGTAACTCGTTCACTCAGAACCACAGATGTCAAAGTTTTCCACCAATGATATGCCGTGTCTCTTAGAAGTGAAATGACACATTTTATACATTCTTCTGGACTCAAAGACAACTCATCAAACACTCTTATTGTGTTTTCTAACCAGAACTCAGTTTTTTTGGCATCATCACTTGTTGTAGTTCTGAACTCTTCAGCCCTATATTTTCTAATCTTATCAACTAGTGGTCTACTTATCTGTACCAGATCACTGGTGGCATAACAGGAGTTTGAGAAGAATTAACCGGGGGTGGAGGTTGTTTTACAGCTGAATTGTTCTAATATATTGGGTGAACCAATCATTCATCATCTGATAGAAGGCTTGTTTAGCCTCACCATCACGGCTACTCGTAGTCGGCCGAGAATCAGCTTGCACTGTCACTTGCGCAGGAGCAGGTGCATCGCTTTCAACATCATCTGCTACAGCTCTATTGGGATCCATTACTATATAAAAGCACATTTCAACGTCAGGATTCATCACACTATCGCAATTCATAAATATGGCATGTATAGCTAGACTCACATACGCTATGGTAGTCCTAGAACCAACTAAACCATTACTTTGATACCAATAAAATGTAACAACCCTAACCTGCATCCATCGCCGGAGTTGGTTAAGAGGCATTACCGAACTTAACTCAAATCAGAATCACCATACAACAAATATGATCTCATTAATAATGAAAGTCATTCATTCACATTCAATATTCACATTAAATTGAGTATACAATGCTTAAACATGCATTCAGGACCAAATTGATAACATATAAAAGTTTTAGAACTAATAAAAATTTTCAACTTTTAAAAGGTCACATGCTCGTGTGAACATGCCATGTGCCTTACACGGTCTAGACACGCCTGTGTGTCAAAGCCGTGCCAAAACAGGGCATAGCTACTGACTTGCCCACACAGCCAGACTACATGCCCGTGTGTCTAGCTTGTGTGCTAAATACACGCTCGTGTCCAAGCCGTGTGCTAGGCCGTGCCAAAAATAGGGGGTATTCTATTTGTGATGTCAGCATACCAATTAGGGTCACACAGTCAGACCGTGTCTCATCCCGTGTGGACAAAAATAGGCCATTTGAATAGCCAATTTGCCACCCCAATTGGGATCAACCTACAAGCAAAGGAAAAATCATATTTCCACCAATAATTCAGACAATATTTATGCTATAACATTCATCATTTATAACATAACAATATCAACCATTTCCCTAATCATAAACCTTACCAATTCATGCTAAACACAAGGTAAGTTTATACCAAAACATTTCCTTCCATACCTCATTCAATCTCAAGTTAAACTTACCAAAACTTACCAACTAAAACATACCATATTTGCAACTTATCATCACATACTATAAGTCATTTACAACTATTAGTTCAAACACAAATTAGCCAAATCACATGGCTAAGCATATCTAACACAAAACATACTTATCTAACTACTAGCCTATACATGCCATACTTCAAAAAGATATACATTTTTAAAAGTACCAAAATGAGATTCGATAGTGTGGTGACGATCCTTGATGATCCCCGAGCTTGTAGTAGCTTCGATATCTATAAAACAATACAAACACACACAAAGTAAGCTTTTAAAAGCTTAGTAAGCTCATACCAAAACATCAATAATATAAAATATGAAACATCAATACATAAGTAATTATAATTTCTCAATTCATCCATCAAGTCCATGCCAACACCAACTATATGTTTATACAAATTCAATAAACTTTTATACATTTTACCACCTACCACATAGGTATTATACTTACCGAAATATTTTCATATTCATTCGTTTTCAATCTCACCTCTTATTCATATACTTTAAGACTTTCCGATGATCACCAATGCTTTAATTATCCGCACACTTAGTGCTTAAAGATTAGCTGAAGCTAGAATGATTTCGCACACTTAGTGCCATCTCAACTAACTAAAGTTAAGTCGGTATCGCACACTTAGTGCCTCAAGTAGCCGAAGCTAGTTTAAATTGGACACTTAGTGCCAAATACTTTCGATTCATCATCATATTCATCCAATTCATTTATATACAATCCATGTATAATAAAGGCATCAAAACCTACTTAATATTATATTTTAAGTATGAACTTACCTCGTACTCAGAATTTGTCGACTCGGACTGTTTATTCTACAATCTTCGATTTCCCTCGGTCTAAGTCTGAATTCCTCTTTTCTTGATCTATATGTATTCAAAATTAACCTTTATTCACCAAATCATTCAAAGCAATCCATATGCACACAATTAGGGTATTTTGTAAAATAGCCCTCACATTTTCACATTTCGACACTTTAGTCCCTAATTCACAAAATACACAAAATTTGCTTGTACACAAGCTTAGCCAAATTTTCATGACTCTCGTACAAGTCCAAACATTTCATTTATTTCACATTTTAGTCCCTAAAAATAGTATTTTTACAATTTAACCCAAATTACTCAATTTTATCAAAAATCCAAAGACAAAACATCAAACCCAACATCAAGCTTCCATAATTCACCAACTAACATCATAAAGCTCATGAATTCATCCATGACGCATTTCTAAATCATCAAAAATTTCATAAATTTTAGCATGGGCTAGCTAGAACATTTAACAATGATCACAAAAACGTAGAAATTATCAAAAATCGAAACAAAAACATACCTCAGCCGAAATGAGTGCCAAAACTTAAAGCTCTTCAACTTAGGTTTTTCTTTCCTATTTTCGGTGGATGAACACTAAAAATAATGGATGAAATATGTTTGTTTTATTTTATTACACATTATATGCCATTTACCAACTTTGCCCTTATTAATAACATATAAAAATCAACCTACTAATGTCTATACTTGTCCATGCATTTGTACAATGGTCCAATTGCATCATAAGGACTTCATACTTAAAAAGTCACATCAAATAAGCACTTTATCAACCAACACACAACTTTTACATTTTACACGATTAGGTCCTTTTTGCAAATTAAGCACACAAACAGTTAAATTTTCACACGAGACTTTCACACATATCAATTCACTTATAAAAGTCACAAAAAATAATATTAAAATATTTTTTTGACTTGGATATGTGGTCCCAAAACCACTATTCCGACTAGGGTCAAAACCAGACTGCTACACTTTTTATTATTTTTGTTCTAAAACAAAAAAGGTAAAAAAAAAAAAAACACAACAATTACAAGCATTCTATTTTTTGTTCTTTTCTTCTATCTTTATTTTTGGCCATAGGCATGTCATGAGGGATCAGATTTTGGGTTCCGATGAAGGGGATGTCACCGGACCGTCAGTCCTCCGCCCCTTGGAGCCCCTAGAAATCCCAACTTTTCCCTCCCTTGCTAAAATAAAGGTTTCTTTTTTTTAAAAAAAAAGCTTGATTTTGTGAAAAATAGTATTTTTTTAAAAGGAGAAAGTTTAGATTTTGAAAAAATAAAAATATGTTTTTTAATTATTTTAAAGGAAAGTTTAAATTTTTAAAACAAAATTTTGATTTTTTTCCAACTATTTCAAAGTAAAAGCTTTAATCTTTAAGAAAAATAGTGTTTTTTTTAAAGAGAAAGTTTAGATTTTGAAAAATAAAAATCTGTTTTTTTAGTAATTTTAAAGGAAAGTCAAAGTTTTGATTTTTTTAACTACTTCAAAATAAAAGCTTTGATCTTTAGGAAAAAATATATTTTTTTAAAAGGAGAAAGTTTAGATTTTGAAAAATAAAAATCTGTTTTTTTAAAGTCATTTTAAAGGAAAGTTTCAAATTTTAAAATAAAGTTTTGATTTGTTTAACTATTTCGAAATAAGGTTTTGATTTTTACGAAAAGTAATGATTTTTTAAAGAAAATTTTGATTTTGCAAAAAAGAAATTCGGCCACCGTACGTGGCGACCCACCACCGGAGGCCAACATAGAAGTTGGAAGAGGAATAGGAAGAGAGTTTTTTTTTTTGAAAAACAATGAGGTTAAAATAAAAGAATGAATTGTTTTTTTTTTTAGAGGTGCCAAAAATGGGTAATTTATTCTCACCCAATTACTTTTTAAATTTACAAAAAATGCCCTGTTTTTTGCATCACCACCCTCTCTCTGACCTATTTACACCTGTAACCCTTTTATTTATTTAAACATTCGATTTAATTCAGAATTTAAAAATTAAAGACAAATTAATTGCTACATCAGTCCTGTCTTCCACATTTTTTATCTTTTAATCCTAAAATCAAGCTATGTCATTTTGTTTCCATCTTTAATAAATAATTTACATTTATATCTTCCATTTCACTTGCATATATACATTATATATTTAATGTTAATTATGCACTTTATTTTAATATTTTATATTTATTTACACTTGTATAATTTTTATTTATTCTTATTTCGTTTTATTAATTTTCATGTCTATTTATATATATATTTACACATTCCCCTTACATACATTTTAATATTATTTATTTATGTTACCTTGATTCTTTTATTATATTATGAATAATGTGTATTATTGTTATTATTATTATCATCACGTTAATGTCTTATTTATTTCATTTTTTTTATTGTTGCCATTTTGAAAGAGTTTTAACTTTTTATTAACTTTAGCCAATTTAATTAATTTTCCTATTTTATTACTATTCATTTTAAAAGAGAGAAATTTAGGTCATTTTTCCATCCTATAATTGTTGACATGAAATTAGTTAAGTAGGTGTTATATTTTAATGAAACCATAAGGTTTTTACATTTGGATTTAGGTTAGTCCTTAAGATCTCACCTACCATTTACCTTAGAAAAATTATAAATAATATGTAGGATATTTTTTAGGGTTTTAAATTAGTTTTAAATATCGTATAGGATTAGAATATTAAGTTAATATGTAAATATTTTTAGGACTTTATTCAATATTAAAACTAAAGATTTTTGTAGGTGAATTGTAAATCATGAGTAGGTCTAAGTATTTTATTTTAGAAACTTTTTTAAGAAAGCTAATATATGTTATTTAAGATTTATTATTTTAGGATTTTGACGAATTTAAATCTTCGATCAAGAATTTTAAAGTAAGATAAATCATAAACCTAACATAGGATACTTTCGTAAGATATTGGTAGGTTCAACGTTATTAATTAAATATTTTTAAATAATAATAATTATAATAAAAGATCGAATAAGTTGTAGATTATTTTAATATTTCTCTTAATTCTTTGGTAATTTCTAGTTTTTTTTAGAATTCTAAAATAGAATTAATTTTAGGAATTGAAGGTATTTTACTAGAATTATTTAGGTATCCTTTATGGTTCTTGTTAAAAGTAAAAATCTCTAATTTAAGTTTCAAATTAGATAAGTTTGGTGAACACATCTTAATTGAGCTACAAGTAAACTGGATGCGTTTCCTTTAGAGTTTTTGTTTAAGATTTTCATAAGATTTTAGCTTAGATTAAGACATTAATATGCTTAAATAAAAAAAATCTAGCTCTTAAGACCCTGTAGGACTATCCCCGAATAAGCGTTGTGGGGGTGCTATAACCTTCCCTACACGTAACTAAACTCCCGAACCTGAAATTTGGTGATGAGATCGAGTCCAAATTTTTAGGATTTTTCCATAGTATTAATTCTAGATTTTTAGATGATAGGTGGCTAACCAACCAAGCCCTAATTGGTTAGTGGCGACTTTACGTAACTTAGTCCCTCCGTGTCTAGCTTTGCTTACTAGGCCCCCGTACTCTTATGTAGGTGACGTTATGACAATCCACCAGAAGACCCTCGACTTTATTATGCTTCCATCTTACCAACATTCGACTATGAAAATAGGATGTATTCTTATCCCCATCTTTTAACCATTCTACTCTGGATTTTTGAAACCACAACAACTCCTCATGAGCTAAAACTGCCTCAATTTTCTATCGCAGTTTGTACTCCTGTCTATGAAGTGATTGAAAGGAGCAAACCTCAAGGACTTTTTGAACCCTTTCCAGCTCAGAAATCAACTTTCTTTTGCGTACAAAGATATTCCCATAAACCTATTTGTTCCACTCCTTAACAGATTCTTGGAAGCGTTCCAAATTATCACCAACCGCTAACTCATTATTCCAACTACTATTAACAATGTTGCCAACATCCACACGAGACATCCAACTAGCAAGATAACAGAAAGGCCTTAAACCTTTGCTAATGCTCGACTTAAGAGAAATTAATATCGATTTATTATCATATTTCAGTTTGTGAAGGTTCCTCACTAAACATTCTGGTGAAAATGAATCCCACTCCAAATTACAGATAGCCCTGTCAAGTCTCTGTGACAAACCCCCTCTACACTATGTAAACTTCGCACTACTAGCACCCAAATCTTGCAAAGGATTGTCGAATAAAAACTCTTTAAACCATTTGCAACCTATACATGAAATAGAAGCCCCACCTTTTCTTTCACCTCCACTAAGAATAGAATTGAAATCACCAACAAGCATCCAAGGTCCCTCCACCGAAATAGCCAGAGAGTTGAGAAAATGCCACAACTCCTTTCTCTTTGTAGCATGAGGACTTGCATAGACAATAGAACAAAATAAACGATCTGAGCTCATCATACTACAAATTTTAACATGGACCTGTAACAGGCCGATTTTGGGGCTTGTCGGAAAAGTGGTTTCGGGACCACAAATCTGACGTAGAAAAATATATTTTTATTATATTTTTATGGTCTAAAATTTTATAGAAATATTCTGTAAAAATCTCATTCGAAAATTTTGATGTTTGGACACTTAATTTAATCAAAAGGACTAAATCGTAAAAAGTGTAAAAGTTGAGTTCTACTTGTTAAAGATGTCCAATCGCTATGAGACTTTAAATTAGAGGTCCTTAGTTGGTAATTAGACCATTAGATAAGTTAGTGGACAAAAATGGACATGAATAGGTAAAATTTCAAAGTTATGCATTAAGGGCATTTTGGTCATTTGGTAAATAAAAGAATAAAAAGGGAAAATAAAGGAAAAATTGTTTCCATATTTCTTATACCTTGGTAAAATTCCATAAGGGCTCCATAGCTAGGGTTTCTTCAACTTTCAAGCTTGATAGTAAGTGATCCTAGCCCCGTTTTTAATGCTCTTTACATTTTTGAAGTCCTCGTAACCCTATTTATCTATTTCTACAATTATTTTGAAGTAGGGTTCATGTTTAAAAATTTACCCATGTGTGACATGCATGTATTTTGATGTTTGAGGGAAGATATTGTTGTTTAAGGTGTGATAAACAGCTTTTACTAAGTGATTTTTAGTTAAAATGCATAAAAAGGACTTATTTGTAAAAAGTTTTAAAATGGGTAGTAAAAATCCTATTTGATGAAAAATGTGGGCTGATATGAGCATGTTTATGGTTTGGATAGGCTTGGGTAACAAAGAAATTGATTGTATTTCATTTTACGAGCCTAAGGACTAACATGTAAATAAGTTAAAGTTTAGGGGCAAAAATGTAATTTTGCATAAGTTGATTTTTGAATAGCATTGAGTAATGTGATAATTAAATAATTAAATTTGCTATTATAGATAAACAAAAACGAAGTTCGGACCTTGATCGGGGGAAAAACAAGGTTATTGACGATTAGATCCATTTCCTACCACCATTTTGTACCTAGGTAAGTTTGTGTGTAAATGATAAAAATGTTGTATTATGTATTTAATGCTTAATATTGCATAAACTATATGATTGTTTTTATGGAAATATTCAATGAAGTTTCGACGATGAGAAAATCCCTGTTGAACCTTAGGAATAGTTTAGGATACAAGTGACATGTCATTAGGAAACCATGAGTTATGTGATTTATGTGAATTCGGGTGCTGGTCATGTACGTCCTACCGATGGCTGGGTAGTCTGGCATGTGTTGTGGATACCTGAAAACTTATGTGAGCATCTCGCATAGCTACGTCTTGACTGACAGCTAGTGTGAGCAGGCCTGTAAGTAGCTCGAGTGTGAGCCCTATGTATTATGAGATATGAGGTAGCATTGGCTACATATGAGGCACTTAGTGCAAGACTTTCTGTGTATCCGATGATATTCCAAGTGTTCAATAGGTAACCAGAAGAGTATGCCAAAGATGACAAAGTGTGCAAATATGTTATGAGTTGGTACAGGTATGTATGTAAAACTCCTGAGTATGGACTTTAGTATGAGATGAACTCTTGGTAAGAATGCTAATGAGTAAGCTAAGCCTAAAATACTTGATGATAATTATGCTAATTTATGTTTAGTAGTTATATGAATAATGTATGATTATGTTGCTTATTATTTGCATGCAACTTACTAAGCTTTAAAAGCTTACTCCCCTTTTTCCTTCCATTCCTTATAGTGTCGCCTCGGAGATCGAGGAACGTCGGAGCTCGATTCATACTATCAAATGATTTTTTTGGGTATACATGGTTTTAATATTTTGAGTATGGCATGTATAGAGATTTGGTCATTTTGTTACGTGTCATATTGGTTTAGCCAAATGTGTTGGCATTGTAATGGCTAATGATTCATTTTGTATATGGCCATTGGAAGTTGGCTAATATTATTCTTATTGGTCATTGGTATGTTTATGTGATGATGCTTATCATGAAGATGAAATTGACATGAATGTAAAGGAAAGTATGTGATGTTTACGCATGATAGTTGTTAGTATGTGTAAATGATGTATTGATATATTTTTTGTGGCTGATTTGGTTGTATGTATATACTTGGATTGGTGTTGCTCACTATTGTGTAGATTGGTGTAAGTAAGGATGGCAAAATGGCTTGGTAAATAGCCTTATTTTGTCCACATGGGTAGAGACATGGTCGTGTGTCTCAGCCGTGTGACAGACACAGCCTAGGGACATGGGCGTGTGCCCAGGGCATGTGAAGTCTGCACCTATTTTATAAAAAATTTCGAAAATCAAATTCGCTACACGGCCTATCACACGGGCGTGTGATTTGGCCGCGTGACTTCAATTTGTTGATGACGTCATAAACAGAGAGTTACACGGGTGAGAGACACGGGTGTATATGTCCACATGGCCTACCCACACAGGCGTGTCCTAAAGCCATACGGGCGTGTGGCCCCTGTTTTGGTGAAAAATTTTCTCAGTGTTGAGAAGTTTTCTAAAGTTCTCGGTTTAGTCCCAAACCACTCCTAATGCATGTTTTGGGCCTTGTAGGCTCATTTAAGGGACGATATGAATGTTTTCAAAAAGTTTTAAATTTGAGTGGAAATTCATGTCTCTGTTTTGAATGTTGTTTGAGTTTAAGTCCGGTAATGCCTCGTACCCTGTTCCGGCGTTAGATACGGGTAAGGAGTGTTACAGAACCACCTGAGAATGTATAATCAAAATATCCACCATTACATCCTTATTCCAAAACAACCAAATCCCCCCAGCAAAACCATTTGCTTCCACTCTAAAAGAACTCGAATATCTAATTTTTGCAATAATACTATCAACCCTAGCTCTAGTAACTCGGGTTTCAAGCAGACAAAGTAAATCTAGCGAAAACTCTTTCATGTATTCTTTAACAAAACTATAAAAATGAGGATGTCCTACTCATTGGCAATTCCAACAAATTATTTTAGTGTTCATAAAAATAAGGAAATTACAAGCCAAACCTAAAATAAGACTACAATAAATTCTGACAAATAACCTCAACACCATCAATGTCATCCACAATCATACCTTCCTCAACAACTTGAGGATCCGACACCATAACATCTTTGTTTGGATTCCTTTAGAGATCAAAAACCAACCCTTCCATTGCTAATTGGAGATCAACCAATTGTTGCTTCTAAATCCTGAGAGTTTCATCAAGTGGTTTCCCTCGCTGTTTATAGCGAGTAGTGTTAGCATGCAGTTGCTGCGCTACGGGAGAGCTCGTTTTACCAAACATAAAAATCCCATTCTCTTTGTCAGTATTAACTTCCATTTTTTCTTTCTCCAAAATATGAACCACTTCACGTTTCTTCTTATTTAAATTAGCTGAAATTTCCACTTTTTCTATCATTATAGCTTTCCCTCTGTTAGTGGCACCCACTTGGGCCAATCTCGATCCATTATCAAAAGCACCTCGCCCAATATTCAAATTCATACCCAAGCTTCCATTATTGGGCTTCAAAACCTTCAAGGCCAACTTTGGCCCACTCCCCATCACCATTTTTTCCCCTTAGCCCTTAGCTTGGCCTACTTCCCTTTCGTCTTAATAACATCTTTTTTTTAGAAACCCTAACCCCATATCCCCCTCACCGTTAGACCCTCCTTAGTCACTACCTCATCACTCCTATTAATCTCACCATTAAACACTGCGAAAATCTCTCCCTCATTAACCCCTACCGCTACAAAGCGAGATCTCCTAGCAAGACCCCCAGAATCACCATTTTTCCCTCACCGAAAGCCCAACTATGCCCTCTCCGTCTCTCTACCACCATTTACGAACCATAAGGTTCATCCTCTACCTTCTTTTCAAGACCTTACTTCTCCATGACCAGTCAAATGGAACCTGACTCCTCCACCTGTGAAGACGTCGCAATCCCGGGACAAACGTCCATTGCATGTCCATACATACCACATTGGAAACAAATATATGGTAAAGCTTCGTATTGAACATGCTTGAGACGACCATTAATCTGAACCTTTAACAAAAATGATTTCGTCAAATCAACACAGACTGCCAACCGTGCAAATCGTCCCCTCGACCACAATCCGTATGAACATCCAACTTCACCACTGGACCAATCGTCTGACCAATCACCCTTAGGAGGAAATTTGAATAATAACCTTCAGGAAGTCCAGGTAACCTAATCCAAACAACCTGTGACTCAATACGACTTTGACTTGCTAAAAACTCCGGTGACCATGGCTAAACAGTCAAGTATCTATTAAAACTTACCCACAACCCTCCTACTAATACTTTATTATAGTCAGATTCATCTTGAAAATGAACTAGACAAAAATCATTCTCAAGATCCATGATTTGGATCTGACACTAAGGATTCCATAGTAAATTGATTTTATTCAAAAAAATATTAAAACAAATCCTTCCCCCCAGTAATTTCACAATAACTGTATTGGCCATTCATTGTTGGATATACTCTTGCACTCTGTTAGAGAACGTAATCAACAGAACACCCTCAATCACTTTAGTAATAGCGTCGCCATCCAAAAGTATAAACTCCTATTCTAGAAAACCACCATTATTCTTCTCTGAGGAAGCCCCTAAGAGGTTGAGTTGTACGATGCCTTTGGAATCTCTGACTGAATCCTCTGGCTATTATTATCCACAGTTGGGTCATCAAAATCTAACTGTACTTTCAGTCTAGTGCGAACTTTCTTCGTGGCCTTTCTGATGCCACTAGTCGAACTCGAGTTATTGGCACTCACCACGAAATCCATCGTAGGAAGCGTTCCACTCATCACTCCCCTCTAAAAATATTTCTTATTCAAAGGTTGTAATTCTTGATAAAGTAGCACGTCAGATGATTGATATATTAACATCTTATTATTATAAAATCACGTGGGCTTGCATTTTTGTAATCATGATTTTTTCTATTTTGTATGTTAGTGATAAATGCATATATTTTAATTTATTTATGATAGTTTTTTGTTTGTATTATTTGACTTCTTAATTATTCTATTCTATTTTTAATGGATTAGGTGAAAGAATTGGAGAAAAATAAACTTAAATATTAATTTTGATAAGTTTCATTATTTGGACTTTCAACTTGACACTATTTTAGTATTTTGACTATAACTTAAACTATAAAATTCTGATTTGAGTCTATAATATATCGTTTTGAAGGGAACTAGAGGATCTAATCAGACTTAATTTGTGACTCGTAGCCAATAAAAAAAGAATGTGCCCAAAAATAGACTAGAAGTTTGCAATGCAAATCTACTAATAGAAAAAGTGCTTTAATTTATTAAGGGTAGTTTTATCTTTTCTCCCTTATGTGAATTTTTCCCTATAAATACATAGTTTTAGGTTTAGCATCAAACATTATAACACCCTTTACCTGAGCTCATACCTAAACCTGAGCAAGGAATGCTACATTTTAGGATAAATACTTTATTCAAGAACCAAATTTATTATTCAAGTTCTCATCTTTTAGACCTTTTAAAATCATATAAGATTTTATAGATCATTTTTAGGCTTTCTCTAAAGCTTGACTGTATTCAAGGTTCGTGTGAGACTCTTTCGGATAAAAAAGAACAAGGAAGAGGGAAACAGGACCAATGTCATGACCTTGATTCCTCTTTTGCTAAATAAGTCAAAACATCTTTATTTTTGTGTTATGATTAATATCACATAATTCTACACATGTGCCAATCAAATTAAATCTATATAATACTTCAATTTATTAACTAATACTTCATTAATTTATCATATAACAATTAGTCACTTAATATCTCAGCAATTTCATTTAAACTTCTCTTATGTATTAGCAATTTCATATAACATCTTCTTAGCATTACAACTCTTCTATTATTTTCCTCTTCCTCCTCCTCTCTATTCCACATACTGTACGTACATATATATAATATACGAGAATCTTTGTCATTCGGTATAGCATGCTGATCGCCTATAAACGTGTTATCGTTTATAGTAAAAATAGCACACCAAAGATATATTAAATTAGAACGATAGTGTCTACAAGTATATGGGCCAAATTATAATATAGTATTATGTACAACGGAACACAAGAAGCATTTCGAGGATCGTACGCAAGGGAGGATGTAATAAATCTATAGAAAAGGTTTTTTACAATAATAAGTCTAAATAGTAATAATTAATTTCTATATTATGACAAATCATAAAATAGATTAATAAGAGAATTTAAATGACTAAAATAAATAAACAAGGAAATTAAACAAATGACTAAACAAATAAAATCAATTAGGAAGATTAACTCGTTTTAGGGTTTGTAATTAACTTCAAATTAAGGTTTTAGGGTGAATTAGCTATCGATTAACCAATTATTACCTCCCAGCCTCTAACTAATTAATTGATTGGTTGATACTAGCTTACCTCTCGACCTCACTTTCTCAACTAGAATAAACTATGATTTACTTGGTTTGACTTATCTCTCGATCTCATCTTCCCTATGATTACTTCCTAAGGTTGTCAAGCCTAAGGTATAAGAACACGTAATCTATACCAACTAATCCTCTTAGGAAACCCTAAATCCTCTATTAATCACGTCCCCATCCACTCATTAGTATTTGGAAGTTTAATGAAAAAGGTAATTTTCGTTATTCCCTTTTTAATTTGTACGTATTGCATGAGATCCTTGGTAGTTTATGGGATATCAATTTTATTTTCCACCGCATTATGTTCATATGAGTTTCAAACTCTATCTCGTATCCCTACAATGGTATTAGAGCATCTTGCTTTACGTATTTATTGTGCTTGCGCTATGTTTGAATCACATGATGTTGTTGTATGTAGTGTTGCCTATTCCATGGTGCATACTATGGCCTTTTAGGTTTATGTGAATGAGATATTATTTTTTTATTATTTTACAAGGGGTTGTAATTTTTAAATACGACTTGCATGTCGTTTTGTTTAATTGTAATTTTATTTCTCTAGTAGAATTAAATTTTATTGTAATATAACAAGAAGACACTATAATCCCCTTTGGAGTCATACCATCCAACCATGATGATGGAGGAGCTAGATGACTATACACAAGTTAGTGGTTTAAGGCGATGCCATGGAGATGCTTATTACATTGGGTTAACTTTTGATTTTAATATTTTATTATGAAAATAATTTTTTTTAAAGCCATACCATGTCACGTTTATTTTAATGCATATATATGATGCTATGAGTATGGAATACCTTGGATGATATCTGTTAGTATATGATACTTATATTTTGTTAAGACATATATACTAAATATTAAAATCAACAAAGATCCCTCACATAAAATTTTAAGTTTATATGTCATCCATTTTAGAATACTTGTCAAGGTTTTTATCACTTTAATGTGGGTTCCACCAAAGTAGGAGTACATTAGGTTATAATAGCGAGACATGATGGGTAATGGTGCTACTCATATGTTTAAAGTGGTTTAACTTAATTAGGCTATCAAAATGGTTTTGGGCCTAAAGGCATAAGATAAGATTTAAACATGCTGGGACATGATGTCAAAAATCTCATAGGTTTCTAAGAGTTACATGAAATGTAATTGGTAAGATTTACCTACCTAAATAACTTAATTTTAATGTCATGCCAAAGCTGAATTAAAGTTGAGTGAAATATGGATCTTAGGCTCACTAAATTGTTATGATTGTTCTTGAGGGTTATTAATTTAGTGAAAGCTTTTCATTTATCATAATTCTTATTAAACTTTGCATTTTATTGTAGATGAACAACAATAATAATTCTACTATGTCACTGCAATCAGCCCTTGAGAAGGAAAAACTTACTGAGACTAACTTCCTTGACTGGTATCGAAATTTGAGAATTGTTTTCAAACAAGAAAGGAAGCTCTATGTCTTGGATGAACCTCACCTTGAGGAACCAACTAAAAATGCTACTAGAGCTAAAAAGAATACTTATGAGAAGCATAAAAATGACTCTATTGATGTTGCATGCTTAATGCTAGCTACCATGAGTTCTAAACTTCAGAAGGATCTTGAACACATGGATACTTATGATATGATTTACAATCTTAAGGAAATGTTCCAGCAACAGGCAAGGCAAGAAAGGTATGACACTACCAAGGCACTGCATTAATGTAAGATGACTGAGGGTGTTTCAGTTAGCGCTCATGTCCTAAAGATGAAAGGCTATATTGATCACCTTGATAGACTTGGATTTTCATTAAGCCAAGAGTTGGCAACTAATTTGATCCTGAATTCACTGTCTGAAAGTTATGGTCAGTTTTTCATGGAGTACAACATGAATGAGATGGACAAATCAATTCTTGAGCTACATACGATGCTTAAAACTGCTAACCAAAATATCAAGTCCATGCCTAATCATGTTCTAGTGGTTCAATAGGGAAAGGGCTTTAAGAAAAGAGGAAAAAGAATTGGCAAAGGAAAGGGAAAGGCTGGAAAGTCTAATGTTCATCCCAAGCCCAAATCTAAACCTAAGGCTAAACCCTCTAATAAGGGTGTTTGTTTCTTTTTCAATGAACCTGGACATTGGAAAAAATAGCAATCTATATTTGGAGGATCTAAAGAAAAAGAAGACTGGTGAGATCGGACCTTTATGTATTTATGTTATTCATGTTAATTTCTCTCCTTCATGTTCCTAGGTATTAGATACTAGATGTGGATATCACATTTGTACAAATGTGCAGGGACTCACAAGGAGTAGACAAATGAAGAAAGGCGAAGTTGACCTACGAGTTGCCAATGGAGCAAGAGTTGCTGCTTTAGTTGTAGGAAGTTATGAACTTACTTTGTCTAGGAGGCTTTTGTTAGATTTGAACAATTGCTTTTATGTTCTTAGTATAAGTAGGAATATTATTTTATTTTCTTGTTTGGATAATGATGGTTTTTCTTTTATTATTAAGAATAATAATTGTTGCATTCATTATAAAGTCATATTCTATGCAAATGTTGATTTACAATATGGTCATTATATTTTGAATCTTCAAAATCCAACAATTCTTCAATCCATAACATAAATACTAAGAGATTTAAGTCTAACGATTTAAATCCAACCTATCTTTTGCATTGTCGCCTTGGCCATATAAATGAGAAACGTATTGCAATCAAGATGGACTTTTGAATTCATTTGATTTTGAATCATATGATACTTTTGAATCTTGTTTATTAAGTAAGATGACAAAGAATCCTTTTACTGGACACAATGAAAGGGCCAATGAATTATTGGGCCTAATACATACATATGTATGTCGACCATTAAGTTCAATAGTTAGAGGAGATTACAAGTACTTCATTACATTTACTAGTGACTTTAGTAGATATGGTTATTGTGACCTTGGAGTGGTTCCTAGCATCACAAATCCTGTTGATGTTTATTGTGACAATAATGGTGCTATTGCACAAGCTAAGGAACCTAGATCACATCAGCGATCTAAACACATTCTAAGGCATTATCACCTCATTCGAGAAATTGTTGAGAGAGGTGATGTTTAGATATACAAAGTTCTAATAGATGATAATGATGTTGATCCATTGACTAAGCGTTTGCCATAAGCAAAGCGTGATCGTATGCTAGGTTCATAAGTATGAGATACATTAATAATTAGGCTTAGTGCAAGTGGGAGATTGTTAGTAATATTACCCTAGGCCTATTGTATGGATGTTTGATTTTGATTAAATGAATTTATTATTATTATTATTATTATTATTATTATTATTATTATTATTATTATTTGCAAGTTTAATATATAATAATATCCTTGAATAGTTTTATTTTAAATGTCCCTAATCGGTCGTTATTGTAGGAACAACAATGAATTAAGATTAGTATGAAATATGATAGATATTCATGTGATGAATATGTGTTTGAGAAAAAAAATCATATTCATATGTATTTGTTGAGAATGAATATTGGACCGACTCACTTTGAAGTTAATACATGGATCAAAGTCATAAATTAAATCTCTAAATAGTTGTGTCATTAAATCCTTAGACCTGAAATCACTATAGTTCTCAACATGAGAAATTTTATGTTTTGACATAATCAAATGTTGCCTTTAACCGGACAACTATAAAAGTTATGCTTGAACATAACTAGAATCATGTAGTGAGATGTGAGTGATTAAGATGGAATTTATCCCTCTTATTATAAGAGAGATATCTCTAGGCCCCTCGACAGTTAAGACTGAAAAATGCATGGCCGTGCTCGAATCAATTGATGGAGATCAATTTCATTTGTTTTGTCAGTCTAATTGGGTATTGAGAAATTAAAGATAAAACAATATAAGATTGACTTTATCCACGCCTTATGCTCTATCTAGATATCATGAGACAAAAAGATTATGTTATGAGTTATATTTAGGTTATCTTGGATCATGAGCTTTCATTTAACTTGGGTAGTCGTAATGTCTTGCTAAAGGTCACTTATGACTTGCACGACCAAATATGATTTGGGCCTGTCCAATGTTAATTAAACCTATAAGGTCGCACATTAAGAATGAATATGAATGGTTAAGTTTATCACTCTCTTTAAGTAATTTAAAATGATAAAATTATTTTAAATTACGAGTAATAATAATTTATTATTTTGATTTGAATTTAATTTTGGAAATTTAAATTTGTAGTCAAAATGATAATAAATAGTAATTTTGTTACTATTTCCTATTAAATTCGAAAATAATAATAAACAAGATAAAAAGGGGATTTGATATATTCCTTATCAAATAAGGAAATAGAATTTAATTATTATTTAAAAGAGTTTTATATAAATAATAATTAAAATTCAAAATCAAAAGGATATGATATATTCCTTAACAGATAAGGAAATAGAATTTAATTATTTTTAAAAGAGTTTTAAATAAATAATAATTAAAACAAAATTTAATTATTATTATTTAAAAGAGTTTTAAATAAAAGATAATTAAATAGAATTTAAAATATTATTGAAAAAAGTATTTAAAAGTCAAGATAAAATTTAATATTCGTTATCAGATAAGGAAAGAGATTTTAAATTATTTAATAGAGTTTTAAAAATATATACAACCTCAAATCCAATTTTACCCAACCCTAATATATATGTGATATATGTACATTTCTCCAATAAAACAAGTTTTTGGCTATCAGCCGTTTGAGAGAATAAACAAAAAATGTTTTGAGAAAATGAAGTTAGAACTAGCATTCCATTCGATCGTTCATCGTTCGTTCGTCTATGTATACTTGTAGAGGATGGTTGTCTTCCAACAAGGAAGCACCCTTGGAAATCTGATTCAAATCAAGCGTTAGTATCTGGAAGTTTAACGAAACAAGGTAATTTTCGTTATTCCCTTTTCAATTTGTACGTATTGCATGTGATCCTTGGTAGTCTATGGTATATCAATTTTATTTTCCGTCACGTTATGTTCGTATGAGATTCAAATTCTATCCTGTATCCCTACAAAATTATCAAATCAAATTTAATATAATTCTATATTTGACTCTAATGAGTTAAATAATAATAATTACGGACTTACTCGCTAGAGTTGTGTTATCAAAACTAATGTTTCCTACACCACTAAAAAATGAGTTGTTGCAGTTGTACACATATCCTTAGCCTAATTAGAAATGAGCAAACCGATTAAAAGACTAATATGTTATCTACCAAGTCCAATTGGGGAGATGTCTTGTCTTGGGCATCAGAGAGTCCTATAAACTCTAAATTATATAGGGTGTTTATAGTCATTTTTACCAACTTTTTACTTAATAATAATACTAATCTCGAGTATTTGTTCTTTAATTAAGTAGATTTTGTTAATATTTCGATGATGGGCATGACTTTATAAAAAATGCAAATATAAGCTTTAATGTATTAATTTTGTGCATATTTTAAATTATTTCATGTTAATTATTAATGTGTTATATTTTATTATGCAATGAATCATAGAGATGATATAATATGGAGCTTATTATGAAATTGCATAAACATGAGCTATTTATTTCCTATGTTGGATGACAAAACCATGCTAAATGGGTCATCAAGGTGTTACTTTGAACCAGTAAAAAAAGATGATACATGATGGACAAGTTTGACAAGCTTAGTGGATCATGAAACCGTCCAACAAGGGGGAATCAAACCCAAATTCGACCCAAGCATGTTGGCTGCCCAAAGATCTCTTTTGGGACAATTATTTGGAGGTTGCCCAAAGATCTCTTTTGGGACAATTATTTGGAGGTTCCTACATTTGGAGAATCATTGGAAATCAGTACACAAAAATTATCCTTGAAACCATCCAACCTATGCCTAAATTTAGCATGATTCTATGCTTAAATCAAGCAACCACCATCCACCTAGTTTCACTATATTTGGCTGGCCAAGCAATGGAGAAAATGGAAGGATCCCAATCCTTATTTTTAGTAAACTCTACCATTTACTTCAAGTATAAATACCCCTACTCATTCCCCGTTTCAATGATCCCTCATCCCTTCATTCCTTAATCATCCCTACATCCCTTATTCAACTATTCTCTCATTTCCTCTCTTCATCCCCACGCATAGCATCCTATCTCCCTTAGCCATCAAAATTTAATAAAATATTTAATACACCTATATAATTACTCCGTAAATATTTAATAAAATATTTACAAGCTCGATTTATAGAAACGATGTCTCGATACCTTGTTTTCTAAAACCACTTGAATATAACTATTCATTCAAATAAAAAATATTATGAAATCAAATTTAATATAATTCTATATTTGAATCTTATGAGTTAAATAATAATTATGGACTTACTCGTTAGAGTTGTGGTCTCGAAATCAATGTTTCCTACACCACTAAAAAATGAGTTGTTGCAGTTGTACAGAAAGACAACTCGTATTACTAGATGAACCTAAACATATCTTTAGTCTAATTAGAAATGAGCAAATAGATTCAAAGACTAATATGTCATCTATCAAGTCCAATTGGGGAGATGCCTTGTCTTGGGCATTGGAAAGGATGTCTCTTGTAAACTATAAATTTTATAGTGTTTTTATAGTCATTTTTACCACCTTTTTACTTATAATAATACTAATCCCTAGTATTTTTAATTAATTAAGTGGATTTTGTTTATATTTCGATGATGGGCATGAATTTATAAAAAATGCAAATATAAGCTTTAATGTATTAATTTTGTGTATAATTTAAATTATTTCATGTTAATTATTAATGTGTTATATTTTATTATGTAGGGAACCATGGAGATGATATAATATGGAGCTTATTATAAAATTGCCTGAATATGAGCTATTTATTTCCTATGTTGGACGACAAAACCATGCATAGCATTCTATCTCCCTTAGCCATCAAAATTTAATAAAATATTTAATACACCAATATAATCACTTCATAAATATTTAATAAAATATTTACGGGCCCAGTTTATAGAAATGAGGTCCTGATACCTCTTTTCCCAGAACCACTTGAACATAACTATCCATTCAAATAAAAAAAAATTATCAAATCAAATTTAATATAATTCTACATTTGACTCGTATAAGTTAAATAATAATTACAGACTTACTCGTTAGAGTTGTGGCCTCGAAACCACTATTTTCAACTCCACTAAAAAATAGGTTGTTATAGTTGTATGGAAAGACACCTTGTATTAGTAGGCGAACCTAAACATACCCTTAATCTAATTAGAAATGAGCAAATCAATTAAAAGACTAATATATCGCCTATCAAGTCAAATTGGGGAGATGCCTTGTCTTGGGCATCGAAGAGGATGACTCCTGTAAACTCTAAATTATATAGGGTTTTTATAGTCAACTTTACCACCTTTTTACTTAATAATAATACTAATCCCGAGTATTTGTTAATTAATTAAGTGAATTTTGGTTATATTTTGATGGTGGGCATGAATTTATAAAAAATGCAAATATAAGCTTTAATGTAATAATTTTGTGTATAATTTAAATTATTTCATGTTAATTCTCAATGTGTTATATTTTATTCTGTAGGGAACCGTGGAGATGATCTAATATGGAGCTTAATATAAAATTGCATGAACATAAGCTATTTATTTCCTATGTTGGACAACAAAACCATGCTAAATGGGTCATCAAGGTGTTACGTTGAACCATTAAAAAAAAGATGATACATGATGGATAAGTTTGACCAGCTTAGTGGGTCATGAAACTGTCAACAAGGGGGAGTCAAGCCCAAATTCGGCACAAGCATGTTGGTTGCCCAAAAATCTCTTTTGGGACAATTATTTAGAGGTCTCTACATTTAGAGAATAATTGGAAATCAGCATACAAAGATTGACCTTGAAACTGTCCAACCCATGCCTAAATTTAGCATGATTCTATGCTTAAATCAAGCAACTGCCATCCACCTACTTCCACGATATATGGCAGGCCAAGAAATGGAGAAAATGGAAGGATTCCAGTACCTATTTTTAGTAAACTTTACCATATACTTCAAGTATAAATACCCCTACTCATTCCTCATTTCAATGATCCGTCATCCATCATCCCTTCATTCATTAATCATTCTCCCATTTCCTCTCTTCATTCCTATGCATAGCATCCCATCTCCCTTAGCCATAAAAACCTTGAGAAGATCATCTCTTTGCCGGCCACCTGGAGGAGCCATTAGCAAAGGAACAACACAAGGATCGGAGGAAAACATCTTCAATCAGAGTTCACGAGACTACTGATTTGATATGCTTTTTCTTCCTTTACTTTGTTATTTTGATTTTAATAATGTTTGCAATGTGCATTGTTATCTTGCCATCAACAATGGTAGCTTAAATCTGTTTAGCTAGGGTGATTTCATTGATTCAATGAAGTTTGTTTAAATCATGTTTATCATGTTTGAGCCTCAGTCGATCATGTTTTCAATTAAACTCAAGTATGTATTTCATTGATACGTGATTGGATGCATTAGAATTGGCTGAGAGATCTTGGCCAGAATGGCTAGTGGATGCAATAATTGAAACGTACATGTTTAATTTAGATCCTGACTTGACTAAATTGAAAGTTCATAATAACTTTGACGAGCTCTATTATCTTGCATAGTTTTTAGGTTTATGTGATTAAACTATTTCAAACCTGACACGTCCCTATTATTTCACAGGAATTCTAAGAAACCCTTAGTTTAATATGATTAGTAAAATGCATGTTTTACTAAGTAAAAGATTCCGAGAGGACTTAATTTGGTTTCAAAACTCATGAAAGATCAAGTTGCCATGGAATATTTTCCAAACACTGTTAAACATGAAAAAAATAAACTAAGTTGAAAGATATAATTATCCTAGCTTATTCATGTTATTGATTGTTGAGTTTTGTGTCTTTGCTGCTAAATTCATTTAATACATATCATTTCATACTTGACATTTAGATTAAATTGTATTAGGGATCATCTTGCATTTAGATAGCTTAATCATCATCACTTAAAATATTGTGTTTTTATCACCAGATTGTTAACTCTAATTTTACAATAAATTGATTAACATACATAGTCCCTGTAAAGATGATAACTTTTTTACTTATTACTTGATAACGATTGTTTACACTTGCACAAATTGAGTGCTACAACTCTCAGAAGGTAGAGACATAGATGTGACTAACTAGACCGACAATACATCAGACAGGACCAAAGCAGAATAGATCCTGAATCTGTTTATGGATTTATCCACTTGTGACATTCATAGTGTGGCATACCTAAATCCTAAGTAGATGGTGGACTATGCATACGTGACTTGTACACTTTGATGTAAGTAAAAGCCTAAGTTCAAAAAGATAAGGAACTGAAAGCTGGTGCATTAGGTGTATGACCTCTATAGGATGTAACGTCATTCACAACACTGGAATTCATAGCCCAAAACATTGGTAAATGATATCCTCTTATTGGAATTACATGTTTGATGAAAAGTAAATGAAGCCACAAGTCATCTATCTTTGTGATGGATGAGTTGATCATTATTTGATAGTGATTGACTATAACACCCATAACCACTTCTATCATTGGATTAGGGTTACAGAGTATCACTGCATGTTCAGAACATTCAGTAACAATAGCATCAAGTTCACTAAAATAATTAACAATACTTTTTAAATAATTAAGACTGAAGTAAACATACACTTATGGGCCCTAAATTACATATCTGTAAATATTTAATAAAAATGTTTACAGCCTTAAATTACGAAAACGAAGTCCTAATACTTCGTTTTCAATAACCACTTGACGTTTGAACCAAACCACTCATACCGACTTTTAATTCAATTGGTTAAAATTCCTCAAATCAAAATTAAATAAATTATTATTAACTCGTATAATTTAAATACTAATTATACGAACTCACTTGTCGGATTTATAGTCCCGAAACCACTATTTTTGACACCATTGAAAATGAGCTCAACTCTCCCCCTTAAGGAATTTCGTCCTCGAAATTTTTAACTCAGATCAAATATTCCTTCTTCGGTGGTACAGGGAATCCAGGTACAAAATCCATCGTGACTTGTTCCAATTTTCACTTAGAAATCATAATAGATTGTAATAATTCCAATGGTACTTGACGCTCAGTTTTTATTCAAAAGAATAGGACATGTGATATTATGAGCCTTAGATAGAATGTCTTGTTTAACTCTAGATTATTTAGAATACACAATCTATTACGATACTACATTATACTATCGGTATCCACTGTAAATCTCGTAGATGACACACTCTAGATTTGCTTTCGTTTAGCTATCAACTTTCAGATCATCATCTTGTAATCTCCCGAATTCATTGTAGAACAATTATCTAATTTCAATTTAGTTAAAACTTAATCATTACTATAATCAACATATTATTTCCCATATTCAGGCTGGATCAGTATAAAACTTCCATTCAGTAAGACTATCTGCTGGCCATAACTTTTAGAGACATTTCCAAAGTTTCTAAACAACAATAAAATAAAATTTACTCGGATCTATATGAATTCCATTTACCAAATTTACATGCTAAAGAAAACCAACCTCGCGAAGTCAAACTCATATTTACTAACTTTCACATAACAATTTCTCATAAAAAAGTTTGTTATACAATTCTCAAATGCTGATCATACATGAATTCCATCTTAATTTAAATCAAGATATCATCAAAAAGCACAAACACAAACTATCCGAATAAAACTAGAAAACCAATTCATCAAATTTATAAGTTAATGAGACATTAATTAATCCAGACAATATTACCAAAACTCATAATGGTCACATCAAGTTCGAAAGCAGTTTTTAGCATATCACAATCTTTAACTTGCAACTTATAATAACCGAATCTGTATTTATCTTCGAGAACATTGTTACACCTTTTTAACTAATCAAACAGGTCAACTATATGAGATAAAATATGTTTATTCTTTGTCATGAATTTATTCAATTTTCACATTCAGACAAAAATCCCAGAGTTTCTTCAGGAAATAGATTAAGAAACCCTTCGGCAATCATTACATGATAAATCTTTAATCATATTTCTTGAGTATCAAGTAGATAGATATATAATATACTAGAAATATTTTACAATCATCCAAATCATTTTCTATATAGAAATAACTGAAATAACTCTAGTTGTACTATCCGATTTACCAGACTCACTATGATCATTTCACCAGTCTAACATTTCAAATCAATTCATTTCAGTCTACAATCTTCTACAGTATCATATAAATTTATCCAATCTATTCCTAGAATAATGCCAAGTTCATGAAATGGTAGTAACATCAGATAATAGGAAAGTCACAGTCATATATTTTCAGTAGATAGTTTTGACATATCAAAATAACCATTACACTCCAGCCCACTGGATTATGACTCGAATATCAAACTCAATTGATTCAAGAAATAGATCTTTATTTATTACTAATGCAGTGCAAATATATGGGTAATTTGATCCACTACCACCCACTGCATATGTAATAAGTAATATAAAAAAAGATAGAACTGGAAACACAAAAATATACACACTTTTTCATGTGTATTTTAACTCAAATTCGTGCAGTTTCGGTAAAATTCTTGTCGAAATATATATAATAATTATAAAATAATTAAATTGCACTCAAATTATGAACATGTTAAATTTTAATTAATTTTAATCAAATTTTGATTATTTTCGACAAATTTGCACAAAAGGCGAAAAACGGCTTTGTAGATGCTACTAGAAGCACAAAATCGAGAAGCAATTTTGAAGCAACAAGATGAAATAATTTTTTAGCCTAATATGGTCCAAATTATGTGTATTAGTTCATAATATAATTAATTTAAATTTTAATCAAGTTTAATTTGGGTTAAATAAATTATTGTTAATTAATTATGAACAGTTGAGCTGAACTGAGAAAATAGATCCAACCGAGCACTGGGCAGCCCAAAATCGTCCCACATGCTGACCCAATCAGCTTGTTTGGCTGATTATTTGGCTTGCAAAATGGCCCTTGAAAACTCCTTCAGTTTGCATTCAAACCCTTCCATTATTCACAGCTTTCAAGATTTGCCCCTACCTAAAAATAGCATGTTTGAAATATTCAAACATGCCACATGTGTGGCCGGCCATGGGGGTAGTCTTTGGCTGCTAATTTTGGATATTTTTAGCAGCCTTCTCAACCTGTAAATACCTCCCTTGGCTGCTCACTTCAAACACATCTCAAACATATTCATTTCTTCACTTCTCTCTCACTTTTCTCTCTTCATTCCCTTCTATTGTTCTTCATTTTCTTCCCCATTTCCTTGACGATTTCACCTCTTAAAAAAGATTCATTCAGCTACCATTTGGAGCAGTATTCAAGTGTTCATGGAAGCCTCAGTTCAACAAGAACAAACAGAGAAGGAGGATCGGAGCAAACTAGTCAAACCTCGGAGAAACACCAGATTTGATTCTTGTTCCTTATCCTTTTTAATTTCATTGTTGTTGTTATGAATATGTCTATGAATATTTGTGATGTTGATATGTTTAATTTAATTAATATGGCTTAAATTTAATTTGTGTTAGGTTGATTGCATTTTTTCTACTTAATTTATTAAAATTGTGTTTGTGTTGTTATAGGCCTCAGTAAGATGTTTGGTTAAGTAAAACCATGACTAGGTTATTCTTACATTATAATTTTAAAGTAACTAATGAATTAATTATTTAAACAGATTGAAATTGTAATTAATTGACATGATACTTAATCAGTGCATGTTTAATCATCAAAGGTAGCTGAGGGTTAAATTAGCAATGGTATCTAACGATACATTAGCCTTGCATAACTTGCAAGATTATTGTGATTAAACTGTTTCATGGTAGAAATATATTGTTACCTCACGTAATCTTTTATGTGCTTATGAGATTGAATTAATTGTTTGAATTGGCATAGAGATATGTATAAGAGATTATTTTAATTTCATAAGTATGTATGTGCATTAACACATTTGCTTATTAATTTTTTTTAATCGGTTGAATTGACATAAAGATATAGTCAAGAGATAAATGAATTTTGGTAGGTAAGTATGTTCATAAGTTAGCAAATTATCGAGTTGTCGTGAATTTATTCGTAACAACATAAACATGAGTTTAATAATTCTAAGTTAAGAAATGTAATTAATCTTGCACAATTATGTCATCTTGATTAAAATCATCTTTTGAAATCGTGCATTAGAGCTTTTTATTTTATTTTTATTTATTTCACTTAGTTAAAGTCTTAGTTTTTAATCACCTCCTCAAATCAAAATATTTTTCTTCACCAAAGTGTTTTTAATTGCATTCATAAATAATTCTTTTCACAGTACCTATGGGTATGGTAACTTGACATTTACTTGTCACTTTATTACTTGTTGCGATTGTGTACACTTGCACATTTTCATCGTTCCAAGTTTTTGGAGCCGTTGCCGGGGACTGTTTTAAAAGAAATTATTTGTGAAATTGTTAATTTTTCATTTTGGTCTATTTTTTCTCTTAAATCTTAATTCCAGATTTTTTTTTGTGTTTGTTTTAGGTGTTTATGAGTATTGATCAAATTATTGACTTACTCCCCGTAGACCCTGAAATTGAATGGACTTTCTAACAAAGAAGAAGAAAAGCAAACCAAAGAAGGACCAAAGATATGAATTTCGAAAATCCAAACCAAAATCTAGGAGAAACATTCGCTTATAATACTCACAATCCGATCATTGTTACCGATGACAGAAAATGTGTCATTCAACAATATGCCATTCCTCTATTCAAGGAGCTCAATTAGAGTATTAGATGACCCAAAATCGAGGTACAATAGTTCAAGCTAAAGTTAGTCACATTCCAAATGCTTCAAACAGTGGGCTAATTCAGTGGAATGCCTACCGAAGATCCTCACCTGCACTTAAGACTGATAATGGAGGTGAGCAATTCTTTCAAGTTAGCCGGAGTACCCAAAGATGCATTATAATTGAAGTTGTTCCCATATTCTCTAAGGGACAGAACTCAAGCCAGGCTGAACTCATTGCCACCAAATTTAATTTCCACATGGTAAGAGTTAATAGAAAGATTCCTCATGAAATACTTCCCACATGGCAAGAATGTTAAGTTGAGGAATGAGATCACTACTTTTCAACAAATGGATGAAGAGTCCTTGTATGAGACATGTGAAATGTACAACTAATTATTATAGAAATGCCCTCATCACGAAATCCTACATTGAATCCAACTTGAGACATTTTATAATGGTCTCAATGCTCACACGAGGATGGTAGTGGACGTTTTTGCTAATGGTGCTCTCCTTTCTAAGTCTTAGAATGAGGCTTATGAAATCAATGAGAGGATTGCCAAAAAAAATTATTAATGGCTAACCAATCAAGCAGCGTCAAGAAGACGAGTCACTGGAATACATGAAGTAAACGCTCTCACTTCACTCGCATCACTGGTATCCTTGATTTCCTTAATGCTTAAAATTTTTACCACTAATGGGTTTAATAGTTCTGCAGCACAACCACCAAATCCATGTATTACATGGGTAACCGAAACCAAAATTGAGGAAGGCAAGGACTACAATCCAATTCCTATAACCCATCATGGTGAAACTATCCTAGTTTCTCCTGGAGTAACCAAGGGGATGGACCCAATAACATATACGCCCAACCTAGACTGACCTAGCCACCTATTTTTACCCTATAAGTTCAGAAACAACCTCAAGTTGAACCATCCAATAGTTTAAAAACTTGTTGAAGGCATATATAGCCAGCAATGATGCCTTAATCCAAAGCCAAGTAGCTACATTGAAAAACTTGGAAAACTAAATGGGGCAACTTGCAACTGAACTCATAAACTGGCCACAAGGTGTTTTACCTAGTGATATGGAGAATCCGAGGAATCCTAGGAAGGAGCATTATAAAGCATTGACATTGAGGAGTGGAAAGACATTAAAGCCCACACCGTCAAAGTTGAAGAGGAGCCAGCTGATGCTCAAGACTCAGAGGAAGTTCAACCGAGTGTTGAAATTCCAGTTTCACTGGAACCTGAATCTGCAAAATATGAAAAGATAACTTCTGAACCAACTAATTTTGATAAACTAATAACTACGTTAGATGTAGAATTGTCACAGAAGACGAATCAACCAGTTCTGGTAAAGAAGCCTCCACCACCCTACCCTCAAAGACTTCAAAAGTAGAAGCAGTAAGTTCAATTCAAGAATTTCTTAGACATACTCAAGCAACTTCATATCAACATTTCGTTGGTTGAAGCACTTGAACAAATGCTGAACTATGTCAAATTCATGAAGGATATCCTATCAAAAAAATGAAGACTTGGAGAATTTAAGATGGTAGCCTTGATAAAGGAATGCAGTGCATATCTTCAAGACAAACTGCCCCAAAGTTTAAAGATCTTGGATGTTGTACCATACCTTACAACATTGGAGCAAGTATCAACTTGATGTCCATGTCAATATTTAGGAAGTTGGGGATAGGTAAAGTTAAACCTACTATGGTTACACTTCAATTAGCAGATTGGTTCTCAGCACTTCTAGAAGGAAAAATTGAGGACATATTAGTACGTGTAGACAAATTTATTTTTCCTGCTAACTTTGTTATTCTAGACTTTAAAGCAGACAAAGAAGTGCTAATTATCTTAGGAAGACCTTTCCTAGTAACTGGAAGAACCCTTATTGATGTGCAGAAGGGCAAGCTTACTATGCGTGTTCAAGACGACCAGGTAACATTTAATGTTTTTAAGTCTATATGATTTCTTGATACAATTGATGATTGTTTTGCAATGTTTGATTTAGAGGAATTAATCATGGAAAAGGAATTCAACTATGTTGATGATCCATTGGAGTAAATTTTGACATCAGACCCTCCAAGTGATAAAGAGAAGGATGATTACTTAGCTTTGCTAGAAGCTAATCAAAGGGGATTTAATCTGCAATTCTGTTTTGAATCTTTAGAGTTAGAGAATAGGGATTATGCCCATCCAAAAGCATCAATCGAGAAGCCACCTAAATTAGAACTGAAGGTACTTTCCTCGCATTTAAAATATGTTTTTTCAGGTAACGCTTCTACTTTGCCTGTGATATTTCAGCGGAATTAACCATTGAACAAGAATAAAAACTTATCCTAGTATTAAAACAATTCAATAAGGCTATTGGATGGACCATAGCCGATATGCATGCACAAGATCATCCTAGAGGATGGCAAGAAAGGGATGATTGATGGACAATGAAGACTGAACCTCATTATAAAGGACATGGTAAAGAAAGAAATCATCAAGTGGTTAGATGCGGGTATAATTTAACCCCATCTCAGATAGTTCATAGGTAAGTTTATTCCAGTGCGTGCCAAAGAAAGGAGGTATTATGGTCGTAGAAAATGAAAATAACAAGTTGATACCGACTAGAACTGTTACGAGATGGAGAATTTGTATAGATTATCGGAAGCTGAACAAGGCGACTAGGAAAGATCACATTCCTTTGTTGCTCTTGGACCAGATGTTGGATAGACTCATAAGGCGAGACTATTACTATTTTCTTAATGGATACTTAAGGTATAATCAGATTACAGTAGCACTAGAGGATCAACACAAGACAACATTCACCTGCTAGTATGGTACATTTGCATTTAGACGCATGTCATTTGGTTTATGTAATGCATCTGCTACATTTCAAATATGTATGATGTCTAGTTTTAATAACATGGTTGAGAAATATTTGGAAGTGTTTATGGATGATTTTTCAGTGTTTGGAGATATATATGATGATTTCTTAGCCAATCTAGCCAATGTACTAAGGCAATGTGAAGAAACAAACCTCATACTCAACTAGGAAAGTGTCATTTCATGGTACGAGAAAGTATTATTCTAGGGCATCGGATAATGAGATATGGAATCGAGGTAGATAAAGCAAAGGTAGACATTATTGAGAAACTCCCACCTCTAACATCTGTAAAGAGTGTTAGGAGCTTTCTGGGCCACACCGGTTTCTATCGAAGATTTATCAAGGACTTCTCCAAAATTGCTAAACCCTTTTGCAAATTATTAGATAAGGACACGACATTCAAACTTGATGAGGAGTGCTTAAAAGCTTTCAAATATTTGAAGAGTTGGTTAGTTTCAACACCCATAATCGTCACACCAGACTGGGATTTTCCATTTGAATTTATGTGACACGCAAGTGACTTCGTGATAGGAGCTGTCATGGGCCAATGAAGGAACAAATTTTTTCATCCCATCTACTATGCAAGTCGGACTCTGACAAGAGCTCAACTAAATTATATGGTAACAGAGAAAGAGTTACTTGCTATTGTGTTTGCTTTTGACAAGTTTCGGTCTTATCTTGTAGGTACCAAAGTGACTGTCTATACAGACCATTCAGTAATTAAGTATTTGCTTCCTAAGAAAGACGCTAAGCTGAGACTAATCCGATGGTTACTTCTACTTTAAGAGTTTGATCTAGAAATTCAAGATTGAAAAGGGGTAGAAAACCAAGTAGCAGACCACTTGTCCAAAATGGAGTCGCAAGAAGGGAATTCTCCACTTATACCCATTCAGGAGACATTCCCAGATGAACGCATACTAAAGGTAAATCATGTCCATAATACCCCTTGGTTTGTTGATATTGCTAACTATTTAGCTTGTGGTTTGATGCCAATTGATAAGACGTATCATTAAAAGAAAAAGTTTATCCATGATATGAAGTACTACTTCTGAGAAGAACCATACTTGTTTAAAAAGTGTGCAAGAACCATACTTGTTTAAAAAGTGTGCAGATCAAATGATTAGGATATGTGTGGTAGAAGATGAAGTACATAAGATTCTATATCATTGCCACTCAGCTCCAAATGGGGGACACTTCGGAGGTACACATACTATGGCCAAGGTATTCTAAGCCAGGTTCTTTTGGCCAACACTATTCAAAGACGCATATGCTTATGTAAAGAGTTGTGATCGATGTCAAAGGGTTGGAAATGTCACCAACAGAAATGAGATGCCTCGAACAAACATCATTAAAGTAGAATTATTTGATGTTTACGGTATTGACTTTCTCAGTCCTTTTCCTGCATCTTTTGGTCACAAGTACATATTGGTAGCAGTAGACTACATGTCTAAGTGGGTTGAGGCTGAGGCATATCTAATGAACGATGCTAAGGTTGTGATGAAGTTTTTGCAGAAGCATGTGTTCACAAGGTTTGAACCCTGAGAGCTATCATCAGTGATGAAGGGTCCTATTTTGTGAACAAATGGTTGAAATGGTTACTCGAAAAACATGGAGTAAAGTACAAGATTGCCACAACTTACCATCTGTAAACAAATGGGCAAGTTGAACTAGAAAACAAAAAGATCAAAGGCATACGCAAGAAGGTAGTTTTTCTGAACATACGAGATTGGTCCAAAAGATTAGACGATGCTTTATGGGCCTACAAGACAACATACAAGACACCTTTAGGGATGTCACCCTATAGGTTGGTCTTTGGGAAAGTTTGTCATCTACCCTTGGAGTTAGAGTACAAAGCTTACTGGGCTCTCCAGCAACTCGACTTGGATCTTAAGCTTGCTAAAGAGAAATAGATGCTCCAACTCAATGAGTTAGAAGAGTTCCAAATGTTCTCATGTAATAACCCGTTTTCAGTCAAATCAGAAAAGTAGTTTTGGGATGACAAATTCAAGGTCAAAATAATAATTTTATTATTATTTTAATATTTACAGCATGATAATATGATTTTTTTGAAATTTTTGTTGAGAAATTTTATCGTTTGAATGCTTAATTTGATAAAAAGGACTATCACGTAAACTATAAAACTTGTGTTCTATTAGCTAAAAGTGTCTAATAGCTATGGAACTTTGAAGTGGAGGTCCTTATGTGGTAACTT
This sequence comes from Gossypium longicalyx, assembly GCA_025698465.1. Lineage (NCBI taxonomy): Eukaryota > Viridiplantae > Streptophyta > Magnoliopsida > Malvales > Malvaceae > Gossypium > Gossypium longicalyx. Next base: position 29,817,899 of record CM046999.1, on the reverse strand, counting down.
GTCTATTTATGAGATAGTGGATGATAATGGCTTAGTAATATTGTAATTTGAATTAATTTTTAAGGTTAATTTGGTAAATAGATAATTTAATAAAACAAAAACACAAAATTTGGTTCATTCATCTTTCCTAGCCGAATTAAAAAAGAAGAGAAGCCATTGTTAGGGTTTTACAATTAGCCAAGCTTCCTAGCTCAATTGGTGAGTGTATTTTGTCCCGTTTTTAATTATTTTTACGAACTTGAGATCGTTGTAGCTTAGTCTAGCTAGCCCAGGGACTATTTTGTGAAACTGTTAAAGGTTTAGGGTTTTGCCATTGATGAATCTATGTGTGTTTTGATATTGATAATAGAAAATGCATATTTATTGTTAGATAAACAACATTTGTTAAGTGATTTTTAGTAAAATATTCAAATAGGGATTAAATTGTGAAATGTTGAAATTTGGTGGTTAAATTATGAGATAAATGAAAAATATGGACTACTAGGGACCTAATTGAAATTTAGCTAGCATGGGTTTTGGTTGAATTGCATGAATTTGTGATTTTATGAAATAAGGACTAAATTGTAAAAATGTTGAACTGTTAAGGGAAAAAATGGAAAAGTGCCTTAATGTGTGTTTTTGGATTAAATTGAATAGAGAGGTTATTAAATAAGTTAACTTTGATTATATTTAGATCAAGAAAGGTGGAATACGAATTTAGATCGGGGAAAGAATAAGGTTTCGGATTAATCGATTTAATTTACCGTTTCTACATTCGAGGTAAGTTCGAATGTGTTAAACATTATTAAACTTGTGTTTTAATGCTTTTATATTACATAAATTGTGAATACGGCACTAAATACATATTCAACGACGATTTGATGAGTGAGAAATCCCGGTTGAACCTTAGGAATAGATTAGGATACAAATGACATGTCATTAGGGGTTACTTTTGCTTTGGGTACTAGTCCGTACGTCCTACCAGTGGCTGATTTATCCAGCATGTTTTGTGAATTCTCGTCAGCTTGTATGAGCAACACCGTGTAGCTACGTCATGACCGTCAACTTGTGTGAGCAGATCCGTTGATAGCTTGAGAGTGAGCATTATTGAGATATGATCTTGAGATAGCTTCGCCTATGTATTGGCACTTCAGTGCAAGATTTATTGAGATAGCTTCGGTTATATGTATTGGTACTTAGGGTACAAGATTCCCGAGTATCCTGTATTATTCCAAATGATTCAATGAGTATATCAAAGATATGAAATGGTGAGAATTAATATGTATCAGTACAGGTATGTACGGAAGCTGTATATGCATTGAACATATGAAAGATTTGAGCTCATGGTTATATAAATGATTAAATACATATTAACATTGTGGTTAATTATTTTGTGGCATGTTATATACATATTTTGAATTATAAATTAAATAGTGAGTTTTGCTTATTATCTTCATACGAGCTTACTAAGCTTTATAGCTTACCTTTTTTTTTTATTTTTTCGTGTTTTATAGTGATTTCAAAGCTAGCTTGAATTCGAGAATCGTCGAAGACTTCGTCACACTATCCTATTATCACTTTTGTACTTTTGAACTTAAGTATTTTGAGTATATGGCATGTATAGGAGTTTGGTCATTTTGGTATATGTGTTGTTAATGAATTTAGTCATTTGAAATGGCTTGTAAATATTGAGAGTTTTGTTTTGTATATATCCATGAAAGTTGGCTTAACTTTGTTGGTTTGGTTGTGTATATATTTGTGCATATGGCTCTTTTTATTTGCTTGAATACTGATATGCGATGTTAGTTGATAATTGGTAATTAAGGGTATTAAATGGTTGAGAAATGAACTTGGTATGTTTATGAGATTAGGATAAATGATGCAAAGTTGGAAGTGTTCATATTGATGATTTGAGATTAGGAATTTTGGTATGAAATTGAATGGTATATTGTTGTATTGGTGTGTTTTAAATTGATTGGTATTGAAATGGGTTGAATTATTTTTTATTGAGGTTATTGGAATGCCTATTTTTATGCTATGAATTATGCCATTTGGTTTGATATAGGTATATGCAAATTGGGTGGCAAAATGACTTGGTGAATAGCCTATTTTTGTCCATACGGGTTAAGATACGAGCGTGTGTCTCAGCCATTTGTGACACACGGTTATGTTGCATGACCGTGTGTCCCCTAGTGTTGAATTAAAAATCAAGTCAATATGCTCCACATGGCTTAGCACACGGGCGTGTGACTTGGCCGGTGGCATAAGTCAGTATACCCTACAGGTTTGGCACGGCCTAGGACACAGCTTGGCACACAGGCGTGTGTGGCCATTTCTAGGGCATACGGTCTAGCCACATAGGCTTGTGTGTTGGCCGTGTGACCTAAGTCAAAGAGCTACACGAGGTCAAACACGATAATTTGATCTCATTTCAAATGTCCACATGGCTTGTGACATGGGCGTGTCTTTCGCCGTGTGAGGCACACGGCCAGGCCACACCGGCGTGTGTCTACTATATTTTGCAAAAATTTTCTATGTTTCGTAAAAATTTCCTAAGTTATCGGTTTAGTCCTGAACCTTCCCGAATGCATGTTTTGGGCATCATAGGCTCATAATAGGGACAATATGAATGCTTGTGAATGATGTTGAATGATGATTATATGAAAATTGGAAATGTATGTGAAATGTGTGTTTAATTGTATAGTAAGTTCGGTAATGCTCCGTAACCCTATTCCAATGTTGAATACGGGTGAAGGGTGTTACATTTATTGGTATCAGAGCTACGGTTTGGTCTATCCTCAGAACTAATGTAGTGTATGTGAGAGTCTAGCTATACATGCCATATATAACCTGTGATAGTATGATATCTCCTGACAGTTTTAAATCGTGTTTTCATATAGTAAATGGATCCCAATTGAGCTATATCTAATGATCTTAAAAGTAATGTGCCAGCCTCCATTCACGAGGTAACGCAATCCGAGTCGATACCCGTATCGAGTAGCCTGGGAGGAGAGGCTAAAGAAGCCATCTTTCAGATGATGAATGAGTGGTTTACGGAGTTTGTTCGAACAAATCCAGCTGCTCAACAACCTCCACCCCCACCTAATCCCCAATCTGTTCTCGTAGCTCCTCAAGGTGTGGAACTTCTATTACTGAATAAATCGCCAGTTGATAAGATTCGAAAAGATGGAGCCGAAGAGTTTAGAGCTAATATTGACGACAATCCTGAGAGAGCTGAGTTTTGGCTTGAAAATACGATTCAGGTGTTTGATGAACTTTCTTGTACACCGACTGGGTGTTTAAAATGTGCTATTTCACTTCTGAGGGACACCGCGTATCAATGGTGGAATACTCTAGTATCAGTAGTGCCGAGAGAAAGAGTTACTTGGGAATTCTTCCAAACTGAGTTCAGAAAGAACTACATCAGTCAATGGTTCATTGATCAAAAGCGAAAAGAGTTTTTTGAACTGAAATAGAGGCCGTATGTCTGTGACTGAATACGAGCGAGAGTTTGTTAGACTCAGTAAGTATGCTCAAGAATGTGTTTCAACAGAGGCGATAACGAAGATGGGCTGAACGAAGATATCAGATTGTTAGTCAGGATTCTAAAGTTGAAAGAATTTGTTGTGTTAGTTGGCCGAGATTGCAAAGTCGAGGAATTAAGCAAAAAAAAGAGAAAAACTGATTTTGAGCCTAGAGATTCGGGAAAAAGATTGATGAATAAATCATATCAATCCTCGTCAAAGAAATCACAGGATTCGTATACTTATTTGAATGCTTCAATCGGGTATCCAAACATAGATCGTGGAAAGCAATACTCAAGCCCTAAAACTCAAGCTACATCAGTATTGAGTGTTGGCAGCATGAGAAACAACAAACCCAAGTGTCAACAATGTAGACGACGACATTTTGGTGAATGCTGGCATGAATAATAGAGGTTGTTTTAAATGTGGCTCGCAAGATCATTTCATTAGAGATTGCCCTGAGTTAGTCGAGAAAGATAAGTTCCTGAATGCAAGACTGAGCAATCCTTCCAATAGAGGGAAGCCACCGAGACATGCGGGGAATGTGACTAGTAGTAGAGGAATGAAAAAGGACTCCGATGTGAGATCCGAGACCAGAGCACCTGCTAGAGCTTACACTATTCGCGCTCGCAAAGATGCGTCGTCACATGATATTATCACCAGTACATTTTCTCTTTATAACACTAGTGTAATTGCTTTGATTAACTTAGATCGACTCATTCTTATATCTGTATGAATTTAGTGTCTAGTAAGAGTTTGCCTGTTGAGTCTCCTAAGTTTGTGGTTAAAGTGTCGAACCCCTTAGGCAAACATGTTCTAGTTGATAAAGTTTGCAAGAACTGTCCTTTGATGATTTGGGATTACTATTTTCTAACAAATCTGATGCTTTTATTGTTTGATGAGTTCGATGTAATTCTGGGTATGGATTGGTTGACGTTACATGATACCCTTGTGAATTGTAGATGAAAGACTATTCAATTAAAATGCCATAACAGTGAAATTCTTTGAATTGAATCAAATGAGTCGAGTGAAATGGCTGTTGTAATTTCATCTATCAGCTCAGAGATATGGGAGGAAGGGTTGCGAAGCTTATCTTGCTTATGTACTGGATACAAAGGTATCGAAATTGAAGATTGAATTTGTGCCAGTAGTCTGTGAGTATCCGGATGTGTTCCCAGAAGAGTTACCAGGGATGCCACCAATTAGAGAGTTTGAGTTTGGTATTGAATTGGTGCCGGGAACATCACCGATATCTATAGCTCCATATAGAATGGCTCCGTCAGAGTTGAAAGCTTAGTTGCAAGAGTTAAAAGATAGAGGTTTTGCACAACTTGGTTTTTTGCCCTGAGGTGTGCCAGTGTTATTCGTAAAGAAGAAAGACGGATTAATAAGACTTCGTATTTATTATCGTTAGCTCAACAAGGTTATGATAAATAATAAATATCCTTTACAAAGAATCGATGATTTTTTTGATTAGTTGAAATGTGCAACAGTGTTCTAGAAGATTTATTTGAGATCGAGCTACTATCAGTTGCGAGTTAAAGATTTAGATGTGCCAAAAACTACATTCAGAACAAGGTATGGGCATTATGAATTTCTTGTTATACCTTTCGGATTAACTAATGCTCCTGCAATTTTTATGGATTTAATGAATCAAATTTTTAGACCGTATTTAGACAGATTTGTGGTTGTATTCATTAATGACATTCTGATAAATTCACGAGATGAGTCTGAACATGCCGAGCATTTGAGGATTGTGTTACAAACCTTGAGAGTTAAGCAACTGTTCGCTAAATTCAGCAAATGCGAATTTTGGCTCTGAGAAGCCAGATTTTTAGGACATATTGTTTCAGTAGAAGGTACGAGTTGACCCGAGCAAGATTTCTGAAGTTGTTGATTGGAAACCACCGAGAAATGTATCCGAAGTGAGAAGCTTTCTGGGATTAGC